>JAGXJF010005591.1:0-733657 GCA_019208055.1 Stipa capillata
GAGTCTGAATCACTACTACAGGAAGCAGAGACTTCTTGATGACTGGTGGGGCATGAAATTAAATATCCCAGACGGGTAGATTCCGATGATTGTCCGTGTCCAGCAAAATTGGTTGTGGTCAGTGATGACACAGAGGCTCTTAATCGCAGTACTGGTGTGGGTGTTTAAAGAAAACTAGAATAGGTCTCAAGATTAGGAAAGGTGTCCAGGACCAAGGGCTTGCATGGGTTGATAATATTTTCATAACCAGTTACTGGGTGTGCCGACCAATGAGTCGTCTTGTGAAACAAATCATCCAGTCGAGACGGAGTGGTAAGTTAGAAGTAACCGTTAGTGTTAGGCGATGACAACACTCATCCATTCAGACGTCGGAGTAAGTTAATAACCTGTCCTGAACCCCGATGACTGATAATCACGGACGGAGTTTAAGTGTTGAACCGTCTGGGAGTGCGGTTGTTGATGTGAAGAAGAGGGAGTGATAACCACTGACTTGGTTTTTGTGGTCGCGAGCATCAGGAATATGGCTCCAAGCAAAGCCCTCTGAAACGAAGTCAGAGTTATATATTATTATATATTGACAGATATCACTAAGTTAATATACATTCGAGCAGACAGTGAAACACTGAAACAATCAGGTCAATTTATTTTTTACATCACAATGCTAGCTATATATATTCATAATTGCTAGCTAGAAGAAAGAGTCAGAACTGTTCAGAAATTAGACTCGAGCAATCGGGCGAGTTACTTAATCTGGGTGTTTGAAAGATTAAAGTTGCATAGAGTGCTTGAACAAAGATGACAGACAATGCAGTCCGCTAAGCCGTCCACCATAGAACTCGCCCATCAGGATGATGATTTGTGTTATTGATGAAAGAATGCGGGTAAAAATCCCTCGAATGCGCTTGAGTTCAGCTTCATCAATGCTGAATGTCAGGGGTCAAATGCTTGCAACCGTTTCCGATGCCTGTTGCAAGGTTGTCATAAAGGTCACAATCAGGAACTAGAAAATTATCTGATAAATGTACTTAAACAAAAACTGCAAATGAATGCTAACAGGACATAATGTGAGGGGTATTTGAGTACGCCTGTCCTGCTGAGAAGCATAGGTCTAGGAATGCTAACGTAAACCCGCTGGCAACCAGTTCCCATGTTAATTACAGGTAGCAAACTTAGAATCCACATAGGGTCCTTTAGTCCCCCATTTCCATCTGACGGTTTGTTGTGGTACTAGCACTAAAACTTAACAAGAAACAAATAAGACTCAGTGTAGCTTAGAAGAATCTATTATGAAGGCATGATCAAGTATGACTAGAACACCTATAACATAGTAATGGAGTATATACTATTACCAGAAATGCGATCAACTCATTTAAGGTGAATTAGTATCGGCATTGAGCAAGGTGTAGGCCAACAGTAGTGCACACGTAAAATCTCTTCCACGAGCTTATGGTGTAATCGGCATGAACGCTTCGTCAGTATGTATGTTCGCGAATCGGCTCTCCAAATTCCCTGTGTAAAAGAGAGTTTACGTCGCAGGATTAAGGGTATATCAATCGTCCGGGGTCACAGGATAATTTGGCTGTCATTAAGTTCAGGGACCAAACAATCCCTTTTAATGTGCAAAGCTACGAGAGAGTAGTTATAGAACGAGGTAACTATTACACAAGAGTCAGACCTATTGGGGTGATATATGTGATAATGGTGAAAATTATAAGTGTATTGGATGCGATGCAAGCATCGTTATTCAGGGTATGTAGGGAAATACGAGTCTATTTATCCTTCATGGAACAAACAGTTAGCATGTGTACTAAATGACTAACAAGTAGTCGTTCAGCCCGGTGGATTTTTTATCAGCACAACACAAATAGCTGGCCAAGTTATTCACAGAATATAAAGTATTGTAGCCTGCGGAAGTTCTTTGATTATAAAATATGTCCATACCCATATTTATCGCTATATAATGAATAGTCTAACAATTATCACATCAATCAAATGTCAATCACTCAAAGTAGAAAGTGACAAACCAAAATGGAAACGGAGGGAGTTAATTCTACTTAAGTCTATGCACACGCAGCAGCTGTTTGTTCAATTGGGACACAGAAAAAAAAAGGAGCTAAAACGCCGTGCTTACTTCAAGCAATGGTTACAATAAACTAATCTATTCCATTATTTCAGTCCTGAGCTAGTCACAGATGGGGTACTGAGCCGTAACATGGCGAGCAGGACTCCTCAGATACACATGATACACATATGAAACACGTAGAAATCACACAGAACCCTAGCCATGAGTACACATAACTGAACGCAGTAAACGCCTAGAATTTGGGCGGAAAGGGTTTGGAAATTGAGAAGCACTCACCAGTGGATACGACTCCTTCTCCGGCTAGGGTCTAGCGTAGTTTGGCTTCTTCTCTGGCGGGGGCGGCGCGGTTGGTGGATGTGTTTGAGGACGGCGAGACTCCGCGCATGGAGCGATAGCGGTAACTCGAGCTCCTTCTACGGCGGAGCGGCGGCCTGCAGTGGGAAGACGACTGACGGGACAGCACGGGCCTCGGCTCCGTCTCTGGACAGGGATACGCGATGGGCGCCGCAGTGTGGACGAGGGAGAATTGACTGGCATTTGGATTACAAATTGGAGCGGGGTTCCGAAATTAGCTAAGTCGTCGTATATGTGTTGCCCAGTAAGATCATGACCCAAACGGGTTTGTAGGGAGAGGCTTCCCGTCTCTGATGACATCATCCCAGAAGGTTAGGGCCACGTACCCTTTGCGTTCTTCGCCCCCGGATAACAACGCATGCTCAGACGGTTGGCGACGGTTGTGAAGAGAGAGTATCCCCTACCGTGCGTGCACCGATCTGGTTCCGGGCTTTGAAGAAACGGTCATCCGCAGAACGGGGGTAATTAGTTGATACCCGTCTCGGATGATTGTTATCCCAGACGTTTTGTTTTTTGTTTTTTGAGGTGCTTGGGGAAGATGATTTGGGGAGGATTTTTCGGTCTGACAGTCTGCGATGCGCGAGCTGGTAGGCGTAGGGAGCTATGGGTGGGACCGTGAATTCTGATCGCTAGCCTTAGGGAAATGGGCTGAGCATGCCCTCGTGCAAATACTGTGCTTTACAGCAGATGTGGGTATACACGAAGCAGTGCACTAAGATCATTATGCTATGATCCAACATGAGATCAGCACGGAACTCAGGCAGGTATACGGTTGAGTGCTGGCGTTGAGACTCCGAGGGATCATCCTGTTGATCGAGGGACAAAGTCTGGTGCCGTATTTCCATGCATTGATACACATGCTGTTGCTCCTTTAGTAACTGGCTGGGCGACTCCGGAATAGGTTACCGTACGCAGATAGTCATTGAGATGCGGGCCCATGCAAAATTAGCAATCCTCGTGGTGTGAAGTTCTCTCTCATTGTCGCATCCCACGTCTGCCCACGCCCGCCGGCGGCTGCCACAGATGTCGAAGGCTCGAGTTGGTCATTCAGAATCCCAGCCACTTCAGCGCAAAGAACGAGTGGTAACGTCTCTATGTCATTTCCAGGTTGCCTTCGGGCCTCGATGAGCATGGACCAACATGAGTACTTTCTGTTCCTGCACAACCAAGGTGGCGCCAGGTTGCACTAACAAGAGCCACAGGCAGTGCGTGGCGTGGGATGTGCACGACGGCTTGATCTCGGTTTTGCTCATGTTACCAAAGGGATTTATTCCATCCGTATCATTCCCGAACCGTACATTTCTAGAACCGCACAAAATTAGAGAATTTCCTATCGATGTTTCTCCACTGAGATGGATAGTCCGCTAGGTGTCTAATACGAACGATAATCAATTTTCCGCCCCTCCCGCGTGCCAGACCGAATTTTCTTTGCATGTTCAGCATTTGCAAACAGACGCTTCAGTCGAGGAATGATAGGAAGATACCAACAACCTGGCCGGAATGCCGTTAGTAATCCTCATTGCCATCATGTTATCATCCGTAGAATTGTTTTGCTTCTTGTATCGGCGACGAGGTCAGGGAAGTCTTACAAAACACGGACATACATGTAGATCTCGAGTACTCCTTTGTACGTGTAGGAGCTGGAAATAGAGGATTGCAGTCATTTTTTGCAAGCCATGTATTCTTCGTACATACATTCCTAGCGGACAGAAGAATCTTCTTAGACCTTTGTATGTGCTTTTTGGCAATCTCGTTTCCAGTCGTGTGAAAGCGATGTTATGAGCGGAAAGAGTTGTAAAAAGTGCACTTATAAAAGTTTGTTAGACCAACCTCCGCTTGCCTTCAATTTGAGTAGTTACCAGAAACAGCTGAACAGCCCGGTCTATTTTCATACCTGGCAACCATGGTACAATGTTTCTCCGAGTCATGCCATTGTACCGACCCAGAAATTTGTCATATTGCCTGCCACAAGGTCATTTACCTTCAGCATCGTGCAGCATGGTGTTGCTCCGCGAGATGCAGTGTCATAGTGGTGAAGCGATAATCTCGCATCTTTCATCAGACTAGAATCATCATCAGCCTAAGGATTCAACTACTTCGCCACTCATTCCTTCATCACTCCCCTCAGTGTGTTCGCCGTGATGCGGTAGCCCAATTTGTATAGGCCAGCTACGAGATCCCCTACGGATCAAATGATCTTGTAACTGAGCCATATTCTTGAAACATCTTCTGCGTCTCAGCTGACAGTCATAGCATGGGACAACACATATGACCAGATTCGGTCACTCGACCTATCGCCTCAGCCGACTCTTTAAAAAATTCGTTCACGCACTAAATACTCAGAGGCTAACACGTTTAGTATCATACATCCATCTTCGATCCATCGCGCTACGATCTGGGACAGACATATAAACATATGTCTTCGATTTACACTTAATTATCTATTTGAGTGGCACCATAACTATTTAAACTCACGGCTCTCTCTCAATTCTCCAATATGCGCAAAACACACAAACCAAGATCCCGTATCGGGTTCAAGCGTCCAGGGGACTAACTACTGCGATGACTTATATTACATCCTAAAAACCCACAATTAAAAACATTCATCAATGCCTACAAATCTATTAAACCAAAAATTACCCTTATTAAGCTAGAACTAATTGCACTACATCTAGGGTTAGGTAGCCAATTAAACGTAGATCTGAAGAACCAAAGTGTACTAACCATTGGGCCACACCAAATCAATTATCTCCTTCAATCTTCTTCTCCTCCGCACAAAATCGCCTCAAAATCGCCATCAGCCGCCGCCACCAAGCCCGACAGACCTAGGAAAAAAAACCCTAATACATGGGAGCACGGTTCTGTTATAAGGTGGAGAAATGGCAGTTCCAGACGGTGTAGTCCACTTGAAGCCTTCCATTCATTATGGAACATGACATAAAAGTCTACAGACACCTGTGAACACAAGGCCTTGCTAAGAAACTCTATTAGAGAGTCACTTCCTTTGCAGCACTTGAAGAAACCAACTTCAAGGAGGGTCTTCATCCTAACATTCTCATTCATAATGGCTATGGTCTCCATAGATAGAGTGTTAGGAGAACAAGAGACCATAATAGCATTTGAAGATGAAGAATCTGAATGCACATTGCTAGATGATGTAGATAGTGGCATGGCATTGAATGATGCAATATATTTTAAGCAAGGAGGATTGAAATCTTCTTGATTCTCATTCATTTGCTTGGCGATAAGAGAATCATTTTCAAACCAAAGTTCATCATTAACCACTTTTAGAGATTCAAAGTCTTGCTTCTTATTGAGGAACTCTAGACCAAGTTTTTCATGGTCCTCAAGTAGTGATTCATGAACCTTAGTGAGATCAAGGTGTTTTGACTTGAGTTTATTCAACTCACGAGTCAATTTCTTATTTTTCTCCATCTCATCGACAAGCAAATTTTCTTGATCCTTAAGAATAATTTCTTGATCCTTAAGAATAATTTCTTGCTCCATAAGAGTTTTAGTTAGTTTTCTATAACTAGGCTTTATGTTCTCTTGCTCATCACTCATAAGGTCATCATCACTATCATCATAGGTAGGAGATTTTGAAGTTATCTTGGACCCCTTAGCCATAAGGCATGTGGGAGACTCGTAGTCGCTTGACATGTTGAAGATTGACCTTGTCTTTGTTGGTGTAGCCCAAACGAGTCCCGCCATTCCATATTCGGAGTCCGAGGAAGAAGTTTCGAAGCTTGACGAATCGCTAGCGTTTGAATCCCACTCCTTGCCGGGGTAGGCTTTAGCCTTGTACTTGTTCGTCTTGTAATGGTTAGGCTTGGAGTGATGCTCCTTCTTGTATGACTTCTCTTTATTGTCATCCTTGTCTCCTTTGTGACCTTTTTCTCTTTTCTTCTCTTTCCTGAGGAGCGGGGAATTGGCGATGTAGTGGCCGGGCTCGCCACACTTGTAGCACCTTCTCTTCTTGGGGTCTCTTGAGGAAGAGTTTCCCTTTCTCCTCAACTCATATTTCTTAAATCTACTGCCCTTTTGAAACTTGTTGAATTTTCTGACCAAAAGGGTCATGTCCTTCCCAAGAGAGTCCCTGTCATCAGCTTCATCACTGGATTCTTCTTGTTCTTCATCAGATGAGGAATCTGCTTTCTTGGCCTACAACGCAATGCTTCTTCGAGGGCCAGATCTTGTGGAGTGCAGTTCTTTCTTTTCTTCAATGATCATCTCATGAGCATTGAGTCTTCCAAGAGCTTGAGATGGAGTCAATGACTTGAAGTCAGTCCTTTCTTGAATGAGTGTGCACAGCGTGTCATATTTCTCGTCAACAGACATGAGGAGCTTCTTGACGATGACCGTGTCGATGATGTCTGTGGCACCGAGTCCTCGAAGCTCATTTGTGATGGTGGTGAGTCTTGAATAGATGCTTCGAACTGACTCTTGATCTGAACCCCTGAACCGGTTGAATTGACTTCGAAGAACGTCGGTTCTGGAGTTCTTGACTGAATCAGTCCCTTCATACACCTCTTTAGGTGTGTCCTAGATCTTCTTAGCGCTTCGGAGCATGCTGATTCTTCCAAACTCATCATCATTGAGAGCGTCGAAGAGGATCACAAGCTTGAGCATTCAGTTGCTTGTTCTTCTTGTCGCTTTCAGTCAGCTCAGCTTCATTTAGGACAACAACTCCTTGTTCGATCACTCTCCAGATCTCAAAGTCAATGGCTTCAAGATGCATCCTCATCTTGTGCTTCCAACCTGCATAGTTAATACCGTCGAAGATAGGTCTATGCGAAGAACTTCTATAGTTCTGGAAGTTGACATACCTTTCTCCCTTGGTGGTTAAACCAAATCAATAGCAAAGAGAGACCTTGCTCTGATACCAATTGAAAGATCGAGGTCTATCGACTAAACACACAAACTTCACATTCTTCTCCTTGAGCCAAGTTCACTTAGAACTTGCTCAATCATTTGTGGTGAATCTTGAGATGATCCCCGAACCTTCACAAACTTGTTGGAGGCGAATCCACAAATTGGATCTCTCAAAGACACCTAGCCGGCCAGGAGATGCCAAATCTCCAAGAGTAATGAGTCAAAATTACTAGGCTCGAAGAAACTCTTACTTGAATGCTCAATCAAGTCTCAGATCTCTCAAATCCTTCCTCTCTCAAAGTAGATCTCAAAGAGTAAGAGGAAAGGGGAACACACAGTACGAGAGAGATAATATTTTGCGAAGAGTGTCCTCCCGAGTCCGCAGGGGGTCGGGGGCTATAAATAGGCTCAGCTCAGAAAAGAGTCGTTGGAGGAAAATATTCTTCCTCGGAGCAACCGGAACACGAACCCAAAAGCACCGAGTTTAAAACCAACGGTCATATTTGAAGGAACTCAGATGCACAGCGAAAGTCTTCAACTCAAAGTCGGTAGTTCTGAAAGGAACACGGTCACACCGGGATTGAAGATTCTACTCCGCAGAGTCACTTCCAGAAGCGATTCCCGGTAGTGCTGACTTTGACCAACGATTAAACCGACATTTGAAGTAATGACACGTTCTTCTCTCACAAGAGGAGACACAGTCAAACCGGAAATCAATTCGGTAATACAGCACTCACAAAAAGACCTAAGTCCAGAAGGGATTCTCGGTACAACCGGAAACGAAGCCGGTAGAACTGAAGACAAATCAAATGGGACTTAGCCTAAGACAACAGAAGCATATCCCGGAAGCACCGGTTTCAAGAACGGACAAAACGGTTTCCGAAACATGAAACTAGGGCAAACCCTAAGCGACAGGGTTCCCTAACTCTCCGACACAGAGGCCATTCTCGGCAGCACCGGTCTTGAAACCGGTCATGCCATAATTGAAGCTCTGCAAGGCTTGAGACGACTAAGTCATCAAACCTCGCAACACATGCCAATCTTGGTACATCCGATTCTCAAAACCGGTATCACCAAGAATTACTGTCTGTGTCTCAAAGAGATTTTTAATGAAGTCTTCTGAGAATTTGATTGAGCACACATGAAGATTCTTCCAATAGCTTAGATATCTTACCTCTCTTAATAGTGTGGCTTGTCCTATAGACTCAAATGATCTTTTGATCATGTTAAACACTAGAAAATCACCACTAATCTTCTAGGTCCAAGTCTTCCTTCATCATTAACTTTTTAGGGGTCGACATCCACTGGTTAAACCAATTACTTTGGGGATTATACACCTGTATACACTCAGTAAACCATTAATCCCTTAATTATTTTTCATTAATCATCAAAATCCACTAGGGGGCACTAGATGCACTTTCACATATGCTTGCCAACATCAGGGACATGAGCAGAAACAGGGATGCCTAGGGACATAAGATCACTAGCAGGACCAATGCCATTGAGAAGTGGCAATTTCGGACTTCCTAGGGCACCTGCGGAAAGTATGACCTCCCCACCTGGATGCAACAGTGCATGGTGCTGCTGGAGAAGACGGTCCTGGTACACGACGCCAACTGCTGCTACTGTTGGTAGTGGAGACCTTCCATGTCATGCGGCTGGATAAATATAGCAAAAGGGCAAAGTCCACTCATACTTCAATAGTTCAGAACTAAAACTTATGAGGTGGTGCATGAAAGACCATTGATTCAGGAGCACTCGGTCAGTAGCTGACATGGGAAGGAGTTAATCTAGTACAAGTACATTCCACCAAAACTAGCTTCTCTTTTTCCTGGAAACTTTTAACAAACATGAAGTGAACAACAATCAACATAGACAAAAACTTTAGCTTGTAGTGACAGTTCCACAAAAATACTGGCACTAGTATTGCTCTTTTCGGATTCATAGCTCAAGTAACAAAATCATTAACATGCTCACTTCTTCCATCAAGTGGAATATTTGGAAAATGACAAGTTATACACTTTTAGAATGCTTCACTTAAGTATAAAAATATTGTAAGAACCGCAAATGTATAAGTGGTACAGAGAGGAAATTGGAACACTATTGCAAGAACCGCAAATGTATAAGTGGTACAGAGAGGAAATTGGAACACTCTCATTCATCAAAAGGGAACATGTCATTGTTCAGATTTCGTATATCTTTTCAATTGAATAGATTGTACATAGGATATATGTAATTACATGGGCCTCATGGGCCTACTCTTAACACTCAAACTCAAGGTGGGTCAGAAAGATCTGATACACCGAGTTTGAGAATATGAAACCTATGTTGATCTCTAGTTTGAGCCTTCGTGAAGAAATCTGCAACTTGAAGCTTTGATGGAACATGCTAGAGCTTAATAGTTGGTTGCTAGCAATGAGAGCATGTGAAGGATGCATCCACACCAATATGTTTGGTCAACTTATGCTTGACTGGATCATTTGCAATCGGAATAGCAGTCGTGCTGTCACAAAGAAGAAGTGTGGGTCTATTGCATGAAACACCAGGATCAGCCAATAGCCAACAAAGCCATACAATCTCACTAGAGCGTGACACCGCAGTTTGTTTCTTGGACTTCCACGCAATGAGAGATGTGCCAAGAAAGATGCAATAACCAGTGACGGAGTGACGATTAGTAGGATCACTCACCCAAGTGGAGTCAGAGTAAGCATGGAGCTGGAGCTGACTTGAATGAGCATGGAACAGACGGCGAGATGTAGAGCCCCTTAAGTACCGAAGCACTCGAAGTAGATGACCATGGTGAACCGTGGTAGAAGCACTGACAAATTGACTGAGAACATGAACAACATGTGCAATGTCTGGCCTAGTCACAGTGGAGGTACACAAGACTGCCTACAAGGTGACGATAGCGAGAGGGATCCTCAAGAGGAGTGCCATCGGTGGAACGCAACTGCAGATGAAGCTCCATGGGTGTAGTAGCAGTGCGTGTGTCAGTAAGGTCTGAGCAAGAAATCAAATCCTGAGCGTACCGATGCTGAGATAGATAGTAACCATCATCAATGTGGTCAACCTCAATACCCAGAAAGTAACTGAGAGAACCCAAATCTGACATCTTGAATTGTTCACTCAACTTTTGCTTGACAAAGGCAATGTATTCCAGATCATCTCCAGTGATCAACATGTCATCCACGTAGAGCAAAAGCAAGGTACGACCATGCTTAGAGGTATGAATGAAGAGGGTAGGATCATGCTCACTAGGAGAAAAACTAGCAGCTCGAATTACAGAGCTAAAATGCTCAAAACCAAGCACGAGGGGCTTGCTTGAGTCCATAGAGAGCACATCGAAGGCAACATACATAGCCTGGTGGAGCCTCAACACCTGGAGGTGGCTGCATGTACACTTTCTCATGTAGATCACCATGAAGAAAAGCATTCTTCACATCCATCTGAGAGATAGTCCATGAGCGAACAACAGCCACAACAATCAAGGTACGAACTATCGTTATATGAGCCACTAGAGCAAATGTCTCATCATAGTCTCGACCATGAGCTTGCTGGAAACCCCTAGCAACAAGTCGAGCTTTATAGCGCTCCTCTAAACCATCAGACTTGGTCTTGACCTTGTACACCCATTTGCATGTGATAGGAACCGACTGAGCAGGTAATGGTACAAGGTCCTATGTGTTAGTTGCACTCTAGAGCTGCAAGCTCCTCAGACATAGCTAGCTGCCACTTAGGTAACTCAGCTGCCTCCTGATAAGAATTAGGCTCATATGCTATCCCTGCATAGGAATCATATCTCTTCGGAACCTGAATAAAGGATCGATCACGAAGAGCATACCTTTGTGTCAGAGAGGAACCGTCAGGACAAGGATCAACTGTACTGGCAGAAGGTGCAGGAGCAGAGGACTGAGGATCAGTCAAACTCTAGGTCGCCGACTATAGTGAAAAGGAAAAGTGGGGTGTCTGAAACTGGAGGAGTTGGTGAAGGTGGAGGTGATAGTACAGGAGCTAGTGAAGGTGGAGGTGATGGTGAAGGTACAACTGGTGAAGGTACTGATAAATCTAAAGACGAAATAGGAGGAAGGTAAAGAAATGAAGTGGACTCTGTGGAAGATGAAGATGAAGGGCGAGTAGAAGGAGAATAGAAGAATGGTTAGTCCTCAACAAAGGTGACATCACATGAAAAGCGAATGCGATGAGCAGAAGGGTCATAGCATCGATAGCCCTCATGCTCAAGATTGTACCCTAGAAAGGCACACTCAACTGATTGAGCAGTCAACTTGGTACGCTCACGAGGCGCTAACAAAACATAGCAAGTGCAACCAAAAACATGGAGATGTGTATAACCAGGTGGTGATCCAAACATGATCTCTCCAGGGCACTTGCCCTGAAGACGAGAAGAAGGCTGGATGTTGATAAGATAGACAGCTGTGGAAACAGCCTCCCCCCAAAAATGAGAGGGAACAAAAGAGGCAATCAAGAGAGTGCGAGCAGTTTCAATGATATGACGATGCTTGCGTTCAGCAACACCATTTTGAGCATGAGCATCTGGGCATGAGAGTTGTGCAAGAGTGCCCTCAGAGGAGAGAAACTGACGAAAAGCTGTGGATAGATATCGCGAATCAGAATGAAAAATGCGAATGGCAGAAGAAAACTGAGTACGAACCATACAAGCAAAAGACTGATATATAGAAATCAACTGAGAGCGATGTTTCATAAAATAGATCCACATATAGCAAGAGTGGTCATCAACAAATATGACATAATGTCTGTGACCACCCTTCGATACAAATGGGGAAGGACCTCATACATCAGAGTGAATTAAGTCAAAAGGACGACTAGATCGAGTG
This sequence comes from Stipa capillata, assembly GCA_019208055.1. Taxonomy (NCBI): domain Eukaryota; kingdom Viridiplantae; phylum Streptophyta; class Magnoliopsida; order Poales; family Poaceae; genus Stipa; species Stipa capillata. Next base: position 12,163 of record JAGXJF010005591.1, read on the forward strand.
TTGCTGGAAGGATATGGGAGATGTATCTGTTTTCCTAGCTTACAACCCTTACAATGGAAACCAACATCAACAGGTACACGACCCAAAACACCTTGCTTAACTAAAGTGGACAATTGAGAACCACATAGATGACCTAAACGATGATGCCACTGAGCAAAAGAGAAATCAGTTGTGGATCTTGATGTAGATGTAGCAGAGGAAATGACAGATGACACCGAGGCTAGAGGAAGATGTAGTGTGTCAAGGACATAGAGGCTTGAAGATCCTCTACGGTGATGGCCAATACCAATAACTCGCTTGTTCCGACGATCCTGTACATAACAAGAAGTATTATCAAAACCAACAATGTAATTCATATCAGCAAGTTGACCAACTGACATGAGATTCATGGACAACTGTGGGACATAAGATACAACAGGCACAGAGAACCGAGATGACGAAAGAGAACCCTGATGAGTAACAGAGCAAGGTGTACCATCAGCAGTCTAGACAGAGGCACCATTTTTCACTGGCTGGCAAGACACAAGCTGAGAACGATCAGAGGTCACATGAAAGGAAGCTCCAGAGTCTAGAACCCAAGGCTGAGCTGCAACAGATGCAGACTGAGAGAGAGCAGACACAGAAGCACTCCTCGCTGGCAGCTCAGTGACAACAGCTATAGAAGACCTCACAGACTGAGACTGAGTCCTGGTGGCTGCACGACACTGCTGGTCAAGAAGGGCCTGCCTAGCATGAAACTCGACTAACTGCTCAGGGTGGAGCTAAAAGCAATGATTAGTGTGGTGTCCAACCTTCTTGCAGTGTGAATAGAAATCTCCTGAAGGTCTAGCCCTGGAAGCATCTGGCCGCTGAGGAAAGGCTAGGACACTAATGTGTGGCAACGGTGCAGAAGCAGCAAGAGAACAAAGACGTGTCTCCTCGGCAATCAAGGTAGCAAGTGCCTCAGTCAAGGTAGGAGGGGTCGAGCGACCAAGCAACCGAGTACAAATGTTCTCAAACTCCGACCGGATACCCATCACAAACTGATACATGAGAGTTCGATGCTCATATTACTCCTTAGCCACACAAGACTCACACCCAGAGCTACTCTTTGGAACCATAAAGCCTAGCTGACCAGTGATACGAGTGAAGGCTCCATAATACTCCTCTATGGACATGTCCTGCTGCATAGTATTGTGTAAATTCTACAGCAAGGAAAAGTGAAGAACCCTGCTAGGTTGAAGATACCGCTGCTCAAAGTACTTCCACATCTCCTTGGCTGAAGTGTGATGCTCAAGACTCATTCAGAGTGAGGGATCGACACTGAGAACTAAGGCTCCCATCACTCGATCATTGGCCTTTTGCCAAGACTTCTTAGTTGCATCATCTCTCGGATCAGGTGGATCATCGGTCAAGTGAGAGATAAGACCAACTGATCTCATAACAGTTCCAGCCGAGAATGCCCATTCCCTATAGTTTGAACCATCAAGCTTGATGTCTATAGACATCGAACCAGCTCCAATCCCAAAATCATTCTTTGCCATATCAACAAAGACTACTAGCAACAGCCATACAACAGGCAGCACACACAATTTCCTTAACCAAACAGCAGCACACGGGCAAGCAAGTTTCAACAGCAGCCAACACAACTAGTAGGCCAAACAAACAAGCATCAGACAACTTACTGAATGGACCAGCTGCTGGAAAGCAAGGCCCAATGGGTGCACAAGCAGCAGGAGCAGGTCGGCCATGGAGGGTGGCGAGGACGCACGTCGGCCATGGAGAGCAGCGAGGACGCACGGGAAGGCTACTGGAGAGCAGTTCCCGCTGGTTGATGATGAAAAATGGGATGAGCCGGCGATGAGGATGTCGCCGGACTAGACAAACTCGCCGGAATCACCTCGCCGGCGGCGGCGGAAGAGAAACTAGGGTTCGATGCTCTGATACCATGTTCAGATTCCGTATATCTTTTCAATTGAATAGATTGTACATATGATATATGTAATTACATGGGCCTCATGGGCCTACTCTTAACAGTCATCTGGCAAATGTGTAAGTGATACAGATCATGGCAAGATACACAATGGCTGGAACAACTAAACTATGTTTAACTCTTGTTCATCAAGACTTCACATCAAGATTAAGTGTATCATTTTGTACCTGACAATCACTTCATTGGGACTCTAGAGCGAAAAGCATTGGCATCGCAAAGAATACGATGGCTCTAAAGAAACTAAAAGACAACAAGAGGCAGCGGCGGAGCTTGAAGAAAAAAGATTTAGGGGGCATGACGCTATGGGAAATACATTCACTCTTTCATAATGAAATGGTGGGGTCCGGTGTTGGTGCCGTGACCGCCGTCTGGTTCTGAAAAAACAGTTCCACATGCCTTTCGAAGTCATTGTGCTACCCCCACTAGATGTCTTTCTTTTCAGTTTACATTTTCTAGCACAAAAAATACATAATATCTGCCTTGTAAACAAGATTGGAAAACACACCGACAATTTGCATTCAATACACATGTCACTCTCACCAAATTCTGTAAGGGACATCTGCCTTAACAGGAATATAACAAAAGGCTGTTAATTTTGAATTGGACTAGATCAGACTACCAGTTCGCTAGCATAATGGAAAGCTGCAGAACTAATGTTGTTTTTTAAATAGACTAGCACAGTTGCCCGCATAATTATACGGAAACGCCTTTAATCATCTTTAAATTTTGGAGTGTACGAGATACTAGATCCATACAGAAAATAAAAGTTCAGATGGCGAGGTGGCCTGCCATTCGTTGTACTGAGCCGGTAGGTGTTTGTACACCAAATTAGTGCCAAATAATATTTAGATATAGTTATGATGATCTATCGGTTGTGATCTGCTAATAATAAGGGTCTTCTAGATCAATGGCCATCTGACGTTTATGTGCAGTTATGAAAATTGATCGATTGTGATCTATTTAGATACAATTATGAATCATCGATGTGATATGTTTAGGTACACTTGTGAAGATCTATCGGCCGTGATATGTTTAGGTGCAGTTATGAAGATCTATCGGTTGTGATCTGTTTGAGTACAGTTATAATGATCTATCGGTAGTCATATGTTTAGGTACAGTTATGAAGATCTATCGGCTATGATCTGTTTAGGTACAATTATGAAGATTTATCGGTCGTGTCCACTAATAATAAGAGGGTCCATTAGACTAATGATATGACGTTTTGCTTTTTTGTGGGGATTTCTAGCCTATCTTTTTTTTTCCTTTAGTATATAACAGATTCTCAAGCATTACTTGAACATAATGGAAAGCAGCAGAATTACCAGTTGTCCAGTACAACTGCGGATACAGAAAAGTCTCAAAAATGAAATTTTTGTTTGTCAAATCTACAAGAACTTCAGTTAGCTAGCTGCTAAAGTGGAATTCAATCACAAATGCAGCACGATGAATATACCTTTTCATTCTGAGTCTCGGGTAAGCTTGAATGGAATAGGTAAGGCACCTCAAAAGTAGCATATCTCATACAGAAACAAACAAACAAATATTGAAAGTATATTCAATTATTCACTCTCTGCTGTGCACATGTGGATTTCAGCACAACTTATTGAAAGTAGCATATCTCATACAGAACAAAAAAATATTGAAAGTACATTCAATTATTCACTCTCTGCTGTGCACATGTGGATTTCAGCACAACTTATTCCCTCAGATATCAGCGGTAGTCTAGACTCTTCACTTATATACCCAAAATGCTATAATGATTATATCACACATTACATTTACAACAGATGGCTTCTTTCTAGAAATCCAGCATTCAAATGATTGGCATGATCAAACAAATGGTAGCCGAAACTAATGCGAGTATTCTGAACATCAATTACTAATAAGTGTATCATGCTACCTCAAATGGCCATATTGAACGCTCATAGTTTCATGGCAATGCAGTTGTACACCAATCTATCATACACATTCATTTTGCAAAGTACAGTATAGATGGGAAGTAACCAGAAAGAAGTAGAAGAATGCATCACTCACCAGGATCAATGGGGTCAATGATGATGCGGGTAACTGTAGCACGGACAGCAACACGGAGACGGCCAGGACGGGCGAAGGCAAGGAGGTCCGCAGCACTGTGGCGGCGGCCCGATGCATCAAAGGTGGTCGCACCAACTTTAGTGCCAGTGACATGGTCCACTGTAAAGCCATTCCACGGCGTCACATTAGCTTCCAGCAACGCGCCCCCCACCGCCGCCTGCCACCCATGCACCTCCGGCTGGAATGCCAACTCTCGCTCCACCCACTCATACGATGCATTCACCAGCCGCATGTCCCAATTCGTCACCTCAGCACCCTGAATCTCCAATAATTGACAAAAATCACTGTAATTACTCAATTCTGCATGAAAGAGTATGCTACCGACCAACCATATTAGTCTGTAAAGGAAAAACTAAAGAAGCCCCTTAAGCACTAGAAGTCTAGAAGTCAATGAGAAGCCCCTTAATCACACACACCAACACAGACGAACACCCATGCGCCCAAAATGGTGCGACCACACGCAGACACTATCTCGCATGAACCAGCCACCTACTGCACAACAAAAAGCACGCGCGAGTCCGCATCCACAAGCACGAGCCCACATTGGACGATCATGCAACGATGAGAACGCATAGAGCACCAAAAGCAGCAAAATGTAGTTTAGGATGGGAAAACGGACCTCCCCGTGGCCGCGAAACCAGTCCGGGTGCGCGCGAGAGTAGAACCCCGCATTGATCGCGGTGCCGCCGCCGAGCACCCGAGCGCGCACGTTCGCGATGCCGTCCTCTGAACTGAAGGCCTGCGCGGGAGCGTCCGACTCCGGCGCGGGGTCCGCCAACGCGATCGTCCTCACGAACCCTCCCGCGGTCGCGAGCGCCGGGAACTCGCTGGGCGCGCGCCGCCGCGCTCCAGCAGCAGCACGCGCCCGCCCCCGGGAGAGGCCAGAGTTGCCGCGAGCGGGCACCCCGCCGCGCCGCCCCCCACCACGATGTAGTCGTACTCCTCCTCCGACGCCATCGCCGCGGCGTCAACCACGTACCGCGCGTAACCCGGAGCCGGCGCCCCTGCGAGATCACACAATCACGGCGAATGCGCAGGAAATCAGCCACCGCAGCGAGATCTCACGAATCAATCCAACCAAATTAGGGGCTTCAAGGAGCGCGTTTACCTCCGAAGGGGCGGAACTGGGAGGCGACGAGGGTGGGCACGAGGGAGAGAAACGTGACAAGGTGGTGGAGGCGTGTGGAAATGGGAGCCATGGCGCTGTGGGGGGTGCTAGGGGTTGGGGAGGAGATGGCTTGGGTTTTGATGGGAGGAGGGGAGCGGAGAAGACGAAGTGGGTTTAGCTGTTGGGGAGAGTGGAGGGAAACGGGAATGAGGTAGTAGATGGTGGTTACGGTTACGGGGTTCTTCTCGCTTGTCGGGTTCTTGGGCTTTTAATGTGCCCAGGAGGAGAGATATACCATTGCCAAACCAGCAAACCTCGGAAGAGGATACGGCCCAGGCGAAGATGCGGAGGCCCGTAAATTTTTTGTGCATATCGTTGCTTTGCAGTTCTGCAGCTTACTGTGAGCCTTGTAACATTTCGGCACCCAGACCTGTACTACATTTCGAACCGTGGGCCGAACTAGTAGAGTATTTACCTTCTCTTTCTTCCTAACTTTTGCCCTTTTTTTTGCCCCTGCCCTTTAGCTAGATGCAGAATCTCCTCGAAACAACAAAACCAAAAAAAGCCTATATGCACAATGGCATATTTCTCGGCTTTTGTTCCCACCGCTAGGGCGATTTTACCGCCATATTTTTCGGGATTTGGGTCATGTTTCTTTGGCCCACTAAAAGCCCAAAAGCCCACACACGGTCGGTTCGTACCCTTTCAGTTCACTTCCCTACTTCCCTTCTTCCTTTCATATCACGCAGTTTGCCTTTCAACTGGACTTTGGAAAAGTTTCAAGTAATCTTAGAAACACTAAACATGGCTGTGGTCAAGTAATGTTAGAAACATTCAACTGGACATTGGAAAATTTTCATTGATTTAGAAACTCTATGTGAATTTTATCTAAGAGATGCCGGTGTTTGCCATCGGGCAGTAGCACCGAGAAGCTAGATCATCCAAATCCGAGTGGCGATGACAGTGCAGGCATCATGAACGCAGGCAAAGTGTCTGGGGAGAATGATCAGAGGGAAAAGGAAACCTCTTAGGTTTTGAAAGGCAGGGAAGACGGCACATCTGGTGATCTCGTCGATGGACAAGCGACGCCTCGGAACTTGAGTGTTTAGGGGGAGATGTGGGTGTAGGCGGAAATAAGGATATGAAACGACGGCTCAGACGTGTCCTATAGAAAACGAAGTAAAGCGCATCCGTACACATGAACCCGGATCGACAACTGTTCTCGAAATACATAACCAAACAACACCATTTTCTTCAGTCCCGGGGAGAAGCGTCGGCCAGCAGCATGTACAACAATTTCAGGACACAGATTCGACCCCCACAGCTACACTCGTCCCCTCATCGGCAACCACACCCCCCCCTTCGGCCCTTCCATCCCTCTCCGGCCCGTCGGCACAGCACGGCCCGCTGGCTGCCTCCTCCTGTGCGGCACCATCTCAATCGAGTGGTGGCGCATCGATCGGACAGTTCCCGCTGTCCCGAAAAGACGAAACACGCAATGCCCGCCGCGCCACCCCCACCCCACCACCACTCACCGAGCACGCATGCGCGCACGCAGCAGATCGATCATCCCCATCGACCACCACCACCACCACCACGGCGACGCATGGACCCCGCGCGCCCGCCTGATCCTCTCCTCGTCAGCCCCTACACGCGACCCCGATTCGGAGCAAGAATTTCTCGGCCGGAGCACATGCAAGCACGCGCGCATCCATCCATGCGAGCCGTTGTGGCTTCTTTTCTGCGCGCTGCTCCACTCATGGATTATGCTCTTGCTTCGATTTCTTCTCTTGCATTTTACGCCGACACTGCCATGTTCGCCCTGCACAATGTACGTGACCGTCGTGACAGTGTGACTTTAGTTCTCTACTGACATAGAGATGTTTATGTGTAGATTATGCATGATAGTTATGTTTCTGAAAAAGAAAAAAAATCTCGAAGAATCGTGGTGTTGTGTCTCTGAAGAAAGAATCCAGTAGCCCCTCATCATCGTTTACTCTGAGGAGGAGGATTTGTGGTTCAGACGTTGATGACGTTGCTTTGTTCCATTGATTCGATCAACTTAACCCTTAAAAAAATTGCCTCGAGATCGGAGGTGTCGGGAGAATGCGATCCCCACAAAATTCTGCTGTCATTGGGGATGATCAAATCAAGTAATCGAAGCCAAGGATCTATCACCACGTCTCTTGCATTATTGCCAACGAATGTTCTCGAAAAACGTGGCACCTACCGGGATCTTGTGGCGTACCCGATTTTGAGTCCCGATAAACCCTTGTGTTTACTGTATCGGTCCCTGGATCAATAGCCGATACACACAAGCACTTGATAGCATAGACATGCAATACATCGTTCATTACACACTTACCCATATTTGGTCTTTAATAGTACAAACTGGACCTATCTGCCGAATTAAAACAGCAGCGGAAGTAAACACATCACAGATAACCCATCAATGTGCCGAACCACAGGCAACTGACTGGGGAAGAAACTCTACGCCTCGAAGTCGCTGTCGCTATCTCCGGTTTGGTATTCCTCCTCATCGTCTGGCCACATAACAAGCCAGGTGAGTACATTGAATGTACTCGCAAGCACTCCGCCAGGGAGTTTACCACGGATATGAGCATGCAAGGGAATTATCAAGAAATTGGCTATATCCTAGGTTTCATATTGTGCAGAAAAGTAAGTTTGCATTTGAAATAAGTAATTAGATTTTAAAGCAGTTTTAGCAAAACATCTCGACGCAACGAGATAAGGTACCTACCTTTATCACTGTTCCCGTTACAACGGGGAGATCATCTCTGTGCTTTCCGCTATAACGGCAAAACATGGTAATCGCCCGATTTTCCTCAGGGAGACATAGCTCACCCGGTACATACGGGGATACCAACGAAAACACGGTAATCGCCCGATTTCTCAGGGAGATATAGCTCGCCCGGTACATACGGGGATACCAACGGTTGCCCGCTATGACGGGAACCCTTTTCTCCACTCCTCCCGCTACTGTGAGGATCTTTCAAGTCACTCTGCGAACTCGGCGGATCGCGTCCTTAAACCCATAACCACATTTTTAGGTTTTGCAACCCAATCTACTTTAGTGTGGCCTAACCAAGTTCGTCCTTGACCGTGGACACGGCTATTCGAATAGTTTTAACCCTCTGCAGAGGTGGTACGGCTTTACCCACACGATATAGGTCACCCTGGGCATACTGTGCACCGCATACTACCAAAGCTAGTACAACGAGACTCTTCGCCGGTGTGAACCCAGCCATGAACCCGCCAGAAGGACATATCCCAAAACCTAGCTTGAGTCAGTATCATCGCTTGCAAGGAGGTTGGTGGTCCAACTTTATGGCGAACAAGCCATCGCTTTCCTACGAAAATTTTTCTCTACAGATGCTACAACCTCATCTGCATGCTACACACTGCCTACGGGTTCATGCTAGTTCAGACCGGGTACTAGATCAAGTCCTTCGCATAAAGGACATGTGGACATACGGTAAGACTAGGCCAAACGGCACTTAAGATCGGTCCTTAGGTGATCCGAGAGGGACTTCACACCACTCCCGTAAACGAACAGCGAGAACCACGCCGGGTCTTACCTCGCACTTTAACAAGCTTCCCGCTTTCCCCCCTTCATTTCCGACCCGGATCAAAATCTTCTCCATTTTGTTTTTCAGGTTTTAGCGAAAACCTTTTTGCGGTAAAGTATCCCAACCCAAGGATAAACTACCTTCATACTCCTCCAGACACGACGGTCCGTTTTCAAATTGTCACCACATGAAATATGGGGTATTTCTTCCCTTTTTGAAAACCTACTTTCCTATTGCGGGGCTAAGCATACATACATATTCTACCCTAGTTTTCCGATAACCTTTCTGGAATATGTAGTCCTTAGGGTGACAAGGAATACAGGGTCGAGCTAGGGTTATCTAAGCATCGGCCATAACTACTCTACATAAAATAACGGGTATAAAACATAGCATGCATGTTTCGTAATGCAAAATATATTTCTTAAACTTGGGATTCAACATGATCAAGGGTGGAGAGCTTGCCTAGCAGTTCCTGGTCTTGATCCAGACGCGGGATGCTTCGGGTTCCTCCTGACGAACGTACCTCACACCGTCAACTACACGTTTCCAAATAACACCAATAAGAATCCAAACGCGTCAAAGAACCAAGAGGGAAAACTCAATGCAGAACATATGCCATGTTTTGCAAACATGATCGAAAAAGAAAGAAAACGAGACTTGTTGTTTTTATATCTTATGTGGGGACTACTTAAGTTAGGGTTTCATGGTTTATGACTTTACTACTTGGAAGCCCTTGTTTAACAAGACGGAAGGAGAGTCCAGAGACTTGGGGTTTGAAAGAGGCTGGAGAATATTCTTTTTGATGAAGTTCAACATAGTTGGGTACTATATATATATATGCATGAAATTAGGAAATTAGGGTTTTTAGGGTTTAGCAACGCCTTCTTCCTCTTTTGAATCATGCGATATGTGTATATATGTGCTCCTCGTGTTAAGGTTCAAAAGTTCAAAAGAAGTTTGAAAGAGTTTGAATTTAAAAAGGAGATTTGAATTTTCTCTCTGTACAGTAATGAAAATTTGAATTTTGAAAATTGGTTTGAACCAAAAGATGGGAAATAATTTTGGGAGCAACTTTTATTTTGGGGGTTTTATGAGAACCGGCCGTTAAGGTGCTGAACCGGCCGAACCAAAGGTAGAACCGGTTCTGAACTGGAAAACCGGCTCCGGAAGAGTGTGACGTCGAAGGCGTAAAGGACAGAGACGTCTTCGAAAAAGGAAATGAGTGGGGCTAAGTAGCTTGGCTAGGAATACGCTTCACCCGAGAGGAGGCGTACTGGAAGGAATGCGCCTCCACTTAACCCGACGAGTGGGCCTCGTTGACGCGAAATGGTACAGGTGTTAAAACCAGCTGTGGCCCACACGTCAGTGACTGAGCAACAGTGTGCGCGGGAAGGGTTCAGGCGAGGAATCCTTGATCTCTGGCGATGCTCCAGTGGAATCAACGGCGAGCAATTGCGGCCGGTTCAGAGGGAGTTGGAGGAATCAGCTGCTACCTTTGGGTTTAGGAGATCAGTGGGATTCCATTTTTGTGGTAGGAGGGCTTGCGCGGTTGCTGGAGCAGGATGGCGACGATGTCCAGAGGAGATTAGTGGTTGTACTTGATGCTGGGAAGGGAAAGGACTTGAGCTTGAGTGGAGCTTGACGGAGCTAGGGTTTGGAAGAAAAGAGGAGGCACGAGGAACAAAGGAGCTCAGGGAGCTTTCTTATAGCCGCGGGCGAGGGAGGAGTAATGGAGTGCTGCTGGACTCAGTTGTGCACTGAGCTGGGAAAGCGCAAGGACCATTCACTGATGCGTGTAGCTTACTAGTGTCCAGAGCAAGGTTTTGACGTGCGGGAGTTAGCTAGCTGGCGATGGGAGAAGAGATGAAGCGGGGTTGCTGCTGGTTGACCTTGCCATGTGCGGGAGTGTGTCCAGAGTGTGCCAGAGCGCGCTCCCGAGTGACATACGTGTGTCAGGGGTGTCTTGGCGTGCGGGGAAGATGTCTGAGTGAGTCCACGGTGTTGAGATGACCAGAGAATGGAAAGGCAGGGGCTGGCTTGGGGAATCCGTGTGGATTAGGGTTAGCCATGGCTTGCCATTGTCGGCATGAGCTAACATAGGTGTTGAATACTGTGTATTAGGACCCTTCACTGGAAGGAAAGGGGTGGGGTAGGGTCCTTGCTTGAGGTAGAGATGCTGGCAAGGTTCTGGAGGAAAGGGGTGGAGTGCTGAGCTTGAATTCATAGGAAAAGGAGGATTGCAGCAAGGTGTTCGACAGAAGATTGGCCAAAATTTTGTACTGGACAAGTGTATGTTTTTGGGTACTTGAATTACTGGCACTGAGATGAGTATGGTGGAATTTTATGAAATTTTTTTAAACAAAATTTGGAGGGGTTGTAGTTCAAAGTGGAATTTTGACCTAAATACCATTTTGGGATGTAACCCAAAATTTTTGAACTGGGCCCACATATATTATTTCTTAAATGGGTGAAAAATAGTCTTAGATATTTTATGAAATTTTTCTAGAATTTTGGATGGAAGAAAATACATGCAATATAGATTTTAGAGTTTCTGCCCGATAAAGGAATTATTTAGAAAATAGAGCGACAGGTTAGATTTTAGGGTTTCGGGTGACGGCACAACTAAGGTAGGGTATGGGGGAGGTTAAGGTTTATATCTGGAGGGTCGGGAGCAAGGATGGGCGAGTTTGCCACTTAGGGTTAGGGTTCGGACAGCTCGTGCATATACGGTGCGTGTGTCCGATTTAGGGTTTTGGGGTTTTAAGCACATGCGATGATAGGGTGGCGGCTCGGGTTTCGTTACACGATAGAGCAACCTAACTCAAATGCTCCCCATGAAATATTATGTTCGAGAAAAACTGAAATCCAAATATGCATGGTAACTTTAGTCGAAGAACATATACGCATACATGCGTCTTAGGGTTTAAGTTTTTTGGGAAATCCAAACGATGAAAATCAGAGTGTGACAGATCTCAACAATGAAAGCCCATTTCTTTTGCTCGTTTTGAGGAGAGATCATCAATCCACTTGCTGCAAGCTACGTTATCTTTAGTTATCTCTAATGATTACGCTTCTGTCATTAGATCATGGTAGGGAAATCTCTGCAGCGAAAGAAATCATCAAATCGATGAGTATCAGCAGCAGAATATAATCTTAACGTGCCTATTTGAACTGAGAAAACAATGCAGTTCCGCAGACGCAATGCGCATAGTCAAATACTCAAATAGGACACGATTTACTCATCTACTAAGCATATCCAATACTATCTTGATTAGGGGGGATCCTTTCTAAGATTGTTTTATGCCTACTGATACTGAACTAATGGGAGAATAATTAGCACATGCTAGTGGCATTGTGCCAAAGTAGTTAAAACAACAGAACCTTCTCCCCCCCATAAAAAAGATCACAAGTAGTCCTGCTAGCTCCATAGAGCTGTCCCAACTATGTCACTTGCTCTCCGCTTGCCTTGTGTTTAGTACGAATAATTGGAATCTAGGACAAGGTTTTGTGCCGTTGTGAGTGGTGAGCATGCTATTTAATTGAGCCTTAGGCCCATAAATTATCACAAAAACCATGTAATAAGGTAGTGAGAAAGAAACAACTTGCATGCATCAAATTAAGAGCATCAATCATGCAGATCAGGCTACATCTCTACACAAAGCAGCCAAGGCAAGAGGGCCGAAGGATGTGGGTTATAATATTGGTGTGTAATTGAAGCATGAGGCAGGGGAAAGGATTGTTTATGAGCTGGTTGCTGTGATAAGTGGTAGTGATTCAGTTGGCCACTAGTAATCTAGCTGTGAATGCGGTTGTTTGCCACAGCTTTTTAGCTGGGATGTTGCACAGGGAACTGATCTTTATTTTAAGTCTTTTAGTTCACGTTAATGTATCGCGGTAGCTAGCTTCTCCTAACAATTCGGCGCGAATCAACCTGCATGAATTTAATACGCAACGGCTGAAAATGATCTAAACAAACAGCAGCATCAACAAATTTTTTTTAGAAGATGTACTAGTTTGCCAAGCTCCACCGTGGCCAGTCCCAAATCCGGGTAAAGGAGGAGGGTTATGATAGGCTTGGCAAGCCAACGTAAAAACCTAGCCACTCTTATGGATATGAAACCCAATAGAAATTCGTTGGAATGTCACCCTCTTAGCAACGCGCCATATCAGAACCCGGATGTGGTGTTAAATGAGCAAGGGTCGGGTCGTCACCCCTTTAGTGGCGCGCTACATCAGCGCCCGGATGCAGTGACAAGTGTGCAAGGGTCTTCACATTTTGCTCGACGGATGCGAAGGGTAAGAAAGCTAGTCGATGCAAATAGGGTTCGTGTATGTAGTTGAAATGTAGGGTCCTTAGCTGGAAAGCTACGAGAGTTAGTTGATGTTACGATTAGAAGACATGTAAATATACTTTGTGTACAGGAGACTAAATGGACGGGTCAGAAGGCGTGGGAGGTAGAGAATACTGGTTTCAAACTATGGTATTCAGGGTTAGTTGGGAATAGGAATGGTGTAGGCATTCTGATTGGTAAGAACTTCAAGAATGGAGTAGTGGACGTCCGGAGACAGGGAGATAGGATTATCCTAGTTAAGCTAGTCATTGGAGATTTGGTCTTGAATGTTATTAGTGCTTATGCCCCTTAATGAGGTCTTGATATGAGCATGAAGAGGCAATTCTGGGAAGATTTAGACGATATGGTTAGAAATCTACCTACTAATGAGGAACTCTTCATAGGAGGAGATCTCAATGGCCATGTGGGTACATGAAATGTGGGGTATGAGGGGTGCATGGGGGCTTTGGGTATGGCGTTAGGAACCAAGAGGACAAGGACATCCTAGATTTTGCTCTAGCTTATGACCTGATGGTAGCTAATACATTTTTAGAAAAAGGCAATCCCATTTAGTGACCTTTAGTAGTGCTCAGCACTCCAGCCAAATTGATATTGTCCTTACCAGGAGAGTGGATAGACGGGCTTGTGTAGATTGCAAGGTGATACTTGGAGAGTGTGTTGTCCCACAACATAAGCTGGTGGTGGCTGATTTTCGGTTTCACTTACGTGTTCCTCGAGACAAAGGTACCAAAATTACAAGAACAAAGTGGTGGAAGCTCAAAAGGGAAGCGCAACAGATCTTTAAGGATAGGATGATTGTAGGAGGACCATGGAATGAAGAAGAAGACGCGAATCGAATGTGGATGAAGATGGCAACTTGCATTCGAAGGGTGGCTAGGGAGGTGCTTGGAGTGACCAAAGGAAAGAAATACGAATCTAAGGACACCTGGTGGTGGAATGAGGATGTCCAAAAGGCTATCAAGGAGAAGAAAAAAATGCTACAAGTGTTGACATCATGACAGAAGTACAAACAACATGGAAAAGTACAAAGATGCCAAGAAGAAAGCAAGGCGAGCTGTGAGTGAAGCAAGGGGGCGGGCTTATGATGAGCTATACCAGCGATTAGGCACAAAGGAAGGTGAAAATGCTGTCTACAAGATGGCTAAAATTCACGAGAGGAAGACAAGGGATTTCAACCAAGTTAAATGCATTAAGGACAAGGCAAATCGATTTCTAGTGAAAGACAAGGAGATTAAGAATAGATGGAGAGATTACTTTGACGAACTGTTCAACGGTAGGAATAAGAGCATTATTCTTGAGTTAGACGACTCCTTTGATGACACCAACAGGCGTCTCGTGGGGAGTATCCAGGAGTCCGAGGTTAAGGAGGCCCTAAAAAGGATGAAATGAGGCATGGCGTTGGGCCCTGATGATATCCCTATTGAGGTGTGGAGATGCCTTGGAAACATAGCAGTAGTATGGCTAACTAAGCTATTCAACCGCATCTTTCAGTCAAACAAGATGCCCGAAGAGTAGAGAAAAATATATTAGTACCTATCTTTAAGAATAAGGGAGATATTCAAATTGTACTAATTATCAAGGAATTAAGCTTGTGAGTCATACTATGAAGCTGTGGGAGAGAGTGATTGAGCATCGACTAAGAACATTAACGAACATCACAAAAAATCAATTTGGTTTTATGCCTGGGAGATCGACCATGGAGGCGATTTTCTTGCTACGTCAGCTTATGGAGAGATATAGAGAGCAGAAGAAGGATTTACATATGGTATTCATTGACTTGGAGAAGGCGTATGATAAAATACCAAGGGCAGTCATGTGGTGGGCGCTGGAAAAACATAAAGTCCCATAAAGTACGTTACCCTTATCAAGGATATGTACGATAACATTGTGACAAGTGTCCGAACTTGTGACAGTGAGACCGATGCCTTCCCAATTAAGATAGGACCCATCAAGGATCAGTCTTGAGCCCATACCTTTTTGCCTTAGTGATGGATGAGGTCACGAAGGATATACAAGAAGATATTCCTTGTTGTATGCTCTTTGCTGATGATGTAGTGCTAGTAGACGAGAGTATGATGGGCGTCAATAGGAAATTAGAGCTGTGGAGACAGGCTTTAGAATCGAAAGGGTTTAGACTTAGTAGAACCAAAACCGAGTATATGAGGTGCGATTTTAATGGTGTCCAAAACCGAGTATATGAGGTGCGATTTTAGTGGTGTTAGGTGTGAGGAGAGAGAAGTTAGTCTAGAAGGACAAATAGTGCCTAAGAAAGACACTTTTCGATACTTGGGATCAATGCTACAGAGCAATGGTGCTATCGATGAAGATGTTAGCCACAGAATCAAAGCGGTGTGGATGAAATGGCGGCAAGCATCTGGCATCATTTGTGACAAAAAGGTCCCACAGAAGCTAAAAGGTAAGTTCTATAGGACGGCGATTAGACCTGCGATGTTGTATGGAGCAGAATGTTGGCCCACTAAAAGACAACACATCCAGCAGATAAGTGTCATAGAGATGCGTATGCTACGGTGGATCTGTGGGCATACAAGAAGGGATCGAATTCGGAATGAGGATATACGTGATAGGGTAGGGGTGGCACCGATTGAAGAGAAACTTGTCCAACATCGACTAAGATGATATGGACATATCCAATGGAGGTCTCCAGAAGCACCGGTGCATAGCGGTATTTTAAGATCCATCGACAATACTAGGAGGGGCAGAGGGCGACCAAAGTTGACATGGGAGGAGGCAGTAAAAAGAGACCTAAAAAATTAGAATGTATCTAAAGATTTGTCTCTAAATAGGACGCGTGGAAATTAGCGATCCACGTGCCCGAACCATAATATCACTTTTAAGTCTTTTTTCTTTTATCTTTTTGGCTAATGTAATTTTTATTGGGTTTCATTCCTAGCCTACCCCAACTTGCTTGGGACAAAAGGCTTAGTTGTTGTTGTTGTACTAGTTTGCCACTTCTAAGAAAAGTACACTTTATATTTGAACTCTGAATCTTAATTGGATGCAAATTGATAAGATTTCTAGCTAAACCTTCAAGCCAGATACCTTGTTAACAAAAGGAAGCTGAAACTGCAAATGTTGTTTTCAAACTCTCATTTCTTAATTAGTTACGTCAATTTCTTTTCGTCGTTCAGTGATAAGAAAGGGATCACACATCATACGACGTAAAAATAAATTTCAACATTCTTGAAACCAAAACGACCGGTGCAACAGACACGTTCTACGGTTCCATCAATTCCCATCACGTCGTGTTGCAAACAGACGGCTTGCACAATGCGCACGTTGATGATTTTCTTCAGACAAAATTTCAAGCTCCGATTGTTCATTAGTGCACAACTGGCCAGCAGGACCATCTAATCAGGCGCGTCATGTTAAACAAAGCTCACCATCGATACATCATGTCCATTAGCTGAACAAATCCTGCGACGACACGAAATTCACCCTCTGGAGACAGGATCCGTCAAGTCATGCAAGGGGGATATACCATTTCTTATCCCCCACAACCTCGGATATGCGGCATGCAAGATCAATTTTTCCAGTGTGAGTTGTCGAATTCGAGAGTGTAGATTTCTATCGCTGCCGCTATCAGGCACAGAATTCAGAGGTGAATGGTGTTAGGTGTAAGGATCTCTCGGTATCTCGACCCCCTGCGTCTACTCAAGTCTTGTCTGTCTTGGTGATTTCGTCAGGCAATTCTCTCCTCCACCAACAACATGATTTGCTTTTCTTCATCTGCAGTTCTTCAGGAGTACAGTGACAGGCACAGGGACATGCGAGAGAATTCCCAAATTCTCTTTCCTTTTTGCTCTCGTTTTTCACATTCAGCATGCATGACTCTTATGCCCTGTTTGGAACTCGGAAATTTTTCCTGAGTACTGCGAAAATTGAACTAGTTCATGTGGGATTCCTGTAAAAACTCTACGTTCCAAACAGACCCTTATTTGTTGTCGTATCCGAGTCAATCCCAAAGTGTTAACCGTGATCAGTTCATTGAATGAATCAAAAAAAAGGAGCATTACCACGTGCCAGGAATAAAAGTTGACAAGCTGATCTGACATACGAGGCCGAATTCAGGAGGCTTTCTCACCGGTCGATCAGTGCCTGTAACAATATGGAATGATCGCTGTCACATCTCGTAATAAGCACGGTGTCTTCGCTGTCGAAAAATCATGGTCGCGACTCCTCTCTGACACGACTACAAACTTCTCTTCGCGAATAGCCAACAAACACGGATACGCCTTTCGCATCAGGAGGTACGTACGTAGCTCGTGGCTGACTTCTGGGGCGGGCAGCACCGACGGAGAAACCTGGCCGCGAGGGCTCAGGAGGATATCAGCAAAGCAGCGTGCGAGTGGCGAGGAATGCGATTCCCGTCGAGTCCGCATCACCGGTGAACCAAAGCCATCAGCTTTATTCCACATCAGGATCATGTTATCAGTCCCGTCGATCCCCCGGCCCCGTCAAACGAGTTGGTGATGAATCCTGGCGCACTAACAACTAACAAAGTTGCTCCGATTAGACTCGAGACGAGGGGGGAATCGATCGCTACGATCAAAGAACAGCGAATTTTAACCAGCGTAGGGTGAAAAATAGCAGCGCTATGCGTGGCTCATAGATCTGATTTGATAGGCAAGCATGAATGGAATTTAGCGAGCTGTCGAGAACGCATTGTCGACAGCAGACAAGGGTGGGGCACCGGTGCACAGAAGCAAACCCCGGAAGGACAAAGGTGTGCGGCGGGGATAGCCACGGTTTGCGTGTACAAGTGTCCGGCATGCCCAGCACCACCACGGCTCGCGTACGAGAGAGGGAGAAGTATCGTGCGCCGTCGCCGTGGAAAAGATGGCACGGGTCGCGGTCGTGACGGTGATGAGGCTGAGGGCTCTGCCCGACCAACCGCGCGGAGGCGGCGGAGCTCAGAGCCGTGGACACACGCCGCCTCGGCCCTGGAGCAGAGGTGCAGTGTATCGTGCGCGTCGTTCTCGATGGGGAGGATGGGAAGGGCGCGGTTGCGGCCTAGGTCGCTGCGATCTATTGGATGCTCGACTCTTCCGGAGATGCCACGAACATCATCTCTTTTTGTCCTTGATACCACGAACTTGCAAAATTTATGGGCTGCACTGTTACAACAGAAGCAGTTAACTTAAAAGCTTAAACTGAGAAGAGAGAGCTGGACATTATATTTCTATAAATACAACATCTGCATACATTCTCTAAGACGGTTCAAATCTGCGTGCACCTCCTGAAACAGAGAAAACGAAAAATTCCCTAACCTAAGAGCATCTCTAGCAGATGGTCTATCCCATAGTCTAAAAGGCATTTAGACTACAACGCTCCAAAAATCCTCCCCAGCAGATGGTCTATCCCGTAGTCTATCGGCAGACATCCGCTACATTTGGCTCCACATTGTCCAGGGTTGGACAACGAGTCCACAACGTCGACCGGCAAACCGCTCCTTCCGGAGCCTTCCCTCGCGCCACCGGGAGTCGTTGGAGACGAGCAGGACGCCGCACCACGGCCGCGAGGTCGCCGTCGCGCGCTGCCCCATCACCGTAGGTACGGATTTTTTCACGCGAGAGAGAGTGGGGGTGAGGGAAACGTGGTCGATCCGGCCGCCGCGCCGCGTCTCCTTCCGGATCCGCACGTGGGGGCGAGGCAGAGGACGTGGGGGAGCAGCTCCGGCCGCCGCCGCGCGCGTCCTTCGGGATCCGGAAGCGGGGAAGAGGCAGAGGACGTGGAGGCGTAGCTCGGCCGCCGTCGCGCGCCTCCTTCCAGATCCGGACGTGGGGATGGAGCTCCGGCCACCGCCGCCGTGGCGCTTGGTGATGGAGGGGAGAGGTGAGGTGGTGGCGGTGGTCCTCATCGGTGCGGATGGGTGACGGGGGAGAGGAGGGAGAGGACCGGCGACGGGGGAGAGGAGGGAGAGGCCCGGCGACGGGGATGGGTAGGGAGAGGACCGGCGATGAGGGAGAGGAGGGAGAGGACCGGCGATGGGGGAGAGGAGGGAGAGGACCGGCGACGGGGATGGGTAGGGAGAGGACCAGCGACGGGGGAGAGGAGGGAGAGGGCTTGGGGGAATTTTTCAGAGGGCTTCGGCTCGATTTTTATTGGGGAAGAAGAGGATTTGGGCTCATTTGGCTGGGGAAAAAAAAGGATCCAGAGAGACTTTTATTCGGGATGCTAATTGCTATTGATGCTACTAATTTTGTTCAATTCCACTGATTGATGCTATTACACAATGCAGATGGAAGGGGACGAGGGTTTTCTGGATATGCTGAACTTTGGGGTCTCACAACAACAGTTGTACAGTCTAGTTGAGGAGCAGGAGATCCGTGCACTGAATTTGTTATGTGAATTATTTATTGTGTGAACAATGTGTGATATATATTGAAAACATTGCATTATGCCATAGTTGAAATAGTACATGATAGGATCGGACTACATTATTACGACCGCGTACGAAATTAAAAACATTACATCAATGACTAAATGAAAAACATTACATCAATGAAGTAGCCGTTGGAATTATAGCTGTTGGAAAAGTAGCCGTTAGAAAAATAGCCGTTGGAAAAGTAGCCGTTGGAATTATAGCCGTCGAAAATATAGCCGTTGAAAAAGTAGCCGTCGAAATATAGCCGTTGGAATTATAGCCGTTCAAATTGTAGTTGAATTGGTAGTTATATGATATTATTAAAATATGGGAGAGAGAATATAGACTGTCTGTATATAGACTATCTGCTGGAGAATTGTGAGGTATTGTGAGGGAATCTATTTAGACCATAGTCTAAATGAAAATTTAGACTACTAAATTTGGACCATCTGCTAGAGATGCTCTAATCGTGTGGGCTGTGAAGTCTCTAAAACGTCGCCGTACCTGGTCCCGGTTTTGCAGCCAGTTTTAGCACGCAATATACTCTGTATGTTGCAGAGCACCTATCATGGAAATGATGACGACGGGTAGAGTTCTTTTTTTGTACCAGAAACAGTGAGAACCCTACTGTATATACAATTACACCTGTCCGTCCACCGATCATCTTCACCTATGCCCGTACGATCCCTGAACGTTTACGTCCCTATCCCCTGTAAATACGCACCCCAGCCGTGGACGGCAGTGTGGTTTTCACTCGGCTGCATATATCTATCAATCCACGTCAAGACACTGATGCCTGACCTAATCCTGTCCAAAGTGCCAAGCGCCACCGATCGATCCTCGTCTCCTTCAAACCTCAGGTCCTCAGTCGTTTTCATTTTTTACCACCGCTCCCATCAAATTCCGCGGGTTTCATCGCCAGTTTCTCCGATCATATTCCAGCAATTGCGCATGTCTTGGCAGCTACTACTAATAGTTAGTAAGAGGCATGGCATCATCTTCTTGATTCTATGTGGAGTGTATGCTTTCAAAAGAGGAAGAAGTGAAGTGTGGAATAAATATTTTTTTGACGAACCAAGGGGCGCTCTGTCATTTCATATAGACAGAAAAAGAACAAAGTTAATATTTACATAGTTGAATGAAAACCGGAAAAAAAAACTATATTGCAAACTCCTCTCCAACCTACGGTAATTAAGATCTTCCTTTACTAGAAAAGCCACATCCAGGGCATATGCAGTATTCGTTTTGGAAATTGAAAAATTCAACGATTTCGCTGCTTTCATACATTCCAAAGGGTGTATCATGCCTCCCCAAGAAATTTTCAAGGATTTTCCTCATGTCGCTAGACATCTCCTTTGCAGTGCCATTCCACCAATCTTTCAAGAAGTCCGAAACTATGAAGTGATTTGTAGGAAGTGAAAACCAGGAGGCTACAATCCCCACACGGCTTTTGAGAAAAAACATCCTCGTGTAAGGTGGTCATTTGTTTCAAATTACAAGTTGCGGAGCCTACATGTCTACCCATGTGGTCATCCTCTTACCGTCAGGCCATCCACAGTTAGTGTCTCTTTATGTAGTAGAAGCCGAGCAAAATCTTGCACATTGGTTCCACTACACCGTTTCACACCTTGCGAGCCACAAATGGCGGCACCATGCCCATAAATTGTGCCCTATAAGTCGACCTTACAGAATAAAAACCATCTGTCGTCCAACGCCAGACGATGGGGTCTAAGGCGTTAAGGTCCAAGTGCATGTCCTGGATAAGGGATCATAGCTCAACAAACTTCCTAATCTGAGTTGCTGTTATGATCGAGTGCAGAGAAGGGATCTAGAGGTCATTATGAAGCTCCACATGTACCGGACGTTTCTTTCGCCTAGCTAGGGAATAAACCGTCAGTGCAAGCTCTCTGGGTGCCCTCTCCTGGAGCCATCGATCACTCCAGAATTCAGCCGTCTTTCCATCTCCAAAAGTGATCGCAGTGGCAGCCTGGAATAACTGACATGTCAGCATCATCACAAGGCAACGAGGATCCATTGATACTCGCCTCCTTGTTTCTGTTCTTTTGACCAGATTTATGCTCTTTGTGCATGATGCCCGTTGCTAATTCACGCATGGTCTTCGTTTGACTGGTGGGGGATCTAGAAACTCGTTCAGAATGTAGTCATTTCACACAAGTTTTGCAGGTATCAACTATCAATACAGTTCCTTCAAAATTTCTAAACAGTTCCACCACTCCAAATAGGATCTTAGATGAGGTCCAAAGCAATGGTCTGATAGGACTACAGAAACTTCACATGAACTTTGTAGTATCGTCCCTCCAACCTATTGATGAACCTGCTTGTAGCTGTTTTCCAATAGCTGCCTAACACCCCTCAAAGTCATATGCTAAACTCTTATTTTCTCCAACCTTTTAGCTCCCTCCACCCCTCGTTCTCCAACATTTCCTATTTAGACCAGATCTGGGCCTCCTCCCCGCCACTGCCAGCCAGCATGCTCACCGACAGTGTCAGGGGAGGGGAGCCCACCCCCCCCCCTTAGCTTGTACCTTACCTAGATAGGTTCCCCCTTAGTTTAGCTCTCCTCCTTGCTTCTTGACGTCCGCCTCTTCGGTGGTTGTTCTCAGAGCCCCTAGCCACCGGCCTCCTCCATCGGTTGCTTCATCTTGGTGGTTCCCCTTCTCATCAAGTTTTCGTGTTGTACAGCTGAGCCCCCTTACTTCACCGAGATCCATCGCCATTGGCGGCAGCTTCAGTCTTCTTGGTGTAAGCGTCGCGCTTCAGGAGACTCGTCGTCCGGCTTGCCTGGATCTAGTGGCTCCCTCCATCAGCTTTCCTGAAGATTTTGTATAGTGGAGCTCCTCCACTGTCTTCCCTAAGATCCATTGCTATTTGGTGAGGGCTTCAACTCTCCTCAGTTGCGGCGGTTCTGGTGAGCTAGCTCCTTCCTCCTCTGTAGTTATCTTGGCTTGTGGATCTTGGCATGCATCACCCTCATGGATGGTGTGTTGCAGATCCTTCACATTGTTGCGTGTCTCTCTCTCTTCTTCACCGGTATGCACTACATGCACCATTCAGCTGGTTTAGGAGATTTCCGAGACTAAAGGCCACTATATCCTATGCTCCTGGCAGTTCACAGTGGTGGTTTAGGGTAGATCGCCTCCCATTGCCGATCCTCCCACCATCTTCTTGTACTTTCGATCTGTGGAGGCCCCTCGCTCCTTGCCGCCCATAGTGGACATCCAAGATGGGAACCGTGTCTATGTCCTGGGAAAATGGCAGGAACGCCCCAACCGTCGTCGGCGCTTGTGTCTCCAGCGACACCGGCTACACAAGGATGTGATTATAATTTTCTTTTTATCATTAGGGTCCTTTGTGTAATATGGAGAAGCATCTATGTAATTTTTTTAAATCTTTGATGAGCTTCTTTGTAATATAGTCTAGTATTTCTTAAGGCCCGAGGACCCCTGCCTTAAAAAATAGGCTGCCCAACAAGTTTTGCCCAAACTATGTAGTAGTATATATTTGCCCAAACGAAATTATTCTAGGTTTCAGTCTGTTTGTTAACGCATTGACTTTTGCAAGGCTTAGGCGTGATGATTTGCTAAAGCATGGGGTTTTATATTCGTGGGATTCGAATCCATCTGGTAGTCAACCACGCTTAGATAAAGATGAAGATCCCTATCGAGCTTGCTAGTCATGTCCATCTCTTTTCGACTTACCTTTTTTATTAGTTTTGAAATAAAATCTCTTTTACTTAGTAGTACTGATCGGTGATGAACTGTTCTAGCATTATGTGGTATCGTTCACAACTCACACTCCTGTCGCCATATGCGATGTCCATAGTTCATACTCGTTGCTCGTGTCCAACCTCCAACGCTATTGAGACAGCCGTCTTTGTCACCGAAATAAAATACACATGGCATGTGTTCCTAACAAATTTATAAGAGAAACGAATCCTAACAAATTCCTAAAAGAAACGAATATCTTGTAGTACAGCAGCTGCATACGCTCTACTTGAGACAAGGTACATTAGTATTTTTTTTTAAAGGCAAGAAGGCTCTAGAAGGGCCTAAGTATCCAAACTTTCAGCGTACTACATCCAAGAATTATGTCCGTTTGGGACGATTAAAGAACGTAAGAATTTCAAAGGACTGAATTTCTACCGTGTAAATTCCTCTCGTGACGTTTCGAACAAGGGATAACTCATTAGAACTCCTTTAAGTTTTCTATTTTTAGTGGGCTATTTCACAGAAATTTTTGAGGAAACCCAACATGAGATCTTACCTCATACTTTTTTTCTCTTTGTGTCCACAATTTCTACATTTTTCATGTGTGACATTCAAACAACAGTTTCTTAAAAGTTTTTTCGTGCTTTGGTTCCTGTAGGGATCAAGGATACAACACCACAATTATGTCGTTTTTTCTTTTTTTACGTTTTTTAGTTATGTGTTCCAAATCGGCCTACAAGAAGGATCCCTAAATTTCTTTTTCTACAAAAAGGACTCTCGGGCAAAAACAAGTTACATACAAATCTACAAACATCACCAGAGAAATAACATTACATGACAACACACGAGCATGGCAGCCTTCGTTCATTACATCTTGAATAAAGCACTCTTGAACCGAAGACCGCGTGCCAAAACTCAAGCTAATGGAATACTACGAGAGTGCTCGGTTCATTATAAAAAATTTGCGCGCTCTAAAAATTGGCCTCTAATTGTTTGCTTCCAAATGATTGGGAACTTGCCAAATTTTGACATTGCTACAGCATGTTCTTGACAAATTAACATTTAACTAATCAACATTTCTTTTGTCAATATTTGACAAATATCGGCATTGCTAAAATACTGGCTTGCCAAATTTTATCATAAATCAAACAGCATCTCTCACTTTTACTTTTTGATGACTCGGCAGCAACGCTGCGATCAGTTCATTAAGTAGAATCGACAAAGAGAGCCGATGTTATGGTCTATACAAAAGACAGGGCAAGGAGCCCCCAAACGAAAGACGAAGAAAAAGAAAACAACCGAAAGAAAACAGGGAAGAAAACAAAGGAGTAAAGAACTCTGTGATTGCGTAGGAGCCTGCTAGGGCGTGCGTCAATAGAGAGGGCTTTTTTACCTCCGCAGTGCACCAAAGCCAAGCCTCATCTTTAACTAGGGTCATTAGGTGGGAGATCAGCCTCTCTCTCACTCACCTCTAACTCCCTCGAGCTCAATAAATGGAGCGACGATGGGTTATAGTTTTTATATGAGATTATCTATTTATAAATTGTTTAATTTTTTTACATCTCATGCTCCTTTTAAACTTTTGAATTAACATCTAATCATCTCTATCTCCAATTTAATCCATACGTAATATACAAACTAAAACTTGCACTAATTTTTTACTAAAGCTATACACTTTCAATACTTTAATTTTAAGCTAAGTGTAATTTTAGGTGATTAAAATTTACAAAAATTTCAAGCAACTGAGAATTAGCAAATCTGTCTTTTTATTTTAAGTTGTCAGCCAGTTGTCTAACTCATGGAAAGCTCCAGTGTTGATGTCATATTGAATTGTGTACGCTCGATTAGTTTTTTTTATAGGAAAAGGTAGGCGCTCTGCATTCCTATAGAAAGAAGAGAAAGGTTCCAAAATATTTACAATAAAAAAGGAAAACAAAAGGTTACGTAAGGCTACACTCCCGCAGCCGTGTTAACAATTATTGGATCCTTGCCCTTGTAGGCATGTCTGTATTCCCATGGTCGAAAGCTAGATGCCGCTGAAGGATCTCCTCATGAATGAGGGAAGTGGCGTCCACGGGGGGCAAATTTGAGTTTTGGAAAACCCGTCGGTTACTTTCCTTCTAAGTTACCCCACATGGTGTAGATTAGTATTCCGTGAACCTCCTTTCCTCCTTGCTCCGGATCGCGAGGTTCCTGTCCTACCAAGCATTGATAGAAATCACATTTGATGAGCCCATCGTGATTGTGATGTTACGCCATTGTCGAATCGTTGTCTATACATCTTTGTTGAAGGAGTAGTCACGAAAAAGGTGTGGCATTGTCTCTTGGGGGATGTGGCCGAGCTTGCAAATTGGGTCATGTGGCCACCCTCCTATCACAAAGTTCTCCGTCGTCAGGATCTTTCCATGGCAACCAATCAGGAGAATAATTTGCATTTTGGTTCCGCCTCTGCACCCCAAATCTTGGAAGCCTAGAAGGGCGAGAAGGATTCCCTGAATTGAGATTCATAGGCAAAACTCGGAGACTCCGACATTTTCCTAGAGTATCCGAGATTTTTCCTCTCTAACCTTATTCCAGAGCATCCGAGAGTTTTCCTCTCCAACCAGGCCGGTCTCACCACTCTGAACGCCGGTTTAAACCGCCTCTGCAGGTCAGATAGGAAAACATTAAGTTTCCTTTGCTGACAGAAGAGGGACAACCACTCAGACGCTCCCTGGTCACTTAAGGATTACCACCTTAGTCCATGTACTCCAGAAATTGATCTTCCAGTGTCCTTGAACCTAGCTCGATCACTCCAATCATTGAGGTCAAGAGGATTTCTCACTCGCCAAAACACAATGACAAGGGCAAACTCACACAACAATAAACTATGTTCGAAGCCTTCAAACACTCACAGCTCGGAATCTCCAGACATGCTAGAACCCAGAGCTCTAGCTCTTTCTACACAAAGACAATGCAACGATATGCAACATATGCCAAGGCTTGAGCACTCAACATAGTACATGAACAAGTTAATCATCCAATAGCCCATCTTTATAATACGACTATCTAGCATATAATCTAGTCTTTCTCCAAGCACCGAGAGACCGGTAAAATAGGACCTTAACTAGGCATAAGCATACCTTTGCCTTGTGGTTTCCTCTTGAGCTTGATGATGATTTCCATCCTTGCTCCAAGCCGAAAGCATCTTGGTCATGGTCACTACTTGAAGTCTTGTGTGTAGCTCCCCCATAATCCTTACGGGAAGCTTTCTTTTGCATTCATCTTTACTTGATTGACCATTGGCTTCCAAGCATATATCTTCTTATGATGTTCATCTTGGAATTGACTCTTCTCAATTTTGATGACCATCGATACTTGACGTCATCTTCTCATGATGTTCACCTTGGAATTGACTCTTCTCAATTTTGATGATCATCGATACTTGACGTCATCTTCTCATGATGTTCATCTTGGAATTTGCTCTTCTCAATTTTGATGACATTGATACTTGATGCCATCCTCTCATGTGCTTCGTGAACTTGACTTTTCATTGCACAATCATGAGTGACTCCTAACCAACACTCACACTCTCACGCATAGAGATAGCACATAGGGTAGGTCAATATAATGCAATACATAATTGATTTACTTTCACGTGATCACATGAAGCCACTACTAGTGTTCTTCTTTTGAACTCCTAACTTCATGTCTTGATTACGATGGCTCAACACATGAGCCACTCTTGACTGTCTTGAATCCAATTCTTGGATTCTGTCTTCGTCAACCTTCGTTTTCTCATTTCTTGATCATATGACATTCACTTTATGAACTCGACTCAATTTCTCTTGATCACTCTATCTCAAGTGATATATTTTCTATGCTTGTATGTTGACCATCCTAAGTTCACTCCTTGGAAACTTATTTTGGTCATCCCTTTTCTTCGACATCTTTATGCATATCTTTTGACTTGACTGTAATCCCTCCAAAAATCTTCATGCGTCATCATGACCACTTGTTTACATCATCTCAAGTGATATATTCTTCTGTGCTTGTATGCTAACCATTTTTAATTTATCATTGGATTTGTATCATGGTCAAATTTATCTTCTTCCTAAGCTTTGGCATCTTCATGCATATCTTGATTTACAGCACTCTTCCCGAATCCATCCAATGTTCTTCATACATCACTTATAGACATAACCTCATATCCAATCTCATGAATTTTTTTAGCCTATAAGTATTGTCATTGATTACCAAAACCACACTTAGGGGTTAGATGAACTCTCAAAGTTGTCTGTGAAGTCCTGTCCTAGGGTCCGCATGATCACCGTGTGGTCGACGTTGGATAGTTTTGATTCTTGCAGGCAAACAACCGTGCACCATCTCTTTGACCACCGCACACTGGACCAGTGTGTTTAGGCCCCTAACCCTCCAACAAAGAAGCTTCATGTTGTGTTGAGCCATTGGGGGCGAAATGGGGCAATTGAAACGGAGGTTGTTTGCGATGGCTGAAGTGACATCCACATGCAGGCATGGGGAGGGGAAGGAGATTAGGGAGTGATGCACGGCCAACCAAAATACCACAGCACCAACTAAATTCCACCTTACAAACCTTGGGCAACAAACTGCTCGACCACCACAACCCAACACCAGAAGGGTGAACCAACCTATTACAAACTATCGCCCACAGTGGCGCCAAAACTAAGACGCCACCTAACCTACAACCTAGCAGTGGCTTCCCACCGCAACTCAATGGAGGCGTTGAAATCGCCCCGGATGTCAACCCTGAGCACCAGAGGAGGCTCTAGGCGCCTACTGGCACCACGGTTCCTACCGCATCCAACTCCACGTCCTGCTTTGCATCCAATGCCCAGTCCACTTCTTCTGGGTCTTCTTCACTATCTTCACCAACTCTTCAATTGCCCTTATTGCCCGCTAGAAGAGGGGCTCAAGGAACATCTCCAAATACGCCGCTAGCATGTCATCGCTCAACTTGTCGGACGATGCCAGGGTTCCCAAACGACGGGTGAGCACCTCCTGTTTCATGCACTCGGAGTTGACCCAGCATTTGGGTGAACTGCAATGAGTTGACTATGTTAGACCACTGAGGATGGGTCATCCTGCAGGGTCACCGCATGGGCGCAACGTCATCGAAAGAGGGAGAGGCGGATCGATGGCGCATGTGATCTTGGAGATGAAGTCATTGAGTGTGTAGTTGTTGGGGACCTCTGCCCCCTCCTCATTTAGCGCAACCACTGTTTCTGCAGCCGCACCGACGGCCGTGAGCTCCTCCCCTGTCACATGTTGCAGCACCCTGTCGTAGTTCTGACACCTAGGTGGGAGAGCGCGCCTGCTCCAGGGAGGGCGTGTGTGGGTTGTCCGCGTCGAGGGGAGCCAACTGCTCCGGCTTGAGAGAGCACATCTGCATCGGCCTTGCCTTCTTGGCGACATTGTGTAGCTCAAAGGCTGACAGGTCATCCGTAGGAGAGGTCGGTGTCGCCATCGTAGTTTGCATCCAGCTTTCGGTCCACCAGGAGGGTCATCCGCACACCAGCCAATGTGCATTCCCCCTTGCAACCGAGGGAGGCGGTGGAGGGCTGCCTAAGCGGTGAGTGTCACAAATGGATCTCGCCCCTTGCTCGATGGGGTCGGAGTCCTCCTCGCTGCCATGCGCGTCTACCCACCGAAACAACCCTAGAGGTGCCGAGTTGGACCGTGCTAGGTGCGGTGCCTGCCGCCTATCCTCGCAAGGCGGTCTTCATAGAGCCTAGTTTGGTAGGGCTCAGCCCTGACTTCCTCACGCGAGGAGGAGTGCAAATGGTTGCACCCCTTATCTAGTGCCTATCGTCCCTACCAAGGCGTCGGTCGTTGCTACTGTTTGGGTCCTTATCATGGCGGCTCCTCTCGCGTCTACTGTCACAGCAACGCCACGTAGGAGGCGCGGTTCTCTAGCCTTCTTCCAACGTAGCTCTCCAGACATTCCCTTCTTTAGTTGGCCGTCGTCTGACACCCTAGGTACGACCTGTAGCTTATGATGGAGCCGCGGCCGCTGCGCCATGGTGCCTTGCTCCGCGGCTCTACCGACGGCCGTGAGGTCCTTGACCACGTCCACGTGCACGATCAGCCTGGAGGTGCGCCCCTCCAGCGCGGCCCGCGGTGACTCCGCTATGGCCGGTCAGTCACCCAAAGCTCAATGTAAATATGTGCCCGTACACCCACTTTGCCGGCAAGTTTTCGACGCGTGTGCCAAATTTCATTTCCGTTTCGTTCGTACTCTCAGCAAATAGACATAATTACACGAGAAACTAGGCTCGTGTCGAGCTCATCATGGGAGCCACACACCTCTCGCGTCAACCGTGCATCGGTACAGGAGAAGTCGGTGCTCCATGTCCGATGACTCCTGGCTCGCAATGCGAACACGTCATCTCTTTCGTCTATTGAGCACGAACAAAACGTCAAGAATCGAAAAATCCGAAACCAAAAGAAACGGAAAAGGATGAGAACAAATTAACCAAAGCATGGCCTCGTGTACTGGTGTACGGTACGGCCACCTAATCAAAAGTTCCACGCAAAAGAAAAACAATAGATTCCGGACCGGGCCCACACGCAAGCCGCAGCCCCAATTAGTTTATCTTCCGGAACACGCTCGGGGGTGGGGCCTACCAGGCCCACTGGGCTTTACTACCCGGTGCAGTGCATGCACCTCGGCGGGCCCACACACATCGGGATAACGACATGCCCTGCTCTGTTCACGTTCCGTCAGAGGGAAAGCTAAGCTTGGCTGGTTCTGATATGCACTCCGCCACTCCGGGCATTCAATTGTATTTTTTCAACTGAATGGAGACTGAAGTTTTAACTTGCGAACGTACGAGCCTAACAAAACTGGGATCACTAAGATCCAAGGGACCTGCCTGGTCCACAGTTGATGGTGGCGTTTCATGAAATTTTAACCTCCCGTCACGTGACATGTTCTCTTAAGATTTCACTGTCACTAAGATTAGTTTAAAGAACTACTTTAGCACGATCAAAATTTAAAGAACGTCTACCTCACAAAGTGTACGATCAAAATTTTCTAATTCTAACAACTAATATATAAATTCATTTAGATTGGTTAGATGAAAACGATATAACTAAGTCACAAAAAAAGAAAACGATATAACTAGATTGCTCACAAAAAACATTTTTATAATTAAAATTAACGGTCATAATTGTATGTCAACTACCGTGTCTACGTCTCAACCCTGATTTATATTTGAACAGAGCTAGTACCATTTTTAGGTCTTAGCAGGAACAGAGGAGCCAATGTGGCAAGCTATAACGTCCGCCACCTTAATTAGACAGCAAATACCCTCTATTCCTATGTCCTTCTCCTCTAGAAACCTTAGCGGTGCCATGAACGAGAGCTCTGTTCTCTCAGTCTACTAGTTGAGGATAAAAGGGTAAGCCAAAATGGAGTCTCTCAGTCTACTAGTTGAGGGTGAAGGGGCAAGTCAAAATAGAATGTGGGTCTGTTTTGCTTAGTGTCCAAGGATAAAGAGGTAAGTTGAGGATTTAGAGGTGAGACGAGTTAGGTTGCCAGAAGAAAATTGAGTGCACCAGAGTTACTTGCAGACGCACGGATGCAAGGGCAACAGCAGCAATCGCAATAGCAGTCCAGAAGAAGAGCAAGGGCAACGCCACGGCTATAACCAAAGGTATGATCGCATGAGTATATGAGATGATAGATGAAAATATATACGAAGATGAATTTAGCTATTCCGAATTGATCACTTGATCTTTCATGTTTGACTTTTTGTTTCTTTGATGTTTTGGTGGACTACAGATTTAAAGAACTACTTTAGCACGATGTCTACGTCTAGCGGCAACAACTCAATGCTATTGATTCCGGTTTCCGGTATTTCGTCATATTAAAATTTTAGTTTATCCTCCACCACAGAAACTTAGCTTGTAGTTTTACAAATGACTAACAATAGCCTATGTCATTTTTAGTGGACTCTGTCTTCACCTGTGTTTCGGGTATATCAGATTTGGGTACGCTATAAACTTCAGTGCAGAGCCCCTCTCAGAAAGATAGACATCACCCTTGACAAATACAGCAGGGGCATCTGTAGGTGGAGTGCAGTAATGGAGGTTAATCATGACAGAAAATAGGTTGTCCAAACTTCACAAACACTACAATTCTTCAACTTTGTAGTACATGTAGTAATCCTATCCAGAGAGCACTACAGATCTGAGCATTGAAGCTCAATCAGACGGCTGAAAAGCCGTACACCGTCTACTTGTAAATCTACACCAGATCCGAAATTCTGAATCCCACAGGCCAGGCCACTTCGAGCCGAGCGCAGCGCGGTACGCATTGGAACGACGCAGAGCCAGCAAAGCCGCACGACTCCCCGGCGTCCGCGCACCCGCTCCCCACTCCCCAGAGGCAGAACCACCCTATAAATTCGCCACCACTCACCTCCCTTCCTTCACCACCCTCCAAACCCAGAACCAAACCAAGCTGATTAAAAGGCAGCGTTCCCCAAAAAAACCGTCGCAAATCGCACCGAATCCGACGAGAGAATCCGTTTGCTCCATCCCGCGTCGGCCACCACGAGCTTCTCGTCCATGAGCAAGCAGCAGGTGCTGGACGCCCGTGACCGCAAGGAGGCTGGGGAGGAGGTGATGGAGCTCATCCCCGGCTTGCCGGAGGAGGTGGCCGAGAAGTGCCTCCTCCACCTGCCCTTCCTCTACCACCGCCTCTTCCGCACCGTCTCCTCCAACTGGAACCGCTTCCTCACCGACACGCCGGCCAAGCCTCCGCTCTTCCCGTCGGCGGCGTCGGCGGTGTCGCTCTCGCTGCCCTTCCTCTTCGCCTTCGCCTTCGACCCCCTCTCCCGCCGCCTCCAGTGCCAGGCGCTCGACCCCTTCTCACGTAGGTGGCTGCTGCTGCCGCCGGTCCCCTGCGGCGCAGCGGCCGGGTCGTTTGCGGTGGTGGGGATCCCCAGCCGCGGCGAGATCTACGTGATTGGGGGCGTGGAGGAGGGGGGCGAGAAGGCGGTGAGGAGCGTGGCGGTGTACAGCGCGGCGATGAACGGGTGGGGGGAGGCGGCGGCCATGAGGACGGCCAGGGGGTACATGGCGGCCGGGGAGGTCGGAGGACGGGTGGTGGTGGCCGGGGAGGACGGGGAGGCGGAGGTGTTCGACCCGGAACAGGGGAGGTGGGCGCCGGCGGCGCTTCGAGGCGGCGCGGCGGTGGCGAGGTACGACGCCGCGGCGGCTGGGGACAAGCTGTACGTCACGGAGGGGTGGGCGTGGCCGTTCGAGCGCGCGCCCCGGGGCGCGGTGTACGACTCGGCGACGGACTCGTGGGCGGAGATGGCCCGCGGGATGCGGGAGGGATGGACGGGCTCCTGCGCCGTCTCCGGCGGCCGGATGTACATCGTCGCGGAGTACGGGGAGTGGAGGCTGAAGCGATACGACGAGCCGCGGGACGAGTGGAGGATGGTGGCCGGCGGCGGGGTGCCGCAGGAGGTGAGGCGGCCGCACGTCGTCGCCGGCGAGGTGGACGAAGTCAGCGGCGGGAGGCGGAGGATATACGTGGTCGGCGCCGGTCTCGACGTCGCCATCGGGACGGTGTCCACCGCTCCCTCGATCCACGGCGAGGACGAGAGGGTGGAGTGGGAGGTGGTGAAGGGCCCCGCCGAGTTCACGGGGCTCGCGCCGTGCAACGCGCAGGTCCTCTACGCTTGACGCCGCCGGGCCCGCATGTCGGTGGCGCGTCGCCTCGCCGGCCGGCCGGTAGAACTGTGCTTTTACTGGGCCCACCTGTCAGCAGCAAGTGACACCTCCCGCCCGCGGCTCGGCTGCAGGAACGCCTCCCTGCTGACGCCCAGACTGGCAGACCGGCGATCGGAAAGTCACGCTAGCTGATCGCGATCGCACGGGCGGCAGACCTGCCATGTGGGACCCTTTTGTCAGTGATCAGTGCGAGGGCTGAATGGTCCTTCCCCCTTTGTCTTTCAGGTTCTCACTTGCTAGAGCAGAGCAAGCGTGTGTGTGAAACTAAAACTATTACCCCTACTAGTCTACTACTAGTGGTAGCAGATTTTTTTTTCCTTTAGAGATTTTCTACGTACGTGTATAAAACATCTGTACGCACTTTTGGAGAAACGAGAGAGAAAGAAAGGGGTGCGAAGTGAAATCAACGTCAGCTGTATGTCTGAACAAGGAAGAAGAAACCCAAATCTCCAGGACGTTTCGGTTTCATCCCATCGTGCAAGGCAAAATACGCCGGAGAGGAAGAATGTCCCGATCACTCTGGAATCGTCATATTTAGCAAAGACGCATGAACGCCTGATGGTTGGTTGCTTGCTAAAACCCAAGGACCATTTGCTTTTTCTCACGGGTGATGAAGCAAAAGCAGCAGATTGGGATGGCAATGCCGTCCCCGTCCCAATCCCCATCTCAATCCCCTCCGCGCGACGCGAAGATTCAACGGGACTGGCCAATCTCGACAGCAATGTGTGTCCTCTTTCTGCCCTTTTGGGCTAAGCTTCTCTTGTGATCGCTAGGAAAAGGCTTTCTTTTTTCTCGCTGGTGGTTTCTTTTTTCTTCCAACAAGGGGAGCTAATCATGGCGCGATGGCGACCTGTGAGCCCGAGAGCACACCTTGCTCGTAGTGGAGAAATGGGGGAAGTATAATGGCCGCGTGGGTGGTAGGGCCGGCCATGCTCTCATCTCTAATATTCCAAGGGATAATTGATCATATGCCCGTTTTCTAGTGGCACTCGATCATATACCCTCTTATTCTTTACGATTGATCATATGTCTCATTTTTCGTTGTCCATCTGACCATATGTCCCATTTGATTTATTTTAAATATTTTCATGCTGATTTGGACTTGCAATGACTCAAATGTCCCTCTGGCCTGTCTCCTCTCTTCTCTCTATTTCCAGTCCGCCGCCGCCACCTCTGTCGCCTGCCTCCCCCCCACCAACTCCTCCCCCTCGGCCAATTCGTCTCCTCGTCAACCTCGTATCTGGGGCGTTGGACTTTCAGGCAGGGATGCTGGTGCGGCGACAGCAAGCCACTCCGGCGTGAGATCTAGAGGTGTGGGGATGGAGGCGCTGGACCTGGCGGCGCGGGCTGGACCTGGCGTTGTTGCACGGGAGGAGACCGATGGGAGGCGCACGGGACAGGAGTAGTTGCAGTGCGGGAGCAAAGCTCTGATTGCGGTGGGATCGGGTGGGGGAGTGATCTTCGGCGACCTCAAAGGCAGGAGGCGACGGGAGAGTTGGCGTCGCCGTCGGGACCTACGTTCGATTGGGAGGGTTGGCATTGGGTCGAGGGCACGGCAGGACGAGTCGACGCCGGCGGGGAATGGAGATCCAGCGAGGAGATGGCAGATCCAGTGGCCCTGTAGTGTGGCCGGGTGGTGGCGGCGTTAGCAGTAGCGCCTCTGCTCAAGAGCGGGTGGAAACAAGGGAAGAGGAAAGGAGAGAGGAGGGACATTTGAGTCATTACAAGTCCAAATCAGCATCAAAATATTTAAAATAAATCAAATGGGGCATATGATCAAATGGGCAATGAAAAATGAGGCATATGATCAATTACAAAGAATAATGAGGCATATGATCAAGTGCCACTAGAAAATGGGGCATATGACCAATTATCCCAATATTCCAATCCATCGGAGACAAAAGGGAAATCATCAACTTATAGGAGCAGGATCTATGCCCCTCGTGGCCATTCGATCGGCGTTAATACACGTGAGATCAGTTTGATGGTTTATTAGACATTCTCACGGAAGAGCCCGTCTAGGAACGCTGGAAACAGTGTTTTCATAGGAATAGCCACTGTTTTGCGCCCTCAGGAACGCATGAGTTGCCTAAATGAAAATCCAAATGTTCACTTATTACGTTTTTGGAAGAATTCTACGGGAAACCAAATATCCACTCGGACTCGATGGAAATCTCACTTTGTCTGAACGCTAGCTTGAGTAGAAGGTTGACAAACACAGGCAACAAATAGAGAAAGGAAGCTCATGGTCAACGAGGAGGGAGGCACGGAGAGACTTGGTGAAGCACAAATACAGGATCCCCTCCACCAGTGGAACACATTGGTGACGAAAAAACACTATCAATGGCCGGTGGCGGGAGCTCGCCTTGGTGAGTTCGGAAGAGTTTTCTCTACTTATGTGTTCTGTATTCCTACATTCCTCACGGGGCCTCAGTTACGTGGAATCAGGAAAATCAATCTTCCACGTCCAAAACGCCCTATGATTTTTCTGTAAGACGAAATGCAGGTGTAGAGGAAGTGTACGTGAACGAAGAATTGTACTCTTGTACTACTAATATATTACATTTTTAAGAGGCAAATCCAAATGATGAGCACAAAACAAAAGAGCAGCTCGTGTTTACACGCTAGACACAGCTGGGTATGAGCTCAGGTGTGTCAGTGTGCGCGTGTGCCTCCCTCTGCCTGCCTGCCCGTGTACATGGTGCGGTGATCTGACGTCTTGACTAATTGGAGAAAGGCCATGCTCTCTAGTATTCCAATCCATCGCACAAAAGGAAAATCAGTTACAGTACGTTAGATGATCTGCGCCCCTCGTGGCCATTCGATCAGCATCAATATTCGTGAGATCAGTCCGAAGCTTTCATTTACGAGGTCCTCTTTGAAACATAGGACACTATGCTAGGATTTTTCACATGGTCGATGTACACACGACAAAAGGACCCCCCAATCGCTCCCTAGGTGGCACCAGGGGTGAAACCCTAGCACCGCCCTTGGTCTGCCCCTTCTACCCTTCATCGCTACCGCTGCCACCGACCTCTACCGTGGCAGCGGCGGGCCTTGCTGTCAGAGGGTAGCGGGGGGTTCTCTCGGTGGAGCATGGTAGCCGGCCAACGCCTTCTGGGGTGGTGGCAACCAGCTCGTTGATGCATGGGAGCCGGGACAAGGCGGTGGTGGCGTAGTAGCGTGGCGGTGCTCCAGTCATGTGGACAGTGGGGCGTTGCACGGATCTTAACGGCCTGCACACGGCCTACACAGTTTCGTTGCGGCATAGCGGCGCTTTGGCCAGGCGGGGCGTGGTGTGGCAGCACTCTAGTCGTGCCTCTTGGCCCCGCTGTTGCAGGGGCAGTCACAACCTGATTCTGCCTAGGCGGCTGGTTTGATAGCAGTGGTTCACCGTGGGGAAATCGATTCTGGTGGTCTTGTGGAGCACTGTCCGTGCCCACGAGCTTGGCTGGATCTAGTGGATCTCGACAATGGCTCGTGATGTCCCCTTCATCCTCCATTCGTCAACGAGTCGGTTTGTTCAGTGAGGTGGAGGTCTATCTACTCGGTCAGATCCGACGCCATTGTTGCTTTGGTGGTGGCCTAAGAAGCTGGGCGTGAAGATGTTGGTCTGACCTTTATTGGTTGGATCGGGTGACGAGGAGTTTAGGGAGTTTTTGAGCACCGATTCATGCTCTTTAGGGTGAAAATCTTCAACATAACCTTCACTGGTTGGATCCGGCAACGGCAATATACGTGTGTCGTCTCCTTGAAGGCATTGTCCCTGATGTTGAAGATCTGTCATTCACTAGTTGGATCTAGCAACGGCGATAGACGGGCGTCGTCTCCTACTTCAAGGTGTTGTCCTTGATGTTGAAGATTTGGCCTTCACTAGTTGGGTTTGGCAACGAGAGTTTGCTTGCTCTCCAAGGTGAAAACCCCCGATCTAACATTTACAGGTAGGATGGGCAACATCGATGTACGGATGTCATCTTTTTCTTGAAGGTGTTGTCTTGAAAGATTGTGATCTGCTCCCTAGGATAATTACCAGTGGTCTGGGCTTAACTGTTTGGACTAGGCTATGATTCTCGGTAGTATTGCGAGTGTTTTGACTTTTTTTCTCTCATTGCTTTGGTAGGTTTCGTCGAGGCTGGCCGCACTTTAGTAATTAGTTGTCAAATTATAATCCTTTTTATAAGTCGATATGTTCGGTTTTGATGTCTTGGACATCATTGACAATAAAATTAGAGGCTATGTGCACGATTGATGTAAGGCCAGAAAAGATTCACTCCTCATTTGTCTGAAAACTATGGTCCCCACAAAAACAAGAAAGTTATATTATATATATATATATATATTTATTTAAAAGAAAATTATATTTTGCCTCCAACAGGCCTAAAGTACTACTATGCATTAAAGAAGCAAATCCAAATGATGAGCCGAGCGGTTCATCATGTTTACTCCTACATGCTAAGACAGCTGGGGATGAGCTCAGGTGTGCCAGTGTGCGCGTGTGCCTGCCTGTGTACGTGGTGCGGTGATCTGACCTCTGAACTAAGCGCAGTTTACCTCCATTTTTATAGGAGTCGCCAAGATTAACAAGAAGGAAGCCTAGTTGACTGGCTAGATGGATCAGCGAGCCTTTTATTTATCTCTGCAGATTGAAAAAGAAGTACAGACCTGCAAGAAGAGGGCTTCCATGCAGGCTCCGGAGCTTACCTTGGATTGTTCTTTGATGCAGGGTTGAATACTAAATTTAGTTTTTTTTCCAGGAAGTGTACTAATTTAGTTGC
This sequence comes from Stipa capillata, assembly GCA_019208055.1. NCBI lineage: Eukaryota > Viridiplantae > Streptophyta > Magnoliopsida > Poales > Poaceae > Stipa > Stipa capillata. The sequence continues at coordinate 49,932 of JAGXJF010005591.1, forward strand.
GTGTGAAGGAGCGGTGGTCTTTCCTGATAGTGATTGTGTGCACGGCAGCCTGACACGTATGGTGAATAACGACAGCTTGCTAGTACTACTGTATAATCTGTATTTGGTTAGAAAGGACAGGTTTAGAAGTGGTAGAGAGAATATGATCAGAAGAAAAGAAGTGAGGATACACTATCAGTCGTCAGAAGTTCCAAAAATAAAAATATCAGTTGAGCAGAACGGCTGGCATTATTTTCTTGAGAGAAATATTGTTAAGAAGAAATGGGGATTAGACCTAAGGTTCCTTTGGTGTTGGAAAGCTTACCTTTACCTTAACGGCTATTAGGAAGTATCTATCCGAAGACACGATTATTTTCTTTTTGCAAGACAAAGATAGGACATCGAAATTTTACCATAATTTCGAGAAGATTTCAGTAACAAACTTAGATTCCATAGAAATCGCGAATTGGCCGTGACAAGAAGACAAAAATCCAGGCCCTAGCGATCTCCATAAAACTGTGTATCCCGGCCCCAAGCTCACATGGTAGCAGAACAGAACGGGTGGATCCAAATTCCAAATTGCACAACGAGGAGACAAAAAACTAGCTGTAAATATATCTCCCAATTGCAATCTAAACGTGAGCTGCCGGGCGCATGCGTCCCCGGCCTGGCTCCCCAGCAACTGGGGCATATATCCCTGCCGATGGCCAGCATGCACCGGGGGCAGGATGGCATGGTGCCGAATTATAGAGTAATAACAGTTTGCAAGCAGGCATCGAGGCCACTTGTGCTAGTTGATCACACAACCGGATGATCTCTTCTGGGGCTAGTCAATGAAACGGTGACACTTGAAACACAGGCCGGGCGGTCACCATGCAACTGTCGCCAGATTGTGACACCAAGCAGTGTGTCACCACCACACTGGGTTTTTGTTGGCTCTTCCATCTCCTGACACTCTGGGTGACACTTCAGGAAACGCCATGAACTGAAGAAAGTTCGTGTCTCTTTAAAAGATCTCTAAACACCTCTCAGAAAGTATATCGATCTCTCGAAGACCTTTGACCGTTGTGCAGTGCTTCCTAGCTATATGATTCTATTTATTTTTGGAGGGCGATCATGAAACAAGTGAGTAGAAGTCATGATTAATTGATGCTTTCTTCAGCTGTTGCTGTTCTGCAGATATCTCGAGTCTTATTCAAGATTCACCGGCATGCGTGCGCATGTTCAGACGTGCACGCTCGATGTTTTCCATGGTGTTCCTTGCACGAGCGCGTATTGAGCCAGTTAGACGAACAGATGCAGGTAAGTTCGAAGGGAGGGAAGAAATGTATACACATGTACACAGGAATGCGTAGTGAGAGACATTATTGCGAGAGGATAAGAGAACAACGACATGAATGGAATCTGACGCCCCGCTTGTAACACAAGATTTTCCCCACAATTTCTTCTGTTATTACCGAATGAATGTTATGGTGTGGAGGAAGTTTGCCGTGGGCAATGGAGGAGGATGCTGCTTGGGTAAAGACGTTTGTGATGGTCCAAGAGGCCGCTTGGGAGGTGGGCCTCTGGGCAAAGGGAAACGGCCGAGGCGGTGAAGCTGCTGGATCTAGGAGAGGTCCAAGAGGAGCAAATTGGAGAGAAGAAAGGAGTTAGGGGCGTTGTGGCATGCACACACACTTGCTAGTTGTATACTTATTTGAATCCTATATGGTTTTATTAAAAAAAAATATCGGTCCACATGTCATAGAGACATAATAATCCGTATGTCAAAGACGTAGGGTTTCACGTGATTTTATTTGTGCCCTTACAGGCTCTGGTATTTAATCCTATTTTAAATCTCAAAATGGCAAAGGAAAAGGGCACAAGTACATAATAACGCCGGTGCGTTCGTCGGTCCGTATAGCTCAGGATCGCTACCGAAATGTTGTGCGGACATGGTCAACTACAGATAAGAGAGGAGAAAAACAGCGAGAACATTGCTAGGCTCAACACACGCCCCCATCGTCTCCTCCGTCTCCCCACAAACTAGACGACATCTATCACAAAGTTGAATAAACAAACCAGATCCCGATTCCACTTCACCACCCTCCTCCCAATCACACATACCACACTGCATTACACTTCACACCACCATGGCCTTGGCTTCGCCGCTTCGCCACCTGCTCACCGCGCCTCCCACGGCCCCCGCTCCCCGACCCCACCGGAACCCTGACGCAACGCGCCTTCCCGCTCCACCGCGGGCGCCTCTGCGCTAACCTCGCCGCGGCGCCCGTCACCATCGCCGGCTTCCGTGGTGGCCAGGGAGGGGTTCGCGACGGCGCGGGCGTCGGCGGCTGGGAGGCCGACTGTGCTGGTGACGGAGAAGCTGGGGGCCGCGGGGCTGGAGCTGCTGCGGGCGTTCGCGAACGTGGACTGCGCGTACGAGCTCACGGCCGAGGAGCTGCGCGCCAAGGTGTCTCTGGTCGACGCCCTGGTGGTGCGCAGCGCGACGCAGGTAACGCGGGAGGTATTCGAGGCGGCGCGCGGCAGGCTGCGCGTCGTCGGCCGCGCGGGCGTCGGCATCGACAACGTCGACCTCCAGGCCGCCACCGAGGCCGGCTGCCTCGTCGTCAACGCCCCCACCGCCAACACCATAGCCGCCGCGGAGCACGCCGTCGCGCTCCTCGCCGCCATGGCCCGCAATGTCGCGCAGGCCGACGCGTCGCTCAAGGCTGGTACGCCCCTCGTTTCTCCAAACAAGTACTGATGCTATGTTGTTCTTACCACAGCTTGTATAAACCGATAAGGTGGATATCTACGGGAACAATGTGTTTGATGGTAAAGTTCTATAATATTTTCTGATCGATGCACATTGTTATAGGGACACCTGCCTATTTTGTTATTTTAAGAGACCTTGCAATATATGGCAGCTTATCTGCATCATATTATGATTGCGTTCCAATGGCTAAGTTGTAAATGATGCTAGTATGATGTACAGAGAAAACTCAGTGCATTTAGTTTTAGTACTGGCAGCAACAATGCTGTGATCAACAGAGTAAAAAACTATGTTTTGGTCGTAAGATCATCACACATGGATTGTGTTTGCTTAAGGAGCAAACTAGTCCATAATGATAGATGATCATTGCAGCACAAATACTAGAACAAGTGTTTATTAATAATTTATAGGTGATGTAATTGGTCGCTGATATTTTTCCATAACAGCAGCCTTTGAGAGTTTTGAAGCACAATGGGGTTTTATGATGGCTTGCCCAAGACCCATTTTGCACATATTTACGGTTATGTTCTGTCCCCATTTTATCGGGATAAGGCACAGATCTAACTTTCAATATGGAAGTCTATTATCTTTTAGTTAATTTTCAACTGAGACTTCTTTAAGCAGTTATCTGCTTTTAACTTTACCAACATCTGACGCTGTCTGGTACTCCACCTAATAGGTGTTTTTTGGTGTTGCTCTATGGAATATATGATTGTTGCAGTTTTGTTTGTTTATTGTTGCTACATTTCAGGCACATCATGTTGCATTAATACATTGAAATTCAAGACTAAGCTGCACAATTCTGAGTCATTGTAAGCATGAAACAATAATTGCTGGGTTCAGAACATGTTATCTACATGGGAAGTTCACGGCAGAAACTTTTCACTGATATGAAATGCTTATGTGGCAGTGGCAATAACTCACTGTACTGTACATACTACACATGTACTAATATACTGCCGTGATTTCCTTTGCGCATATTCAGGCAAATGGCAGCGTAGCAAATTTGTGGTGTTTCCTTGGTGGGAAAGACACTAGCTATTATGGGCTTTGGAAAGGTTGGCTCAGAAGTAGCTCGACGTGCGAAAGGACTTGGAATGGATATCATTGCTCATGACCCATATGCTCCTGTTGATAGAGCCCGGACTATTGGTGTAGATCTTGTATCATTTGATGAGGCCATCTCTACTGCAGACTTCATCTCGCTGCATATGCCTCTTACACCATCAACAACAAAACTTTTCGATGATGAGACTTTTGCAAAAATGAAAAAAGGAGTTAGGATTATTAACGTTGCAAGGGGTGGCGTAGTTGATGAAGAAGCATTGCTGAGAGCACTTGATAACGGGACTGTTGCACAGGTAATTGTTTTTATCATGGCCATATATCCGAATGTTCATACTGCATATTGCTGCTGAACAGCTGTCATAAACTTCTGATATCGTTATTCTCTGTGCAGTGCCATTTAAATAAATAGCATGCGATTTTTATTCTTGCTCAGAAAAGTTTCATTTAGCATTTTTCCTGATTGCTTTGCGATATGAGTCAGGCTGCACTTGATGTATTTACTGAAGAGCCACCGCCCAAAGACAGCAAGTTAGTACACCATGAAAATGTCACTGTCACGCCACACCTTGGAGCTAGCACAACAGAAGCGCAGGTTTGCCCTTTATTTTGCAACAAACTCCGTACCGCATCTTACTAGCTTATCCTCTTAAAATTGTCTGCTCTTGTCTACAGGAAGGCGTAGCTCTTGAAATTGCAGAGGCTGTTATCGGTGCATTGAAAGGTGAACTGGCTGCTACTGCTGTTAATGCCCCAATGGTCCCTGCTGAGGTACTTTCTAAGAGAAGGACAAAATTGTTATGTATACTGATAATTGTGCAATCTGCTTGCGCCTGAACAGTTCATCTCTTCCCACAGGTTTTATCCGAGTTATCCCCTTATGTTGTCCTTGCTGAGAAGTTGGGCCGGCTTGCTGTGCAACTTGTAGCTGGTGGAAGTGGCATTACGAGAGTCAACGTTGTCTATTCATCAGCTAGAGACCCTGATGACTTGGACACAAGAATTCTTCGTGCTATGGTTACAAAAGGCATTGTTGAACCCATTTCAAGTGCATTTGTTAACATTGTCAATGCTGACTATGTCGCCAAGCAAAGAGGACTTCGCATAATTGAGGAGAGAATTCTCCTCGATGGCTCACCAGAGATCCCTATAGACTCTATCCAGGTCCATCTTGCCAATGTAGAGTCTAAGTTTGCCGGCGCATTATCTGACGAAGGTGACATCAGAGTGGAGGGAAAGGTTAAGGATGGCGCGCCACATCTTACACTCGTTGGGCCTTTCAGCGTAGATGTTAGTCTTGAGGGCAACCTAATACTGTGCCGCCAAGTTGACCAGCCGGGCATCATTGGAAAGGTGGGATCGATTTTGGGAAAGATGAATTTAAATGTGAATTTTATGAGTGTTGGAAGGATTGCTCCAGGAAAGCAGGCCATAATGGCCATTGGGGTTGACGAGGAGCCCGAGAAGGAAGCTCTCAGTTGATCGGGGAGACACCATCAGTTCAGGAGTTTGTCTTTCTAAAGCTTTAGAGGAAGTAGGTAGATTTCTTTATAGCGTCTCTGCTATATTGGCTTGAGAGATTTTTGCAAGCTTAGCTAATCTTTGTGTAGAATGACATTTTTCAGTCCAAGCCACTCGCCGATCTATATCTCAAGAACCATGAGCAAAATGCGATTTCTATTTTTGGAGTCTACTGTCCTAATTCTCTGTTAATTCTCCTGCAATTGAAGTTAATTCATTTGAATGGCTATGCTGTTAGAATTTCTGGCTTCAAGTTTCTCTCGATACTGAACCGAAGATCTCTCTGAAACTACTTAGTTGATCTGATAATCTGGTGCGCGTAATAGTTATTATACTGCAGTTCTTTTCTGTTTGCAATATTTTCCTTTCCATAGCATGTTTTTGCATTCCTGGCGCCGCTAATGCACACTTGGACCTGGACCTGGACCTGTACTCTTCGTAGATTCGGACGAAATGTTACTCCATTTTTGTATGGAAAAGTTTTCCGTCGACCGACCGACGCAGCAAAATATCGGCTGCCTCCTCTGCTCCTTTTCTTCGTCTCCTGCGCAACGCAGGCTCCACTCAGATACTCTCCTCCTTCGTCCTCCTCTCCCTCTTCCATAAATCCTTCTCCTCCTTCACCACCTACGTGGGGCCATCTCCTCTTCTCCTGAGGGCCTTCTCTTTCCGTTGGATCTCGCTGTGCTTAGGATGGAACTCGTAGAGGCCGCTGCCCCGACCTCACAGCAGAGCTCTGGCAAATGCCCACACCGAATCTCAAGTTGGAGCTTGCAAAGGAGGCAGCCCTGACCTCGTGTTGGAGCTCCAGTGGACACAAGTCGGCTCGATTCGGCTAAATACGCCGTTGGCAAGGTCGCAGACAGCGAGCTGGGTGCTCAGACGTTGATAGACAGAGGTGGGTGGGTTCGAAGGTTTTGATGTTACGACGATTTTTTTGTTGCGGTAGGATATGGATTTTGTTGTATACGACTGGATGATTTTGCAATGTTTTTAGGCATTTTGTTGCATATATTTTTGCATGTTGTACACATGAATATTGTATGTTGTGTACATGAATTGTTTATGTTGTATACGTGCATTTTTTATGTTGTATATATCGCTGTTATTTTTATGTGATTTTGTTGTATCAGACAGGTATTTGTTACATACATACATAAAATTCCTGCATGCTTTTTTTGGAAAGTTGTAAACGTTTTTTGCACATTTTATATTGCAATGATTGAACGCCTCAAATTTGCCCATTTAAGTTGGATTAGCGAGTAGGGGAGGCGGCTGATCGGGGATTCAAATCGCCGGACTGATACTTAGAGGGATATCCCCCAATTTCTAGGGAGACTTCAAACTCAATGTACAACACCGCTCTTGTTTCTTGCCCTAGATTGTGTTCCCAATTTGTTGGTGCGATCCAGTCCCAAAACACATGGAGAGTAGACATGGAAGGCGATGGACCGCCTCGTTGGCCACCGGCATTGCCAACGCGGGCCGCAGCGGCCATCTCACCCGTGCTGGGCGATGACGACCTCCTCGAAGAGATCCTCCTCCGCGTCGCCTAACCCACCACCCTCGTCCGCGCCGCCCTCATTTGCAAGCACTCGCTCTGTCATGCCTCCAACCCTGCCTTTCTCCGTTGCTTCCGTGGCCTCCACCCACCCCGCCTCCTTAGCTTCTATGTTGGCACCGAGGTCACAAACCCCCGCGGTTCGTGCCGATGCCTCAGCATCTTGAGCTCGCTGCCGTTGTCCACCGTGCTAGCTTCTATTTGGACAACTTGGGCAGTGACACTCGCTACGTGAAGCACTACTGGAATAGCCTCCTCCTCATCCTGCCTCGATCGTTGTTGCGGTCCCTACATATGAAAGGTGTGCTGCAATTCAGCTATAAGTGACATACCTAAAAGGGAAAAATAAAGAGAGGTTTACCAACTAGAGGATAAACATTCAGAGCCACATACCATGGAGAAATAGAGTTTGATGTGCAAGTCTCAATGGCCTAGAGTAGATCTAGGATTTGTGTTGCTACCACCAATGGGTAAAAGAGGGCCAGGAAGACCTAAGACAGTGAGGATTAAGGGTTTTACATAAAAGGTTGCTAAAGGAAATAGACCAATTCAAAGAGGGGACAAGAAGAAATGCAAAATATATGGAGAGCTAGGTCATAGACAAGCATGTTGTCCTCACAATGGCACAAAGAAAAGATATACTTGTGCTTTTTAGTCATGCAACTTACATTGTGTGAATGACAGAAAAAGTAGGAGCAAAAAAGTACGGTACCGTAGGAAGGACCAAGCAATCCAACTCCACCTACACCTACAAAGAGCAACAAATCAACCCAACCAAGTGCTAGTCCTAGACCTGTCACAAGAAGGTTATTATCTTACATGATAACTCATTCCCATTCTCTTGCATAAGCAATTTGTAATTAAACATTTTCCTTTTAGACAACCACAACTCTTAATGAGGGATGGAGGTTCACAATCTACACTCACTATCACATCTCCAGCAAAGTCAAGGTCTCCAACAAAAGCCAAGTCTCCAACAAAAGCCAAGAAGATGACTCCGAAGAAGAAGAAGAAGAACTAAATTTACTTACCTTTCATTAATGGACCAAAAGTTATTTTTGTGAAAACTTATTGTGTGTGATGTGAACTCACTTCTAGTTGGAGACTGTGAGATTTGAATTACTCATGTTTGAACTTATTTTGTCATCATGTGAGATGTGTGCAGAAATGTGGAAATTGTGCCATTTGAAATACTCTTATTTTGTTGTGATGATTTATCCTTTTTTATCTATGCATGTATGATGATGAGTAATACGTAACTACCGTATACGGGATAATATCTGTATACGAATACCCTAGAAGATAAAGAGTACTCATGTAATGAGGGCGAACATCCCCATAACTAGGAAGTCAATACCTACGTTTAAGGATGGCAGAATCTCGGTCAGAGATAAGTCCATGACCTCCACGACTCGGGTCATCCCCTATATAAGGACCCGAGGACCCCTCAAGGAAGATCAAATCTAACTAGAGCAAAGAAGTCAAGGAAGATCAGATCTAACCGGAGCAAAGAAGCTTAAAGACGAAAGCCTCCAGAGATTGAAGCCCTAGACGTATCGAAGCTTCAGTCCTTCATCTAGCCTCCTCGAGAAGTCACCATGAGTCGTCCAGATCTACTCGGAGAAGGTCCCGGCTAGGTTTAGATCCCATCTAGGATAGCCACTAATATTTCCTTTTGTAAGCTACTCGTGATTCAATATATACCAATAGAATGTAGGGTTGTTATCCCACGGGAGGCTCGAACCTGTATAAAAATCCTGGTCTGTGTCCCTCGATACTGCTAGACAACAGTTCCAGAGGTCTCTACCCTTCAACAAATCTCTCTGTCTCACGACTACTGTAAGATCGACGGTTTACTAATCATCGACAATGTATATGTTAGAATCTAAATGTGAGAATTCATTTTTTGGGTCAAAAATGGACTCATCAATTCATGTTAGCTTAGAACCAACCATTCTTGTGAAAAATATTAAGAGAAATTTTTAACGGAGATGGAGAAGAGAAGAGGAGAGCAAAGAGGGTTTTGCTCTGTTCTCATGGGGCAACCCACGTTGCTTCTAACACCCAGGTGTAGAAGAGAGCAAGGGGTAAGAGAGGACGGTAGTTTGGTCTTTTCTGTCCTTATTTGAGGCCCCATCAGTTTATATTACAATAACCCCCCGTTGGGTAAAGTTGCAATTAACAATCAACTAGAGGGGAAAAATAAAGAAGGGTTTACCAACTAGGGGATAAATACAAATGCTGCTCAACTTCGGAGGGAAAATCCAATTCTCCCTACCTAAAATTGAACTACAATTGCCTCCTTTGCTCAGTGATGACAAGATCTATAGTGTGTCCCTTGTGGACAACATTCATAAGTTAGTCTTGTTCGTTGTGTTTGTTACTAGTTGAGTTCCCAAAAGAGGTGGAGCATCATCAGAACTTTGAGCTGTCACTCACATATGACTTTGCGGTTCATCTAACCCATGTAAAAGGCTTTCAGCTTCGCATCTGGCTCCACAGGATGGATAGCAATGGCACCAGCAACTGGTTCCTTGTGGATATTATTTGTTTGCATGAGATACGTGCTAATCATATGCTATATGCTACCAACTTGCATGACCAAGGATGGATATGATTTTGTTATTCTGGTACATGTGGTTGGGGTCTATTCTAAGTTTGTTTTCTTGGAGATGGGTGGTGATGCCCTCTACCTGTTTGATATTAAACGCAAGGCGGTAAAGAAGGTTTATGAGTATAATGCCATTCCTTTTATGATGGTTTGGCCTCCTAAATTCCCTGGTTTGAGGGAAGGTGTAATAACCCTGATGTAATGGGATCTTTGATGGTTATTATGAAATAAAGTGCATTTCATCTCATGGCACTTCCACATTTAGATTAACTAAAAGCCATTCCAAATAGAAAATTGCGATTGACCTAGCATCTAACTTAATTAAGGCTTGTGAAACAAAAATCATCTGAATCATCTTCGATAATTTTCCTAGGTCTTATACATCTTCAAGAAGACATCTGAAAACTCCCAAGTGATTCGAAGCTAATTCAAATATTTGAATAAAGTGTTATTAAAACAAGTTCCACATTGGCTGAACTGTAATACAGTATTGTGTGAATTTCCTATTATTTAAAATTTATGAAGTTTTTATTTGTGGCTCTTTTCCCTCCCTAAACACAAAGAAGACTTTTTCATAAATTGTGAGAACCCTAGTTTTGGGTTAGTCGTAAGAGGCGTGAGGTGGAAGTCAGATCAACTCGCGTTGTTGAGTTGACCCGATTCTACCGAAGAGCGTCGTGAGCTAAGTCGAGAGGGGGAAAGATTGGTTGTGCATTCGCACTGTTCATGGCATACATTCTGATCATTATATACAATCGAATACAATAAACATCAGAACTTTATTGATTAAAGAATGCTACAAATGAGTTAGTACAACAAGTAAAGATTACAAGATGAATAAAGAAGAAGAAAATAAAAAGTACATAATGCAATATTCTATCTATACAAATGTCTAAACCTAATCTTCGACGTCTTGAGCCGTAGAAGAACACCACGAGTCGGAGGGGGAAATCTTCGGAAATGTTGGCGACATCCGAGGTCATCGAATATGAGCACTCAAGACCGTTGGAATTACGCCGTTGCTGTAGGAGGCAAAAGGTTTTCGAAAACCGACCTTTTGAAATAAGCGTGGTCTTACCGGCACAGTTCCGCCAAATCTGCAGGTTTAGTTGCGGGAGCAAAATGGTGCCGATGACCTAAATAGTTTTAATTTCAAAAATAATTTACAAAATGTTTTTGTTTCAAAAATGCCTGAGGGCCACGTGGCTAAGACCCTCATCGGACAAACCTAAATATATATATAGAGAAAGAGGTGAGAAGTAATAAAAATAGTTTTATTTTCCTATACTAAAATGCCTCCATAATTTTTGTCTTGAAAAGAATTTATAAATCTAAAAATTTGAGATAAAAATCAATCCAACCGATGTATATCCTTCAGCCCTTAAATCAATTTCCTTGGTTTAGAAGTAAACCAAAGTAGCCACGTAGCAGCCAGAGTAAACAGTAGGTGGCAACTCCTACTGCTTGAGTGAGCTAGTATAAATAATAGTGGAGCAGCCGAGTAGCACTAGTACCACAGTGCTAATCACCCCAAAAGCATCGATCTTTCTGAGAACAGAGAGTAGCAACGAAAAGGCCACCATTTTCTCCAAAGCTAGCAGCAACCAGAGAGCAATAGCATAGTAGCCACCTAGGTGGAGTTCCAGAGGAGGAACCAAAGCAAGGGAGAAGGCCAGCAAAATCAGGAGAAGGAAAATCAGCCAAGGAGGGAAGTATAGAGAGGAAGCACTTCATCACCAGGAGGGAGTAGCCTCGACAGACTGAAGGAGCCAAACCACCATTGTCCAAGCTGCAACAAGGTGAGGATCCTTGGAAGCATACAAACCCAAATACACATGCATAAACATTTAGCATGAGTATAAGGATCCTCAGATTGTAGTTTCGTCATCAGATTTCATTAGGCAGCATGTGTAGAAAATCTGTTCTTATCAGATTTTTCTTCCTTTCTCAAGTTGTTTTCTCAGAAAGAGCATAGCATCGCATATACATGTCAAGGTAGCAAGTAGGCAACATATGCAGTATCTGCTTCTTACCCAATTTATACCCTTCTCTAACCTTTTCTCATAAAAAGATCATCATGGAATTAAGACTAAAATCTAGTGCAATAGATCTGTTCTTATTAATTCCACCTTTCTCAAACATTCTCAGTTTTAATCATCACATAAATGGCCTAAGGATTAAGCATAGTGTCTATTCTTTCAGTCGAGTAAACTGATATACATATATATGTTTACCTGGAGATGATGTTTCAGATGCAAAGCATCGTTACAAGCTAGCTAAAAATTAAATGTAAAAATCTGTTCACTTCAGTTAATTAAACTGATATGGGGTAAAAGAAAAAAAATGTCCTTAAGGACCAAAGGTACCACATAACAATATACCAGATTAGGTTAAGGCCATAAGCATAGCTACTTAGCTAATATCAAGGTAGCATCTGGTCACATCAGTTTTTGGAGCACATAATAATCTGCATAACCACTTTAGAGTTGCTAATCAGGCAACAGTTGTCCTTGTCAATTTCTTTCTCTTTCCTTACTCTTTTTATCTGAAATCATCATTTTAGAATAACTGGAGTACACTTCTCAGACCAAACCTTAGCCATCAAAAGCAAGTAATTGGCTATACTATTTTTTTCAGCATAGTTAAGCATATGGAAATTGAGCATCAGTAGTCAAATAGCACTAGAGTAGTGATATACACAGCCAGAAAGCATAAAAGAAGAAAGTTTTTCTTTGAAACAATAAAAGGAAAGGGGGAGCTCTTACCGGAGAGTGAAGGTTGAGCAGTACGGTCACCCATGCCACGCCACCGATGGGAGGCGGGCCCTGGCGGAGCGCCAGCGACGCCGGGAGCTGTAATGCCAAGGCCGCAGCCATCCCGGGCATCACGGCACGGCGGCGTCAAGGGGAGCGACACAGGCAGCAAACCAAGGCAAGCGACCGGGGTGGTACTGGCAGACCAAGGAGGCGGCCAAAGCCAAGGGGCGTCGACGGTGGCGAGGAGCGCAGGCGGCGGCGGCGCATCCGAGAGGAACCGAGGGGGAGTGAAGAAGGCAAGGATAGGATCCGGTCGGATGAGTGAGGAATGAAGGAGGCACCGGTTGGCCCTAAAGGGCCGGCCAGAGGGTGGTTATAGAAAAAAAATGATGATGAAGAAATGAAATAAAAATGAAAGTGAGTGAAAATGATAAACATAAAAATGGATAAATTAGAAGATTTTCACTATTTTCTTGGAATCAAGAAATGAAAGAAAATAAATGAAAATGGGGATAACTTCACAAAAAGTAAATTGGAAATTTAAAGACAATTACTTAGGTTAACATGATTTTTGGAAAGAAATTGAAGTTTATCCAAAGTTGTAGACTAATTTAAATTGAACCAAATGTGTTAGTCTTTAAAAAGAGGTTAAACACTAAAGTAATTTTCATAAGATCTTGATTAATTTCCTTACTAAAGTCAATGGTTTGAAAAGAAATGTTAGATTTTGAGTGAAGTAATCAAAGATTAAATTGGTTGATGATATCATATGGAAGATTAACGCGAGATTCAAAATATTTAAGGCTCGAGTCATTCTTTTAGAAAATTATAAATCTTTTAAGAAATATCTAAGAGATTTATAGCTAAATTCCTCCAAGCAATTTGAATACACCATTCTCACATAAAAGCATAATGCCATGTCATTTGCATTCATATTCGGAAATTTTCTGGATTAGTCCTTATCGGACTTTATTGCTTTTTATCAGAAATCGGAGTTCAGCCAGCAGATCAGTCGAACTCCATTACTTATCCGTTACCAGGCAAGTCCAGTTTCTTGTTCATGTCCGTTGGAAATGATTACAAAATTTCCCTCTTGTCTATAACATGCATAAAATGGAAACTATTTTCTAAAGATAAAACAATTGTTGTTTTATTTGGATCGTTGATTTTTGGGCGTGATCATGGTGGGTGGTGAAATCCTGGAAGGTGCCGGAGGCACATCGAAAGGTGGATTTCATCACACGGGTTTGTTCATATAAGGTTAAAGCAACAATGATCGATTGTGCTTAAGCGTCGTAGTGATCGTGCAAATCACATACCCTGTATAGGCGGGGCTGAGCCAAAGTATCCTTATCCTAGGTCATACTCCCCCGGGAAAAGGAAGACCTCAACAATTGGATCTGGAGTATCAATTGTTGGGAAGGTGGTGCTGGCCATTGGCTACCCACAAGGCGTTGGACCCGTAGTGTCAACGTGAGATCGGTAGTACCTGGCCTGTGTGCGGGATTACGACGCGGGGTATGACTGAGCGGACGGTGAAACGGCTCTGTGATTTTACGGTCTGGTTGTGCATGTGACGATATGAACGCCACGACCATTGGTCGTTTGTGGGTACAGTTGCGTACCTCTGCAGAGTGAAAAGAAGTGTGGCTGAGTCACTCCATGTTCCTGGTTGGAACTGCGAACGCGGCAGGAAAGGGGTCCATCGGGGATCCTAGCAGCCTGTAAGGCATGAGATCATAGTCTCTTAAATTAAAACTTGACTCTCTTACCTTACAAAATTACATTGCTTTTGGAAAGCATTGCTTTTCTCAGTAGATAGTGCATCAAACACCTCTTTGCTATTCCTGGACTTGTTGAGTACCTTCTGTACTAATCCCTTACTCTAATTTCTTTGATTAGACTGTGAGCCAACGATAGAGATCGAGGTGGTGTACGTCGAGGTCGACGATGAAGCACCCAAAGAATAGGCGTCGACAAAGAAGGACGAAGGCATCGATTACTAGGTCGAGTTCCACGACGAGAATGCTACCGAATAGATATATAGGTCAGATGAGGCGAGAGATGTAGATAAGACTTTTGCTGTAACCAAGTAGAAACGGTTTTAAATTCCCCGTACTTTGGAGATAAGTTTGTAAGACTTTATGCTTTCTTGCAAGTTTGTAAGTTCAGTTTGTAATTTATGGACCGCTGCAATGCTTCTGATGTGCTACTCTGTATGATATATGGTGGGTGAGAAGACACTTTGTCCACAATATGTCAAAGACCGGCATATTATCCAAGAGGGTAGTATGTGGGTCACCGCATAAATTCTTTGGAATTATTTCACCTATTTACAGTTCAAACCTAAATTAGGGCATAAGTGGACTTATATTTAAATAACAATCAAATAGGACTTATTTAATCTGAGAAAATTCACATAGGTCATAAATAGTATATAGATCCTCTTTGAATTTTTCTAGATTTAAAAATCTAGGTTTGAATTTCCTAGAATTTTGAATACTAAAAATAGTATAGAAAACAAATAAAAGAAAAGAGAAAAGGGCCCTCACCTAATTGGGTTGCTTCTCGGCCCAGTTCCGTGGAGTGCCTGGCCGAGCTCACCCACTTCCTCAGCCGCCAAGCGCCCACGCCTCTTGCCCGCGTCTTGGCCATTCCCGCTTCCTCTACTAGGAGGCTCCCCGTGCTACGTGCCTCCTCCACTGACCAGCCTGGTCCACTGGCTAGGCCCTCTTCTCCATGCAGCTGGCCATGCACCATGCGGTGTCAGCGATTGGCATAGTATGCCACGATGGCTACTTGCCTCATCTTCATCACCGTTGGTCCGTCCGTTGCCTCCATGTCCACCCAATCGCACACATGCCCCTCCTGTAGTACCATGTGCATCACGCTGTTGCTAACAGAGTGCTAGTAACCATTGCGAGTAGTGCCACCAACTCCGGCCATCACCACTCTCTCCACCTCTTTCTTGATTTCGTCTCTTCCTTTCCCTCCTCCTCGCAAACGTCGTAATTGTGCTTAGCTTCCTTTGCTTCTTACCCCTGCGCAAGAATTGGAGCCAGCCGTTGAGTCCTTTGCCGAGAATGTCCAGGCACAAGAATTCTGGCGAGCGCACCCATTTTGCACTACTGCAGAATCACTTTCTACTGACGGGCAAAAATCGCGTCTACTGACGGGCATTTGGGCCCGTCACTAATTAAATGTCAGTGGTGCTAAAAAAGCCACTGACAAAAAAATTTGGGCCGGGCCCGGGTAGCCCGCTGGATCCGCCGCTGCCCTGGGCGCCGCCCCCCCGCGCCGCTGGCTCCACGCCGCCCCCGGGCGCCGCTGCTCCCCGCGCCGCTAACCCCGGCCGCGCCGCCCCCCCCCGCACCGCTGCCCTGCGCCGCTGTGCCCCGGCGCCGCCGGCCCTCGCGCCGCGCGCGCCGCTGCTCCCCGCGCCGCCCCCCCCACGCACCGCTGCCCTGCGCCGCTGCCCCGGCGCCGCCAGATCTACCGCCGGCCCTCGCCCGCCGCGCGCCGCTGCCCCGGCGTAGCCGGATCCACCGCCGGCCCCCGCACCATTGGCCCCCGCGCCGCTGGCCCCTTGCCGAGGGCCCCGCGCCGCTGCCCCCCGTCACTGCCTCGCGCCGCTGGCCTCGCACCGCATCGGAGAGAGGGAGCGGGGGAGGGAAGGGGGAGAGGGGGAGAGAGGAAGAGAGGGAGCTGGGGAGGGGAGGGGGATAGGGGGAAAGAGGGAGCGGGGAGGGGAGGCCGGAGGGGAGGGTCCGCGGCGCCGGCGAGGGAGAGGGAGGGGAGCGGCGGGCTGGGGGGAGAGAGGGGGGAGAGAGGGGGCGGCGGGGGTGGAGTGCGGCAGAGAGAGGTTAGGGTTAGGGATTCGGGAGAGAGGGAGGGAGCGGCGGGCTGAGGGAGAGAGCCAGAGAGGGATTCGGGGGAGAGAGGTTAGGGTTAGGGATTTATAGGAAAGGGGACAGCGGGCTTTGGGTGGGCTTTTAGCGGGCCGAAGGAACTGCTGACGGGCCGACTTTACGGCCCGTCAGTGGTAGGACAGAACCACTGACGGGCATAGTTTCATGCCCGTCAGTGGTATTTTTTCCACCGAAAATCAGAACAGCACTGACGGTCCAATTAATTCGCTCGTCAGTGATATCGTTACCACTGACGGCCCGTCTCGTGCCCGTCAGTGATTACGTTCAGGAGAAGGTGATTCTGCAGTAGTGTTGACAACCTCACGTGCCCCAATAGCTCGCTGAATAATTATGGTTCATCATGCAAGTTCTTGGTTTACATGATGAATGTGCATGTTGACATGTGAAATTATGCTTATGGATGGTTTTCCTAGCATCATTAGGAGTTGGTTGTTGTTCATGATCAGTAAGGTTATGATATTAATTTTTATTAATAAATATGGAACATAATAAGTGAGATGTGAGGGCCGGGAAATGATACCCATGGAGGAACTCGGCGGGTGGTTTAACCTAGCCGATACCAGGTTTGAGGTCTTTTCCTTCACCCACAGCTGGAGTGTTACTGATGGCATTTGGCTGCTCATTGTCGGCCAACCATGAACCAAACAACCCACCAGAACACTTTCCGTTTAAGGCTAGGGTGGTGTAACCCTACCTCAACTCCACACTATAGTCGGGATTTGGCTGGCGTAAACCTATCTCGGACTTTATTTAAGTTGGGTATGACTTTAAAAGTTTAAATGGAAAATCCTGTGGTAGTTCTCACATGTGTTCAGATCTGAGAATGGATGAAACTAAATAGTTTATCAAGCAGTTAACTTGATTTGTTTTAACATGCCATGTTATGTTAACTTGAGAATGAATTACTTGTGTAGTAATTTATTTATGTCTTATGTCATACTTATGTTTAATTGAAATGAGCACGATTAAATATTACGAGTACAAAAGTACTCTTTGAAATTTCATTCCTTAATACTTTGTAGGTGATCCTAGAGTAGGAGAGTACAATGATGCTGAAAATGTTGATCATGATGTTTAGTTGCTCAGTTTGCTTTATCAATTGAATGTTTGTCTGATGTGGTTTTTCTGAGATGATAATGGCTGCCATTTAGGGTACTTTTTGTATGTCTCTACTGCTGAAGTTATGTTATGTTTAGATCTTTATCGACCTTCGAGTCGTTTTGTTTGTAAACTAATTATCTGCTCCGATGTATGAAATGTGAACTACGTATCTTATAAATCTTTCTTTAGAGTTTATGTTGTAATGATCAAGTTTTTGATATGACACCTCATACACCATGTGTGTATATTTTGAAGTGCCGTAAAGAGTTAGTGTTTGTCTCATGTCTTGCTTAGCGAGATCGTCTGAGTTGAGTGACCCACTAGCTGTGATGCTTCGACCGGCTAGTTTAGGGTGTGGGAACTTGTTTTGCTGTTTGAAACATGTCTCGGGTTTCTCTTTGTCCATCTTACTTAGTGGCATGTGAGATAAATGTTAAGTCTCTATAGGGTTTCAGAATTTGGTGTCAGCTTTTGTTTGATGTACATTTTGCCGGGTTGATCAATGGTGAATGTATATAGCTCCGGTAATCGTATGGTATGTTGATTAGGTGTTAGATTGTCTAATTATAAATACATGCGTTTTTGGTGATCATATAATATATTGAGTTAGTTGCTTGGGTATTTAAGTGACACAATAATCTTAACTCGGCTAAATTCGGGATCCTGATAGAAGCATGCGATTAGATGGAATGACCCTGCAAGGTTTACCTCATGTTGATCTATCCGGTACCGTTGTCTGGTCTACGATGTGCATTATGCTAATATTTTATCTTGTTTACGATGTTTATCATGTGCAGGAAGGAAATCCTATGCGACCGGGTCGCACCGTGCGACCCGGCCGTATGTGTGGCTGCAGGCTGGGCCATGGCCCTCACGGTGGCCTCGGTTGGGTGCAGGAGGGGCCCGCTTGGCAGCCACCCCCCGGCCGGGTCGCACGGTGCGACCGGGTCGCATAGGATTTTTTTCGTCATGTGCACACGCTCGTTTTCTATTGAGATTTTTAGTTTGAATCAGCGCATGAGGACAATCAGTTAACGGTGGAATGCGCTGGCTGTTTTTAACAGGGCGTTTATACTAATACTGGTAGCGACATTAACTTAGATATCATATAATTAGTTTCCATATTAGATACTATTATATATATATATTTTAAGATTTATTTTTGACCAATAGTTAGTCAAATATTACGGAGATTATATATTAAAACTTTATACCATTGGATTCGTATTTAAAAGCATTTTTTAATTATATTAATTTTGTATGACATAATCTGTGTGTTGTTGGACTAATTATTGGTCAAAGATAAATTTTGAAAAATGTATGTGTCTTATATTATTGGATAGAGAGAGTATTTCTTTCATTTGTCGCTATCTTTCAGGTTTACTTTTAAGCAGTTTTTATCGTTTAAGAAATAAGCCGCCACCCCATAACTCGAGCTTTAGATTCTTCACTCTTAAGAATCCGATAGTTTCATCCTTGAAACAACAAGGCTGTTTATCCATCTTGAGTTTCAGGGTGGTTAAAGTATTCTTATGCACATCAGGATAAACAATAGAATGCCAACCATTGTCTTTGATTTGAACTCCGGTATACCTGTATAGTCTACAATGGAGGAGATGGGAGTTTTCAACAATTCGCAGCACATCTTAATTTTTCTATGTTTATGCTTAGCGGCGATAGAATATTTGAAGAGTGGACAACTGGAAATACCCAGCTTCTAAATAATGACAAAGAAGCTATGAAGTTTTCATGTATGCTTCTCGAAAATTCTGGAACCCCAAAGTTCTGCAAAAATATCTCTGAAAGTTTAGGCTGGACGATTTGCTATTGCAAAATATTTTCTTGCCTCTTGAAGTTATACAATGGTAAGCTAATTTTCCCTATATTTTTTCAGGTAGCTGAAGCAATTGAATATCAAGAGCCACAGTCAATCGAGGTAGCACAAAATGCAGATGTGGGGCCGCCATAGGACCTAACCCACTAGCATTTTGTCACGTGGTTGTAAGGTGACATCAGTATTACCATGTTGACTTATGCAGTTGTTAGCCTTTACATGCTTGCTTTTGTATGAACTGATGCTTCTGCAAGACCAATGCAGCTCTTAATTATATGCTGATTTCTGCAATTTACTATATGTACGTATGCTACTAGTGCTCCTAGCTCTAGTGTGCTGGCCTAGATTCTCAATTCCAGATTGATATGTGCCATTCCAGATTATAAGATTTCTGGGTTGTGTGCAAATTTGATTGTTTGGTGACTACAACGATGATTTGCTACTCCAAGTCATTTATTGCTCCCTGATCTGCAGCCTGGTACACTCGGATGCTAAATTTTTTTTGCCCTTGGAGGTGTATGATGATCAAAGTCGTTGGTTGAGCAATTTTTTGTTTGTTTGAAACACAGGGATTACCCAGCTGCGAGGATCGACCACCAGTTCGTCGCCCACGCTTTGTTCACAAGCATGTGGCCATTCCCTAGCTAGGATCCAGTGGCATGCACCATGCCTTTCTTTTAGCTGTTGATCGCTGATCAGGAGTTAACCGGACCGGCTACTCATCCTTTGATCCTTTTACATGGATAGATGATACATCACCATCCTCCTTTCCTTTGGAGAGCAAGCAAATTAAAGTGACTGCTCTGAACACTAGATAAAGCGGCTCTGATGATGACGGTGAATGATCGTGGCCAAACCGGATAGAGATATTGCTAACCCGGCCTGGGAGACACACAGGAGTGCACGTAACTTGCTCATCCCTGCTGAGTCTAGTTCTGTTTCATATGAAGCATTACGCACTATCGAGGATCTGTTTGTCGTTGCGGTGCTACGCGCACTATATATGGAACCTAGTCAGCTACGGCTCTAAAATGGATGCCATCAATCTGTCAATGTACCCAGACAATACGGTGAACTTACGGGTCATAAGCCCCCCGTGATGCGAAACCGAGCCTAGTTCTGTTTGAGCTGAAGCACTCTTAAGACCGGATATCATGCACATTTTTTAGGAAATAAAAAGAAGACATGGATAACATTGCATGAAAATGGGTAGGCTACACAAGTGCAATTAAGATTTTGTACCATGTTAAACAGGACATTGCAGTTTTAAATTACGGGATTACCGCTAGACGCGCAGAGATGCCGAAGCAGAGTTGTTGTAGCGTGTCATCGTGGCCGTATTGGCTCGCCGTGGTTCCTCTTCAAAGTGGTGAATTGTCCTAACATTGGAACTCATAACAACGCCTCCAAGGTATCCACATGTATAGAGAAGGAACGCCGAGCGCCAGAGTGCTAGCTCTGCGCAGCGCGGCTTGGGCGTAGAAGAGGTGACAGCTAGGGTTTCAAGAATTCCGAACTAGAGTAAACCCTAAGCTTACGCCCCCTCTCTTAATATAGGCTTACTCATAATGATCGTCTAATTAGAGGTCCATTAGGACTCGAGACCTAATAAAATTTGGATCCTAATCCAAATTGGTTCCAACCCATTAAACATGCGACCATATAGGTTCATGTGTACTTAGACATGACACGAGTACTCACACTCGGTCACTAATTGGCAGCATCTCTAGCAGGACGTGCCAATTTCTAAGTGTACATAAAGATCATATTAGATGAATCTCCATAATGTTCAATCATAGATATTCTTACAGTTACAAAAGGATGTATTGTTCTCTCGATCATTATAAATACAAAATGATATAATTATCTCTATAATGGCCTCCGCAGTATATTTTCCAACAAACATGCCCTCGAAGATACGGATGGAAGCTAAAAACTCGTGAGAGTCTTGCTGCATGGTCAACTATTCAGATCACGGCACGTCGGCACACAAATTTGCGTAGCGTCGTGACTGAGAGAACAATACACCCTTTCAAGTTTCAACGCGCTTGATTCTGTTTTTGGCGGACTTCTAGCGTTAGGAAGCTGCTATTTTTGGTGTGAGGGACTGTATTCCCCAGCTATGCATGCCACGAGACTGATCGCGACTTGTAGCGTTAGGAAACTGCTGTTTGGCCGAGCGGCCATGGAACCAGGGTTGAGCTGGAGCTACTTGGCTAGACATTTCAGATTTAGATCTGTTTTTGTTTTTTGGGTTATCATTTTGCTTTTGTGGAGTAGAAGCTGGATTCGCCAGAAGAAACTTTAGTGTCTTTTCTGGCGAAACACGCGGTTTGCAGAAACTAGGTACAGAACGTATAAGCTGCATCAACTGCCAAGTATTACTACTTAATTATGTGCTTGGAGAGTGGTAGAGTGGCATGTGATGTCCACTTGTAATATGCTTGACTTAGAAGGACTTTCATAATAAAAATAAATAGAGTTTTATTTTGGTACACCCTCTTTGAAATAGTTTATAACTATCGATGCGGATCAACGGGAAGATTGAAACTTACCCCTTCAGCTAAAATGGATAGTACAGTCTATTTTACATTCGAGAGGTGCTTCAGTGCTCTCTCAACAAAAAAGTTACACGAACTTTAAAGCAAACAAGTGGCTGTGATTAGAACGACCTATCCAACACTGATGCGAGGAAGAATCAAAAACAGAGCCAATGCTCTTTGAGATCATGATAACTGTTCTCCGTGCCATGAGAAGATGAGTTGTTCACAATGATCCTAGGATGTGAAACGGGCCTGTATGGTTGGACATGGGCTTGGAATTCCACAAGTCCTATTTTAATCCTAAGTTACTAATTTATCGTTATGGATTAATAGTATGTATAGGTGCTATGGGATTCATGCAAACTTCAAGTGGGAAATCATAGAAGCACTTGTCTTTACATAATCTTATTAATCCTTCCGTAAAAACACAATTGATATCTCTCTCTTGTAACATTTTCTCCCTCTGCTCGTTCATCTTCCCAAATCGGCAATCACCGTTGCCTCCAAAATTCTCCTCACCATTAGCGCCACGCCTCCTAGCAAATGCCCAAATTTGTTAGCTATGTTTTCCGACACCAAATTAGGGTCATTCGCGATCAACCTCGACGTCAAATTGAGCCAAGTCACATAAATTTTAACTGCAACTTCAGTTTTTCTTGGGTCTCAGATAAGATCAGAGCAAAGAATTCCGCATATGTACGAGTAACCAGCGTATGATGATGGATTTACTGTGTTCCTTGATTATGTTATAGTACAGACAACCTAGCTAGGTTGGGTTTGGAATTTTGACTACGGAAATCGCTCCAAAAGCACTAGTGTGTCCTATTTTCTAGCGCATGTATTCGCTTGTGCTCTCATGGGATTAAGATGATCTCGCCATGGTGGTGTGCGTGCGAGCAATCGGCCGCAAAACCAACATCGGTTGGAGTAGGGAATAATTACGCATTTAATCTTGACTAGAGTTACGTAATCAGCTAAGTACAATAATACTCTTATTTAGGTGACTTTAAGATCCATGATCTATTTTAAGATCGTGTACTGAAATAAAACTCAAATAAATTATCTTGGGTTCACACGGAATAGGTCCTTACTATTCACCCTTTCGGCTCCATATGAACACTATAAATGGAAAACTAAAATCTACTAATACCTTGTTTAGAATGCAGCAATTTTCATATAAATTTCATGAACAATTCAACGGGAACGTTGAAGAGTCACGGGTAGTAAATGAGAAGCTATGAGTACCAAGTAGTGCTCGGATGGATCGATTGCGAACTATGCGATCAACCCGGGTTCGACCCTCTGTGGCTGCAATCTTAATATCTTATTCTTGTATGCTACTATAACCGTATAAAGAGGCTTCTTCCCCTTAATTATCTCATTCATC
The DNA here is from genome assembly GCA_019208055.1 of Stipa capillata. Classification (NCBI taxonomy): domain Eukaryota; kingdom Viridiplantae; phylum Streptophyta; class Magnoliopsida; order Poales; family Poaceae; genus Stipa; species Stipa capillata. The sequence continues at coordinate 72,974 of JAGXJF010005591.1, forward strand.
TCTATTTGTTATAACAAGGAGCCATGATCCTTCACCTCCTCACCCTAGGATCTTCGAGCAAGCTTGAGCCGTGCTATGGGCGCCGGCAAGTAGTTACATGAGTTATACTCTTGAAACTTTTCCTTTTTACCATACATATATTGCTATACTCGTATGATGTTTTTCTTTTCATAGTGCCGCGTTTGACATTCTTGCAATCAAATGGGTCCTTTTAGACAAAGAAAAATCAATCAATAATTAGCGTAATGGAGACTCGTCGACCGCCAAAGTCGCAGCCAGAGCGTCTGGAAAGTTCCGATGGTGAACCGTCGTAAATTATGAGATTTCGGCGCATCATGGCAAACCCAAAATCTCCCAAAAATGCGGAAATCACGTGAAGAAAGCTTTAACACCACGGGAAGGTGGGCCCCCCCAAGATGTTGGCGGATAAGCAAATCATCTCCCCGTCGTGCTGGCGCCGGTCCCGCGCAGATCCGGTGCGCAGGGAAGAAAGAATGGCCTAGTCTACACCCGTTTTAGTCCCACCCAGGATCCATGAGGCACACGCGGCGGTGTCCGCACCGGATCCACCAGCCTTCCGAGATGACGGCATCAGGTTCGTCAGCCGTCACCGCGTGAATTGACGGTTCTGCCCCCGGGGGCGTGGCGAGTCGACCCGTCTCCGTCGTGCTTAAGGGTCAAGATTCTCCGGCCGGACGGCGGCGAAATTACCTGAGAGCCCATCAGTCATGTCACAGCAAATCCCAAATTTTCAGTTTCCAAACCTAAAAGGTAAGTTCTGTCCATTTCTGAAGCGATTGTTCTCCAAGAAGGTTTCTATATAAAATGTTATCCGAGGAGAGTTACTCGGTTTGGTGCACATTAGACCTGTAGAAGATAGTCCTCCGAATGTTGACATGCTAGAGGATGCAAATCTCTACTACTTAAAAAAAGAGTAGCGTTTTCTTTCCTATCGGTAGAGTGTGTTTTGCCCACTCTTCGTTCAACCTTCCTGTTTTGCAACCTTCCTGCCAATAAATACTTACTCCCTCCGTCCAAAAATATAAGGCCCCTTTATTTTGTCCTAAGTCAATATATTTTAAGTTTGACCAAATTTATATTAAAAAAATATTAACATCTACACTATCAAATAAATACACTATGGAAACATATTTCATGATAAATATAATGACACTAATTTGGTGTTGTAGATGTTGATATTTTTTAGTATAAACTTGGTCAAACTTAAAACACATTGACTTAGGACAAAACAAAGGGGCCTTACATTTTGGGACAGAGGGAGTACCAAATATGTATTTACCAAATAAAATCCTACTATTTTTACACAATCACATTAATATGGGCAGGTAAATCACGAGCTAACGTACTAGAATATTTATACTCCGTTGCAACGCACGGGCAATTATCTATTAGTTAGGAATTACATTTTGTAGCAGGCTTACGCACTTGCATTTTATATGACTGGAGCTTAACTACAAGTCCGCAACACACCATCTGTTCTCCATTCTTGTAGGAGTATTTTTTATGTTTGCAGCACTCTATGCAAATGCTAAAGCACGAGTGTTTGCCGGATCCTTTACCCGTGAATTTTCGGCTCCTGTGGCAACCATGAGATCACCTTAACATTGCACCTACAACCGTCAGATCAGAAGTCTCAACATCCTACTCTACGGTATTCGTGCAACAGCGTGGGTCAAGCTCTCTGGCTTTCGCTCCGTTACACTGACTTCGCCCACTAAGCCGTTTGCTTGATCTCTGCGACCTCGTCAAGCTGGATCCACGGTGGATCTTTGCCACGGCACTAGGCCACGCAGCAACACAAGGACGTCACCAATAGGAACCTAGCAAACAAAAGTGCGACGCTAACGAAAAATCTGCAAAGGACACATTGAGACTACGACCACCTCCCATGCACAGCGTCGGTTCTTTTGTACCGTTAGTTTGGAAGCCCCGTACTTTGTTTTACACGCCCCCAAATCCAGGTGAAACTACTATCTAAATCAAGTTGTTTTTTTTAAGATGCCAAATCCTGTTGAAATCTCAAATCGAGTTGAAAGATTGAAATTTGAAATTTTCTTGTCCCAATCGAAAGGACAAAGCTTGATAGATGAAAGCTAGGGAGAAAGTTGCAGGGGAGGATGGGGCGTCGATGATGCATTTGTCGCTGTTAAGTAAGAATATAATGGTTGGAACAACACATCTGAAAGTACCGCAAGAGAATCGACATCCCATGGCGCCAAGCAGAAGATAAAAAGAGAAGTGACTCAAGTAGCTACCGTTGACGCTAAGAGATGGGAGGACATAAGCTGATACCAAAAAGCTTAGCACCAGAGCTAAGGTTAGAACTGGGGTGATGTCAAGACATGCTATATCACTAGTACATAACTAATCATAAAAGGTTTATTTTATATAGTTGATAAAATCCGTCAACAGTGTCATACATCCTAGACGGTTTGGTCAGAGCAATTGTATAGAATATGAGTCATCAACAGAACCGTCGTGGATGTGTCCACATGCACGATAGCTCTAAGTTTTCACAAGCATCACGGATACGATCCACGATGGTTGTAAAATCTGAGCCATCACGGATATGTATGTTATTCGTGACGGTTCCTTTTAGTAAACCATGTAAGATAAAGAAGACATCTAAAACGATTTTTGCCCACAAAACATGTGGGATTAATCCGGACAAATCATAGATAGTTTTGTGGACAAAAATTGTCTAAAATTTATCTGGCCCACAGTGACCTAGTTCGGCCAACACAGGCCCAGTGGAGGGAGCTATTTAAGCCACCCCTCAACCCTAGCTCCACTCCAACCCTCCCTCCTGTAGTCACCTCCTCCTCCCCATCACACTCACCTCTCAATCTCCTCCCCATCACACCCACCTCTCAATCTCCTCCTCATCGCACACTTCTTCTTTCCCCATCACACACTACTCCTCCTCCATTCTCCCTAGATCCATGGCCATGCGCGATCGCGCCGCCTGCTTAGGGATGCTGGCCCGTCTTAAGGAGAGCGGCTCCCAGTCCGGCAAGCACCAGCGCACCGTGGTGGTCAGCCGTTCTTCGCCGCTGCCCATAACGCACCCGCAATGCAGCAATAACGGGCGAGGGTAGCGTTGACGAGGACACAATAGGCTCGACGCGGCTGCGATGATGACAGCTAGAGCAGCGCCGACAGGGATGCATCGGGCTTGGCGCAGTGATGACGAGTGCGAGTAGCTAGCGCCGACGGGGTCGCAACGGGCTCGGCGTGGAAGGAGAGCAACCATGCACTCCCCTTGCTGCGCAGCCACCCGACCGATCCGAGCAACAGCATAGAGCAGATGATGGTAGGCGCTGCCGAAGGAGTTCAACGAGGGATGTGTATGCCTACTCCTACAATGGAGGCGAGAGAGGGGGGTGGTGGTGGTGGTGGCTGCCACGGAATCCGGCCGCCGCGGGTCCCGGCCGAGGTGATCAAGGATGGTCAACGGATTTTGATTTTTCTTCAGTGAAAAAAAACTATCCGAGACGGTTCTATATTTTTAACCATTTGTCTTGCTCGTCTTGTCCCAGATGGTTTGATCTTCACATCCACGATACTCTTTTCCAGACCATATCATAAAACCGTCCGTAATACTGTTCTTCAACTGTTTGGGAAAATGATTTTTTAGTAATACATAAAGTAGCAAAAAAGTATAATGGAGAGAGAAAACTAACGTCTTCCTTAATATCTAAATTATATTTGCTCTGAAATTGATATGGATGGTCTAACAGTTAGGGTGCACACTGCTGACTTCGGTAATACAATTGTTCGACTCGTTTGTATCTTTTTTCTAAATATTCTATAATATGTCTTGGAGTCGGAGGATATGGTTTGCCAAGCTATGTACAACTACATGTCTACATTACCATCCTAATAAACGTTTCTCACGACAGGTATTAAGACATTTTCAACAGCCGCTCTCTAATTTGGTTAGGGCTGGACCATTTGAGGACATTTTCGACATTTTGCTCGGCCCCAAGATCTGTTTTAGGTGGCAGAGAAAGCTGGCGAGATGTCGACGGGCATCTAATCACCGGCTAATTAAGATGGTCGATGTAGCTAATCTCCTAACGGTCGCAGACGGCGTGAAGCCTGTAAAGCTAGTCTTTGTCTCTTCCAGCTTTTAGGAATTATAGGTTGCGGCTAGTGACCCCAGTAGAGCAGTTGCTTTCAAAAAATCTGTTGTTATGAGCACGGAAGATCCCCATGTCCATTCTAATTTATGATATATTTTGACTTGAAAGAATAATCTATGTTCGCGTGGTACTATAAAGAGTAATATAGCATGGATCCAATGGTTTAGGAGAAATTTCTTGATCATAGAGTTTTGCAACGTGAGCTATTTTAGTATTTATTTCATGGATGACATTGGGGACATGGACATAGAAAGCCTACCTAACAGTCTCAGCTTTAACGGGTGCACGGTATATCCAAACATGTCTACGCATTCTAACGTGTGTGTGTATATATATATATATATATATATATTATATGTATTAAAATATATAATAGGTTAGTAAAAAAAGTATAACAAAAAATTCTGAAAAAGCAATATATGTAGACATTAATCTAGTGATCTTCTTTAGATTACAAACTGATAGATTTTAATAATTATACTCTCTTTATCCACTTATACAAGGCCTAATTTTTAAATCTCTCATACCAAGGCATGAGTGCAAAAGGAGGAGCAGATTTTGGGAGTAGGATTTGGCCAATCAAATCACAACAAATAGCAGGCCAATATATTTTGGGTGCTGTGTAAATCTTGCATGCAGCTTCCTTTAAATGAGCCTCCTTTAAAGCGCCGCTCTTCTCCCTCTCTATTAATCCCTCCCGTGCACGTTGCATGCAACTTTCTCTCCTCCATATTCTGCATGCATGCCCAACCATAATTCCTCTAATGGTGCATGCATTGGCTGAGAGATAGAGCTCGCTCCTCCTTCGGAAATATGGTGGCGCTAGACTAGTATAATTTGCACGTAATTTGCGCGACCCATGAGAGAGTTAAAAGCAGCACAACTAATCTGGCCTTGTATTGATGGAAAAACGAAATTTGGGGTTAGGCCTCGTATAAATGGATGGAGGGAGTACATAAACAAATCACAATCAGTGGATCATCATAATTGTACATAACCGTACCTAAACAAATCATAGTTGATAGATCATCATAACTGTATTTAAACAGATCATAACCGATAGATGTTCATAACTGTACCAAACAGATCACAACGGATTGATCGTCATAACTGTACTTGAGCAACAGATCACAACCGATAGATCACTGTAACTGTACACAAACATAATATAACCGAGAGATCTTCACAACTGTACCTAAACATATCAACCGATAGATCTTCATAGTTGTATCTAAACATCAACTGCTCATTTGGCCTCGCAATCACTAAATTTTTATTACTGTTCCTAAACATTATCTGACCATTGACTATGTACCTTAGTTAATAATGGTCCACAACCGATAGATATTTAAAATTTTACACCTCATGAAAAAGTTATCCCAGCTTTTAAGTCTACGCAATGATCTAATATCAACAACTAGTGATCTAAACCATAATTTCACGATTGACCTAATATCACATATAATGATCGGCTAGATCGTGGTCTAAATTTTAATTCCGTGTGATCTAATATCATGTATATTCAACCTACCAGCTCAATACAATGACCGCTCGGTCGGCCAACTCACCGTCTGAACTTTAAGTCCATGTATTAATCTAATATCACATATAAAAAACTAGCCATCTAAAATATGAACCAATGATCGGCTCAACAATCTAAACTTTAATTCAAATATCATGTACAAATGACACATCCAATTGTAATAGAATGCTCTTGCAAATAGTATAATAATATACTTTCTATGTAAATCTTAAATATGAAAATGAGTAAATTACACATATGTACATGTTTTTTTTACCCGAACACATATAAATAACATAACCGAGCCAATTTGGCCACAACATTTCAATGAACCTCACGTTCATATATCTAGTAGTCCTGAAGACATGTCAATGTTTGACTTGACCTACAAGTCGGCAACCAAAATTCGTATCATTACGTGGAATGTGTGGATGTTTGGTAGTTTTGATAGAATTCTTGTACTTTCCCATGAGGATCGATGTAACTATGGCCTACGTATATAATTTGACCGCCTACGTCGATATGTTAAGCTTAAGTGGATAACTATTCGTGCAAACCATGCAAAGGCATGGATGCAAGTATGGGCGAGGCATATCTAAATAGACCGTGGAATTAAACCCTTCTCTGTTCATTGGTAGTTTATGTTTTGAGATTCATATATTTTATGTGTCTATTCACTGTTATATGCACTGTACTTTTAAATTTTAATAATAAATTAATCCATATTTAATTTGGACTAATCCATTTACATGCATACTAGCCATCGAAAATAAATTAAGTTGTATCGAGATCGTATTAACCACGTTCTAGATATGCCGACATTGTTAAATTAGATTTAGTAAGATGTCAGATGAATATTAAAAATAATAAAAATACACAAATATCAAAGTACGAACTATTTCTGTATAATTAATAAGGATTGAGTATATATTTCTTATGTAAACAAAGCGGCTCGTGAAGTAGAGCTTTCCATACGCAAGCTGGTATCTAGCTACTTCAGTGTGGCTTGGAGGCGCTCCTACTGCGTCATTTTTCTTTATGAAGACAAAACTAGACGCGAGAAAGAACATCGAAATGGCCAGGGTAGTCTACAAGAGAGCAGATACACGATTCATCTTAAGACGGTGCCCGCAGCAAATTAACCCAGAGCAAATGCCTAGCGTACTGGAGGCACGGCCGCATGGCGACCTTGCCGTTTGTCGCCCCGGCGTCTAACCCAGCATTACCGTGAGGATTAGTCCCACCTTGCTTGGTTGGCCCGAAAAGCCAACCCATATAAACCAACCCAGCCGAGCGCCTGACCTGACGCCGATATCTTCCTTTCCCATCCCGATCGCCTCACATGCACAAAATCGATTCGCGGGCCCCACCCACACCCCACACCCACCCCCTCCCCCAAAATCCCACTATCTATGCCCGATTTCGCTTGGCTCCCATCCCACCACGTGCCTCATCCCACCACGTGCCTCTTTCCCGCCACGTCATCGTCCCCCACCTACTATTACATCTCCCCGCCCCCGCCCCACCCCATCAGCCATCACCACCACGCTGCCCTGCCCTCCCTCCACCACGCCTCCGCCGCAAGCATCGCACGGCCGCCATTACCACCACCGCAACGCAGAACTGAGCACGCGCTCATGCTGGAGCTTCACAAGTACTGGGGCGTGGGGGGCAGGCGGTGCGGAGCGTGCGAGGCGGCGCCCCCGGCGGCCGTGCACTGCCGGACGTGCGGCGGCGCCTACCTCTGCACGGCCTGCGACGCGAGGCCGGCGCACGCAACGGCGGGGCACGAGCGCGTGTGGATGTGCGAGGTCTGCGAGCTGAACCCGGCCGCGGTCACGTGCAAGGCCGACGCGGCCGTGCTCTGCGCCGCCTGCGACGCCGACATCCACGACGCCAACCCGCTGGCCAGGCGCCACGCGCGTGTCCCCGTCGCGCCCATCGGGTCCGCGGCCGCGGCGGCGGTGGCCGCGGAGGCCATGCTGTCCTGCGCAGGCGCCGGCGTGGCCGAGGAGGAGAAGGAGGCCACCCACCACCACCACCACCACCACGCCGCGACGGCGGCGGCCGAGCAGCAGCAGCACGCGCTGAACCTTAACGCGGAGGCCAAGGACATGAAGCTGGACTACCTGTTCTCAGACCTGGTGGACCCGTACCTCAGCCTCGAGTTCGCGCGCTTCCCCCACGCCGACAGCGTCGTCCCCAGCGCCGACGGCGCGGGCGTCGCCGTCGAGCTGGACTTCACGTGTGGACTCGGCGGCACCAAGCCATCTTCCTACAGCTCCTACACGGCCACCTCCCTCGCGCACAGCGTGAGTTGCCTTTGCCTTGACAAAAACTTTTTCTTGCCTTCGTGGGAACTCGTGGATCAACTTGGTGAGACCCATCCTTTTAAATACCTTTGCAGGGCTCCTCGTCGGAGGTCGGCGTGGTGCCGGAGGCTATCTGCGGAGGGGCCGGCGCCGGGAGTTTTGAGCTCGATTTCACCCGGCCCAGGCCTCAAGCCTACACGCCGTACACTGCGACTCCTCCGAGGCACAGCGTAAGCGCCCCAAGACCGCACCTTTCGGATGCATACATGGTCACGGTTCATGATCACACGATAAGTCCAAGTGATGTACATGCACTGATCTAGACGTGGATTCTTTTCCTTTTTGGTATGCAGGCGCCGTCGGTGGACGTGGGAATGTTGCGGGAGCGAGGGAGGGGGCGGCGGCGAGGGCTGCGGCGGCGATGGGGGAGGGCAGGGAGGCGAGGCTGATGAGGTACCGGGAGAAGAGGAAGAACCGGCGGTTCGAGAAAACCATCCGGTACGCGTCCCGGAAGGCGTACGCCGAGTCGCGGCCGCGGGTCAAGGGCCGCTTTGCCAAGCGCACAGACGCCGACGCCGAAGCGGACGCCGACGCCGACGCCGAGGACGCGGACGCCGAGCCCGAGGCCGCCGTGCCGTCCTCGTCGTACATGCTCGACTTCGGCTACGGCGTCGTGCCGTCCTTCTGATCGGAACGTAACGGCACGGCACGGCACCGCGCGGCGCGGCGCGGCGCCTTGCGCATGTACACTATTGTATAGGGGAGTAGTAATCCTGTGTACAATTCTTGAGCTAGCTCCATCGCGCTAGTGATGTTTACTGTACTAGTAAGCTTGGCTAGGAATAGTCCGTTTTATTTTTGGATCCCCAAGAATATGCAATAGCCGCCATGAATCATCTAAGTTATGGTAATTCCGTCTTAATTTACTGATTATCACGACTGCTATGGGAGCAAGTCCAGCAGCACATCCAAATGTGAGCCTCCATATCTCTATATCCAAATGTGAGCCTCCATATCTCCATATGGATAGCTATCCATAAATATTCTCCCTCTATATTATCTCACCACTCCAGCAGAACATCCATATCTGAACCTCCATATTCTATTTTCTATATTTTAATAATATTCTATAACTACCAACCTATTTCTATTTGTTTTATCTGTATCGGATATAGTTGAAACGACAATTTGTTTAACGGTGATTATTGCAGTAACGAATTTATTTCCAACGGCTACTTTTTGAACGGCTAAATTTCCAATGGTTATATTTTGAACGGCTACTATTCCAACGGTTATATTTCTTCTCCAAAATGCAATAGTTCGAATGACGTATAATGCAATTAGCTCTATCTATAACATTACAATAGCACATACAAACAGATTAGTATTTCTAAAAATATTAACAAATTCACAGTGTTCATATGTCCTACTAATTTGCATTGCAAAATAATCTCCCTCAAAATCCCCAAAATCCCCAATTCCCAATTCACCCATCTACCTCATATAATCCCTCACCCCTCACCGGCGCCCTCTCTCTCCTTTTATCCAACCGCGCCCGGTCCTCCGCCTCACCGGTGCCCCATCCAATCCCTCCCCTCACCGGCGCCATCTCTCTCTCCCCTCACCGGCGCCATCTCCCTCCCCTCCCCTCCCCTCCCCTCCCCTCCCCTCCAGCAACCCAGTCGGCACCTACCTCCCTGCCCTCCCCTCTCATCACTGGCACGGCCGGACTTGTAGGCCGGAGGGAAGGGGAAGGACCGGCCTTGCCATGCGCCGCCGCTCCCGGATCTGGAGCGGCTCAGGCTGCGCCGCTGCTCCCAGATTTGGAGCCGGTGGGCTGCGGGAGGTCGAGCCGAGCGGGCTGCGGGGGGCTTGCGACGGTGGGCTGCGGGAGGCGTGCGGCGATGGGCCAGTGACTGCCTCCAGGTGCTCCAACAGTGGCTCCCGCCCCTCCCCTCCTCTCCCCTTTTGCTCGCACCTACCTCCCTGCCCTCCCCTCACTGACCCGCTCCATCTCCTCCCCTCTCATCACCGGCGTTGGAGAGGCTCACCTCATCGGGGCGGAGGCGCAGGAGGCGGCCTGGCGGGAGAGAAGAGTCCAGACGAAGCCGTTGCCAAATGGCGTGTCCGAGCTCACGCCATATTTGGCGTCCGGAGCGGCCGCGATGGATGCCCTCCAAATATGGTGTGTCCGATGACGGCTCTGCTGGGGATGAATTTTTGCTCCTCAACCGCTATTTTTGATATGGATGGTGGGATAGCGGTGCTGCTGGACTTGCTCTGATCCTTCTGTTTGGATCAAGCTCGTCTATAAATCGATGTTGAATAAGGCCGGCGCGTGAGATGGAGAGATAAGATGTGTGTGATGCGCTCAGTGCGTGCATGGTCTTATATAGTGAGTGAATCACTCGCTTGAATTTTGAAGTACGGAAGGAAATATAGTTGTTGAAAACTTCAAATAGAGAGATGCCGAGAGATTCGTTGTATGGTATTACTATGAACCGAAATTTATTGGCGACAAAATGCTATATTTGCTCGAAAACAGAATATCATTTCAAATGAAAGATGAAACAAACGTTTGCATGTTTTTTTAGACGAACATGGAGTGTAACGTTGCATGGTTTATGTCCGGAGAATAATTGCACTCTACATATGCGATCGAGCACTACACACATGTATGTAGGCGGCTATTGTACTAGTAGGATTTGTGTTCCTCATGAAATTCGATCGACAACCATAAAACTCACCGAAAGACTACTACGACCTCCTCCACAACCTGGTAGTTCTACTGCCATGTGTTTCACAACCTTTGTCGGCGAGTCCGGTCCTCGGGTTGCACGACGAGGCGTAGACGAGGTAGATAAACGACGAACACACAAGAGCGGGTACAATAAAGAAATTGACACAAGGTGTAGGAGCAATCTTTCTTCTCTTTATTTCTCTTCTCATCAAGTGTACAATGGAATGGATCAATGCCCCTATTTATAGACTAAGCCCCTACTTGGGGGTCAAGATAAGTGCCCACAAATATTGCAACTACCCTTGACTAAGTTAATAGTTTCCTAACACTCCCCCTTGGACGCTTATCGCGACATGCTTATGCCTCATCAAAACTCCGAAAAACCCAGTGGGAAAAATTGGAGAAAGAGTGCATTGCATACGCAGCTTCATGTTGTACTAGTTGCCTCATTAAAAACCTTAACAATGAGAAACTTCAGGAAAACTCATTTAAGGGAAAAAGAATACAACTATTGAGTCAATTAATCCATTCTTGATCAATTGTGAATGACGCATCTACAAGATGCACCATTATGGTTATATTACTAATCAGGGATTTGCTCCTCCTGAATTCTGCACATATATAGCTGAAATTCATTTCAAGCTGACCCTTTCAGGAGTTGATGTTTTTAATCCACTTTATTTCAAGAAAGGAAATAGAAATAATTCAAACACTATATTATCAACACTTGATTCTTCGAAGCGAATCAATTATATGAACTTGTATAATTCAAAATGTGATAATTAGTGTCATGTATTTGCTCCCCCTCAAGATAGCCTCCGTCAGAGCTTTTGTACTCTGACTTTTATGTTTCCGAAGAAACACTATGGGCAATATTGTGTGAGTACATTCTAGGTACACACAATATTTAATTTATTATTGCCCTTCACAATTATTTCTTTAAATTGTGGTAATCTATACTTGATTTTGGTATATCCATCTTACTTCATTAAATTCATTCATGAATAATGTGAGTGGATATATCCTGGAGCAACATACATCATCAATGTGCAACTATAACCATACTCAGTTGTGCAACATGAGTTTCATTATCTGCTTGGATAATTTTTAGGGGTTAAGGTAGATGAGTGTGCCACGGGCTTCATGCTCTTGCCTAGGGCAATCAACTACCCATGAACCATAGATTTCTTAAGTGGCTCAATGTGATTTTGAGATGCTGTCCCACTAATCACTTAGACACAAATACAATATTTCCATATGATATGTGTCTTAAAAACCGAGTTTGCATTCTTCATGAGCTGCATGACTCGTACTTCGGTTTGTCAATCATAAAGCTTTGGTCACGATGTTTCATAGTGCTTCTCTACAAAACTCGTGAGTTGGTCATAGGGCATGCTTCTTCTTTTGAGCAATTCTCGCCAGTTGATACCATTTGAGTTCTATTCAAATTGGATTAAGCGCTTTTCAACATTCTTGTTAATATTTATTAGGTCCATGTCCACTTCTGGGACTATGTATCCATCGGATCCATAAAAATTCTTGAACTTTTACCTATACTCGGCATATAAGTAGACCATTCATATGTTTGAAATTGGATTCCTCCATATTACTACAGGTAATGTCTTAACCATATGTCCGAAACCATAAGGTGCTCCATTTCAGGACAAAGGCCAGTGCCTACATTATCCATGTATTACACCATTAGTGCCACATTTCCATGTGTGTGGATAATATAGGGATATTCCTCTATGTCAGTAACTGCATACGTTACTAAGCTTTCTTCTGCATGGAAGATGAGTCTGCAATTCTTGCAGCTTAAGGAGGTTTCATAAAGTTCTCTCCTAAAGTTTCTTTAATACTTTAAGATTTCAAATACCTTGTATCCAATGACCTGTATGCCAGAACAGAGTCACAACATTTCATTTCGTATTTTCATTTATTTACTACCATAGCTTCTCTGGAAAGAATATTCACTTAGAGACAGGTGCCTTCTTTCATTGGCATTATGCTACTTTCAGCTGCTTCTCCCATAATTTCACATTCATACTTCTTCATGTATGTAGGGAGTGCTGATGCCCATATTGCCTTCAAATATGACCCAACTCGATACTTCAGTATCTGGCAATAGGTAAAATACTATAAGTGACATCAATAGACTTATGCATTTCCCTTTTTAGTGATACTAATATTCCCTTCACTCTTTTCCTATTTTCATATCAGAGATGAGTAGAGTTTTTCAGTGCCTTAACCGAAAGAGTTCTGTGGTGCACCGTTTCTTTGGTTTAGGCAATCTTTCAAAGCATCCCAATTTCTTATTGGGTTTTTCAATTGTAGATAGGCAAAGTTTTCTTCTTCTCTTATCGCTTTTCCCTAGACGTCTCCAGGTACTAGACAATTTGAGTATCCGAAGTATTGCTCCCCAGACGTCTCTAGGTATATGGCAATAGTTTCGATGCAATACAGTGCATACTTTGCATATCTTTTCTATGTTTCATGTTTGGTAGTATGTGCTCAGTTTTCTAATGGTAACCGAGCATTTGTATTCAGTTTACATGAACCAACACAGTTTCCTCATATAGCTGCTGGCCTTTCATTGGTACTCATATTTCGCGCTAGTATTTTGAGCAACATCATTTCACCAGGGGTGCACATTCTCCCCCTGATGTTGTCAAATATATACCCACGCGAAAAAGGGCATTTGCATACAAGGCTGCTTGGCCTGAGTTATATATGGAGTAATACAACTTCGTAGTTTGCTTTAACTACGTACGCTATTGTGGAATTTATTGATTCCATAGTCTGCGAGACTATGTCAATACAATTGTGGAAATTTCACGAGTACCAAATGAAATAAGGTTAGAGATGAAATGTTATGAGTTGTGTATTCATATTTTGAAAGAGATTCTACTCAGGGTCACACACGCTATTCCTAGCGGAGACTGCAATAGGACCTTTATGCCGGAGATAGTACCATAGCTAATAGGCTAAGGGTGTATCTCCCCCTTTCGGGTGCCTGCTTACCCTCCTATGGCTTTGAAGCCTAGAGAGGGGGCTAATGTGCATTTAGGTTGGCCTACAGATAAGCTGCAGACTTTATCTGTTGTATTTCCCTGTAATCCAAAGTCTTTTCAGGTCATAATGACAGCTATATCACTTACAACTCATGGATATACTCTCTTCATTCACTTTGAGAGTTTGCATTTTGTTTAAATTGTGTATGATTGATGTTCATAGGAGAGAGGGAAAAATCATTACACATGTTGCCGATGAATCTATGCCTAGGGTGTATCTTGTTTTCCACATTTCTTACCTTTCTTTCCATATTCCTCCCCCTTTGCCCTACTATTTGCAAAATTTAGTTTGCTTCTGGAGCAAGTATTACTAGCATATGGTGCTATCATACAATATTTGTTTGGCATGCAGGGCCAGATACTTAGTAAATCTCTACTTGGAGAAATACTTGTATATGGGGTGGAATATCAAAGATAATAGCCTAGGCGATCTTTTTCAAGGATCCGCATGCTCAATTCTAGGCTTTTAGTGGATATCAAGAGTAATAGGCAAGAATTCTACATGTTCTATCATTACCTATCATATTTTCTTATTCAGCAAGAGGAAAGATAGGAAAATATGCGGCTTTAGATAGAACAATTCATAACTTGTTATGAAAACACTAGATAGAATTCATAAGTCTGCTGGACATTCGTCGTCATAAGAGTTTAAATTTCTCTCCGGGATCTTACAACCATTATTCAAAATTCAAACCATGGATGTACATTGGCAGTTAAATGGATGCTTCATCCTTTAGGACACCTTTCTAGATGTCCATGAAGGGAACTTCCTTCTCTATTGGGTACTTGCCATGAATTCTGTTGTGGGAGGGGTCCCCGCGCGCCCCGAACGCCAACGAGCAGCGGTAAGACATGTGTACCTACTACGAACTCACGTCTAACTCTTTTGCAGCCATGAGATGCGGGGTACAAGCGCAAGTGCAGACGCGGGGTACAAGCGCAAGTGCTGACGCGGGGTACATGCGCAGGTGCAGACGCGGGGTACAAGCGCAAGTGCAGACGCGGGGTACAAGCGCAAGTACAGACGCGAGGTGCAAGCGCAGGTGCAGACGCGGGGTACAAGCGCAAGTGCAGACGCGGGGTACAGGCGCAAGTGCAGACGCGAGTTGCAAGCGCAGGTGCAGACGCGGGGTACAAGCGCAAGTGCAGACGCGGGGTACAAGCGCAAGTGCAGACGCGGGATACAAACACCCCGGGGGCAGGACCTCACCATGTGACGTGTCGTACGGCATGTCGTACCAGACGTCACGTAGATGCTAGGGGATATGCTTCCGCGGGTGGCATATGAATGACCTGCGTGCCCTTGTCCGTACGGCGGACCGGGGGTAAGACCGTAACCTGCCTAGGGGCAGAATTGTAATCCGGCCATGCTCTCCCCGAGGCCTATAAATAGGGGAGCACCCCCCAGGTTGGGGGTATGGAATAAAATCTACACTCACTTCTTGACTTGCCCAAATTTTCACTAAGTGTTGGTTCGCTGCCGCGCGCCCTGTCTCGCGACCCCCTGCGCACACCCGGGTGACCCAGCACTCAACCGGGGGTGCCTCAAGTTCACTGTCCGACCGCGTAGTCGACGACAGTTGGCGCCGTCCGTGGGGATCGCAGACGAGAAGTCACGTGCAACGCAGCAGCGAGCGCAGTGAGATCATGCCGCCGAAGGTGAAGAGAAGCACCAAGGGGAAGCCCGCGGGTGGCTCAGCGGTGAGGGCTGCGTCCGCGAGAACCCAAGCGCACGCGCCCGAGCTGGGCGAGACTCCGGCACGCGCGGAACCCGCCCCGCAGGTCACCCCTATGGAAGGCACCTTCGGGGCCAACACCGCGCAAGGGGCTCCGCCAGCGGCACCTCGGAGAATGGCCACTCGCTCCGTGGTAAGCGCCGGGGGTACCCCGGGATGTCGTCGACGGTCGCCCAGACCTACCCCGGGCGAACCCCGGACCGCGCGCCGCGTTGATCCGCTCCGAAGCCCGGGTGTACCCCGGATGCACCTCGGACCACGCGCCGCGTTGATCCGCTCCAAAGCCCGGGTGTACCCCGGATGCACCCCGGACCGCTCGTCGCGTCGACGGGTGTACCCCGGGCGAACCCCGGACCGCGCGCCGCGTCGATCTGCTCCGAAGCCCGGGTGTATCCCGGGCGAACCCCGGACCGCGCGCCGCGTTGATCCGCTCCGAAGCCCGGGTGTACCCCGGATGCACCCCGGACCGCGCGCCGCGTCGATTTGCTCCGAAGCCCGGGTGTAACATCCCACCGCGGCGCGTGCCCCTCGCTCCGGCATACCACGACGTAACATCCCGCGAGCCCGGCAGCCTTAACGCCGCGTCCGCCTGCGTGGTAACATCCCACCGCGGCGCGTGCCCCTCGTTCCGGCATACCGCGACGTAACATCCCGCGAGCCCGGCAGCCTTAACGTTGCGCCCGCTTGCGTGGTAACATCCCACCGCGGCGCGTGCCCCTTGCTCATCCCGCGAGCCCGGCAGCCTTAACGCCGCGTCCGCCTGCGTGGTAACATCCCGCCGCGACGCGCGCTCCTCGCTCCGGCATACCGCGACGTAACATCCCGCGAGCCCGGCAGCCTTAACGCCGCGTCCGCCTGCGTGGTAACATCCCGCCGCGGCGCGTGTCCCTTCGCTCCGGCATACCGCGATGTACCGTCCCGCGAGCCCGGCAGCGCACAACGCCGCGTCCGCTCGCGTGGTAACATCCCGCCGCGGCGCATGCCCTTCGCTCCGGCATACCGCGACGTAACATCCCGCGAGCCCGGAAGCGCACAACGCCGCGTCCGCCCGCGTGGTAACATCCCGCCGCGGCGCGTGCCCTTTGCTCCGGCATACCGCGACGTACCGTCCCGCGAGCCCGGCAGCGCACAACGCCGCATCCGTCCGCGTGGTAACATCCCGCCGCGGCGCGTGCCCTTCGCTCCGGCATACCGCGACGTACCATCCCCCAATCCCGGAAGCGCACAACGCCGCGTCCGCCTGCGTGGTAACAACCCGCCGCGGCGCGTGCCCTTCGCTCCGGAATACCGCGACGTAACATCCCGTGAGCCCGGAAGCACCTACCGCCGCGTCCGCCCGTGTGGTAACATCTCGCCGCGGCGCGTGCCCCTCAGCTCCGGCAGGCCGCGACGTCACATCCCGCGAGCCCGGATCTCCTTTTCCCCATGTGGCAACATTCCACCGCAGCGAGCCCCTCTGCTCCAAGACGGCGCGAGGTTACATTCCTCACGTCTGGAAGCCCAACGGCGCGAGAGCAAGTCTGCAAGACATCCGCCTTTACCGTGGAACGCCATGTGGCGCATGTCGACGGTTCAGCCTATAATCGTCCCTCTTAGCTCTGGCAGACCGTGAAGTCACATCTCACGAGTCTGGAAGCCCCTAATGCCGCCTCTTCCTGCGTGGTAACATCCCGCTACGGTGTGACAGTAAATTTCCAAGACATTCGCCTTTACCATGGAACATCCTGTAATGTACGCTGATGGTTCTGCCTGTAATCGTGCCATCGCATCGTTCTACCTTACCTGACTTCACAAATCGTTAAAACAGCGACTAGCCACATAGCTAGTCGATCGATTTTTTCATTGGGAGCATAGTGCATCACGTCGCTACACCTTGTTACAAGCAAGCGATGTCGTCCTGCTACACCATTACATGTGAAAGAGTAATAAGAGCTAGCATTCTAGTGTCCCGGGTGACAGAGAGCCGCGCAGATAATGCGCGACAAATGCAAGAAGGGACAATGCACCATCAGGGGAAGTCCTCCTCCCCCGGCTCAAGGCGGCGTGCAATGTTTGAATGTCTTGGGCACGGTGGGCCGAGTCCCGAGGCGCCCAGCTGGCATCTTACACCCCAAAGTGAAATCCTACAACCAATACAATACGATGAAAACCAGGACGAGTGCGATGTCGAAACCCATAACTCCGTCTGAAAACAACACGTGTCAACACTCCAGCAATAAGAGCTAAGGTGTCCAACATAACGCGGTGAAGCATGCAAGTCGACACATCGACAAAATGACAAATGTTCAGCAAGTCACAACTGGTGAATCCCAAAAGAAAGCGTGCGTCAAGTGTGCCGATAAACCCAGGCACATGGCACCAAGAGAGTTTGCGAGCAGCTCTATTTTGGCAAGAGCTGCAACTGCAAGGGCTCTGACATGGACGGCGGATGTGGGCGAAACATCAGCACGCACGGAGGACTACTCGCCCACTGCATCTATAGACAGCACAATCAAGGCCATCCCCGTGCAAGGGGCTACGTCGGAAGCACCTCGAGGGATGATCACCTGTTTCAGGGCAAGCACGAATGGAGCTCCTACCGTAGCCGGCAACCTAAACCCGAACACCGACAACGCTGTGTTCGCAGGCGTGGTAACATCCCGCAATGCCGCGTGCGCAACTCAACAGACGCCATGGCACATCCAACACTACCATCTCGTGTGGCGAAGAAATATGATCATAGTCTCACCTTAAGCAGCAGTAGCAACTAAGTTATATCATAGTCGCTAGGTTTTTTCAGTGGGAGCAGGGTACGCCGCGCGGCCGCGCCTTATTACAAGCAAGGCATGTCACTTCACCGACTACATATGACGAGAGGATCGCACAAAATTCACAAAACTACATCAGTCCTCTCAGGCATGCGTGGTGAAATCAAAATTGCGCAGCAAACGATAACATTGGTGTCGTTGCTAGGCGCCCTGCTTCCTCGGCGTAAAGCACCCACCCTCGAATTCAACAACGCATGCACCCATGTGCACTTGACTCCGATACCTGGGTACGGGTTTGCGATGTCTCCGCTACATACATGCAAGCTTGCCCTAGGGGCTCTCGCCTGCAGTACGAGCGGCGGTGAGCTCGCACGAGGGGGCTCGTGCCCACAACACAAATTGTGGCAAGCTCGCGCAAGCGGCTCCGGCCCGAGAACCAAGCGACAACACTGGTATAGGAACAACAAGGTTCCAGAGCGCTCAGTTCGATGCTTAGCATTGTCATTCCTAGTCTGAAGTACGACAACTGTTCGGTTCTTTTCTACAATTTCCAAGTCATATTGTCCCAACTCCCAAATGACCCGTTAAACTCGTCCTTCTATCCATTCCATTACGTAGGCTAAAAAAAAAGGGGGTCATAATTTTGGTTCCTGCTTGTGACACCTAAAATTAATGGTACTCTTGCCACATAAGCCACCATATTCAGAAAGTATACTACATTAAACTAAGTTCTCAATCTGGTTATCTGAGTCAGGGGTGTTGCCAGCAATACACTGCTACTTATAGGGCACCACATTGCTCCGGGCGCTGCGCGCTATGGCTACTCCGGCCGTTGAACAAATCCTAACAAAAATATGCTTCCGATGGGATTTGATCCTAGGACCCTCACGCTGCACGCCACCCCCCACTCCAACCATTGGGCCAAGGCAGGCTTTGCGTAAGGAGGCAGCGACCAACTTAACCACACCGCGGAGGCACCGAACCCGAGTTCTAAGCAAACCGCGCCGCGCCGGACATCTGCGGGCTCCCTATCCCGGGCTGTCCCGGACCGCCCCGCGGGCTTGCTATCCCGGGATGTCCCGGACCTGCCCCGTGCCCCTCGGGCTGTCCCGGGCCACCCCACGGGCTATCCTATCCCGGGCTGTTCCGGATTAGCAAGGACAGCGTGCTCCGGCCACTGAGGAAATCTAATCAAAAAATCCCGCGACCTCCCCTTGCACACCCTGAGCTCCAACCATCAGACCACGGCTAGACTTGTGTAAGTAAGGAGGCAGCAGCCAACTTAACCATGTCTCAGACCCCGGAACTGCGCTCGCCAGCCCGCTGTCCCGGAAGTGCTCCGTCGTATCCCGGCTGAGACCCGTGTGCCAACACGCTGTCCCGGGCGTGCTCCGCCAGGAGCACCGTTGCCCCGGGCGCGTCCTGCGCGCCAGCCCGCTGTCCTGGGAGTACGCCGTACCCCGGGTGAGGTCTGCGCGTCAACCTGCTGCCCCGGGTGTACCACGCCTCGGTCAAGCTCCGCGCACCAGCCCGCTCCCCCGGGGAGCCCCGCGCGCCGCCTGTGTCCCGGACAAGCTCCGTGTGTCGATGCGTCGCCACCCCGGATTACCCTGGGGCGAGAGAAGTACAATGGATGAAAGGTGATGCTGTCACTAAGAGTGCTCCTGTTGAAGGATCTGTACGATCGCTGATGGAAGGTCTGAAGAACAAGAAATTCCTGTTTGTAATTAATGATGTGCGGGAATTGCAAGGATCTCTGCTTGAAGAATTACCCAGTGATATTGGCTACTCCAGGGTTTCTGCTACCCCGGGTCGGATGTAATTGTATCTCGGGCTCAGGTACACCGCACTGCTACTCCAAGCGCGCGACAGTTCCGACGTTGCTACTCCGAGCTCCATGGTGCTCCAGATCCGATGGGCCTATACTCCGGACTTGGTGGAGCCGCACTCCGGGCGCAGTGTGACGTGTACATCGGGCGAGCGCACTGTCTACTCTGGACACAGCGCATCTGCCCAAACGGCGCGCGCGCTCCGGATAGCACGTGTACTCCGGGCGTGGTGTGGCTACCCCTGACGAGCAGCTCTACTCCGGACACAGCGCGTCTGCCCTGAACACCGCGTGTACTCCGGACATGATGAAGCGAAGGACGGATCATGCAGGTGTCCGGGGCATGCTGCTTATCCCGAACGCGGCGCGTCCGCGATTCCGGACGCTGCACGGGCCCTGGGTACATCGCTCACTCCGGGCGTGCACGCTTCCACCCCGGGCGTGGCACAAGGCTCCGGTCCTTTTCCGTTTGCGGGTTTGCATGCACGGCCGCCCGCAGAGCAGGCAGCCACATGCCTGTCGCCGCGCTTGCCTGAAGCTAGTACACCTGTTTGTGTTAGCGCGTGTGGATGAAGTTGTGTGGTGTGGTGTGGTGTGGTGTCGCTGTGTGGTATTTGGATGAGAGCCCCTTCGAACACGGTGCCACCCCTCCATCAGACACGTGTACTCCGGACGTGCTCACGCTCCGAGGGCAACTCGCTTACGCTTACCCCACGCGCTACCCCGGGCGAGCCCCGTGCCGCGCGCCCACACGCTACCCAAGCGAACCCCGCACGCGCTACCTCGGGCGGACCCCGCGTGCCGCGCGCCCGCATGCTACCCCGGGCGAGCCCCGTGCCACGCGCCCAGGCGCTACCCCGGGCGAACCCCGCGTGCGCTACCCCGGGCGAACCTCGCGCCGCTACCCCGGGTGGACCCCGCGTGCCGCGCACTCACCGCGCTACCCCGGGCGAACCCCGCGTGCCGGCTCCACCCCTCAGACGGGCTCCGCCGAGTTTCGGACAAGCTCCATTGTACCCCGGGCGAGCCCCGTGTCGTGCGCCCGCGCACTACCCCGGGCGTGCCCCGTGTGCCGAGCTACGGGAATACTTCGTCGAACTTACCGCTACCCCGGATATGCCTCGACGAGAGGGCTGCAACCCCGGGTACCCAGTGCAGGACTCGTCGCAGCTCCGCGATAGCCCCCTACCCCGAACACGTTGCGCCACGCGCGCTCCGACCCCGAACGTATAGCGCCGAGACTAGTCCGAATGATGCGTCCTCTACTCCGGCCGCAGCGTCCTCTTAACCGTACCATCGCCTACCCTAGAGGTGTACTCCGGGGGTGAGCCCCGCTAGTCCGGGCCGCGCGTCAACCCCTTCTTGTGGTATAACGCTAGTCCGAACGGGCGCTACCTGACCGCCCGCACCGACAAGGGGCTACTATTGTGGGAGGGGTCACCGCACGCCCCGGACGAAGATAGGTAACGGTAAGATGTGCTTACCTACTGTGAACTCACGCCCGTCCTACTTTGCAGCCATGAGGTACAAGCATCCACGCGACAAGCCCGGAGCGCAAGCGCGGATGCGGAGTACAAGCACAGATGCGGAGTACGAGCGCAGACGCGGGGTACGAGCGCAGGTGCGGAGCGCAAGTGCCAACCCGGGGTACGAGCGCAGACGCGGGGTACGAGCGCGGATGCAGAGCACAAGCGCCAACCTGGGATACGAGCGCAGACGCGGGGTACGAGCACGGATGTGGAGCGCAAGCGCCAACCCGGGGTACGGGCAACCCCCGGGCGGGACCCCGACAGGTGACCTACCATACGGCGTGTCGTACCGGACGTCACGTAGATGCTAGGGTATATGCCCCCGTGGGCGATGCCTACCGACCCAGGCTGCCGCGTTGAGATCCGGACTCCGCGCGCCAGCCCAGACGCCGTAAAGCCCGGACGTTTGAAGCCCAGACACGCCGGACCTCGGGCGCGCCGTGAGGCCCGGACGCGTGAACCCTGGGCGCGCTACGAGCCCCGGACGCGCGAAGCCCGGACGCGCTGTGAACCCCGGACGCGTGAAGCCCCGACGCCGTGAAACCCGGGCTAAGCCGCGCCGCGTCGACCCCAGACGAACCTCGGGTGAACCCCGGATCAACCCGAAGCCCGATGTCAGGTGAGTTCCGGGTGCTTGGTGACCCTGTTGACGTCGCTACCGCCGGCGGGGGTCATAGGCACCAGACGTACTATCTCCCGCAACGCTGCACCTGTCCCGGGTCGCACGCGTCCGCCCTGGATGCTGGAGCGCACGCCGGGCTTGTAATGGGCTAGTTCGGGAACGCGTTGCGAATATAATCGCAAAGGTTGGCTACGACACTCTTCTCTCCCTGACCTCTGAGTGCGGATCACCCTCTCGGTCACGACCTGGTCTGGATGCGTCGCCTCTATGCTGGGTGCGAAGGGCCTGCTCGCCAGGTGAAGAAAGGGATGGGAGATCGACTCCGAGGAGGACCCCGTTGGCCCGGGCCGCCCGTCAACCCCTTTTAGGGGGATAACGCCGGTCCGGATGGACGCTTCTCGACCGCCCACACCGGCAAGGGGCTACTATTGTGGGAGGGGTCCCCGCGCGCCCCGAACGCCAACGAGCAGCGGTAAGACATGTGTACCTACTACGAACTCACGTCTAACTCTTTTGCAGCCATGAGATGCGGGGTACAAGCGCAAGTGCAGACGCGGGGTACAGCGCAAGTGCTGACGCGGGGTACATGCGCAAGTGCAGACGCGGGGTACAAGCGCAAGTGCAGACGCGGGGTACAAGCGTAAGTGCAGATGCGAGGTGCAAGCGCAAGTGCAGATGCGGGGTACAAGCGCAAGTGCAGACGCGGGGTACAAGCGCAAGTGCAGACGCGAGGTGCAAGCGCAGGTGCAGACGCGGGGTACAAGCGCAAATGCAGACGCGAGATACAAACACCCCGGGGGCAGGACCTCACCATGTGACGTGTCGTACGGCATGTCGTACCGGACGTCACGTAGATGCTAGGGGATATGCTTCCGCGGGTGGCATATGAATGACCTGCGTGCCCTTTTCCGTACGGCGGACCGGGGTAAGACCGTAACCTGCCTAGGGGCAGAATTGTAATCCGGCCATGCTCTCCCCGAGGCCTATAAATAGGGGAGCACCCCCCAGGTTGGGGGTACGGAATAAAATCTACACTCACTTCTTGACTTGCCCAAATTTTCACTAAGTGTCGGTTCGCTGCCGTGCGCCCTGTCTCGCGACCCCCTGCGCACACCCGGGTGACCCAGCACTCACCGGGGGTGCCTCAAGTTCACTGTCCGACCGCGTAGTCGACGACAAATTCGGTAGAGGTTTATGAGGTGTTCAGAGGTCCTGCAATACTTAGAGCAGCATCCTCTCACACTATTTTTATTGCAAGTCTGTTGCTGATTTCTATAGGGCGTGATAGTCCTGACTTTCCTCTTAATATCACAATCCCTTGTGCTGAACATTCTCCTTGAGAGAATTGGACATTTGTATCTCTGAATATAGCTCTGTGGGGAGCTAGATGAAGATTTAGGTTGCATGACCAAATTCTTCACACCTTCTGCTAGAAGTAGAGAATGCACCAAGTCAAGGGATGTTGTATGCTTTCTAGCACGCAAATTACTAACCAATTCAATATTTTCCACATGCATAGTGGGCATGGTCTTTCCAAACGTCTCTTCATTTGCGACTTCATGGCCACATTCTTTCAAGTTTGAGACGAGACCAAACATGGCAAGGTTATATTCAGCAACAGATGCAAAGCCTTGGAAGCGAAGGTTATTCTACTGATTCAGTAATATCTCTATGGGCCACACCAATTCAGGATAGTGAAAACGCATTCTGAGCGTATCCCATAGAACCTTTGGGTCTCTTTCCATCATGTACTCATTTTTAGGTCCTGAGAAATGCAGTTCTTCAGGATTGCCAATGTTATAAAGTTCTCCATCCTAGGGACTACAATGTCACCTTCTGGTGTTGGCAAGTTGAGGACATGAGAGAGGCCTCTGCTTTCTAGCAGTGCTTCCATGGCGGGGGCCCAAATTACATAGTTGCCCCCCTTGGGTAACGAGTACCCCAACCTCTCGTTTATCATAGCCAGGCATACTACATTATCCATGCAATTATTTCAAAAGCTTACTATAGGGAAACATGCATGCATAATATGCAATTAATGGTACAAAAATCCTTATGACGGTTCCAGTGCTTTTCTATGCATTGTTGTAATCTACTGCTATTTCAAATGATTAAAAGTAATACAATCCATCACAATTAATCAAAAACAGTAAATACAATAATCATAAAGCATAGGATAAATAATAACTAAGTCAAACATACTTCAAATGTTAAAATTGATTAAAAATTTAGCTTCCCAAGGCCCTTCCATGCCGGATTATAAGTTTCTGCTAATTCTGGAGTTTACAGGGACTTTTACGCAAAATTTCAGTACTGAGAATATTAAAATGCGTAAAATATGAAGACTCCAGGGGCCAAAATGCAAAGTATGCCGCGCGCTGCCCCAGGCCGGTCAGACCGCCCAAAGGGCCGGTCAGACCAGCCGGTCCGCCCCCTCCCCCTTTTTTTCCATTTTCGCTGCCAATTCATGGGCCTTCGTGGGCCAGCCCACCACTACACTGCCCTCGGCCCGTTGGGGGGGGCGGCG
Source organism: Stipa capillata (assembly GCA_019208055.1). NCBI lineage: Eukaryota > Viridiplantae > Streptophyta > Magnoliopsida > Poales > Poaceae > Stipa > Stipa capillata. The sequence continues at coordinate 97,774 of JAGXJF010005591.1, forward strand.
GTTAGGGTTTTCGCCCTAACCCCCCGAGCGGTGGCGGGGGCGGCGCTGGAGGCCAGTCAGACCGCCTCCATTGGCCGGTCAGACCGGCCGACGGCGGCGGCGCGCCCGGGCAGCGCGGAAAGCGGGGCAGCGGTGCGAGCGGCTCGGGCAGCGGCGCACGCGGGCGGCGCGCGTGGCTCGGCCGGCGGCCGCCCGTGCGGGGGCGGTAGCGGTGGCGCATGCGGGCGCAGGGCAGGAGGGGCGGCAGTGGCAGCACGCCTGCAGGGCGGCGGCGCGCGGAGGCCGGAGGCCGGTGGCGGTGCGAGGTCGGCGAGGACGGCCGGCAGCGCGGCGGCACATGCGGGCGCGGGGCGGCGGCCGGCGACGCATACGGGCGCGGGGCGGCCGGCGCATGCGGGGGCAGCGGCCGGTCAGACCGCCTGCAGGGGTCGGTCATACCGGCTTCTACGAGGCAGGGGCGGCCGCGGTCGGTGCGGCGCGGGGCGGCGGCGCGCGCCCGTGCGGGGCGTGGCGGCAGCCATGGCCGGCGGTGGCGTGGCTCACCCGTGCGGGGCCGCCGTGGGGCGCGGCGCGGCCGGCGTCGGCTAGGGCCAGCCCGTGCGGGGGCGGCGGCGGCGGCGCAGCGCGCGCGCGTCCGTACGGAGGCAGCGCGGCCATGGTCGGCGCGGTCTGACCGCCTACAGGGGCCGGTCAGACCGGCCTGTACAGGCCGAAGGCGGCACGGCTCGCCCGTGCGGGGGCGGCCGTGGCCGGGGCCGGTGGCGGCGCGGCTTGCTGGCGGCGGCGATGGCGGGCGACGTGGAGCACGCGGTGCGTGGCGGCGCCCGCGCCCATGCGAGGGCGGCGGCGGCGGCGGCGCCCACGCCCGTGCGTGGGCAGCGGCGGCCGAGGCGTGCGGCCCACGTGCCCGTGCGGGGCAGCGACGGCCGGGCGTTGCTGCGGCGAGGCCTGCGCGGATGGCGGCCAGGGCCGGCCGGTGAGCCGTGCGCATGCGCGTATACATGTGTCGCGGTCGCTGCTGGCGTGCGTGTACGTGCGCATCAGCTACCGTGGCTGCGCCGTTTGAGACCGTCGTACAGCGCGGCGTGACAGCGGCGACGCGATGTGCCTTTCTTGGACGCGCGTCATCTCCCCACGGTGATCAACATCTCCCCATCCCCATCGGCTTGGTCGGCGATTCCCAATCGGCAACGGATATTACTTTGGGAAAAGCGATTAACATTGGCCAGCGACTTCGGTTGGCGACATTTTTTCGGGAAATTCACATGTGGGTAAAGACTAATCTAGATACCAAAATAGATTGCAAATATGGAATCTAGATTAAACGTAGAACCCATTTTCTATGTGTTCATCGACCTTTACCTCCTCAACCGATGTAAAGGGAGCCTAGATGAAGAAGGCTCGGCGGAGGCGTCGTGCTGATAACGTGTTGTACAACCTTTGCCGACGAGTCTGGTCCTCGGGTTGCACGACGAGGCGTAGAGGAGATAGACGAACGACGAACACACAAGAGCGGGTACAATAAAGAAATTAACACAAGGTGTAGGAGCAATCTTTTTTCTCTTTAATTCTCTTCTCATCAAGTGTACAATAGAATGGATCAATACCCCTATTTATAGACTAAGCTCCTACTTGGGGGTCAAGATAAATGCCCACAAATATTGCTTAGTGGGGAAACTACCATTGACTAAGTTAATAGTTTCCTAACACCATGCACATCCAAAAGGACACGGAACTTTTTTTACCTGAAAAAACGGACACAGAACTAACTGGTCTGAATTGCAGTTGTATATGGTTCGTCACGACCTTACTGCCAAATGCTAGATCCGCAACCTGTGAATATTTCGAGGCAATCACCGAGTCACAATCCACCAAAATTGCCGTAACTAAGCAATCCAATAATTCCACCTCTCAAGATGCATGCAACTAGATATTTTTGCTCTAACTATAAATTAACCTATCTCTTTTATTTAACAACCTATTGCCTGTCCGTGCCAAAATATCTGTTTGAGAAATGAGCACATCTACACTGATCCATTACAGAAGCAATTTTGTTACGTTACTGAGTTGAAATCCTACAGATGACATCAGCCAATAGTTCAAAAATTAGATGTTCGTACAATCGTGCTTCCCTTTTAGGAGTAAGCTTAGATCAACAAGCAAAATTTAGCATACAGGGGAACTTGATTTCAAGTTCCATAAATCACAAATTGAAAATTCAAGAGAAGCACAACAGATTGCCCAACTCGATCCCAGCTCCCAAACTAATTAATTAAACACAGGTTTACATCGACCCACCAAATTAATATAATTGCCAAAAATGCCACTCAGTACAGGATCAGATCTTGACACCATTTCCTTCGAACCTCTTGACGTAGGGGTCATGCATCGTCTGCACTGGCATGGCGCCAAACACTCCAAAGTTCATGCTGCTCTGGTCGTCCTTCAACGAGTACTCCTCCACCTCCTCGCTGCCACTGTCTTCGTCCTCTTCCTCTTCCTCTTCCTCTTCGTCGTCTTCGTCCTCCGCGTCGCCGTAGTACACGCTGGCTTTGACGCTCTCGATCCTCACCGGCAGGTGGACCCCCTTGCCCGGCCCGGCCACGGGGTCGACGTCGCCGCGCAGGAGGCGCACGACGGCGCGCATGTCCGGCCGCTGGTCGGGCTCCCCCTGCACGCAAAGTGCGGCGGCCTCGAGCACGCGCGCGAGCTCCGCGGCGTCGAACGCGCCCCGCAGGCGCGGGTCGACGAGGTCCCCGAGCCGCCCTCGCGCAATGAGCGGCTCCGCCCACTCCGTGATTGTGCGCTTGGCCCCCGACGGCAGCCGCTCGATGGGCTTCCGGCCGGAGACGAGCTCGATGAGAAGGATGCCGAAGCTGTAGACGTCGCAGGCGCCGGAGACCTTCCCCCACATGGCGTACTCCGGCGCCAGGTAACCCAGCGTGCCCTTCACCCTGGTGGTCATGTGCGAGACCCCGTCCGGCACCAGCTTGGCGAACCCGAAGTCGGCGACGAGCGGCGCGAAGTCCGAGTCGAGCAGCACGTTGCTGGCCTTGATGTCCCGGTGGATGATGTGCGGCGCCGCCTCGTGGTGCAGGTAGACGAGGCCCTCCGCGGAGCCGATGGCGACCCGCATGCGGCGGCCCCAGTCGAGGTGGACGTCGGCGGCGAACTGGCCGTGGAGGTGGGAGAGGAGACTGAGGTTTTGGCATGTAGTCGTAGACGATCATGCGCTGGCCGTCGGAGGTGGCGCAGTAGCCGAGGAGCCCCAGCAGGTTCCGGTGGCGGACGCGGGCCAGCACCTCCACCTCCACCGCGAACTCCATCTCCGCCTTGGAGCTGTTGGTCGCCTTGAGCCTCTTCACGGCGATCTGCAGGCCGTCGGGGGCGCTCTTGCCCCAGTAGACGCTGCCGAAGCCGCCCTCGCCGAGCTTGTTCTCTTCGCTGAACCCGTTCGTCGCGGCGTGGAGCTCCTTGTAGCTGAAGATCCTCCACGTCCCGCTCACCGACGACGCGCTCACAATCCTGCAAATGCCAACATGTACGTACAGAAAATCACTTCATCTCGATCAGTAGCAAATATCTCGCCTGCATGCAACGCCTGTGTGTATTGTACGCACGTACCCGTGATCGACCTTCTCAGAACCGCAACAGGAGCTCGCCGCCGAGCCCATGGCGCCTCGAGTTGGTTCTGTTACAAAAGTGTATGTCCAGCTAGCTGGATCTCGCTGCGTGTAGCTTTGTAGAGAGAGGAGATCGAGCTCAGCTGTCTTGGGATATCGATGCGCCTTGGAGTGAACGAACTTGGTGTGGAGATGACAGGCAAGTGATGGAAGCTTCTTATATATCAGTTTTAGAACCGTCCACGGCCGGCGGAAATCTTTATGCGCCATCTGTGGTGGGGTAGCGATTTTGGGTTGACCTGGTTCTGGTCCAGAGAGGACAGACGAAATGGCATTGGCGTGGCCTCCCCGTGGAGGAATGGCAGGGCAGGAGAGGCCGCCGAACTGCCTCAGCGAGCTGTTTTACGAGCTTTCGCCCTTCGGTCAATCAACGGAGATGGAGTCTGGCGAATCGGTCAATCGGTCGTGCGTGTTTTTGCTGCTTTCTTTTCAGAACCTAATCAAATGGACCTGCCAATGGTACTTTCAACAGAATAAGGCCCAAGATGAGTCCATTGGTGTTGTACTGATCAAGGCCCGGTCTACTGTTTCTTCTCCTTCACTGCCGGACAGTTCGGAAGGCAGATGGGCTTATGTTAGCCGTTCACCGATCTCCGCGGTCTTCCTATCTTTCCCCACTTTTATTTTCTATATAGTATATGATTAAGTTTTCCACGTCACGTCAACAATATATTTTTATATAGCTCAGCAAGTCATGAAATCTTGTATATCTGAAGGTTGAGGCTCCTTCCAAGTCAACACATTAATCTTAGGAGAACTTTCCACGTATCGACACACCATCAGAATTAGTTTGATCATTCCATCTCAATTTTGCGACTAGGATCAGATCATGCAAATAATTTTCTTTGTGTACTTTTGATAGTACTAGAAGTTTGCAAATCTATAGACTTAATTACACTACTACGGTGACACCACTAGTACAGAAAAGCTTATCCAAGCGGTTGAAATAGATCATCCGAGGCAGTTATTGTCTCCGCCTCCAAATAGTGGTCACGGATATAGGGCATGTCGGAGGCAATTATGCAACCGCTTCGGATGACTGATATCCGAGGAACCGCCGTCTCGGATAATGGATATCCGAGGCGGTTGTCACTCGGATAAGATACCAGCCGTTTAAAAAAAAACCTACCCGGCAGTGCCAGGTAGGGTTTCACTAAATCGGCTGTAACTTTTGCATACAATATCCGTTTTAGCTCCACGATCACTCAAAATGAAGCTATCAACGAGGCGCATCTGATAAACATACAAGACTTTAGGCTTATACACTTTTTGACTTCTAAATTCGTCCTCTAAGATAGACTTTTATCCCTCCGAATGAAAAACCGCATCTTCCGACCCTCTGTTGAACTTCTTCCTGAGCTCCAAATGCAATAATTTTTGTGGATTCTGAACCATGAAGGAGTAGAGCTGTTAAAAAAATATGAGAAATTTTTTTAAAAAAATTAAGGTATCTTTCAAAAATGAGTCTAAAAAGACACAAATCTTAAGTTGGGAGGACTTTCCTTACCTCGAATCCTAGCAAAACTTCCGTGTAGCCTCTACCATGTTCCTAGAAGGATGGTGATGTGAATAGGAGATACTTCTTATGGTGAATTTTGATGGGAAGGATGAGCGGAGAAGGGTGGAAGGGAAGAGAGGTGAGGAGAGGAGAGTGGAAGGGAGAAGAAGAAATTCTAAATGTAGATCTGAGTGGAGAGATGCACTGAAGTGATGAATTATATACCCCGCGGGATTCTAACATTTTAGATTTTGAAATTTTAAAGTTGTTGAGATTCTGAAATTTCGGATTTTGAACACATCCGAGGCGGTTATAAATACATAACCACCTCGGATATGCACCTTATCCGAGGTGATTGTGTATTTACAATCGCCTCCGATATATATGCACCTTATTCGAATAACTTACTATCCGAGGCAGTTATTCCCGAAAACTTTATCCGAGGCGATTGAACTATAGTAACCATCTCAAATATCAGTTATTGGAGACGTTTTAGCCTACTCGTCTCGGATAGGGCATCTCGGATGAACGATTATGTACTAGTGTACGGATGTAGATAAATTGGACGGTTGTCTACATCACTTACGTATGCTCACGTACGTTGATTCAATGCATATGTTCGATCGGATCAGATCAACTATCAATCCTATCAATACTCGGTTTCATTCATGACTGGGCTTCGAAGTTTTGTTTTTCTAGGGGAGCTTTGAGTAGCCACGGTCATTGACTATTTACATGTTTATAGACAAAATATTTTGTCATGTGCAAATTAACGTGCAACAAAGATGATGTTTTGAATATTAACATGATCTCCCAATTTACTTATGAGATATATTGAATTAAAAATATTTTACAAGTTTGTTTTATCCATATTTTTCAAAATAAAGAGTCCAATCATATTTTTCAAAATAAAGAGTTCAAAAACTAGGAATTGACGATGTGTCAGCGTACATCATTAACCTCGCCATATCTTTGTTTAAGCGGATCGTCTACAATCGGCTCGGTTCATCGAGCTTGCTGCCTTCTCGCTCAGCATGCCAACATCCAGGTCTTCGTACACTTATATCGTGCAACTACGAGTACGTAGTATACATACAACCCTAAATAAACATAACAGATGCAACAAAAAGGTTGAAGTTTGTACCTGTAATTGCTCCATAGATATGCATATGCATCTTATGTTTACTAACTTTCTTTTTTGTGGAAAATCTTATGTTTACTAAATAGAGTGTCCTCTAACACTCCCGACTTAGTTCTAAGATAGATAATTAGAAATTCACACATTATTAACTTAAAAACAAAAAACTTTAATAAATTCCCAAATTAGTGGAAAAGAGAGAATCTAAGTCATCTATCTAGATTATACATGGCTTGGATCTCATATAGGATTATGCATATCTTGGATCTCAATATGTTGTAGATAGAACAATTGTGGATATGGATTCAAGTTGAGTTCGTCTATGTCTGAGGCAGTCAAAAAAGGAATTTTTTATGCATTATTGATCTATATTTACTCTTGGGAAACGTGCTACGCAAAATAAAATTTTTACCGCGCACGAACCAAACCAAGAAACACTATCGAGGTGTAGGTAACGATATCATACCCTCGACGATTATGTCAACGCAGCGGAGAAGTTAATGATTTCGATGAAGTCCTCCGACTCCCGCAGCTATGTTATACCTCCCAGCCGCGAGAGTGTTCTCCTCACGAAGATTCGCCCGATCGAACGCTAAAGTGTACGACGTCTCTAAGGTATCCACACGTACCGTATCAGCAACACCGTGACAACGTGTGGACCAGCACACTAGGAGCAGCGGGAATCCACGAGATGGAATAGCAGCAGCGCGCCGACAGCTGTACTAGATCCAATCTAGAGGAGAGAGGAAGGGGAGGCCGCAGCCAATTAGAGGGGGGAGGGCGCCGGCCAGGGAGGTGCAGCTAGGGCTGCTTGGGATGCCTCCCTGGTGCGCCCTGCCCCTCTATTTAAAGGGGATGGGGCAGCTAGGCCGGGAAGGAGGAGTTCGACTCCGCTAGGGACTCCCTGATGGAATCCAACTCCACTAGGGACTCCCTGATGGAGTCCAACTCCACCAGCAGGGGTCTTCTGGAATGTTCCGGGAAACTTCTGAACCTTCTGGAAGCTTCCGAACCTTCTAAAACCTCCCGAACCTTCTAGAACCTTTCAGAACCTTCCGAACCTTCCAAACCACTTTCGGATATCACCGGAACACTCCGGGACCTCCTAGAACACTTCCGAGATCCTCCGAAACACTTTCGAAACCCTTCTCTCTCATTCTCCATGAAATCGTAGCATTCCTAAATGTCACTGAGCGTTAAGCGTTTGACCCTATAGGTTCGAACATATGTGGACATGTCCGGAACACCTTCCGGCCAATAATTGTCAGCGGGATCTGGTCACCCATAACGACTCCCACATATCATCGAAGATCTTTATCGAGCGAACCTTGTATTGTTGCATACAATTCCTTTTGCCTCACGATACGTTACACAACCCGAGGCGAGACTTTGACGGTATCCCTGTGATCAACTCCTTGATCACCATACCTAGTTATCCTCGTTACCAGTTTGTACTCTTTTCTCGTTTTCGTATTCCAGTATCCCGTGACTAACCCTTTAGTCACAATACCTGGCCAGGCAATGCTGGACACCGTAATACCGAGTGGGCCCAGAGTGTATCTCTCCATCACCGGAGGGGCAAATCCCAGTCTTGACATATCTGGAACCACGGCATACTTTTCGGTGTACCCGAAAGTCACCTTTATAATTACCCAGTTACGGAGTAACATTTGATGACCCCAATACAACCATCCGGTATCTGGGTTTACGATATTCTCATGGTCTAAGGATGCAAATAAACGTTAACACATTATGAGAAGATACCGATAATATATTGACAACGTGATCTCGCAGTATCTCATATGGGGGTCTATCCAACACTATTGTTATCCTAACAATGTGCTCCCATTATTGCCGGCATCCTTGTTACATTAACAATGCACATGATCAGGAAAACGAGACCATCAACAATACATGAGCTAGTCTAGAGGCCTGACTAGGGATTTATTTGGTGTTTTATTATTCCACACATGCAATTGGGTTTCCCTCCGAATCTCATATTCAGGAACCAACGCAATTCTAGCATAGAACATAAACTTAATCATGATCGTGAAAATAGAATAATAACAAATTTATTATTGTCTCTAGGGCATATTTCCAACATTTACTAATTAGAGACTTTCTTAATCATCCACCTTAATTTTAGGAGAAAACTTAATCATCCACCTTAATTTTAGGAGAAAACATGTAAAATTTCCCATGTTAGTTTGGGGAAAATAATGGTCCAAATCCATTAATTCAATGCAATCATTACGAAGTCAATTTGCTAACTTATATTTTCAGAATCATTAATACTCAAAATTCATTTTTTAGAAATAGCAAGAGTCCAAATATAAGCTAATTCAGTATATTAAGATCTATATAACTTTTTAAATAGAATGGGTCAAAAAATAGATTACATAGTTAAATTTCATGTTGTCCGATTGATATATTCAGGATACTCCACATAAAATATATATTATTGACTTCTCGTAATGAAAATTACATAATTATTTTAGAAAAATAAGAAGAGTCTATATAAGTAGCGTTAGTCTATTTCTACTTACAAAAATATTTTGATGCTGCATTATAGTTTTAAAAGAATTATGTTCATAAAATAAAATATAGTTTTATATAATATAGTTCCTGACCTCTTAGTAAAAAATTCCATGTCTTCATACTCCATCATTGGCTATAAAGTATGAACTGCACCGCATGTTTGTTTCATAGCCATGCTCTGCCAAACTTTCTCTCAGGTGTAGCAACTGTTTATGGTTATTGTTTATTTCATTGTCGCGGCTATTGTTTATTTCATTGTCACGGCTATGACATGTCACACTTTTGTAGTAGTATGTCCCATCTATCATAGACTCACACTTTTGCTCAATTTTGCCAAAGTTGTCGCGAATAATTTATTTGCCACATCTTTTATGGCTTGTCACATTTTAGCAAGAAAAAATGTGACAAAGTTTGGTTACCAACCAACTATGCCCTACACTTCCAGGTTCCTTGTCATGTAACCCATATAGTCACCACTTGCTTCATTATCATCTTGGCGTTCTTGCGGCATGAACATCTTTAAGCATGTACCCTTTAGATCAGTACCAGCATGTTTGTCCGTGGACAATATACCTTATGCATAAACCCGTTCATGAAACATGTTGCCATTTCATCAAACACATCAGGCGCAACAGGATTTTGCTGCCTAGCAACTTCCTATTCTAACATGTTGCCATTTCATCAAACACATCAGGCGCAACAGGATTTTGCTGCCTAGCAACTTCCTATTCTCTTGAGTCTACCAGCTGGTTGGAGCCTAAGAGAATCACCAATAAGCATAGGCTAAATCCTTCTAAAGCCCAAGTAGTAACAAGTTAACTATATAATATAGGTGGTACGTGCTAGTTGAATCTATCTCCAAGTACTCATCCATATCTTAGCCGCAGAGTTTATACTTTATACAGAAAAGTAGGACACGAAGCTCGTGCATGTGGCAACAATGGCATGTTAGGTTGTCAAGTCAGAGCTGTGACATTGCAAGATACGCAACGAGCGTCAGCGAGAAAACGTGACTGGCAGTTGGAGGGTAGGGGGCCAACGACGGCAGTCTTGATGGATGTGAGCTTATTGCGGTCATTATGGCGTTCAACATATTGGTGGTCTTTCGCTACGAAGTTGAAGTCGTCGGGTCGCGAGCACGATGGGTGATGACGATGACACTTGCGATGTCAATGGGTCAGGCTCTTTAGGGTGTGTGTCGAGTTTGGATTCACTTGTGCTGTCATGACTTTTGTCATCTGGTGATCCCCTGGATCTAGCGTTACTAGGTTGTAGATGTTCTGTAATCTTGGTTCTCATCTAATTTTTTTTCTAGTTAACCGAGCAATAAATTTTGTCTAGCTTTTGCTCTAGTTTCAAGAAAGCTCATGCATGGCAGCTGGTGTTCTTCAACTGTCACTTGAGATATGTACAATACATTCCGCACAGACATGCATATATCCGTTCCATCTTCCAACAAAAAGTTCTCATGAAAACCTCAACGTGCAGGATCACGACCCGGTTACGGGCAGGCACGGATCAAACCCTCCCCTTTCCACACGGAATCAAATCCGGCACCACAAGTTGAAGAAGGGGCACTCACTCGGAGGCAAGGCATCTAAGCCAAGGATCCCCCAACAGCCAGGCAGGCCTACTCCTAAATTCCGGGTGCTTCAGGTGCCTTTCCACTAGGATGAAAAACAACTGTTGCGGACAGCACTGCAGCCGGTACCACTGGAACTTAGGAATTCGAATCCGAATCCCGGGCAAAATGGAATTTGCATTCCTCTGCATGCCGAGAGAGATGTTCGTAGCTGCCCGTTGGAATAAGCTGGAATCGGGTATTGGGTACAGAGGAGCCACGTACGTACCTAGGATCCGTCCATGTCTACTGACTCATTTCAGTACCACATATGATATATGGATGGTATGATCTATGCCTTGGCAAGTGGCATCATGGGAATGGATATATGGATATAAGTCGTATTTTTTCCTCAAATTCTCAAGCTTACTTAGGTTTGAGTCTGGTGACATATGTATAAAATTCTATACAGAACAATGTCAAAGTCACTGAAAGTCAGAGCGCATCGCATAGGTCAAGGTAACTCTGACAAATGTCGGGTCAATTGCTCGAGAAGCAAAGCTATTTTCTGCACTGGGAAATGCATGGATTGGGCGGTAAAAAGTTGATATCACCTGGCAGCTATGTGGCGCCAAGGTGGTGGAGATAAAGATGAGCTTGGCATCTTGCCAAAATTCCTGTGGGGCCTGTCCCACTCTGCTCTGCATGGACAGAGCAGATCATCACAAAGTTTTCGTTCCTGTCGTCGACCCTCTCTGGCTCTGTTCATACCTGGCTGATGAGTGCTGCATTATTTGCAAACCAGATCGAGAGATGCAAATGTGAAATGTACTTGTAACTTGCAAGTATCGAAGTGTTCTTGTTAATAGTAAGGTGATGGCCTGTGAGCTGTGTGTGACCCAAAGCGACACCATACCCGTTTTGGGGGTCATGGATGCAAGCGTATCAGTAATGAGCTTTTTGGTTCAATTTCATCAGTGCTATTGCCATTCTCACTTAACCATTTCTTGCACACACGGAACTGTCATTGTGCTGGCCTGCTGGGACGACAAAGCTGGTACCCTCTCAATGTCTCAATGTTGCTTAAGCTTGTGGTACTGCTAGTTTTCGGCTGGTTGCACCGCAGCTGCAAAGGAGCAAAGCAAGTGAATTTAGACATGGTTGTGTGCATCTCAGGATGCATGCAGAGGCAGGACGTCTCTTTCATCATCTAAAAAGTAAATATGAATCCACTCAAATTTTAAAATTTCGATTTTCCACATGTGAAACTGAACCGATCAAAACCAATCACTTTTGGCTTTCATTTTAATCCCATCATCTCCTGGTGGTAATATTTTACTCCAGGTCCAGGGCATGCATGCATATCTCCAAGACTCCAACCCGAATAATGTTGTCGAGTTATCGAGAAAAAGAGAGAATAATCTTGTTGAGTGTTCTTCATTTCTTCAGAGAATTGCGACTGAACCAGCTGCTTTACCGAATATAATCTACCATCACGAGAGTGGATATTTCCATTGGCAAAACTCTGAAGTCTCGCATCGCATTAATTTCACCCAACCAATCACGTCAAGAATCTACGGTCCAGCTAAATCTAACACCACCAGCAAGAAAAAGGAAGGGGAAAGAAGGAGGAAGAAAGGCAGATCACCCCACCCAAAAACAGAAAGCTAAAACAAAAGGCGGCTTTTATTGCGAGCTTTCTTGCAGCGCCGTCGTGCTGCTGCTGCTGCTCTCATGGCTCCGGCTCGCCGCATCGGCGTCGCCTCCGACGAGCTGCGGCGGCGAGCTCACCTCACAGCCCTGCTCGTCCAACTTCTTTGCCTCCTCCGAGCCGGCGTCGCCGCGCGCGCTCACTGCCGGCGCGGATCCGAGCTCCACGACGGCCCGGCTCGTCGCCGGCTTGGCGAGGAACGTTGGCCTCTCGTCGCCGGCCATGATGACCACGACGTGCTCCTGGAATCCCATGGCCGGCCTGGCCGCGCCGGCCGTCGAGCCCTTCTCCCCGTCGTCTCCCCCTACCGAGCCGGCCTGGCCGTCGGAGCCAGAGCCGCCGTCGAGGTACCCCGAGAGCTTCCAGTAGGAGCACGCCAGGATGAGCAGCGCGAAGGCGATGAGCCCCAGCATCGCCGCCAGCCCCCCCGAAGAGGTACGGCACCGGCGACTGCCACGGCGAGTGCGGCGCCGTCCCGTTCAGCGCGTGCGCCGGCGCCGCCGTCGGCGCGCCGTGGCTCATGGGGAACTCGGCTCCGGGCCTCATGGCGTAGACGAGCGCGCTTAGTGGAGTTGCACCTGAGCTGAGCTTGTGCTGTTCTTGCTGTTAGTTATGAGCGGTTGTCCTCTTGGGGATGGTGTGGAATGGTGAGAGCGAATGGGATGTATTTATAGGGGTTGGGGAGATGTACAAAACATCTATACTCTTTTATTTTTTATGCGTGATGCCAAGGAATAACAAAAGACCAATATAATGGGGAACTGTTTGTTTGGGGTTGTGAGCTCTAATCCTAGTTAATTACGAGAACATTAGTTCAATACCATCACAAAGATGTATAGATCGCGAAACATATCATCCAGTGTGAGGATTACATGAAGGGCCCAGAGCAGTATGTCGATGACACGTTGGTTGGCATTTTCCGACTCGATGATCTTTGCGATGGTACTGAGCAATATTGTCCATTAATTAATTAATTAATCAGCTATGCTATGTGGGGTTCAGGTACACGAGATGGATTATCTGGGTGGAGCAAGGATGTATGGACGACAACTATATTACAATTTTAGAAGTTTCCTATGGTATACATGGGGTTGTAAATAATATCTTTTTTAGAGATATCATTATCTTGAGGGTTAGGTTTTATACAAATCTAATAAGGTGCTTAAATAGGGTAATCCTCATTTTTAAAATAGATGTCATTTTAGAATTTGGCACAAAAATTAAGGGTGTGAATGAAATGTCAATAGTACCCTTTAATCACTTTTATGTCCATCTTTTTACTTCTCAAGATAATAAATATTAGTATTATTAGTACTACTTGAATGAGTAATTATCTCTTTTTTTAGACATGGATGAAAGGCAAATAGGAACAAAATGACTAAAACTGCATTAGAACTGTAGAAGGATAACTGTTCTGAGAAAAGTTAGAGAGGCTAGAAAAACGTATATTTTAAAATAGAGAGAGTATTGTACTGTTATATTTGAGTAAGTTGTTTTCAAGGATTTCAGCAATTAAAATGATATTTGTGTGTGTGGGTGGACACCGGTAGACGCTGGATCCATGGGAGGGAGAGATCATCTAGGACTACAAGAATTATTGCGTTGTGCACTTATTATTGGCAGACTCCAAACAAACAAAAAAGTAAGTTAATGATATGGTTTAGGACGTACGTAAGCATTGCCTCTTCTTTGAACTAGATTAATGCAAAGACAGAGATTGCTAGTAGCAATAAAGGGGAGCATTGCAGATGTGTCCTGCTGGTGGTAGTAGTATCATATTAACCCTAATCATTGCTGAATATTTATAGCTAGGTTATATTAGCTGGATTATTACAAATGATAGGTTTCTTGTCGTACGCATAAGCCAGCATATTTGTAGGCTCTTCCTTTAATTTTAGATATGGTAAAAATATGTTTTAACAATCAAATCAAGTGGATATGTAGAACATGGACAGGGTTAACTGAACCTAGACACATGCAGTTTAGGGGCGTTGCGGTGAATTGCGACAATCACATTTAGTTGATCCGATTTTACATATATTGTATTGTTTAGCTATGATATAATCCGCAAAAAGTAATTTAAAATTAAGTCATGGTTAAAAAAATAGAAGAGAGATATCTAACTGTGGTGGTAAGTGCAGTGCTTTCCACGATAGCTTGTAAAGTATCACATATTAACAACCGCCAAGCTGGCCCTTATTATACATATGAAGTTTATCTATCAAAAATGTGCAAGCAAAAATAGGCACGCTTGCATGTAGTACAAGTTGTAAATTACTGGAATTAACAAGCCATGTCCTTCATCGCCACAAGCCATGTCCTTATCCGTAACTCCATATATAAGCATCAGTTAGCTAGCTTAATCCATCACTTAGTGGAGCTTTACCAACAACAAATCAATGCGGATTACGTCTGCAAGTTTTAGTTAGCTAGCTAGCTAGCTTAGTGTGAGAGATAATGAGTGGCCGGAGAGGGCCCAATGTTCAATAGAATGGTACTCTGTACATTATATCCAAGTAACTAGATTACTCTACTTGTTAGTGTAGTCCTCCTTTAAGCTTGCTTTTAATCAGAACATCTATTCCCTCCTTAATCTTTTAAACCACTTTTTGTTAGGCATTATCCCTCTCTCATTAAGTATGTGACCTTAACATATAGTGCATCAAAAAGTGCCTTTTGGGGCCTCAAGGAAGAGATATGTATGTGCATACAAATAGTACAAAATTGCTCTGTTGCTCTAGTTTGGTATACATGAGCTTTATCCACAGCAAAAGAATGATGGGCCCGCGTTAGCTAGTTAGGTTTTGTATTTTGTATATCGGGCATGATCGCGCGCGAGACGTGTGTTGTAATACTTGGGTTTTCTCCTATTCTTTTGGTCGCGGAAAGTAATACCTTAATTTACAAACAACTCCAATGTCTGTTGTAGCGCATCGCACTGGTGGATCCAGGATGAAAACGATAGGGGTCCATCTATACATATAGCCACATGTACGTGGGGTCACTGTTATTTTGCCGTGGGGCATACACCTCTGCATGCATGAGTTATGATCGATAAGGCCGGCAAAATAGAACTTGATCCAGTGTCGCGTGCATCCCCAGGGCGCCCATGGTGCATTGTCAATCGAACGATCTGTGTCGCGGCTAAAATGACAGAGGGTAGACCTGCTAGGTTTCGGGCTAATTAGGATCTGTCTACTTCTAAGTTATGTGATTTTCTTAAATATAAGTTATACTTTTTAGCATTTGGATCAACATCTAGTCATCATCATTCTCATCCCACGTCGTATATAGAACTAATCTATGTCAAACATAATTTTTAGAAATTGATTAACCCTTAAGAAAACAAAAAAGACAAAAGAGAAATCTAAGTTAGAATAGGATGGCCCTGATTGAAGTATTGGAAAGACTAGAAAATGCAATTATGTTTTGCTAAACTTGCAGATTTGTTTCAGCTTTAATTTTATATTTAGTATTGTTCAATTTAAGCTGACTGAGATTTATAAAAATTATAGGCAACTGAGAATAGCAAACTGATAAAATTATTCAAAATCACTTGTTCTTTTTTCTTCTTAAAACAATCACTTTTTGTTGAGGACATTGCTGATGAATGTAACGAATTGTATGCATGCATGCCAGCATTACAATGTCTTCATCGTCACAATGGTTTTCATGTATTCTGGTTTGAATGCAGTGAGCTCTTCTGAAACGCCTTGCTCTACACCCGTACGTACACGTATCCGTGCTATTAGATTCGTGTGTGCATCTATATATACATGCATTGGAAGCTAGTATTCCCTTGCTAGAAGCAAAGATGGCTGAGCAATTAGTATTGATGATGGTGATCGTGACAAATGATTCAAAGGATGGCGTTCTCTGACCCTAATTAATCTCGCTTCTCCCACTTATCATCGATCATGATGTATGCTTTGTGTGCATTATTTGCAATACACATAAATGGATGACAGAAGGTATGCTACCTACCTAGGGAAAGCATTTTAGGCGTTATGGGCAGTTTTGGTTTCCTGGGCCCCACCAGGTAAAAGCACATCACAGTATCACACTCGATTTTTTTTACTCTCTTTTAATTTTAGATGTAAATACAAATGACATCTTTAACCATAAGCTAGAAACACCTGCACGGATGCTCTAGTCATGGTAAGTTTTATTCTGTAAATTTCATATTTGAATTCAGAAAATTTTGGCTTGTGTCCTTTGAAATTTACCAAAATTATTTTTTTTGCAAAAAGTAAAATAAAATTATACTGGATTTCTCAGTAGAATCTAAAATTTATTCGAAATTGAAATTGATTTCACTGGCTACTCACCAGCTTTTCATTATGCCGATATTAGTAATTATTACCTCCAACCCAAAATTGCAATTTTAATATGTTCGTTTTGTTTTGCAAATACTTCCGTTTCGGTTTACCAAAAAGGTTTCCAAAAATTCCCTATTAATAATTCCTTATAGTAGTATCAGAGAATTAAGTATACAATGAGTACGTGTGCAAACCGTGTCAAAAACTAACTGAAGCATTAATTCTTTTCTTCTGCGTGCATTAACTCAAAATATACGTAGCTAAAACGGCAAGTAATTTGGACCTAATGCCGCAGTATTCCCTCTATCCCAAAATATAAGGCATATTTTATTTGATTACGATAAGGCTTTGACTAATAATTACTCTATTAATATATGGTTTATATGACACAAAGTCACAATCATAAGAAAGTACTTTTAAATACGAATCTCATGACACCAATTTTGTGTCACATATACCACATATTAATAGAGTAATTGTTGATCAACAGCTTGTCTTAACGAAACAAAATATGTCTTACATTTTGAGACGAAGAAAATACTAAATATCAATAGTATGAGACCAAAGAAGGATAAATTAGCTATAAAATGCGTCTACGGCACCCCTTTTTTCTCAAGTATCTCCTTTACTTCGACATGGTGATTATTGATTCCACTCTTTAGGGATCCAATTTGGTAGCCCATGCTTTGGGTCATAACCAATTTGCTAGCAGTACGTGTTCCAGATTTCTTTTTGTTGCTACTAGTACTAATTAAACTGGCTTTATCGGTGCAGTGGCATCGTTTTTGACTCGAGAGGAACTCACGAGCGTTTGAGCCTGCTTTAGCTTACCATGCATGTGGTTCGGCTCACATGTTGCGAGCTCTAATTGGGTGGTGGTTACGTGGTTTTGTCCGCGCACAACGGTACGTAGAAGCGCTGCGGGGCGTACGTGTCGCACTCGGTTCGGGTTGGCGTTAAAATCATTGGCGCCTTTGACTTTCCACGCAAAGAAAATATCAACTTGATTTGACATCTACTCGATGTCCCGATCCACATGCGAATAGGGAAAAATGTATATGTTACTGGTTACCCTGGTGTTACATGTGAGTTTCCATTAGATTTTCGAACGATGGGAATTATGTGGTACGTAGCTGCTAAAACATTTATGCAATTCTTTGTCTAAATGTGTCTCTAGGTTTGATCGACAATCCAAATGGCTAAGGCCTTATTTGAAACACATGAATTATATCGGATCTATTTGTTTTATGAAATCATATGACGAATTTCTCCATACAGACCCCGTGTCGCTCTACAAGGGTGACTTAGGCGGTGACTAGCCCTCGGCGGCCACCAGAGGACATAGCCCGGCAAAGCTCATGCAGCGAATGGTGATGACTGGGCCTTTTCTCTACATCTCTACTAACACTTGTGGCAGATCTGCACAGCCTGATGCTTGGCATCGTGCGAGCGGAGACAGGCATGGGCAGAGATGGGTGTTCGGCGGAGGGTGGTGCCGAGCGTGCCATGATGGGCGATGGCTGCACGACACTGTAGCCGCTCCGCATGGCTCACCATTGGCGGGGTTGTTGGCCGAGCTTCGCGGGAGACGGTCGGGTGGGGCTACGCAGCTTCCGGCCCAGCGGCTCCGAGGCGTCCCTGGTAGGCGGACGTGGAGGGCAACCACCGACCGACAGGGCCCGGTGGCCGTGGATCTGGCGCCCCATTGCTAGACATGGCGGTGTGGGCTTAGGTGTATAGCCCTGGAGGCTGGCCCTAGGCTCTGGCGAGTGTGCCCCGCGGGCTAGCGGTGAGCGGCGCGCAGGCTTAGCCTAGTTGGAGGAGGTTGCACGACATGGTAGACATCGTGGCCGTGCAGGCGGCATGACACCCTCAGTGGCGGCTGGCTCGGGGCTTGCGGTGACGGATCTACGTTAGGCGGGGTCTCGGTGGTGGAAGAGGTGGCGCAGCTAGCCGATGTGTACTACGGCATGCTCGGCGGGCGGTGGCCGCAACGTGTCAGTGGCCGACAGTAGCTGTGCGGTGGCGATGGGGTTGCAGAGATCTATGGCGGAGCCCTATTGCAGCCTCGACGAGCGATCATGTGCAGTGGCGAGGTCTCAGAGGGGGCTGCCTGTTGTTGGGTGTTCTAAGACACGTTAGGCCCAGGGTCATCGGTAGCAGTTCGGGCAAAGTGGCCTTGGGTAGGGCATTGTCGTGGCTTGGTCGAGGTCTGATGGTGGCTGTGAAAGCTCCAGATTCGGTGCAAGCGGGCTCGTGGCATTTGTTTTGGCTCGACTGTAGGCCGTGGTGGCTGGGGCGCTCCCCTGGGGATTCGGCGGGGGTGGGGGGTAAACACATTGGGCGAAAGCCTTGTCTCGACGCCGGTCGTTGCCGACAATGAGGATGCTCGCGGGCATCTTTTCCCTCCTTGGAGGCATCACCGAAGAGTCTATTCGAACCCTCCATGGACCATGGCCGACTCATTTGGGGTGGCCGCAGTGTCTACTGGCGTGGCCGGCCGAACCCCTCCCTCGAGGTTCGACGGGGTGGTCAAGCTTTGATGGTTACTACGAAAAATCTAGATCCCCAGCTGTAGGCTGATGGTAGCTGGGGCTCTCCCCTGGGGGTTCGGTGGGGTGGGGAGTAAACGCTTTGGACGAAAGCCTTACCTCAACGTGGGTCGTTGCCAATGATGAGGATGCAGTGGACGTTTTTCCCCTCCTTGGAGGCATCGCCAAAGAGTCTGTTCGAACCTCCCTGGACCATGGCCGGCCGGTTCAAGGTGGTTGTGGTGTTCTTTTGTATATTTGTGTCATGCAGAGTTTCTGCTAGCTTGTTGTTTTGTCGGGCTCTTGCTCGTTGTTGAGGCTTTTGCACGGTATTCCTTTAAGCATCCGTACTCTGTAAGGTCTTCGGTCCAATTTTTCTCATAAACTAGGTTAATTCTTTCTTCTATATGAAATTGCAAGAACACCCTGTCCTCTCGACAAGATTCGTAAAAAAAAATCATATGAGTTATCTGTGAACCTTTACATTCTAAACGTTCTTTTAAAATAATTTTGGCAGGAACCTCTAGCAATCATTCGAAGACCATGAATGAATTAAGAGTTAGCGAAAATGTAAAAAGCTGGCAAAACTATTGCCAACTGAGTTAAATCTATTCCGACCGCTCAACTTCAGTGAGTACCTTCTGCTGACAAATTATGTGTCGACGAAAGTTTTGCCGACTAATAGTTGATTGGTAAAAGTGGGCTGTGGTGTTGTGTAAACTCAGGTTCCTTCGAAACATGCTCTGTGTATTTCATTAGAGATCTATCTTCATTGATATGTTTACCTGTAGTGTTTGCTTCTGCCCGTTGCTTTGGTTAACCAATTCCGAAACTCTGTTTCAAACCGATATAAACTGAACCAATTTGGCACACCTTGCAATGGAGGAAAAAAATTTAGGGTCTAGGAGAACTACGGATCAAACGCTGAAAGCTACCTTGGCTTCAATATTCGATGTGGATAGATGAGGGGGCAATCAATATGTGGGCATGAGGTCGAATCCGACCACAACAATCATGTGGTGCATATATCTCCCGGAGGCACATTTTCAAATGCGAGGGCGTGTCTGATAAAGTTGATCAGTACACCCCGCAGGATGACCAATGAAATGCCGCCAAAAAATCATTTTCACTTTTTTTAGAACAAAAATTGTTGGTCTTTATTAATGTCGCCAATGATTCCACAAAAGGCGGGTCACCAATGATGAGCTACATGGAAGCAAGAAGTTGGCCCCTTCTGCCTATAGGTGAGATGAGTTCTCTGGAAGTATAAACACCTGTTGCATTATAGCTGTGTCCATACTGTTACATTGCTGGTACTCAATCCTATCCTTTTCCCAATTTTATGGGTTACTTTCTTCATGCATGTACACAGTACACATATTTCTTGAATATAACTTCATATACAATTCTGAATAATGAGAATTTATTTGCAAAAGATAAGTTCTAACTCATGCAAGTGACTCTTCTTGCCAAGAAAAAAAACCCTACAATATATTCAACCAGTTTGACAGTGTGAAATTAGTTACATCGCAGGTTGAAGAACTCATACACGGGAAATCACGTTCCCTCAAAAACCTGCTAGAGAATCCCAAGTATGTTGGCAATCCATTCGAAAAACTACAGTTATCCATCTCAACAGTATCATAAATACACGTACAACATACCATAACACGCCACTTGCAGAAAAATCATACGAAATCCTATGATCATCTGCAGCAGTAAAAGAAAAACACAACCGTGTCCTATCGTCCCCTAATTCCATGAGAAATTCAAATGAGGGCCGGATGTCAATTTATGTTAGTCAGGAGCTCAAGGGTCAAGCATACATAGAGCACGTACACCAAGCTGTACTGCTGGCCGCCGGAAGCTGTGCTGTCAAGGCGATCTCGTGACGTTGAAGTGAGCTAGCTCAGCTGAAGGCCGGAAGGCCAATGGGCAGAGTTCTGTTACTAAAAGGGAGCTGTTACGTTTACGCCCTGAAAAGCCAAGACCGTTAGTTAGGTGGGGGATCCGTTGCGAGGCAGAGCGAAAAGGCGAGCGGTTCGCTTACGGGAACGAGCCACGAAAGCGTAGCCGATGCCGTCACGGCGTAGCGGCACCGTAACAGAACAACTGCAGCTGAGATCACACTCACGCTCCACTTCCCTTTATTATTGCCGATCCCATGCATGCATGCGTGAATGCAGGTGAGATCATGACGCTTGAGACGAATCAGTCGCACCGCCAGTAACGTAGAGCAGCGAATACAAGACGTGAGAGCAACTCCAGGAGTCCAGGGCCAGTTCTTTGTTTCATATGATTTACCGGTACATCTCTCTTTTATTATGGCTCTCTCTTTGTAGCTTATGTAGGAGCAGAGTCCTAAAGGATACTGCAACCTTGTGTGAACAATCTGTAGTATATTGCGGTGAATTATGATAGGTGCAATCGTTCTTAAATACTTTGCCATTTTGTTGCCTTTTTTATTAAAATCATTAAATCGGCACAAACAACTTTCAGAATTGTTTCGGCTATAAACAGGTATGTAACCGTTAATTAAATTTTAACCTGATCCATCAAACAGGACATTATATTTTCTACAACTACTTTTCCACAACGGTTTACAAATGAGAACAAGACAAAACAGTTCAGCAAACCATAAACTAACCCGTGCTCTAACAGGGCCGGTTTCATAACACATACTACATTTATTATTAGGTCGTTTCCTTGTAATGAATTAGCACATCATATGTTTCTTTTTGTTGAAGACAACTGGGACAAGAACATTTCTCCAAATTTGCACGCCTCGCTAAACCAAATCTGGCGTTGCACCAGATTGCTCTCTAACTTGTAGCTCCCGCCTTGGTTCAAATGGTACTACACAGTTCAAACATGTTACAACACAATAATTTCAAATAGAATGTATAGGTCCCGATTAGCATATTTCTACATTACAGTATATCCATTAAAGCCTCTCTCCGAAAAAGAAAAAGAAAAGGCGTGCTCTCATGGCAGCCTGTTGACAAGTGAGATACCATGGAAATATCACTCTCAACGAGAGAACAGTGTGCCTACTCCAACACAGGAAACTGTAGCCAGTTGTGGTGAAGAATATCGGAAGGAATCCTACTACATGAACCTACGTATGCGAGTCCCCATCGAACATCATTCTTGGTGAACTGAATCTGCATCGAGCATGCAAGTTCACATCCGCACATCCCGTCAGTGTCCCAGCGTGCTTTCAGAATAAGCAAATACCTTGCCCAATTCCATGCATCTAATTACACTGTACAATTATTTTGGATGACATCATCTTAAGCACACAAGTCATCCATCCTCCGCGAAGACGTGTCAGTGTCGCATTGGAAGATGGTGGATCAAGTGGCCAGAGTTATCCAAGCCGCCACCATTTGCAATGCCCCAGCAGTTAGCCTCTTCCTGTGGGCTGCAGATTCTGTGCTGCTTGGATTTGTGGGATGCAGGAATACTTCCATACTGTGCACAGGTGTTATGAAACCATAGCTCCAAAGTGAAAGGAGAGGAATCTGAGATGCATTGCCTGCTGTTTTGGTGAGCTTCCTAGTGAGTTCTTGATCATGATGATGAGCACCTGATGCTTCAGAAGATACCAGCCTCAAGAAAGATTAATAATCTGGTTGCAGACTTGCAGCACATCAATTCAGTTTTCTGAAGGACTAAATTTTCAGCTTCTTCTTTCTAGGAGTGAAATAAAACATATATGGAATAAGATGACTTGTAGATGCATGGATGTTGTTGAGTTGCAGCACATGTTGCAGAAGGGCTGCATATCAGGCAGGGCATAAGAAAGCAAGATCCATCCACCAACGCATATGCCATCGTCTTGCCCCCTTTTTCTGCCTGAAGATGGCACCATGCAACTGAAGCTCACTGGTGGAAATGGCTGCTGATCTATAGCTCTTTATCATGATCAATCGCCGTCAAGATGACGAACCGGGTCGCGAGAACAATGCATGACTGTGACCGTGCCGTCGTACATAATCTTGTCCCGCGGTACATCAACCCTAGCTCATGCAGCCCTTGTGCTCAACTGCTGAATGAAAAACCATGCATTCCTCTAACATGAAAGGAGAGCTTTATCCATGTCATTGTAAGGTCCCTATCTGTGTGCCCCTTCCACTGCTGCTAGTGACACTAGCACTTGCAAGAAGGAATAAAGAATGCTAAAATCAGAACCAAATCTTTATGCAGCAGCTGTAGGATCATCTGCCAGAAGAAAATGATACTGTAATTAAGAAATGATGCTTCGTGCTTGACCATGAAGAGAAGTAGAACAAGATTTGATGCAAATCTGTGGTCAGCAACAGGAAGGGGAATAAGTAACACTGGGCTTAGTGCAGGTCCCCATCAGAAAAGCTAAGCGTTTTATTTAGGTAATTGCTGCTTTAATCCAACATAATGATCTCTCAGAGATCACTTAGCCTTTCTTATCCTTGTGGGCTTTTCCAGTTCTCCTTGCCCAAACTTAGAATTTATGCAATGCTCCAACAAAGAATTTACTGCGGGCATGTGATATACGGGAATATCCGAACATTTTTCTTAACGATAAATTTCTAAAGATAATGCAGCTATTATTACCGGGTTTGCACTTTTGCACAGTTGGGCCCATGGCTAGATGTCAACTGGTATCAAACTTTCGCATATAGCATGATGCGAAGAATGTGGCTACACAATCTCTAGAATTAGACATAAGAAAACTTATAATAATGATGCAGTTATAATGATATCAATATCTCCAGCAACAATGTAGTAGCTGGGTTAAGTCATTGCATACAAGGTATGCAGTATATGCCACTGTCATAGCTAAATGGGCAGGTAATGCCACGTTATCCACAGCGTTCACTAGGATAAGAAACAGAGAATTGCAGATATAAATTGATCATCTATAAAAAAAAAGTGAAAATAGGGCAATTAATGAGTTTGTGCGAGTGTTTTGACTATTTTGAGAATAATCATTTTATAACAAGAAAACAATAGTAGTGTAAGACAACCATTTTTGGAGGCAATACATAAATCTTTGAGCCCATATTATTAGACTAAGTTCGACATCAGAAAGATGACAGCTTTAATCCACAAATATTTGGGCAATACATATGTCGGTAGCCGTTTCACAGCAGAAAGATGACAACTTTAATTCTACCTCACATCATCATAAAACAGAAGTTGCTCAAAGTACAGATAGATGGTTAGTTGCTAAAGGATAAGAACCTCCATTAGAATTATATACAGGTGACAGTATCAGTTCATGTCTCATACAGAAAATGAGGACTCTAAAGTTTTGAGTTAGCTATGTGATCTTACTGACGGGGCTAGGTTGGCATGCTCTCTAAAAAAGAGCTGTGTTTCTGTCTCCCAATAGTAAGGTAAGTTGTTCAGAAGACAGGATACACTATATCTATTGCATTTCTGATGCATCGAGAGAATAAGATTTACAAGAAAAGACCGATATGGTTTCACAAAACTGTCCTAAGCTAAAAATTACCTTTCTACTTTACAACAATTGGTTAGTCACTGAGACAACAAATAACGCTGCAGGCACTCTTTTGTTTTTTGGAAGTTCATCGGCTTAGATATGTAAGAATCCATGCCTGCAGCCAAGCATTCATCGGCTTTCTCTGCAAATGAATTTGCTGTCATCTACAATGCATGATGAGATTCTTGGGGTTAGTATCACAAAAACATAGATTTAATATAATAGTCCACAATCTCATTATCTATGCTTCACAAAAGCATAAAGAAAGTCATGCTATCTAAAGCCAAATAGGAAACAAAGTGAGGTATCATGACCAGAAAGACACTGAAATGTCTCCAAAGTCATCATGCTAAGAAATGTCAGAGAAGAGAGAAAAATGCTTCCACTGTTGACAGTAAAGTGATCTTCATGTTGTAGAACATTGTGTTCTTCCAAAGTCTATGTCAGATTATTATATCATGAAAACAAGATTAAAAGGAGCTCTTACCTTTGCTCTGAGAGGCTAGAAATTCCCACATTAATTAGAGAAAAAGGAAAAAGATCTACACCACTTATTCTGGTGGGTCTAGATAACTGTGCATATTTATCACATATTTATTAGAGTTGTTATTGTAAGGAAAATAACTACATTTGTCCAATTAAAATCGCTATAATTGTAAGGAAAATGCTCTCAGGGGCATTTTTATTATCACTCTAAAATGACCATCTGAAAATTATTTTGCATATGAATGTATGATCAAGAAAAAGAAAAATGTATGAAGTAACATGGGAGCAAAGCAACAGAGATCCTAAGTAACATGAATTTGGGACTGTTTAAAATTAAACTTACCGCAATTATAGGAACTCTCTTCCCTTGCTTTTGTTGTGCACAATCAGACGAACTAGCTGAGTCAGCTATCATCTGATTGTCTTCAGGCTTTACAGAAGCGTCCCAACAGCCAGTATTTTCAAAAGAACGGATATATCTAGTGGCTTGTAGGCCATCCATTTCTGGCATTTGAACATCCTGTCAAGAAGATACCATTACCACTTTCAGCAGAAGAGTAGAAGCAAATGTTCATACACGACAGAAGTTTTCGCTTGGTTCATATATCACAAAATGTGGCGTCATCATAGTTTAAGATTGTATTTATCAAATATAAAGGTATCCCACTACCAAAAAATATCAGTTGTACTGGTTCACTGGTGACTGGTGAGATAGGAACAATGAGGACAACTAATCATTGTCAACAAAAGAGCTAACCCATGAAGCTTGGAACATATTTGAAGAAGTGTCAAGCTAAATACAGTCTGAACCAAGCCTATCGATGATTGGCATAACCCTTACCTATTGTTAAGTTCAGATTGATGTATATATCGTCACCTAAAAGGTTAGGAGCTTTTCGCTCCATGTTTTTAATACTTAAAATGTTCTGTTCATGTAAATCATGCAGCTGTTGGCTGGAAATTTTGATGTAAACTTAGCGTTCTCAGGGAATTGCTTTTGAATCATAGAAGATTTTTAGGTGAGACAATTGAGAATGAAGCAATAGCTACACATGGATGAGCTGATGAAGTAAACACAAGTAACCAAAATTAATGCTAAGCGTATAACATTAGACAATTGAAAATATTTCTTGTCATACCATCAGGATAAGATCATATTGACGCTGCTGTACTGCACGGATTGCTTCCACTCCATTATTTACTATGTCTATTCCATGGCCCAGCTGCTCCAGCATTGATTTTGCCACTATTATATTGACCTTATTATCTTCGACAAGGAGGATCTTTGCCTTATTGGTACTTGGAGAGCACTTGGATTTCTTCTTAAGTGATTTTTCTTCAAGAGACTTGCATGCTTTCCTTTCCTCCTGAACGCTAACCCCTGAAACTGATGCTGTGCTGCCTCGGGAACTGGAAACCCGTTCAGCTTGACTATTCAGTTCAAAGACCATTGAATCATCATGTTGTTCTTCATCTGTGCTCCTAACAATTGGACCATTTGATTGACGAGCAGCAGAGATACACTTTCCAGAATTCTCTTTCATCGATGTGGAACCATTGGAGAACAGCTTACGATCCTCTAATATGCTAGTAGGACACATAAGCTTGCTGCCAAACAACTTGGTGCTGTTCATTATTGAAACTCCAGAAGACAGAAGAGAAGGTCGCACTTTTGGCTTGAAAAGGAAAGAACCTTCTATATCACTAGTAGTGGAATCATTACGAGAGCTGGGCACTTCATCGGGGTCATCACTGTGCTCATCTTTTACAGGAATTTTGCAAGGCATCATGAATGTAAATGTTGATCCTTCATTCTCTTTGCTAACCACAGTTAGAGTACCACCCATCAATTCCACCTAAATCATTGTGAAAATACAATAGAACGATTACACAGTTTTATAAGTTACCATGGGCCTGCTATAGTTACAACTAACATTAAAGTTTTTACTGTTGTATTTCCAGCTATTATGTTAAATGCATGCATAACTTGCATAACTACTCATATGGGGCAAACAAACACCTTAATTTCTTAATTGTGTCTTTTAGATGAATCAATGGTGCCATTTGCCAATTATCATACAAATTGACTGTGAAGTTGCTATAAGGATGCTACAGTCTAGAGAACCTGACCTGTCTCGCTATGCTGACTTGGTGAAAGAGATTAACTTTATGCTTATGGGAGGGAGAGAGATTAATTTTTTGAAATTTAACCGTGCTCAGAATATTGTAATTTTTTGAAATTTAACCGTGCTCAGAATATTGTTAGCCATGGACTTGCTAATATAGCTCGACAAGGTCAAACTTTTTTGTGGCTTGGCTCATGTCCAGAGTCTATAACTGGGATAGTCAATGCTGATTGTAATCTGGTCTATTCTGAGCAAAAAATTCCCCTATCCCCACAAAACAAAAAATAAATCGGAATTGAAGAAAATCATACCAACTGCTTGCAGATCGCAAGGCCAAGCCCTGTCCCACCATATTTTCTTGCATGATCAGTACTGGCTTGCATATACCTCTTGAACAGAAACGGTAAGGACTTCTCTGCAGGTGAACATAAGTTGAAAGAATCAGGTGAAAACAGAGACAAAACATATTCCAGAAATTATAAAAAGTTTCTCCATCAAGTGAGATATGCAGGAGATGATCATGTATCAAGTACAATGAATAAATATCAGGAAAAACCTGGTATTCCGATCCCAGTGTCATATACATCGCAGCGAAGCCAAACTACTTCTCCTTCATGATGCTCTCTAAGATTTTCATTTGATGGAATGCCATTCCGACAAGCATCTTCATGATCTTTATCACAGCTTCTTGGATGGGCAGCAGAATTTTCTGCAGTAGTAATTGGACTTGCAGGATGGGGTCTCGTATGAAGTTGCCCGTTTTCTGTTTCACATCCCGCTTGCTGCTTATCTACAAGATGAAGATTTACCCCAACCTTCCCTTCATGTGTAAACTTCACTGCATTGCTGGAATGGTTCCAAATACCAAATATCATCAGAAACATATTTTGCACTATATCCAAGCACATGCCTGTTTTATCTTAATCAAACCTCTTAAAAGGCTAGCATGCCTTAGGAATATATGAAATGGAAGCTTACCTGATCAAGTTGGTCAGGATTTGCCTAATCCTTAGCACATCACCAATGACCTATACCAATGTCAAAACAATATAGGTTAAATGAATGGTATCATCTGAATCTGTAAGTTGCCAAAGATCTCTCCTTCTCAGAAATTACTTAAATTGTATAAACAGGTACATCATTTTCTTTCTGAAGGCAATTGTATTAATTTGCAGATACATAAATACACAACCTTTACATTATAGACAAAAATGACAGATCAAAAGATAGTTCATTCTCAATACCTCCAATGGAACATCATCATCTATGCACCCTTCAAGGATCAATTCCTTCTTCAGAGATGCAGCAGCAGTTTGGAGTACATGTTTAACTACTTCCCTTGGTCTAAAGGTTGTAGCTTCTAGTTTCATAGCTCCTGAAATAAGTAAGGTAGAAACAAATTACTTCAGATTTCAAGTGTCTTAGACACATGAAAGAAACACAACTAACTAGAGCAACAAATGGTAATGCATCAAATAGTTTTTGAAAATAATTGTTTGAAACAAATCTCAAAAACCATCTCCCCTCGGAAAATCTCATTCTTAACTTATTTACCACACTTAACACAATGGGAAGGGGAATGCTCTTAATGTGTACATTATGCCCATATAGTATCTGTTCCATCGAGAAACTCCTAGAAACCACTTGAAATAAGAATATAAATGGCTCATTTCAGTTAAATATGATATTATTTGAAATACCTGACTCCACTTTGGAAAGATCAAGGATGTCATTGATCAATTGCAATACAAGATCTCCAGAGGATAACATAACTTCTAGCAACTGATATTGTTCTTTATCCAGCTTGGTAGTTGCAAGAATTTCGGCCATGCTAAGAACCCCTGAAAGGGGAGATCTGATCTCATGGGACATGGTGGCTAGCATTTGTTTTGCTCGCATTGTTTCCTCTGCAACGTTATATAAGTGGAAGTATTCAGTTGCACCGTTCTGACTAAAATGCACTAACTTAATATTAGTGTAAAATACACCATAGTACAAGATGCAGACCTGTTATGTGAAGAGATCTGCTAAGTTCTGTTTCCTTGGCGTTTTGGATAGCTTCTCTCACCCTTATGTCCGCCATTCTCTCCCTTCTTGTGACCTAAAGTGCAAAGCAGTAGATGGGTTGCAGTTCAGAAGTGTGGAACAAAATATAGATCAGCATGAAGTGTATGAAACACAATTTAATGAGGGGACTTCTTTTTAAATGGAAAGGCTCTCTCAGCTCATGAGAGAAATACCCTCAAAAAATAGTTTATGCAATCATTGCAAGAAGGTTTTAACGTGCAATATCAAAATTCAGATCATGAGTCTTGCAATGGAATATAAATGTAAAAGTTGACCATCGTTCAGTAATGCCAATTTGCTACAAGCCAACAGGAAGAGGCTACGTCCTAAAGAGTTGGAAACAGGCGCACTGGCACTGAATGAGATTAGAATTTTAGCATGTAGTTCTAGGTACAATCTTATTCATCCCTTGTAGAACAACGGATGGTGACACCATTTTTACTGAGAAAAAATGTACAATTGCTCACTAAAACCAAGGGAAACGAAGGACCATATGAGTCAGTCTCCGAATAAAACCTGGATAATTACAATATTTTATGATTCTCAGATTCAGACAGAAAGGGAATCGAAGAAGTGTATATGAGAGAATTTAAGTTCAACAAATCACCTGGTCCGTTATGTCCATTGCAACATAATTCACACCAATTGTTTCCC
Organism: Stipa capillata; assembly: GCA_019208055.1. Classification (NCBI taxonomy): domain Eukaryota; kingdom Viridiplantae; phylum Streptophyta; class Magnoliopsida; order Poales; family Poaceae; genus Stipa; species Stipa capillata. The sequence goes on from JAGXJF010005591.1 coordinate 127,577, forward strand.
CGGATTTGCTGAAAACTGGTTCAATGTGTGTCACAAAGGTCTTTGCTCCAAACAATGGAGTATTAAATACAAACTCTCTCTTAGTCGGTATACCAGTGGCCATAACCTCTCTCTTGACATTATTCATCTCATCTATACCCTCACCTGACAATATCTCATGGTCTGTTTTACCGATAACATCCTGAAAATAAACTGTGATTCAGCCCAATTGCAATATATGAAAACTACTTGGGTTCAGGATAAAAGAGCACTGCACAGTATGAAGCAGAAAAATCGACAGCAAAGGCAGGGTGAACGTATCAACTAAAATTAGATTACCTCATCAGCAAGTGTCGGGAAGTGATTAAATATGAAACGGTACCGTAAGTCAGCATCCTGTAAAGAAGAAAGAGAATACATATCCATTTATCAATATCCTATCATCAATGTTCAGTGCTCCATTATGTGCCTTCTTTGAAAGTTGTACATAGGAAGTTGTAACAGGTGTGGTCATAGCTAAAGCATACCTGATGAGCAATTACAATAGGAGCACTTTGAAGAACCAAGTGCAAGAAGTAATCAGCCCGTTTTAACATTCCAGAGAATTCCTCCACTGGTGTGTGTGACTGAAGATTCTTTATATCTTCCTCCAACTTTTCCTCCAATGAACGCTCCCTATGCAGGCTTGCCTCAAGCGCTTTTTCTAACTGCATCGCTCGCTCTTTCCAATAGAAAGTACTGTCATAATCTGCATCTATTTTAAGCTCTTGATTATGAGAAAGGTCATCACTCTTTTTGCTTGGACGCTTCCATTCATCTTTGTAAACTTCATCCAGTATTGGCACTTGCCGCTTCACAGCATAATAACTTTCATCCTGAAAGCGCTGCTCCTCCAAGATTTGTTGTTTCTTTTGTTCAATCTCTTTTCTCTGTTGAGAAAGAAGACCAAGCTCTTCGTTCAGAAGCCGAGCAGTATTAGCCCTCTTATATTCCCAGTGCTTCACAAAGTATTGCATTTGAGATATGCCTTTCTCAGAATTTGCCATTTCCATAAGCCGGTGGAAATCCACATGAGCAGGCTGCTCATTAAACGCAACATCGTTGAGTGCATCGTGATCTTTCCCAAGCTTGTCCATTTTGAACTGCTTCTGGTGTTTATCCCCTATGTTCTCAGGCCACATTGATGGTGCGACCTCATCCTCAGGCTCAGCCAGGTAGTCGTCCCCCATCTTTGTCAATAACCAACACTGTTGTTACCTGGTTACATTGAGATCTCACTAATGTCAGCGATTGTTGCACCCAACAGGTGTTATTGCCGACTGTAGCTCATAAGGACTAATTTGCACTTCAAATTTCAATGTTCCCAGCGCTATGAGAATGGTACAAGTCATACATAATTGTTTCGTTGACCAACCTGTAGATAGAGAGATGATCAGCAGCTACTTCTTTTCTGTGCAGGTGGTCAAATTAGATAGTCTATATTGAATCACGAAGTAATTTGAATGGGCTGAAGAAACTAAATGGTTGACCTGAGAGCAAAATATGATCAACAGAGAATGCATATTCAAATCTAATTCTGTAGCGAAAATGCCAAAAGTATTTCAGCTTTCAAGGCAACCACGCAAACACTCGTCACTGTGGCAACAAAAGCATACATGCAGCTCTCCTTTCCACGAAATTCCCTTTCTTCAAGGCAGCTGGAGAGCATTTTCGGATCAAGGGAAGGCAGTGAAAAGGTACAAAACTGAATCTGAGATTCTACGTGACTCCAGAAATCACAAAACCAAACGCAATGCTGATGAAAATATAAGAGATGCAATCTCTCGAGCTATAACATCCAATTAGACTGAACTCTCGAAAAGATCAAGGCCGAGTCACTGCTAATCAAATCAAACATACTCCTCATAAAATCAAACCTTTCAGCACCAGAGAACGCGCACACAAAACAATCAAGAAAGCAGCAGCACACATAAAAGCAGACGTCCAAAACCTGATCCCAGAAGGATCCAAGCTCGTTCTGCTCTGCTGATCCATGCCCGCAACCCATTCGACAGAGTGGCAAGGAAAGCTAACAACGCCGGAGCACCCAAGATCAAATCCTCCACCTCAAGAACCACCCGATCAAACGAGAAACACACGAAAAAACACCCAAAAAGCCCAACAGCCCCACCAAATCACACTGCGCCCGCCAAGCATTCGACGAAATGCCAGACCGGCACCCACGATCAAGAAACCCCTCACAGCACAGTCAAAGATCGCACAACCGACCTGAAACAACGGACACGCGGGAACCCGGAAGAACGTGCCCTCCCTCCCTCCCTCCTTCCAGCCGCGCGGCGACTCAGCACGGACGGAACAGGACAGCGAGTGAGGAACAGGCCGGGAGCAGAGAGAGGACGAGATTGAGAGTTGGGGTCAATGCAACGACACGCAGAGGAGAGCAGAGGGGAGGGCGTGGGCGGTGGAGTTTGCGGAGGATCTAATGGCAGCGAGCGGAGCAAGAAGGGTGCGGCCATGTGACGGGAAATAGTATAAAATTGCGGAGGCGCAAGCGGGTGCAAGGAATCGCGGCCACGGGCCATGTGAGCGCGGGCGAGGAAATGGGGCGCGTGAGGGGAGGTAAAAATAAGGAAAAAAAGAATGGCGCAACTGGCGAACGGCCCCCCGCCGATCTGGTTGCCGTCCCGTCGCGGTGAGAAGTGGCGGCGACGACGAGAGGGTTAAAAAATGGCGGAGGGGGAGGAGGAGGGAGGGAGAGGAGGGGAGAGGGAGTTTTAAAAAAATGATGGTTTGTGTTGCGTGAAGTGGACTTGGCGTGGGCCCCGCTTCGCGGTAGCCGCGCGCGCCTTTTGTGCTCTGCTTCCCAGCAAGGCAGCGACCAACTCAACAGTTGGAGGGCCACTTGCTGACTCGCTGCAGTAGGGTTTTTTCTTCTTTTCTGTTTTTTCATTACTCGTCTACAACTCACCATCGTGAATTTAATAAAGTTTTGACTTAAGCGCATACGCATTTTGACCATAAGAATTTAAATTCTGATGTATGAAATTCATATACCTTGATAACTTCACCAGTCTATCAAGAGGTGGTTTTTAGTCGCTAAAGTAGTTGTTAATTGCTACGAGGTGTGACTTGTGACGATTATTAGGACAGTATAGATATATGTTTTTGGAGGGACATTTAGTGAAAGAAAGATCCTTAACATAAGATCTTTTATCATACTGTGGTTGTTTGCTGAGACACCAATGCTTAAAAGGTCTTTATGTATTAATTTATCTCAGTTAATAGATAATATACCTAGCACGTATGAACAAACGCTTACACAAAGAAGATAACTATTTTTAGATGATTGGTAATAGAGTATGGATTTTGTGCTCCGGGGCGATCCGAGAGCACAAAAATGCATTTGCATGCTAGCCGTAAGGAGGATGGTGCTTGACACACCTTGGATGCACAAACATGCTAGCCGAATTTAAGAAAATAGACAAGGGTGAGTCCCTCTAAGACGAGTGAAACATTGATAAGAAGCGAGACACTCGACGGTAAATATACTACGATACTCTCTGGTCGATTTGTCAATAGAGAACACGAGAGGTTGGAGGATTGTATCTAAATTACTGTCTAACCTAATGCGGTGAAAAGTAGCGCGGCGAAGTAGATACAAGGAAATGTAGATTATGTTTGACATGGGCACTTCACGTACTTATCCTCCTTGGTATTAACGAATGTGTCTGAGAGGATCTAGTTTTACATCCATAATCGTAGATCGTCCTTATCTTCTCAACCGACCGCAAGAACTTCGGGAGTCTTCGTGTTCAACTGACTTTTTCATATTTTCCCCCGAACGTCTTTATCGGCTTCATGCTGCTAAATTTTGGTGCTAACAGCTTCGGATAAAAATCATTTAGTCACACATCTCCAAGTCTCAAAAGGTTCGAGCCCGATTAGAACATGGTCACTTTTTCTCAACAGTCCATTGAATGAAACGGGCAGGAGAACCTATATATAAACCCATCATCGGTAACGATCTGAATTTTCCTTACAAAAACACTGATCCTCTGAACAGGACCACAAAAAAGTCCATCGCTAACAGGTAGGAGTATTGAATAATGTGTTGTTAGATTGTTTTTGCAGGCTGCATCCAATCAACGGAACTATACAGCTGCTACTAGCCCATATCATCCACTCTTGATTGGTACTCGTAGTACGAGCTGACGAAATTAAAAATACATGTTGAGTGAATATACTAATGCGACCATTGTAGTTGGTGCTGACATTGTGCCAGCATTGTCCCACTGGATCCCTACCACTTTAACCTTTTGGTTAATCTATGGGCAAATGCATGTGAATTTTGATGGCCCATCATTTACTTTGGAGTGGCTAGAAGACAGTAAATCTAGAAGAAGAAAAGATAGAACAGCTAGGTGTCACCTTAAGAAGAAGGATAGACATCCAAAATGTGCGTCGAGGAGGACGCAAGCCTAGGTAGTGGGGGTGCTCCGAAAACGAAAATAGTCTAAATTCACCCCAAAAAATCCAAACATGACGCTATTTGGACAGAGCCAGAAGATTAACATGAGGTCGGGGAATAAAACCTGAGAATCGGGACACTGGAGTAAATTTAACTACTTCCATTCTCTTCAAAAACTGAAATTAGCTACTAGTTGTTCATAGGTATGCACAATGATTTTATTTAGTAGAGTAACCAGACCCTGTCCATGAATTTAATTAAGAAGGTTGTCGTAATTGAGATACTAATATTTACTTGGCGTTTCACTGTTTCACCCAAAAAATCGCCGATTACCTAGTTTAGGAGGTAGCTTGATTGTCGAAAAAAATTATACATTTATAGTCTAATTTTAATTTTTTTTAGGACAAGTTTTCATTGAAAAAATGCTTCCATTACATAAAAGAATATTTCACCAAATTTATATGTTATATACGTAAAAGACAATATTGCAATAGTTGGATTATTTTATTTCTACGGTAGTTCGATCCAATATCAAGATCGGACTGCCGGCCTAGTCTCTCCTAAAGAAAAATTGTCAGGGCAATACAAGACACGCTTGTAGACCTTTCATGATGGTCTGAAGCAATAAATCTTTTATTTTTATGCTCTGAAGCAATAGATATATGTCAAGTGAATTTATCTTATAACATATATGTAGATCGAGCCAAAGAATCTAGTAGCTGTTCCCGCAGGAAATCCTGGACATTGTCGATAAGTTGTTAACTAGCTTTATTCCGGAAGGGGGTGATTCATGTTATCATGTCACCATTATGCCAACTTCTGATAGATTCTCACCAATTACCATCGTTGACTTTTAGTTAGTTCTAGAGGAAATGTAGCAGCATCTTCACAGGTTTTATAGACATACAGGATGCGTCAGAACCTGGACAAATTCAGTTTGGGAGATGCAAATAAGACCAAACTAGAGGGTAGACGTGAGCCTAGCCAACTTAACTAGCTAGAGGACGAGGTAGCTCTCAAGAACAAACAACTCACAAGACAAAACACTGCACATCAGCACATGCTTGCTTACAACGTAGATTTACATTATCCACCACCACTCACCAGGCACCAAGTTGCATGCCCGTCTCCTAGCAAGTTAAGATATATAGTGGTAACTATTAACTTAATTGGATATAACTTAGGCGACCTACACACTAATGATTTCACAAGAGGCCAAGCAACCACAATCTTTTTCTTTTCTTTTCTTTTTAAAACTCAGCAACCACAATATAACGTGCTGCCAGCTTGATCCCTGCAGCACCACAACCGTTGATCATATAAAAACTAGGACATGCGGCAACTTATACCAACATGCTGGGGCTAGTAGCCTTGAGTATTTTTCTTTTGGCTAGTTTTGTAGTTTCATATAAGTATCTATGATCTAGCTTTTTGGCTATGGTTTTTGAGGGCGCTTTTTGGCTATGCTGTAAGCCTCACATTTCTTCTGCAAAGTGTAGTACAGCTGGTTAGGTTACATTATAGTTGTACATTTGTAATCAAGGAGCCAAGCAGCTATAATCTAATGCATCCAACAGCTAGATTTGCCATTGCCACAAAGAAGTAGGACAACTTGACTGAGTCCTATGAGAGAACCCAACGGCTTTATTTTAATTTCACTAGTACTTGCAGGCCACTACCAATGCTTTAGACCACCAGCTAACATATATGGACTATGTACAAAGTTGCTTTCGGGGGAAAGAAAGAAAAATTCAACAAAATAAAGCTCAGCATGTGAGCAAAAATTCAACAAAATAAAGCTCAGCATGTGAGCATTGCACTGTAATTGATATAGAAATCATTCCTGATTGTTGGTGTACTAGACAATATGTTTTGCACTGCAATAATCTCAAAATTGTTTGATAAACCCTTAACAGTATCTCAGTTTTGGCCATGCTTGAAATTTTTATCAACTAGGACTAGGAGAGTTTGGGGTTTTGGGCATAAATTAACCTTAGCAGTATGTTAAGAAAAGAAGGTTTTACTTTTCTCGCAAAAAAGAAGAAGAAGGTTTTACTATAAACAAACTACAAGCCAATTTTACTCTATAATCAGACTCTTCTCAAAACCAACAGAGACTTGAAAACTTCGCTCGGCTCAACATTTGGTGGAGAAGATGTCATTGTTCCTGTTATTTATTTATGTGAAGAGAAGAAATGAAGTCAATTAAATTCAATTAGCTATATCTCTAAAAAAAACTACATAGTTAATACGAAGAAAGAAATGTTTGAGCGTGCATAAGCTTAAAAGAGGATAACATTGGGCAACATTTGGCAGCCTTGATCGAGGGAATTGTTGGAGGTGGAACAAGTACCGGTACGATACTAACCAGCTGAACTACCAGAGGAAATTAGGCAGCAGCTTGCAACGAAGATTAAAAGAACTTCCACGTATTCCCATCGTGTGAGCAACTTATGATGTGTTCACTTGCAAAGTTTCCCCCTTTCAACAAAGCCAACTCCCACAAGAAAATTCGTGGATGCGCATAGAGATCACACAAGCTAGGCCATCCTCATACCGAAGACATCAAAAAATACAGCTCAATTAACATTAGGTAAGGTTAGAACAAATGAAATAAAAGACTAAGCAATCTTTCTTTTAATCTATACGGCTGTAGCATTGAGAAACTTGCTTATTTCTGTCTTATACAATTCGCACCACACACACACACACAAAAAAACCCAAACACTGATGCTCCCATGTGCAGCTATAATAGGTTAACTAGTAATTGTGTAGATTAAGTTATCATGAGCAATTAATGGACGCAGTAACTAAAGCTTTTCATCTTAGAACGTGCAAGGTAGTCGCCCCATGCTTAGCTTTTTCCATACGCGGCTATTAGCCCATTGGATCAGGTAGAGAAGTTGAAGGGAGAAGAAAGAACATATTTTCAGTTCCCGTGCAATGGAGATTTATATATGCACTAAATCATGTATGTATGTATGTACATGTAATCTAGCCACTTCCCCCCAAACGATGAAAAATATAAAGTAAACAAAACATGAATAACAACGAAACACCAAAAGTGGTCAAGCGTTCTGTAGAAAGGTAGAGGTAGAGAGGAATTATGCAACACTTGATTGTATTCATCAATATGAGCGTACATATATACCGGTATAGGAAGGCACGAGAGTGCTCGCATGCATAACTAATGCGCTACTATCTAGCCAGCTAACTAACAACTGATGAAGTGACGTAGAAATAGGGCGCACGAACAACTGATGTATGCCCAGCACGATGCATGTCAACACGTTCAAATATTTTAAGTGACAATTTTGACTTTCGAGGAAGCCTCGCGAGGAGCTTGTCAAGTTTAAAGTAACTTACAGTTTGCACCAATAATTGACTCAAGTCGCACAAAACAACAGGGCTAGGTGATCTTTGCACGTAACACTGCGGTTAGACAACACACATAACATCAGGTAAATTGACGTCGTGTTGCACTTTATGTCAGTTCGGAGCTGTGGTGAGAACATGACCTGGTTGTAGGCGCCACATAAGCATTGTGCTGGCAAGTGGGAGGCAAGGCGTTAACTTGAGGGCCTTCATTGACATCAACCAAACAAACAGACTTAGAGCAGCAGAACAACGAGATGGTTTTGTTTGGTTTGATCTATGTCAATGAAGGTTTAATGACGTGGAGCCAGATAAACTCGTCGCCTCCAACTTGCTAGCGTGGAGTCTAGCTCAGAGCTGACATACGCCTGTAAGTGGATCTTGTTTTGGTCACAACTCAAGGGTTAGTCGAAAGAGCAACCCCTATCAATTGACCTGATTTACATTGTAGGCCAAAATTGCATGACCTGCTGTTTTGTGTAACTTGAGTCAATTTAGCTGGTGCTTTTGATAAATCAATACAGCTTTGATTGCATAATTTTCTAAACCAAGCAAAAACTCCTGCAGAAATGCTCATGGTTAAGCAATATTTGGGTTCATCGAAGTGGCAGACAACAAGAATAAAGCATTGTTCTAGACATTATCAATAGCACAGGAAGTATATCACAGCACATGTTTAGATCATAGACTAATACTAGAACAGCGAGCAACATCGCCATCAATTCCATCTACGGAAACAGGGTATTACAGGAGATGTGAAGAAGCGACGTAGCCAAACTTGCCGCACCAAAGAGGTTGATGCAGCACGACTTGATGCAGGGAGGAAGTCGATGCCGAGAAGAGGTCAACGTAGTGTAGCAGACCGAACAGCAGCGAGCAGTCGCGAAGGCGCTTCCCAAAAACCTTATTCGCTCTCTCTCATGCAGGATCTCAAGAGCAGAGGGTTCCGGAGACCTACTCTCCCGTCCCTCGGTGCACGCCGAGGAACGAGATGGAGAAGACTTCGGGGCGGCGCAGTGCGTTTGGAAAAGCAGAGAATGACTTGTTTTTCGTCTAGAAGAGCGAAGACTTCTTATAGACGAGCCGCCACGGTTCTGAATCCGATTTGGACGCGAGTACGGCGCACGTTCCGAACTCGGTTTGGATTCTTATCAAAAATCGTGTGACAAAATAAATGGCAAAAGAGAGCCGCGACAGGGCCCAGCGGGGAGCCCGAATTCGCTGGACTATTCGCGTGCATGTCGTGTGCACGCACCTTTTGCCACGCCCGGCGAGGTGAGCAAGCGCGCACGTGTGGTATTTTCCTTTCTCACTTCACATTGCTTTGGAGAGGTGTGGAGCATCAACCTTTATAAGGTGGTCTCCCTCCACTTCCACTAGCAATATGAGACTAAAACCAGTAGCCCTTGCCATGTATGAGTGGGCTTTTGAGATTTATCTAGAATTAAATGCAGAACTAGTTTGGGTCTAGCCCATTAATTCCAACATTATTTGCTTTTGAGGCTTAGCTAGCAAAGAATTAATTACGACTTTTTCCAAACTAGAAGTTCTAGCTTTTTTCTTCTCTTTCATTATTATTTGAATTATAGGTGTACAACTTGCCAATTTGATCAGCACAGTTGGAAGCCTTAGCCTGGCAAGCTGAACACACAAGTTGCAAGTACAGTATTATTGGTTGTATATGTACAAACTCCATTCTTTTTATGTAATAATATAACTATAAAATAAAATTTTATATGGAGAAGTACATTTCTAGCTTTCACAAAGATAATTGGATAGAGTAATGAATAGACTCGCCGAAAGTGCCCAGCCGTGTACGCGAGACCCCAAGACCACAGGGAAATAGTAATGAATTAGTCTAGCTTATCAGAACAACCTGGCTTAGTCTTTAAAAATTCAGTACAATCATCTGCAAGCAAAATACAGCATGACAGCTGCATGCCTGCAAATCAGTGCTGTGTACAGTGCACGGTTGAATTTACGGTACACGTTATTTCGGAGTGCACGTAACGAAACAATAATGGAACGATCCGCTCATTTGCTCCTTCATCTTCTCTCTGTGTGGCTCTACTCGTTTAATATGGGCCTCCTAGATCAAGCTATCTCCGTTGCCTCTCAATGCTCTGCTCTGGACTCGACCCGTGCCGTTGGCCGAGCGACCGAAGCCAGTGCTTTGTGTTTGGGGTCTCTCAGAGTTAGATTCGGTCTCCCTTTCTCATGGCACCGTTTTGGTCTGTCCAGCTGCTCAATCCCATGTGTTATGTTTTTCTAGCAATAGAACCCCCTATTTGTATTTAATTCGAGTTCATCTCCTGGTCCAATCCCGGGTCTGGCCGAGCTATGTATGGCTTACCTTTCGAAGCCAACGATGCAGTCTTCATCAGCGCTACTGCTGATTCTTGGTGTGAAGCTTCCAACAGATCCGGCCGTTTTAGGGGCATTCTCGCTGGTGGATGCGCGTCCCCAGCTGCCGTCGCGAGCTTTGCAACTTCCTCCTCTTCTAAAGTGGACATTTTAGGAGGCAGACAGGATGTTGGCCTTCATTTTTCATCTCCGGCAGCAACAGCTTGTTGGGGCTTTCGGCGGCGACGCCTTAGACCCTGTACAATGTAGGTGCTTAGACAGGTGTCTCAGAAAAAAAAACCTAGTTTTTTTTGTGAGAGGTGCTTAGACAGGTGCTTAGGAAGGGCGACGGAAGCAAAGTTTAGCACCCGGTGCTAGGCTGGTGCTTAGAGTGACACAGGTGACAGGTGTTTCAACCGGTGCCTAGCAAATAATACTTCAAAAAGCACCAAATAGTACTCATATGAAGCGTTGCGTTGGAGACAACAGGTGTTAGAGTAGGTGCTACACGAATATTAAACCAACCTAAGCACCTATATAAAGCACTCTACATTGTAAGTCACATACTTTTTTGAGACGCCACGTTACTCTCTCTCTTTAAGCATCGGGCTATAAGCACCCTGCATTGTACATGGCCTTAGACGGTCTTCAGCCTCCGACACGCATCCCTCCTATACATTGGTTCGTGGCTACATACGCTTAGGGATAGGTTTTGTCATTTGTGTATCTTTTTATGCCTCGTCTTATCTCCGACGTACTATGGGGTCTGTTGACCTCATTCTGTTCTAACAAAAAAGCATGGATAACTCTAAAAGAAACTACAATAGTGATGAAAAGGTTCTAAGAAGACACAGAATATTAAACAAAATTGCAAAACATAAGCTTAGTCATAGGCTGTGTAGAACCTTGTTGTGTTTTACACCTCACGACGTAAAGGACGGGAGATTATTCCCTCTATTACCTTAAAAGTTAAAAGAAGTCATTCCGTATAGGTTTCTAGAGAGCTCGATAAACTGAACCTACGACCAGACCCCTCTCTTGGAAACTCCTAGGGCATGTAACAATTCAGGTGCTGAGAGGTGTCTAGCAAAAATAAAACGCTCTTTGCCACGCATGATAAATGAGTGCTAATCTCGAAGAATCGACGCTTGCCGGTCAAAAAAGAAAAAGAAAAGAATCAACGCTTAAGTATCCACCGGTGTTCAGCAGATGCTTGCGCATATAGTTCAGCTATACAAACACTTTAAAGGGTGTATGTTGACACTCCTGTTTGCTTCGTGGTTAATGAACAAACTGATGATTAATCACGGGACCAAAGAAACAAAGGGAAGCTACATATAGCTAGCTAAAAATTCTGATGCGATCGAGGCGAGTAGCATAGACAGGGAGACAAGAGCGCACTGGCGTGGCTAGCTGGCACGGCGACAAGAGAGGCTTTTGTCTGCTTTCAGGCTCCGTGCAGCCAGGTTAAGCTGTGGTTTAAGTAGTTAATCAGGTAAGCACGGGTTAGCCGCCTCGGGGCGCGTAGCCGATTGCCGTACGCTAGCTGCCTCCAAAGTTCCAAGTCACCGGACGCCGTGGTGTGGTGTAGTGTGGGGTTGCAACTGATCATGTGACGCGATGCGATGAATGCGCGCGCCGCCGTGCACCTCTCCGGGCTCCGGAGTCCGGACCACACATTCCCACCGAGTCATCCTCATCTTATACTACTGTTGCTGCAGAGATCCCTAGCTGTATTACTCCAGCAGATCACCGATTCTTAATGGAGTAGGCAGTGTAGCTCGGGTTGATTAGTTTGTCTGCTTGTCTGCATTTTCTTAATGCGTTAGATCAGGTCCATGTATATTAAGCTCGACCAGCTCAGGTCGATCCAGTCCCCACCCTGTATCAAACATTAATGTTTCAGCACGATGAACTTCCCTTTCCATGTATTTTCAGACATTCAGAATTAAGATTTTAGTTTTAGAAAGATCAAGGAACCTGGATAAGGATTATAATTGAATATACTCAATGAACGGAGCTAGATTAGAGATACCCTTGTCCAAACACACACTGAAATCCTGCTCTGCCGACCTGCCGTACACTTCTCTTCTTTTTTGGTGGACATTTCTCTGCTGCTGCTGATGAAGCCATCGACGTACCCGTCGTGCTTTGTCGAGCTCGACGGCGGCGGCAGCTACCGGCTTATGGGCACCGACGAGTTTGTGTAACATGAGATGAATCTGGCCTTTAGACACAGACATGACTTCGTGGTCTTCCAAGTTTTTTTTTCTTTCTTTCCTGTTCTTGAGATCGGCTTCCAAGTTGGGAGGTCAGCTACTTGGGCAGGCCTCTCCATGGTGTTTTAGGCCTTGGCAGGCCTGACCATCTCTAGATTTCTCTTTACCTTTTTCTGGCTGTTCCCATCGGATTCCAAAAACTTGAAGAATTGAAGAGAAACTTCATCTCAGAGAGATTTCCAGAGAGAGGGGACAAAAAAAACAGTTGTGATTTTTTCATGCATGAATTCATGTAGGAAATAAAAAGCGTATCTAGCATGAGGATTCTTAGTGCGGGGTTTTCTACTTTTTTGGAAACACTGAAGAGTCTAATCAACAAATGTTAGCTACTTCGCCAAATAGTGGTCGCTCAAGTCTTTTGAAGTATGAACTTTCAGCTCGAATGCATGAACTTTCCTATTTGGGATTTAATAAAATAAACTAAAACTTTCAGCTGTAATTTGGAACTCTTAGTCGACAACTCGAACTCCCAAGCCGATTTGGCAACTTTTAAATAAAAACTAAAAGTCCAAATTGGAGATTTTACAATTTCCATCGTAATTTTGAATTTTCAAAAGGAGTATGATTGGGATTGGGGATTTTTGAACTCTCAAGTGCAATGTGAGAAATGTCAAGAAGCTTCTAGATTAGGGTTACGAAACCATTACTGAGGCTAGCGCATCTGATTGACAGACGATTTGGCTATTTCGTCGTCGACAAACCCTACCACAAAATAACCCTAAGATTTCGCGGCACGAGTTGCCTTATTTTGGTTGGCATAAGGTGCACAACGGAGGGAGAGATGGTAAGGTGCTGAGGTGGAGAGGCTCACTTGCCAACGTTACATAATCCTTTTTTTTAGAGAAATCGTACCAGATTCATTAACATTGTGGACTAGACAAATCGCTAGCCACAAGGCCATTTACAAAATCACAGGCATTCATCAAGCCACACACACTTACTCGAATGTCTCAAAGACGTCCCAAAGCTTGCAAGCTCATGAGCAACTGAGTTACAGACACGAAGACATCATAAAACATGGACTTCGGCAAAATTACATACAACCAGCTCACGGATTTATCTAAATATTGCACAATTGAGCCATCATCCACCGCATCGTCCTCGATTGCATCACGGAGATTTGCCGCATCTGTTTCCAAGCACAATTGAGCTACACCCATCTCAGCAGCGATTTGGAGGCCCTTTGCTGTGGCGTACCCAGTTTTAAGGCTGGATAAACCCTTGTGTTTACCGTATTAGTCCCATGATCGATAGCTAATATACACAAGCATTTGATACCGAAGTTTGCACGATACATTGTTCAGTACACAAGTAGTCAATATATGGTCTTTAATATTACAAACCGGGCATATTGGCCGAATTCAAATAGCAGCGGAAATACACACACGGTAGGTGGCCCATTAATATGCCGAACCACAGGCAACTGACTGGGGGAGAAACCCTACGCCTCGAAATCGCTGTCGCTATCTCCAATTTGGTACTCCTCATCGTCTGGCCACATAACAAGCCAGGTGAGTACATTGAATGTACTCGCAAGCGCTCCACCAGGAAGTTTATCACGAATATGAGCATGCAAGGGAATAATCAAGAAATTGGCTCTAGCCTAGATTTCATATTGTGCGAGAAAGTAAGTTTGCATTTGAAATATGTAAATAGATATAAAAGCAATTCTTAGCAAAACATCTCGACGCAGCGAGATAAGGTACCTGCTTGAATCGTTCTACCCGTTACAACGGGGAGATCATCTCTATGCTTGCCGTTATAACGGCAAAGCATGGTAATCGTCCGATTCCTCAGGGAGACAAAGCTCACCTGGTACCTACAGGGATACCAATGAAAACACGGTAATCACCCGATTCCTCGGGGAGACATAGCTCACCCGGCACCTACGGGGATACTAGGGTTTGCCCGAGTCCACGGGGAAATCCCTTATTCACTCTTCCCGACTCAACGGGAGCTTGCATGTCACCCTACGAACACGGTGGATCACGTCCTTAAACCCATAACCTATTTTTGACTTTGAAAGTCAGTCTACTTTAGTGTGGCCTAACCAAGTTTGTCCATGACCGCGGACACGGCTATTCGAATAGTTTTAACCCTCTGCAGAGGTGGTACGGCTTTACCCACACGATGTAGGTCGCCCTGGGCATACTGTGCACCGCATACTACTAGAGCTAGTACAACGAGACTCTTCGTCGGTGTGAACCCAGCCATGAACCCGCTAGAAGGACATGTCTCAAACCTAGCTTGAGTCAGTATCATCGCTTGTAAGGAGGTTGGTGTTCTAACTTTGTGGCGAACAAGCCATCGCTTTCTTGCGGAAACTTTTCTCTACAAAGGACACAGCCTCGTCTGCATGCTATGCACTGCCTACGGGTTCATGCTAGTTCAGGCCGGGTACTATGTCAAGTCCTTTCCATAAAAGACATGTGGACATACGGTAAGACTTGGCCAAACGGCACTTAAACTCGGTCCTTAGGTGATCCGAGAGGGACTCCACACCACTCCCGTAAACGGGTGGCGAGAACGGCTTTACCTCGCTCTTTAAACAAGCTCCCTGCTTTCACCCTTCATTACCGACCCGGATCAAAAACTTCTCTATTTTTATTTTTGGTTTCGCAAAACCATTTACGGTAAAACATACCAACCCATGGCTATGCTACCTTCATACACCTCCGAACACGACGGTCCATTTCCAAGAATTTACCATATGAAATATAGGGTGTTATCATCTTTTCTTTTAAAACCCTAATTTCACTACGGCAGGGCTAAGCATGTATATATGTATATACTCTACCCTAAGTTTTTCCGCTAACATTCTTGGAATATATAATCCTTAGGGCTACAAGGGTTTCAGGGTCGGACTAGGGTTTTCTACACATCGGTATAACTATGCTACATAAAATAACGATGTTAAAACATAGCATGCATGTTTCGTAAACAACATAACATTTCATAAACTGGGGGTTTCAACATGATCAATGGTGGAGAGCTTGCCTGGCAGGTCTTGGTCTTGCTCCAGTCCCGGGGATGCTTCGGGTTTCTCCTGACGCACGTACCTCACACCGTCAATTACATGTTTCAAAATAACGCCAATAAGAACCAAGCGACATGAAGTACCAAAAGAGAAACCAGTGGAAAACACATGCCATGCTTGCAAAGATAACCGGGAAGAAGAGAAGTGTTGACTTTATATTTTATGCGGGGACTAAGAAGATTTGGGTTTCATGCTTAGGTATTATTTTTTTTGATCGGAAACCCTAGTTTTATCATGGTGGAGGTGGACTTAATGGTTTAAAGAGGTGTTGGGGAAATATTTTGATGAGGTTCGACAAGGTTGGGTACTATGGAATACATATATATATGCATGGAATCGACATTAGGGTTTTTAGGTTTTAATGAGCCTTCTTCATCTTCGGATCATGCAACATGAATATATGTATGTGGCTTGAGCAAAGTTTCAAAACACTAAAGTCTAACCTGCTGGAATACCCTAAAATGGATCGTAGGTTCGAAAGGAATTTCAAAGTCATTTGAATTTAAAAAGGATACTTGAACTATTGCCTGTACAGAGAAGAATATTTGGATTTTTGAAATTGTGTTTGAACCAAAAGGTTGAAAATATTTTTAGGATCATTTCTTGTTTTAGAAACTTTTCAAGAACCGGACATCTAAGCCCTGAACCGGTTGAACCAAGGACTAGGGTCGGTTCTAGAGGAAAACTGGCCGGTTTATTGGAGAAAACCGGGCTTGAGGATGCGTGGCGCTCTCTTCACTGGCTTCGGACCCGGGTGGAACGGGGCCCGCTGGCAGTGGCAGGGGTGACTTACCCCTTCGGGTAAGGACCCCCGAAGCTCACCTGCCCGGGTGGAATTTCCCCCCAACGGCCTGTCCGAACGGGGCGGCGGCGGCGGTTGAGTTCAGTCGGAAATCGGCTGGCGGTGGAGTTTGGTCGGCGAGCGGCTGCCGACGGCAGAGTTTGGCCGGAGCTTGGGATTGACGGCCGGTGGAGGCAGGTAGGGAGGAGACGTGTGGCTTGTGATGAATTAGTGCTGGGAGAGAGAGCTCAGCTCGGCTTGCTATCACAGTGGCGACCCGAGCTCGGCGGTCCGGCGGAAATGGGAGCGGTGGAGCTGGGGTAGGGCTGCCGGTTGCTCAAAGATAGCTGGGGAAGAAAAAGGGCTCGGGCATGGCCCTCTTATTGGTGCGGTAGCTAGGCTTGGAGATGGCGGGGCGGAGGCCGCTTGGCGCTACCGCGCAATAGCGATGGGATGGCTCCAGAGAGCGGTGGCTAGGGCACTAAGCAAAGCGATGGGGCGCGGCAACCAACTTCAGTGGCCAGGAAGTGAGAGGTGGCAGGTCAATGCCGTATGTGTGCAGCTGGTGGGCTTGCCGTGCGCGTCCAGAGCGATGCCAGCACGTGGCCTGAGCGGCATGGACATGTCAGGAGGTCTTCGAGTGCACCAGGTGAGGTTCAATCATGCCACTGGCCTGAGGAGACATTGATGCACACAATTGCAAGCAAGGGTTTCTCCTGGAGTGCAAAGCACAGTTGCTGGAGGTCATGCCATTGTCGGCAGGAGGTGACAAGGAGGTTGAATCCCTGTAGATTGAGGCCACTCACTGAGGCAAGAAGGGGTGGGGCAGAGTCTTGGAGTGAAGTAAAGATGCTGGCAAAGGTTTGGAGTGAGGTGGTTGAGGTTTAGACTTGGTCACATGGGAAAAATAGAATTTGAGCAAAGTGTTTGATGCCTGGCATTCGAGATTTTTGAACTGGAGGCATCCATGTTTTTACACATTTGGAACATCGGTTCTGAGATAAGTGTTGTGTAATTTTATAGGATTTTTCTGAGCTTTAGATATATGGGTTGTAGCTCAAGGTGAAATTTTGACCTAGATTCAAATTTGAAAGTATTCAAAGATTTTTGAACTAGACCTCCAAATATTATTTCATAGTTGGGTGACAAATAGGTTTAGAAAGTTTATGAAATTTTTCTAGAATTTTTGGGTAGAAGAAAATACATGAAATATAGATTTTAGGTTTCTGCCCGATAAAAGAATTATTAGGAAATGGGGCGACAGATTAGGTTTTAGGGTTTCGGGCGACGGCATGACTGCGGTAGGGTATGGGGAAGGTTAAGATCAACATTTGGAGTGTCGGAAACGAAGATGGGCAAGTTGCCACTTAGGGTTAGGGTTTGGATGGTGTCGGGTGCATACGGTGCGTGTGTTGATTAGGGTTTAGATTTATGAATGCACCTGCGATGATAGGGTGGCGGCTCGGGTTCGTTGCACGATAGAGCAACCTAACTCAAGTGCTCCCCATGAAATGTCATGCTTCGAAAAGATCTGAAATCCGAATGAACATGCGATATGGTTGAAACATATATACGCATATATGCGTTTTTGGGGTTTAAGTTTCCGGAAAATCCGGACGATGAAAATTAGGGTGTGACATTTGGGCACGCCACAACCTCCACATGTAGGGCATCCTGTTGACCAGAAAGATGCCTTGCCGCGGCCATAAGCATGTCGCTAGAGTAGTCACTCAGTACTGCACCCCAGTCACCACAACCACTAGATGGTGAATAGGAGCCATCGATGTTCAATTTGACAAAGTCTTGCCGTGGTCGACGCCATTGCAGCACGCGCATAGGCTTTGGTTTCAGAGGCTTGATCAGGTACCATTCAAACTCAAGCCAAAGACACATCATGTTATGGTACACTTCAAAAGGGTTTAGAGTCTTATGTTCACTAATCACCTTATTGCAAGCACGCCACTAACACCGTAGCAGGATAAGGACATTCACGCTTACTTAGGCATCAATTCTCCATATATGCTCCAGTATAGAGAAAGGAGTGGCACAATTACTCATCTGCAATCTGACATCTTCCAAGAGTAACTCCCGCCATATAGGTTTTACCTTCTTGCATTTGAAAAAGAGGTGAGCCCCATCCTCATTCAGTCGGTGACATAGCGGGCTGATGGGATCAATTTTTAGCCCTCTTCACTGAATATTGGATCTGAGTGGAAGACTATTATGCGTGAAGCGCTTCATCTTGTTATCCGTTGCTTATGGCCCGTTACATGATCTGATGAGGAGCCAAGGTCATAGACAGCGGATAAGAAAGGGCTTGCAATCTGACGGCCGTGGAGTTCACACGTCGAATCGAACACGCTTTAATGTTTTCATACAGCCTGCATCGTCAAGACAAGGGGAAGTTGAAGTGCATATTTGGTTTCCTCACCCTTAGCATTGCTCAGCTAGATTAGTGGGGAAGGATGCATGTTTGGTTGTCTTGACCAGCTTTACTTTCGAGTGAGGTGAGTAAGAATTTCCTTGCTTTAGAAGTTCACATCCACTAGGAAGGATCTGGCTTAGCCACTAGCAAGGCTAGGAAAGATTAACCCAATAAACCAAACACGCCCAAATTTTCACAATTAAAACGCGGAGTAGTTATCAGTCAATTAAGCAATGGCCCTTAAACATTTTTACTGTGCATCACTCTTCATCATATAGGTTCAGAAGAAACATGAGTAGCTGCCCCGTCCCTTTCGTGCTGTGAGAACGTGCCTTCGAAGGTAAAAAAAAATCCACGGACGTGAGAATAGAATTGGAGAAATGAAGTCGAGAGTGTTACCGTTAGAAATGGATGCACGGAATAAACTCATCAGTCATGTCTAGGCAGGTAGCAATGCTAACCAACAGTTAACAGACGTCGAGTTTAACTTTGAAACTGCAACTGTGACAGTACTTGGTTGTTGGTTAGCAGGTGTTAATGACGATCTTCTTGGTCAGCTTTTACATGTGTATGCAAGAGTGAGGCAGTCAGGGCCAATGAGGCAGTCAGGACAAGTGAGGCTAGATCGATAGTCTACCTTTTCAAACAAAAGAGCGCGTCATACTACGAGGTCACATGGGTAAAAAAGTATGACTCCATCCTGGATCACTCATTTATCCGCGAGACTGGGTTTAGGTGCATATGTGCGATCAATCGTTGGAAAGAGATAAAAAAGTTCACAAAAAACTTATAACATTAGTATATGACGCATTTATAATGCTATAAAATTTGAAGTCTCAATTTGATCCACACACCAAATTCTGTTGTGAATAGTATCTGCTACTATTGACATCAAAATTTGTTTTTTCCTAATGCATAGATTGTATTTGAATTAAAAAAATTTATGATACGATAGATACATCTTATACTAATATTGTCAATTTTTTAAATATTTTCATTACTTATTCGATCTCCAAAGCGATGAATCGTCCTTAAATCCTGTATTGCCTAGCAGTTGCTCTCAATTTTTACAGCGTCCCAACACGATTCCACGTTACATCCCAGATAAAACTAAAACTATATTCGAAGGAAATAAAACTTTTTCCTCATGAAGAAGATATTCTCATGCATCCATCGAGGTGTGCCTAGAAGGTTCAGCAGCTCTCTTCCCAAAAGGGAAGAAGGAAAGAGTAGTAGTGGCTGGAAGGGAGGAGGCGGCGAGTCGTGCAGGACACTTGGGCGCTAGCTCTTTGCCCAACAAGCAGCAGCAAGAACCAAGAAGACCTGCCTCCGCCTGCATGGGACGCATAACCCGAGGAGGAGAAGCAGAGGAGACGAGCATCCAGCAGAACAAGACGCGACTCCCTCGCTCCCCTTCCCCCCCGCCCTCCACCATTTCCGCGACCCGGAGGGTTGACTCCCTCCACCCCTCCCACTTCCACCCGGGCCCCACCCCTCCAAACCCCACACGTCAGTGACCGCACCAGCAGAGCAGCCCCGGGCGAGAGAAGCGCGCCACGCCGCGGCACCGGGTTCGTTCCCCCTTCCGTCTCCGGCTAGGACTGTGGCGCGGTGTTGGCTGGCGGTGCGGCACGGGCGACGCGGGTCGCACTCGGGCTCGCTGCGTTCGGGTCCGGGCTCGGGTCGTATTCGGCGCGGATGGTCCGTGGCGGCGGTGGCCGGGCGCGGAACCCTAACCTAACCCTAGCTGGTGGCGACTATATTAGATGCTGGGGGGAGGCAGCGGCAGCGGCGGCGGTGCTGGTACTGGACTGGGACTCGACTTCTCGGCGGTGATCCAGGCGGCGGTGTTCGGGCTCGTGCTGTTCACCGCGGCCGTCGCCGCCGTGCGCCGCGCCGCGTCGAGGTACTTCGTCGTCGACGCCGCCGGGTTCGCCACCGCGTACGACGATCACCATCACCACAGCGCGCCCGCCTACCCGATGTCGCCTCAGGGGAAGCAGCAGCAGCCCATGGACCAGGGGCAGGCGGCTGCCGGCGGGGAGGTGTCGCCCTGCGCCGAGTGCGGTCGCGTCAGCACCAAGAAGTGTTCCGGGTGCAAGCGGATGCGATACTGGTGCGTCCTTCTCCCTCCCTGTTACTTGTAATGGTCTAGCACTGCACGTGATCTTGAATTATTACTGAGATCCTTCGGAATTTGTCGCTTGTGTTGTGTAATTCGGTGGTTGGTGCGGGCAATTGTGCCGGGATTTTTCACGGTTCTTAGCCTTAACCCCGTTGTCCCTGTCTGTGAATTGTGATGTGCTGTTGTTTCTTGGATTCGTGGGGAATTTGGTATTTCGGGTTGAGAGATTTCGTAGTTCATGAGTGTGGACATATGTAATTGATGGAAATATCTGATCTTGCGAGGTTATTGCGTGGGGTGTCTGCAGTTTGGTGTTCTGGTGACTGGTGAGGGTGCTTACATGGGATATGCAGAGAACAGATGATATATGTCGTCTTGTAGGGGGTATTTATGCTTTATTTGTGCTATTTGGTTGTGTACTTCACCACAAAAAAGTTCAGATTCTTGCTTGTTGTCTTGAATGTGGTTGCTAGCACTGGAGAGGAGCTGTAGTGTCTCATCAACGGGTGTTTTGGGTGAGTGGATACACATTGTGCGGGAGAGAAGAAATCATGATGATACTGTCGTTTTGACAAGTGCTAGGGTATTCGTAGCAGAAGATTATTGTTGGTTAGTTTCCTCTAATGCATTTGAACAGTACAAAGAAGTTGATGTTGTGAGGCTATGTTTTGAAGTTAGTGATTTCCCTGTACTAATTTCGATGTGTCGCACAGTATCGTAAATTTGCTCTGAGGCATATTTGGTGAACTAAGACAACGGAAAGTTTAAAACAGTGCTGAACAGAACGATCTTGGAGAAGTATCCTGTGTTTTATATTTTTCTGATTCTCTCGTGGATTGGAGGGGAAAGTTGGTCATCTTAAGCCTTTATTCATATATTTGTTTTTGAAATATCTTTTACATCAGTTTTTTTGGATTGAATAGTATGAAATAATCTGTTCTTGCCGTGCTTGTTTATGATATGTCTACTTCTGATTCTTCTAGGAGAAAAAAAGATTATACTTTTGTGTTTTGTTGTGAGTAAGTGGTTGATGTGGTGCCGGTTTCATGAGCTCGAGTCTTTATGCACAGGACAATAGGAAAGTTAATATTAATTTTTTTTACCCTTTTTGTGCAGTTTGATTATTATGTAGTGGTAAGATATGCTGCTCTTATGAGTTCCCCTTATTTGGATGTTGATAATGCCCACACATCAAACAGTACGAACCACAAAGTTTGTTTTTAAGAGGCCATATGCCTGGTTTGGTTGGAACAAAAATGGAGTTCCATCTTGAATGTATTTTGGATCATCTCATCCTGTCTGGTAATCTTGGCCCATAGTAGCCACGCATGCGGGTCAATGCCACGTTCCATTACCCAGGGTCGTTCAACCCCAATCGAGGGATGGGGTCATTGGTGGGTCGACATCGAGTCGACTGCGGGACGTGACCTGAGCGAGGTAGCACAACCCCAAATCAGCTCCCGAGAAGCTTGAGGAAATGGACTCGTGGAGGCTTCCTTGGCTGTCACACCCTGCGTTGAGAAGGGCTTCGTTGCTTCAGTATCCACGTTCCTTTGCTGCTGCTGCTCGGGACATTGCCATGGTTGGCTGGTCGCTTTGAGGAGGAGAGAGAGAGAACAGTTAGGGGAGAGGGAGCTGCTGCTGCCTGTGGCTCTGCATGTTGCATTGCTTGTGTGTTATAGTGTTAGGGTTTTGATCTTTTCCCTTTGGGCCTGACTTGGGCCAGTTGAGCCTCTCTTAAGTGTTACCGATTCCATAGCCTAGGCTTGGCAGCCTCTTTTTTCTTTTCTCTTTTATGTTTTCTTTTCTAGTCCTCTTTCTTTTCCGTCTTTTTTTCTGTTTGCAACTATTAGTTAGGGCTGTGTACCACGACACACCGTATCGTACTGAGATCGTCGAGGCGAAATTATTTGGTTTGTGTCCCACATCCCGAATTAGCGTCCCAAAGAGGTATGCCCCTCGCCACACCTCGTCTTGAAGAGGTGGTGCCCGCTTTCCGAGACCCCGTTCCTCGACCTGAATGACCTGGGTTCCTGGTAACTATGTTCTGGCCCATATGGAAGTTGTGAAATTTGATCTTTCAAAGTGCTGCTATACTCTATGTGTTGGTTATTTTAGCAATCAATTTTAACAGATCAATAGACTCATGAACAACAGATGATTCCACTGAAGGTTGTCCCAACTCCCACACTTGGACTTTCCCTGCACTGTTTTTTCATATAACTAGTTTCCAGACTTCCAGTAATTTCATGATACACAATCACTGAACCCTGTTTTACATTATTATTTTCTCACCGAACCCTGTTTTACACTAGTATTTCTACCATCACGCTGTTATGTTTCTCCTGAGTATTTGCCTTACGTTGTATGCTCTTATTTAGTTCTGGAGAATGCCAGTCAAAGCATTGGCGATCTGATCACAAATTCAAGTGCAAACAAATGAAATTATTGGATCCTGTTGACAATTTACCCTGTGGAGGTGCCGCCAACAGTAAGAAGTCATCTGGTTTTGGTTGTATCTCATTAGTGCCTGGGCATCGGAAAACAAACAAGGTTTGTAACTATGCTCTTAACCCAGAAACATGCATGCAGAATGGACAAACATTTTTCGCTCATTCCATATGCAGGTTATCTTTCCTTATGATGAATTTTTAAAGCTGTACAACTGGAAGGACCATGATTTTTTACCTTGTGGACTTGTCAATTGTGGCAACAGGTATGGTGGAACAATACTATCTTTTGCTCCATCATTTGTTTAGACACTTGCTTAATAGTTCTTGCTTATTTTGTGCAGTTGCTTTGCCAATGTGGTTTTACAATGTCTTTCATGCACGAGACCACTTGTGGCCTATCTGTTAGGAAAGGACCATAGTAGGGAATGTAAGTGATGGTTTACGACAACTATATATTGACATTTAGTTTATGCTTAACAATTAATGCCATCTCAACATTTCAGGTTCTGTAAGACACGAAGATTGGTGTTTCTTGTGCGAGCTGCAATCTCATATTCAAAGAGCAACTGATAGTTTACACCCATTTGCTCCGATGAACATTCTTTCTCATTTACCAAATATTGGTGGCAACCTTGGCTTTGGTAGACAGGAGGATGCTCATGAATTCATGAGGTCAATTACTTTCCTTGCTTGATTTTGTGTGTGTTTACTCTCTTTTGGATTGTCTTGAATGCTGTGTGATGTGTGTTGTATATTTATAGATTTGCAATAGATAAGATGCAGTCAGCTTGCCTTGATGAATTTGGAGGTGAGAAGGCTGTAGATCTTAGCACCCAGGAGACAACTATTATTCAACACATATTTGGCGGTCGTCTGCAATCTCAGGTTTCTTCTGTTTCCACTTCAAATTTAATATTTCAATTACAATCAAAGAGTCTGGCATTCTGATTGCTCTGTATTCAATCAGCTCTAAATTCCTAAGGGCACCTGTCTTTCAGTATGCACCTGTTACAACTTACAATTATCAAATGTAATGTAGGGTGCCTAACCTAAATGGCATGTGCAGGTTCAATGTACTGCATGTGGAATGGTCTCAAACCGCTACGAGAATATGATGGACCTGACAGTTGAAATTCAAGGTGATGCCGGATCCTTGGAGGAATGCTTAGATCAGTTCACTGCTGTAGAGTGGCTTGATGGGGACAATAAGTACAGATGTGATGGGTAAGTGCCATTTCCTGCTTTTGCTCACTTCAAATATCTGTACATATACAGATCTTACATGATCATATTTTGATATAATGTCCACCTGTGAACTAATTTAGTTTTGAGCATATGCTGAAATCAGCTTGTTCTTATTAAGGATCAGTACAGAATGATCTTCTCTTGGCCTGTTTAAGTCTCTTCTAAACACAGATTACTTTAACAATGGTGTAGGCAGGAATACTTAAACTTAGCCTGATTATGATGTTACGTAAAGTTCCTTGAGTTGGTAACTATATTCTTTGTATATATTTTCTAAATTTAAATAATGGTTGGTTTAAATCTGGAGTAATTTGAATATAATATCTACCTGGAATCATCCACCCGTTGCCAGTCTACTACACTTCTTTACGAGAGGAACATGAGAATTGTGTAATCTGTCATCTGTCATACTTTGGCAAGCACAAGTTAACAAATGCACATCTTGCCACTAATATTTTGGCCTGCTGCATGTAGCAACTGCTAGTTGAAGTTCTTGTATGAGATGTCTTTTACTATCAGGGCATTCCCAATGCATTGTATCTTAGGTTATATCTTATTGTATTAGATACAACCTGCTCAATGGGTTGTATCTAAAAGAGCTCTCATTTATTGTGTTTTGTGAGAGAAAAATCATGAGATGTCTTGGATTTGGTGCTAAGATCCATATCTAGATTAAGATATGGTTACTCTCTCTTTCCTCATTAAATAGGGTGCCACATCAGATTTTTTGCTTAGGTGGCATGATTTAGATATAGTACATGGTGGAGCATTGGGACTGCCCTCATATATTGTAACCTATGATGCATAATTTCTTGTTCAGTCCCTTCCTTTTTTTTTACTAAGGTTTCTTTTTCAGATGTTGTTGACTTCAGACTGAAGTACCAAATAGAGTAAAAGTCTCAATCAATGCCACCTTTTTCTCTAATAGATATATTGCTTTTATGCAGATGCAGTGACTATGTCAAAGCACGAAAGCATCTTACAGTGCATCAAGCTCCAAATATACTCACTATTACTCTTAAAAGATTCCAGGTCAGTACGTCAGCTTATTAGCAATGCTGTTGTATTATGAAAGCAGTACATAATAAACTTTCATATGGTTACAACAGAGTGGTAGATTTGGAAAACTGAACAAGCGAGTTACATTCCCTACAAAGTTAGATCTAACGCCATACATGAGTACCGCTGATGGAAGTGACCAGTATGATCTCTATGCTGTTGTTGTTCATCTGGATATGCTGAATGCCTCATTTTTTGGGCATTATATATGCTACATAAAAGATAGTCAAGGACGTTGGCTTAAAATTGATGACTGCAAGGTACCTGTTCACCTCTGTGTTATGATGATACAAATATTTTTCCCATAAACGCCAATGGATCCACTTGCTTACTTCCATTTGCAGGTTATGATTGTTGACGGGGAGGAAGTACATGCTCAAGGTGCTTATATGCTTCTATATAGCAGGTAGTTGATATGCCTTTCCTCATCTATGTCTCTGTTTCATGTGGGTGGCGCCAGTCCTACTGGAAGGAAAAAACCACATATACCAGAGTCCAAGTCTATTTGTCTATTGCTACCTGATACCAGTTTGAGTGGATCATATCTACTTTCTTGCTGCTCTTTGCATTTCTTGTACTCTTAGGATTATGTGATCACTTTCTTCATTATTAACCAGATATATTAGTAGTAGATGGTGGAATTCATATTACCTTTTTAGGCAAAAGAAAGAAAAATTTCATATGGGCTGGGCTCATACTTGCTTCCAGACTGTTCTGTTGTTGGCTCATATGGTTTCACCATTTTAGCCCAAAAGTTATCTGATGGAACCTCCCTAACCACCTAAATTTTCTTCATTTTCTTAGTTTCTTACTTTACCATGTTTGCAATATTTTTGGTTCTCATGCTAAGTTATTTATCTATTTAATCCAATTTTTTCTCATAAATTTAACTAGTATTACTTCTCTGAGACTGGTAGGGACATGCTAAGATGTTCTGGACTTGTGGTCTGACAAGCTGTCCTTTTCCTTTTACGGCTCTCTGCAGGAGAACAGCTCGTCCTAGGCCACTTTTTGCAGTCAAAGAACCTGTGAAACAGCAGGAGAAATGCAAAGTGCCCCTTTTGAATGGACACAATTATTTGATACCAGAGGATGTGTCATTAAAATGTGAACCATTTTCGAAGCCTTCAGAAGATCTACGAGCTGATTTTGAATCCAGCAACAAATCTTGGCATAAAATGGATACCAGGGACCAGGAGTCAGACTTGGATTTGCATATAAACATTGAGAGAGATAAATTCACTACGAACGGAAATCTACATCTGCCAGTTTCATCGGCATTACATGTCCTCGAAGAAGCTACTAGAGGCTCAGGTTCTCTGTTAGAAGGCTGTACTACCATGAGATCTGAGAAATTTGGCAACTCCGCATGTGAATCATCTTCAGTTCATTCCTCTGCAGAGGAATGCAAGGAAGCTACCCCGTGTATTGATCCAGTTGACTACATGGATATCGATAGTGAAGCTGGAACAGAAGTTGAAAGACAGAATGTGCAACAACAACCTTTCTTAGGTGATTCAGTTGGAATGATAGGCAATAAAACATCAGTCCCAACATTTGAGAATGGGATGGCAGGAAAACCAAAACCACTATTTTCTCTTGGTTTCCTTGACAATGGGTTTAATCCAAGGCCTCACAGAGAACCATCAGGCAGCAACTCAAATCGGAATAATACAAGCAATGGTAAACTATCAGTGGATGATCACAATAAATCTTCCTGGAATTTGCCAGTGAAAGAATGCAAAGGGGACATGTCATTCTTACAACGTGGGTTCCTTGAAAGGCCTTGCTCTAGAGAGAAATCAGTTAAAGGCGGTGATGGTTTGCCATTTGGTAATGGCACATCATCATCCTTTGTGAATGGCAATGGTATGAATAATAATTCTTCATCTCAAAGCAGCAAAGGTGGCATGGGCATCTCTCCTGGGTTCCTTACAAAGCGTTGCAGGGAGTCAGCAGTCATGGGCACCACTGCAAGCTTTATGCATGATCTGCAAACCAGTAGCATTTGTAAGGAGCAAGAACCTGTTGGTGCTGCAGCACTTCCAAACCAGATACAAGAAAGGCGTTCAGATTGCACAACTAATGGCACTGCGTTCCAACACAGAGCAGGTACAGTTGATAATGCGAGTGGTCATCGTGATGAAAATGGGCATGCAGTTCTGGCCACCGAAAATGCTAGCTATGGTGAAGAAAATGGCAGTAATGGAACTCTTCATATGCATGGCAGCAGTAGCGAAAGGGATGATGCATCTGTCATGCTTGTCTCTGAGAATGGCATGGGATCTGAAAATGCTGACCACCTCAAGTCCATATCTGCTGCACTTGACCATGATGGTTTGCGGCGAAGATTAACCTCAAAATATTTTGAGCAGAATAGTATTGATGCCCAATGAGAGCATGACCGCAAGTCATAGCTGGTGAGAACATTACAAAGGATATGGATTCATGTTGGCTGAAGGTACAAACTGAAGGGCTATGGGGCTAGGAAGTCGAAGACTGCTGCTCTCATGTTGGTGGGTTGATTGGATTGATTACTTGCCATTGCAACTAATAGTAGTTTGGCCTCTTTTTTCCACATGGCTCCCACTTGTCAAGAGGGGTGGAGGGGTGTCTCTGGGCTTCCACACAATTTGCAGAAGCTCAGATGCTCCCCTGGTGCCATGATCTTTTGTTGCCATTAGGTACATAGCAGAGTGTAGGCTTACCTTTCTTTCCCCCTTGTTGATCCACCGCTTGAATAAACTGGAACTGCTGACTACATTGTCATGGATGCTGAATTAATTGTAGTGATAAGAGGAAATTATTCTGATCGCCCTCTGCATTTAGCGTCGTTATTTTCTGTCAGTGCATGTTATATTTTCGTGGATGTGTACGATGCAATGATCTTTTGCCGGTCACTTGTTTTAATATCCATGAGAGGGCGTCTGTTTGCTGTTTTGTTTGGCAGAGATATTGGCCATCAGTCCGGATGAACAGCTATCTGCTTTCTGCTCCTGTTACTGTAATTACATGCGTATGTTGTGTATATGTTGTATTGTATGTTGTGTATGTGTTGTATTGTGAGTAATATGTAGATGCTGGCTGATGCACGGTTTATGCTTCGCTGCTACTCCTTCGGGTTTCCTGCTACGCACCACCTTTAATCCTCTATCTGCTCTGTCTAAGAAATTGAACCTGAATGTTAGGAGTAGTTGAAGGTAGCTAAGGCGCACGGAAACACATACATTTTGAAGTTCTCTTATTGGTAGGAGAAACCTTTTTTAAATGTCTTCTCCAGTTAACCGGCAAGTATATATGGCACCCTGAATTTCGTAACTGACTCTCTTCGTCTTTCCTCTGCTTCTCTCGTTATGTTCGTCTTTCTAGGCTGCGGCGACGACAGTTGTTCGACCAGTGGAGAGAGGTGCTAGGACGGGTTCCATTTTTGTGCGAAACCGAGAGTCCCTAACACATGATAGCGGTGAGAACGTAAGTGGAGGCTATTTCTCTAGAGGAGCTAACGGCGCCACGGCGGTGTAGCAGCGGAGAAGGCGAGGAGAAGCGGAAGGGCAAAGGTAGTGGCACAGGGAAGGGAAGCGAGGTGAGGCGAAGAAGAAAGCTCATGCTGTGACGAAACTCACTTAGGAGGGGAGGCAGCCAGCCAGATCAAGACGAACTGAGAAAGGGAGGGTCTTCTTTTTTTTTCTTTGAGAGAAAGGGAAGGCTGATTGCAAAGCTTGCTGAATTAGAGTTCTCTTGAGTGGTGCAAAAGATATTGCATACTGGGGAGATCTGACGGTTCATGTATGCTGGTGGAAATATCGGACGGCTAGTACTGTATGTGTGACGTGGCGCGCTCTTTTGCATTGAAGTCCAGATAATTTGACATGTAGATGTGTTATCAGAAGAAATAAGCAAAATCAGCAACTCCAGGCAGGCAGTTATAAAAGGAGCCATCCTCGAAACAAACTAGAAAAAAAGCAAAACCGCATTCTCCGTCGTCTTTTCCACCCCTCTCCAACTCGCACGCGACGTCTCGGGATCTCGCCTGGTCGCCGCCATGGACGCCGTCGACTCCGTGGTGGATCCCCTCCGCGAGTTCGCCAAGGACAGCGTCCGCCTCGTCAAGCGCTGCCACAAGCCCGACCGCAAAGGTAGGACTCAGCGCTGCCCTCCTCTGTCCCTCCGTTGGTTTTATTTGGTTCGGTTTTGGCCAGATCTGACGCTGTTTTGGTGCCATCTCGGCGTGCAGAGTTCACCAAGGTGGCGGCGCGGACGGCGATAGGGTTCGTCGTCATGGGCTTCGTCGGCTTCTTCGTCAAGCTCATCTTCATCCCCATCAACAACATCATCGTCGGCTCCGGCTAGGTATGCGTACATCTCCATGCCTCTGTTGCTCGTCCCCTCCGTTAGGCTTAGATCCAGTTGTTTCGCGCTGTGTTCTGTCGATGTGCGGTGTGCGCGCCTGCTTGTGTGGATTTTGTAGTTGCAGGCGTGCGAAATTGAGTGTCGTGGACGTTGGGATCGGTGGGTTTTGCTAGATCTCGACTGATCTGAGCATGCTTGCTGGTGGTATTTAGGAGATCTTTTTTTATGGCTAACGACTCGCACCAATTGATTAGGAAAAGTTTAATTCTGATTAGTTTAGAGTAACTATGACAAGCTCGGATGAGATGTTTATTTCGACTGGCTGCTGTGATGCAGTTGTGGTTTCTTTTTTCTTCGTCCAGAATGATGCAGTTGTGGAGGTTGACCTTAGGTTAGTGTCACTGTGTAGTTCATCTGATGATTACAACTACACAAATTGCCTGTGAATTGCTTGCTAGAATGTCCGCAAACTATTCCTGCTATCAGTGTATAATGGTTAGTTGGTTACAGCCATCCGTATAGCCATAATAGTGTTTGCTTTCTAAGTTCTGACGAGAATACTACTTGAAATACATCTGGTCCAAATATCGGACTCAACAACTGGAAATTGCAGCTGCTTTAAGGAATTGGATGTGATGTGTGCTGGCAATTTCTTCCTTCCAAATATTGAGTCATCATGCTGTGATACTGGGAATTCAGCTCATGAGACCTGGCTTACCTTGTAGCAACCTGCTCAATGACCTGCTTTGTTGATTGTTTTTGTCTCCTTTATCTGCTTTGTCTGCTTTGTTGATTGCATTGATCATTTTTCTGCCTGAGGAGTCATGACTGTGTTTGAGACAAACTTCATACATGGCAAACATTTGTTGTCTAGCCACTTCTGTTACAAATTACAAGAATAATGTAAATATCAACTGAAGCCTTGTGACTGCATGGACTAGTAATGCATAGTTATGTAATTGCATCCTGTTGCTGTGCAATAGAAAAAGCAATGCATGGATGTTATCATCCTAACGTAGAGCGTGTTATGTTGCCTTTGACCTATGGGATTACCACGAGCTTACCAGTTTGTTGTTTTCTTTTATCTAATTCAGCAAGTATAGCATTATGGTGCATGCAAATGCTCCTTGTAGTAGAATTCCTGTTCTCATGTGATCATAATCAATATACTAATAGCCCGTTCTGTTGCTCTGCAGGTTGGAGACTACAGAATGGCTAGCCATGGGGATAGCGCGATACTTTTGAGAGCAGTTGAGCAGAGGGACTAGTCACTAATGCGGTGTCTTGAAGTAGACACTCAAAGTTTGTTGACCTATTCCAATGTTAAAGACAGTTTAACTTCTATGTTCTGTTTGGGAGAAACCATCGTATCGAGTAGACTTTGGAAGTAGCGAGTTATAAGATTCATGTTTTGTCATATTTCTCTTCTTGGAAGCACTGCCGTAAAAACATCGCTGGGGTGTAAGGCGATTACTTCTGATCGCATGTGCAAGTTGGCAAGCTCGTCTTGGATGCAGGCATGCAGCATAGCTGCCGAAGGCTTGTGTCCTTCTTGAGGCACTTGCTGATCGCAACGCGAGCCGGCAACCTCGTGCTGGAGTTAGATTTGTGTTCTGCTCCAGCCATAGAAAAGCTGGTACACTCGAGGCCGAACGATCGCCAGAATTTTGGAGTTCCCTGCCGTTTCTCGCGGTCTTGCAAGTGATTCATAAGTTGCCATACGGCCCATACCCAACTCTCGTCCCCTCCTCGGACTTGGCTGTTGAGTTGTCCCTCGCCGTGTTCGCTACAGCCGCTCGCTGTTAACAGCAGTCGCACGAGAACTCTGGCCTGGAGGGGGGGGCGTGAAGTACCTGTAATTGGATTCTTGGACGGACCTTGATTGAGTGCTCTTGCCGTCGCCGGAGCAGAGGGTTGCAGCACGAAAATAACCCGTGGTGGGGTGTCAAACCCGTCGTTGGAGAAATCTCGATGGAGCGCTCTTGCCGTCGCCGGAGCAGAGGGTTGCAGCGCGACGGCGAACGACACGAACGCGTGTAGCATTTCCGATGCTACAAATGTTCCCGAGTAACGTGAGCCGACTGATCCACATCGTGTGGTTAGAATGAACGTGGGTTTTTACCGAGTCGCCGTGGCCTCACCGCTGGTTTTGGACTTTTCCCGTGGACAAATGGCTAAAGAGAAATAAAATATGAAGGGAAACTGCGCAGACGGGAATTTAGCAATGAACACATCGACTTTTTATTAAAACCAGCTAAGTGCACATGTATGTCGCTATGAAATAAAAAAATTATACTACACGAGTTGTTTAATAATTTATAACATCATATTCTTCAACTTAGTATTAAATAATAATTATCTTAAAATGTATATCAATTGAATAAACTATAATAAAAAAATCATGATACTCTTAAGGCCTGTTTGGTTGGACTGTGACTGTTGACAAATCTGCTTTGGCTGGCTATCTGGAAAATCTATTGTGACTATGGGAAAGTGAACATATGGTTTTTGGTTGATCTAAATCATCTACAACCTTTTAAAAAATGAGCACCGAAACTTCAGCATATTATAAAAAGCTGACAGAATGTATCTTTTTCAAACAGCTGAATTTGTACTGCAAAACCCACAGCTATTGTTGGTAAAAACTGCTGAAAAGCTAGCCGATTGGTTGGGCTTTTCAGCAACTGTATCTTTTTCTAGTGAAAAACTGCTGAAAAGTTTAACCAAATATCTCTTAGTGAGATAAGTAAACGACCGCTAATTTAAATCTTTATGAGAGTAAAAGTAAAGAAAACTCACACGTCAACTTTGTAATGGTTACATCTCGAGCAACGGGAAAATGACAATTGCACATCTTCTCGGGTCCTGGTCATGTGTCCAGCACTCCAACAACTGCTACGTTCTGTCCATACACTTTGAAGCCCAACATTACGGCCCAAGCCTATTCGTCGGCCCGGGCAGAGTAGACGCCGCCCGAGTCCTCCAGACACCAACCAACCCGACTGCGCCGCCTCCCTCGTCTCCTCCCACCTCTCGCCCCTCCGGCCGGATCGGCGAGACCTCCTCCGCCTCCCGCCCAGCGCCCGCGTGGAGGCGCCCACTCCGACCTCGCCTGTGCCGCCTCCTCCGAGCAAGAGTAGCCGACGCGCCGGTTCCTCGCGCCTGCCTAGCAGCAGCCTAGGGCTTCCGTTCGTGTATGCCCCTGTCGCCTTCTCTACTTCGTTGTCTCCTGCTAGAGATGCTAGTGTTATACTGTCTTGTTCCGGATTTCCATTTATGCATGCGAGAAGAAAGGTGATGTTGCGATAGGGAAACCATCCTGGAGTTGGAGTATAGCGCGTTGTCGGATAAATCTTGTCCGTGGAGACGGGTAGAGGAAATTATAGAGACTATAGAGCAGTTCTACTAGATAAAAAGTAGAATCAGCTTCTTGTGGAAGATCCCCTTCCTTGCGCTCGTGGTAGATTGCAGTAGCATGTTTATTTTGGTTTGGATCCCATCACCAGAGGATTGCTTTTTTTTTAGCAATTCCAGCCCAGTTCCGAAACTCGAAATCATTTATTCTAAAACTCTAATATGTGCAATTGTATTATACACGGATTTTGTTCTTCCTCATCCCCATGTATGAGCAATTCCAAGGTAGTAAATGCTTTTGTTCATGGTATGAAGCCTCAAGGACGAGGAGCAGCGCCAGCCTCCTTGAAGAATCGTAAAAAGAGACACTCAATGGCCCATATGCTACAGCCTTAGCGTGCGTCCATTTCCCTGGCTCTAATGCAGCAACATCCCCGACGCATGGACTATTATCGCATTGACGCACATGGTGCTGGAGCTTGCTAGCCACAGGACCAGAAATTATTCCAGTTCCAGTCCACCAACCATGGCTGCACCTATCGAATGGACCATGTGCACACACCACCTCTAGGCCAACAAACTCCAACCTGGTGGTTTATCTTCCAATGCTTCTACTCTACAACTTTGTATCTGCAAGCTGCAACACCTTATCGAGTCTAGTGTCTGAATATCCCTGTCAAGGTTTTCTCCTAGATCAGCCTCTCATGTGGCCAATTTGATAGATAAAACTGCTGATGCTACTCTGAAGTCTGAACCTATTCTGCCACTGCTGGTTAATTTTTCACAATTTGCCTAGTGACCCGGCATTTGGTTTAATTATTGCTGTAGTACTTCTGAGTAGCACCGTGAATCTTTATTTTGTGTATATTTACCTGGGTTACTTCACTACAGCTATACTTAAATCTCTTAACTACAATAATTTTTAGCGATTATTAGCTTTGGTCATGCGTGTATGTGTTTGTACAATGAAAACCTGGAGAATGCGTCATCTATTTGTTTGTTTGTTCCGCATGAATTTGTCTGTGAACATGCCTGACTCTAGAGTGGACTAGGGGTGTGCTGTTCAATTTTTGCAGCCACCTTATATCCTTATTTGCTGCAGGAACTTGAAATTAACTACAGACTTCAAGATGTTCTCCGCCCCAGGCAACAATTCTCTGGCCCTAGCAGCCCCACGGCCAGGGATGGAACTGGGTAACGTTCAACAACATCCTAACCAAGCTATTGGGCCTGGTGGGAAACAACGCACATCCAGTCTGGAGGCACCGATAATGCTACTCACAGGTCACCAGAGCGCTGTCTACTGCATGAAGTTCAACCCGGCTGGAACTGTGGTAGCATCAGGCTCCCATGACAAGGATATCTTCTTGTGGTACGTCCATGGTGACTGCAAGAACTACATGGTACTGAGAGGGCACAAGAATGCTATTCTTGACCTTCAGTGGACCACTGATGGGACCCAGATAATCTCCGCAAGCCCTGACAAAACTTTGAGGGTGTGGGACGTTGAAACTGGTAAGCAAGTTAAGAAGATGGCTGAGCACTCATCGTTTGTCAACTCATGTTGTCCGGCACGAAAGTGGCCACCTCTTGTTGTGAGTGGATCGGATGACGGGACTGCAAAGCTCTGGGACTTGCGTCAAAGAGGGGCTATCCAAACACTTCCAGATAAGTTCCAGATCACTGCAGTCAGCTTCTCTGAGGCGGCTGATAAGGTTTTCACTGGTGGCCTGGACAATGATGTCAAGTGGTGGGATCTTCGCAAAAATGAAGTTACAGAATATCTCAAAGGACATCAGGACATGATAACTGGAATGCAGCTTAGTCCTGATGGGTCTTATCTCCTCACCAATGCAATGGACAATGAGCTCAAAATCTGGGATTTGCGCCCTTATGCACCAGAGAACCGAAACATCAAGACCCTTACAGGGCATCAGCATAACTTTGAGAAGAACCTGCTGAAGTGTAGTTGGTCACCCGACAATCGCAAGGTGACTGCTGGGAGTGCTGATCGCATGGTCTACATCTGGGACACAACATCAAGGCGGATCTTGTACAAGCTTCCTGGGCACAATGGTTCTGTCAATGAGACTGCCTTCCATCCCACCGAGCCTATTATCGGATCTTGCGGCAGCGACAAGCAAATTTATCTTGGGGAGCTTTAGAGGGCTATGAATTCCCCAAGCTAGAAGTTCTTGTAGTATTTTGATATGAAGGCAAACAGAAAACCGCTGGTACCATGTTGCTCTGTCTGAGAATTTGAACGCTGGATTGGCTGATCGAAATGTCTCCTTTGTAGATTGTATTACGGCAACCATTTGCAGACTGCTCCTTGTTCTGTACCTTCTGGATTTCGTCGTTAAACTTGTAACCGTTCTGCCGTTTCCTCTTAATCGCTAATTGCATGTACTCTATCAAAAACCTGCTGAGCTTCCTCGTTCTTTGCTGAAATATCTTGGCTAATCTATTGAACTTGCTTCTTTCTCCTAGAACTTTTCGAAATTGAAATTGAAATTTCAAAGCATGCGGCCGGGAACTGTCATCTCCACCCTTACAAGTCAAGATCCATGTGAAAATGCAGGTCTAAGAAGAGAGGAAAAGATCGAGCCTCTACAGAGAACCACGTACAGAAGAACACTAAATTTCAGTTTGCCTATGTCCATCTGAAGCAATCGAATACAGTATCTAGCTCGTTTGCCTCAGTCTCATCCGCCATGGACGAGCCAAGGTCCCAACCGCTGTGGCTACATTTTACCATCCCTTCAAGCTTTAGCTCACTACTACTCCCAGTGATGTTCTTCTCTTGCCGGTTCCTGCACTCGTAGTAGAACGCCGCGCAGCCGCAGCACGCGACGAGCTTCGCCGCGAGAACCGCCGTTCCGACCACGAGCGCCGGCGCGCCGTCCCCGCACCACCACGCGGGAGCCTGCTCGATCGCGCCGGCCGCGAGCGCGACAACGATGCCGCGCGCCCTGCGCCCGACCACGAGCGCCTCGGCCCTCTCGACCGCGGCGCGGCCCTCGTAGCCCTCCTCCACGGCGGCGACGACGAGGCTCACCCTGCAGGCGATGTCCGAGTGCGCGAACAGCACCGGGCCGAGCCACCCCAAGAGCGCCGCCGACCCCGCCACGGCCAGGACCCCCGCTGCGGCCCCGGCCCCGCCGCTGGCCGCGGCCAGGAACGCCCTGAGCGTGAGCAGGAGCGACGCCATGGCCGTCGTCAGGAACTCGATGTACAACAACGTCATCGCCGGCCGCGTCCACGTGCGCCGCACCTCGACAAGAACCCCCTCGAGGGTGAGTCGTCGGCCCCGGCGGCCACGGCCACGGCCACTGCACGCAGCTGAGGCCACGTAGGCTCCGAGGACCGTGGTGACCAGGGACGCGACGTATCCCACCAGCTCGACGCGCGTTGGGTCGTCGTGCGCGGTTGCCGGCGGGGGTAGCTTGGATAGCGCGAGCACGAGGTTGCAGGCGACGAGCACGAACAGCGCGGCGGCGGCCGTCGAGCTCTTCCTTTCTCCCCCCATGTCGTCGACGGAGGCCAGACACGGGAGATCGAGGTGGTCTGTGTCATCGTGTTCTTGACATGCCGCGCACTATGTTGTGCAGTGAATGGCGTGCCGGGTCTTCTGCGTGGCGCCAATTGCTGGACTGGAACGGGCGTTCAAACTTCAACAAGCTACCAACAACGACTAGTTCGACGGGTGCAGATTCTACAAGGGGAGGAATTAATTAATTTAGCAAAGAAAATTTTACCGGCTTTCAGATGACGCAAGCCATAATTTTCGTTCCTTTGGCTGGACTGATTTTCCAAACTGCACAGCGTCTCGTGCTGTCGTACAAGCGTGACCAGGACCAAGGATGCAGCTACTCCGTAATTCAATGGATCCGGCTGCCGAGGAGTCGATTGCATTTTTCCTCCTCCTGGGTAGATCTCCATCTGTCATTTCTTCTTTTACCTTCGGCTATCTTCTACTTCTAGCCACTAGCACATCTCTCCAACCAAGCTCGTCTTCATCGACGCTCACCATCGAATCAAGTCTTCTCTCCAAATCCCCCGGCTTCAGTGTACCCCCAATGTAACACCTCTAACCACTCCGATAAAGTCTCCTCCCTCGACTTTACCGCCGTCTCCACTTCCGCGTCACCGGTAGCTTCGCCTTGCGATCCTAACTATACCGGCGATCTCGCGAAGTTGAAGAGGTTGATCAACTGCAACGAGAGAAGAAATCAATCGCCTGCGTAATAGCAGAACCACAATTCAATTATCACTCCTCACAAGGGGAAAAAAAGTAATCAGTTTCTTCAGCTAGACGTCAGGGCAATTCCTGATATACCTAGAGCCAGTGGCGGAGTCAGGTTTAAACATGAGGGGTCAAGAGACGCCAACCAGGGTTGGAAGGGGGAGGATAGATTATTCTTATCTCTGCAACTGCGCAGAGCAAGTTTTCTGACACGTAGCTTCGCTGCTTCAGCCTTCAGGGTCTATATTCAGTTCGTATGTTCAATGCTAAAAAGTTAACGCTATTAGGAAAAGGAGAATTGTAATAACGTTCACTCTGCAGTAGGAACTGTCACGGGCACTCGGCAGGCTCCTAGAGTTCTCAGAGATGCTACAAAAATTCATATCGTAATTGGTCAAATCCCCGATCGAGCATAGATAGGACCAGGAATCCGTCTGACAGTTGAAGCGTCTGAATATTCAGACGATGCAGAGCGTACTTGCGATTCAGCACGCCGCGGCAGATCGCCCGAGTTCCACAAAGGAGTCCTCCAAGATGATAGTATACAGTTCAAGAGAAAAAAGTCCAGATAATGAATTCAGTGACTTAGTTTCAAAGAAATGAATTACTAAGTGACTAAGCTTAAACTGTCAATGCCTCGATGGCCTTCAACAACCCAACAAGCACCAAGACAGGACCATACTGGACATATCCCCCATGTTTCAAGGGAAAACAACGTTGTCAATCTGCGATCCTTTTTCGGACTAGTCAGTAGATGAGGGATCTTGGACTTTAGCTCTGTGGAACGAATAAACTCGGTGGAGGAGGCTTGGAAGAAGAGAATATATAGGGGCATGCTCAAATCTTCTGCCCGCATTGGTGGGCGAGGAAAAGCAAGCTAGCGCACATGCATGAGCAATAGCTGAATGAAGTAATTAAGGTCAACAAAATTAGATGCTTGGTTCTCGTGGTTTCAAAGTGCAAAAGGTGTGCGCTCCATATAATTAACGCTCAAAATGTTGTACACTGCCTCCGTTCCAAAAATATATGGCGTTTCCCATTTTGTACGATCTTTAATCTAAAGCTTTTGAACTAGATTAATTAAGTCGAAAATAGTGCAACATACATTTTCAGCTCTCCCTCCTCTGGCCCTTAATTTCTTTTTCGGGTGGTTAGCTATGCAGGTGAGTGAGCAGCTAGCCCACCCGGTTCAATCCTCCGTGGTCGCAACCCGGGATGTCTTATTCTTCTTGATTTAAAGATGTCGAGGAGACTTCTCCTGGCCCTTCATTTTCCTTATTTGAACTTTTGACCATTAACTGTTCATATTGATAAAGTACTAAAAAATTGTGAAACTATTTTTCGTGATAAAAATAATGATACCATTTGTACCTAAGTAACATAAATAGTTCTGTACTAATAAGTTGTTAAACATAAAGAAGTTTCACTACACGCAGCTTCATTTATTTTGGAACAGGGCCAACGTTATATTCGGTTAAAACTATTTAGTGAACCAAAACAGGTGGCCGTATTGCTGGCTCGCTAGCTCTCCTTGCCCATGTCAGCATGTTTGCATCACAAATCAAGGTTGGCTGGGCAATTGTTTGAGCTACCAAGGGAACCAATCGTGGCCTCAATACCAGTTTAAGGCCTCTTTGGATCATAGAAATGATTTTTTTTTGAAAAATCAAGCAGGAGCTCTGCCTCTCTTATAGATAGAAGTTAATGAAAAATAAGGTGTGCCAAATACATGGAAAATCAGCAAGAACGAAAACGAAAAGGAGAAATGGGAAAACAGGAACTATTACTACTGCTATTGCTACTCCTGTTCAGCTAGGAAGGGGTCGCCGGTGTCACTTGAGGTTCTGCAGAATGCAAGCCTCCTGGCTCTTATATCCTCTTGCGCCTTAAGCGCTACGCTGTGAACATCACTGAATACATTATTGAAGATGCGAGCGTTTCTCTCCTTCCAAATATTCCAGAGTGCATAGGTGATGATGCCATAGCAATTTCGCCTATCTTTCTTCGTCACCATCGAACAGCAAGAGTGCCACCATGCAGAGAGGTTATCTTGGTTGGAGTGAAGAAGAGCATCAGTGGTAATCTCATTCATTGTAGCCACTTTGCGTAGCACTTGTCTGGCGAACGCGCAGCCGATGGTGATGTGTAAGGCTGTCTCCGTGTGGATCCCGCATAGGGTGCATGTCGAACCATTTTTCCATCCTCATTTCTCCAGTCTATCTGCTGTGAGGATTTTCTGTTGGATGAGAAGCCAAATGTGGATTTTAACTTTCTGCTCTATCTCTGCTGTCCATATGGTTGAGGCGTCAAATTTGGTGTATGTTCCCATGAATTGGATTTCGTAAGCTGATTTGGCAGAGTACTGGGCGTTTCCTGTCCAGCGCCATGTTATGTGGTCTGGCGTTTGGTCATTTAACTGTACTTCCTGGATGAGGTTCCAGAGCGTAGTGAATTGATGCACCTGCGAAGTCGTGTGGATAGCACGAAGTGGTCTCATCCATCTGTTGTCTTGTAGCTCGTAAGCAACTATCCTGTGCTTTCTGCTGATTAGCGCGAAAAGATCTGGGGCAATCTCACTTGGAGCAGCATGGTGGAGCCATCTAGAGGTCCAGAATTTCGCTGTTCGTCTGTTTCCAATATGGATAATGGTGGAGGCATCGAACGCGAATTTGTCCATTTCATCACAAGGTGTCGGTTGGCCGCACCAAGGCTTCCTCACGCTGTTCCATTCGCCCCATAACCATCGCAGTCTGAGTGCTGCACTGAACCTCTGAATATCCTTGACGCCTAAACCTCCTAGGGATTTTGGTCTGCTGACCTGTTTCCAGTTGACAAGGCAATGGCCCCCAGAGCAGTTCTCTTCTCCTCTCCAAAGGAAGGACCTGAGGATCTTCTCAATTCTTTTTATTGCCCATTTGTCGAGCTTGAAAGCCGATAGGAAGTAGACTAGGCAGGGTGATAGAACTGAGTTTATAAGCGTCAATCGCCCTGCTCTTGAAAGCATCTTCCCTTTCCATCCTGCTAGTCTGGAGGCTAGCTTGTCGAAGATCGGTTGCATGTCGGTCCGCCGAAGCTTGGAAGTGTGAAGGGGAAGGCCGAGGTAGGTGCATGGAAACTGCATCAGCTGCGCTTGAAAATTTTGCGTGACATTCTGTGTATTAGCCTGTGAGCATCTTATCGGGTAGATGCAGCTTTTCTGGATGTTAGTTTGAAGGCCTGTTGCATCACTAAATATCTGGAGGCAGGTTTGGATGGTCTGTATTTCAGAAATTTCAGGATTTGCAAAAATGGCTGCGTCATCTGCATAAAGAGAGATTCTCAACTCGTTATCAATGCCCGCCATTGGTTTGATTAGGTTAGCCTGTATCGCTCGGAGTAAAAGCTTCTGAAGGGGGTCGATCGCTAGGATGAAGAGAAGGGGGATAGCGGATCACCCTGTCGAAGCCCTCTGCGGTGCCATATACGCTGAGTACGTTCACCGTTTATTATGATGCAGCTAGAGGACGAAGCTAGAATGCAGGCGAGCCAATCTGTCCATCTTGGACCGAAGCCTAGGTTTTGAAGTAACTCTAAGAGGTATTCCCAGCTTACAGAATCAAACGCCTTCTGAATATCTAATTTGAGAAAGAGCCCTGGGATCTTCTTCCTGTGCAGCGATTTGATGGTGTTTTGGGTGAAAATGAAGTTGTCCTGGATTCCTCGTTTTTTGATGTAGGCGCTCTGTGTCGTCGAGATGATGGACTCCAACTCTGGCCCTAGTCTGTTGGCCATGATCTTAGTTACAATTTTGCCGAAAGCATGAATGAGGCTAATCGGGTGGAAGTCTCTAATCTTTGTCGCCTGTTTTTTCTTCGGGATCAGCACCACTTCTGCACTATTAAGCAAATTTAATCTCTCAGTTCTGAGATAGCAGAACAGTTCTGAGATAGCAGAACTGGTTCACTGCCTGTATCAGATCTCCCTTGATGATTCCCCAGAACATTTTAAAGAAGCGGTTTGGGTCCCGGAGACTTGTCGTTTGGCATTGAGTTTATCGCGTTAAGGATCTCTTCTTCTGTGAAGTCTTCCTCTAGGTGATTTAGCTCATGACGCTATAACTGCAAGAGCTCCCAGTTAAGGGTGTGCAGTCTTTGTTTCTTTGTTCCAAGGATCGAACAGAAGTGGTCAGCTATGTAGGACATTTTCTCGTTCTGGTTGTACACTGTCTGGTCATTAATCTGTAATGAGGCAATGACGTTTCTCCTTTTGCGTGAGTTGACTTTAAGATGGAAAAAACTTGTGTTTGCGTTGCCCTGTTTAATCCACTGAGATTTTGCTCTTTGCTTGTATCTTAGCTTCTGTATAACGGCTAAACCAAGTAGTCTGGCCTTGAGCTTCTTTGTCAGGATAGTTTCACTCTCGCTTAAGCTTCTTGCTTCCTGTGCCTTGTCGAGCTGTAAGATGATTTCTGAGGCCACTGCGAATTGCATTCGAGTATTGCCAATGAGGTTTGAACTCCATTTATGCAGCATTTTGGCTAGCCTGGACAGCTTGACGTGTAGCCGGGTGATGGCATCTGTGGGTGTTGCTGTCCTCTGCCAACAATCGTGAATCACCTGGTTTATTCCGGGAATAGAGCACCACCAATTTTCAAACCTGAACGAAATTATCTTTGATGCCCTTCGCGCTCCTAGTAGCAGCAGCGGACAATGATCAGAGATCATTGTCGAAGAAGCCTGGAGGTGCGAGTTACTGAACTCGATATCCGAGTCTGGCGAGCACAGCATTTTGTCAATATTAGTACAAGTGGGATTGTGGCGCCCATTTGACCAGGTGAAGTCTCGGCCGTGTAGGCGCAGCTCTCTGAGATGTAGGCTATCAACCACAGCTCTGAATGCACCAATTGCTCTGGTGTTGAGTTGACTATTGTTTTTTATCCGTAGCCTTTAGAATTAGGTTAAAATCCCCGACGATGAGCCATTTAGGTAGGGAGATGGGCTTAATATTTTTAAGCTCCTGGAGGAAGGTCAGCTTTTCTTGTTCAGACTGTGGTCCGTATACGACTGTGCAGGTCCATTCTAAGTTGTTCTCGATCATAGAAATGATGAACACTAAAATTTGACAGAAATACAAGTATAAAATATAGGATTGTAAAATATAGAAAATCACAGTAGTAGTCTTGTCTATAGAACGTAGGAAAACACACAAAAAAAAGCGCTAGGATCCTACATGAATGAGTGTAAAAAAATGTTGAAGTGGATATTAAAAGTTCTAAAAAATTAGGGACATAAAAAAACAATCTATAGAAACATGCTAGCGTAGTTCCTTTGATCTAAATGACATTTGTGGTTAAGTTTCCTAAAGATTGAAACCCTACTAAAGTTCTACAATCCAAAGATGATGACCTAAGACGTTTTAGGCCATGTAAAACAAATCAAGATCACCCTGGGTACTGCCTTGTGCCCTACAAATCCCAAGTTGCAAAAGAGAGGCGAGTGAGTAGGTGTGTGCATGCATGGCATGGATGGCCTTGGCGACAGAGACAGTGAGGAGCCCATCCCATGTGGATGTTGCCATCTCTGCATGCAGCTAGCGCGCGGAGATTCGGACACGTGAATGTTGGGCCGTGTTTACGTGCGATCCTGCCGGTATAATAATAATGCTGGTCGCTCTCGTTACTGTTGCCTTCTTCTTCTGTCTCGGCCGTGCACGTACTGCCCTACGGACCATTTGGTGTACGGGAGATTGTCCGGTGCCCAGTAGAACCAACGTCCCTATTTGCCAAAAGTGCGTCTTCAAATTTGCACACAAATTTGGGCACATGAAGTTATGCAAACATGAAAATTTCGAAGCCAAATCCGTCTCTAATACGAACTAGACATGACAAGAACATAACTTGTCAATGAGACGCCAGTTTGCCTGGACATCAAGCTCGTCAATTCATCGTACATTTGTACTACTCTGTCTTCGGAAAATACCAAAATAACTCGGGCGTAGGCGCACCCGGGGTAGCGAAAACCATTCATACGTTTTAAAACATCCTGTTCGATGTACGTTGACATGGTGCACAGGACCAATGACTCGGATGACAGGCAAATGTCATGTCGGACATGTTGACGAGATGTGGCGTAGCCGTGTAGGATAAGGTATGTGCACCATTTCCTTTTACATTGACACAAAGTACGAGTAGTAAACGAAGATTTTTCGACTAAAGTAATATATCAAGATTACCCCCTGGAAAACAACTGAAGATCGTGTCTCCAAACGATGTATGGAACATTACGGTGTCGTATTCTTTATGCGTATAATAATCTACAATAGTACATTTGTTTCTCTGTTAAGGAAACAGCGGCAGCCGGTAGCTACCTTTGTGATGAGGCCGACAGAGAAGATAAACTTGGAGAGATTTCAAGCGCCGCCTGGCTTTCTTCCAACAATGTTCCATCTTGCATGCTTCACAACCTCTCTCCCTATATATATAATATATGTAAGTATATGTATGGATATATATATTCCTATATATATATGCGGCTGAAAGCGCTCATGTGCACACCCCCAAAGTTCCGAGCGAACAGACTCCATGTGATCGCCATGTGAAGCAGCGATCTGCCTGCCTTTCTCGGGGCAGGCCGTGGTTGAAGAAAAGGTAGCTGCTGCTGCCACACCATGCAATCCATCAATTCCTTCCTTGGATTGCCCTTGTTTCCAGGAACTTTCCGTTCCAGACCTACTACTAGCTGCATCTGCGAGTTGATTTACATTGCCCCCCAAACCCGTTAATTCTAAACCCCTTCAATCTCCATGAGAACTAATTCCAAAGATGGTTATAGTCACAGTCTCACTAAATCAAAAGATATACCTATCAATTACAGGAAATCCGTAGAGCCTATATGATTTCGTCCCTCATCCTACTTACCCAAGATTACTAATGCAAATAGTGTCATCTAGATCATCAAAGGCGAAGCTGCGCTCTGGGCAAGAGCGGGAGTCGCCGGGCTTGGGTCCCTGGTCTCGGGTTCTAATGATGTTCCATGAATAGATAACCCTTTTTTGTATAAGATACTCTAATCCTCGCCCCCAAGCTCTCGTTATTCTTTGTTTCCGTGTTTCACTTAGTAACTTCCTAGTCGAACTTTGTTGAATTATTTTTGATAATAAATAGCTCATTGAGATTGTTAAAGAAAAAAAAACTTCGAGCACTACGAGTTCATTTTTCGGTAGGTGTTGTCAGTGTACTATGGCGTGCTATGGTAGACGTTATGTGTCCGTATGC
Organism: Stipa capillata; assembly: GCA_019208055.1. Taxonomy (NCBI): domain Eukaryota; kingdom Viridiplantae; phylum Streptophyta; class Magnoliopsida; order Poales; family Poaceae; genus Stipa; species Stipa capillata. The sequence continues at coordinate 172,348 of JAGXJF010005591.1, forward strand.
AAGCGTCTCCGAGTTACAATGGGTGTTCGGAAAAATCCCCTGCGCATCTACTTTTCTTAAGTACGACGCATGATCGTCAAGTTTTTCAAAGCGGCAAGAAAGCTAAGGTAAGATAAGCCACGATTATCAAGTGAACTTGAACTACACTTTGCATTTGCAGCGACCGAGAACTAGGCATACATGACTACATGAGCTAAGGGTGCGTTTGGTTCATGGGACGAGGGTGAATGGGATAGGAATATCTATCTTTTTATGGATATTTCTCTGTTTGGTTGGAGGGATGGGGTGGATAAGGATATCCGCCCTAGAAGAATATCCTCTCAATATGCTGGATAGAGAGACCCGGTCAAAATGGCCGGATGAGGCTGCCACCATTCTTTAATTATAATTATTAGAAAATGTTTAGTGATAATTAACAATTATTTGTGATAATTAGCATATTTTATTATTGATTAGTATTTGTAACGGTAAGATTAATATTTAGTGTGTTGATTAATATATGATTAGTGAGTTAATTAGTATATAATCAGTGATAATTAATATATTTTAATTAGTAAGTTTATGGCTAGTTTAACATTAGTAGGTATTTGGTGTGTTCTTTAGTGTATAATTAATCATTATTAATAGAAATTAAGTAATATAATTAAGTTAAATTAGCTCATCACATCCAACTTTCATCCCTCCAACCAAATAAAAGATTGATTTATCCTATCTATCTAACCAAACAAAAAAATAGCTCGTCTCATTCATGAAAAACTAGATGACTCTAACCCATGCCTCGTTGCTCTTCAACCAAATGCACTCTAAGCTGAGCTGGGCGGGGATGCATCTGCAGCGCAGAGCCCATCACATGCACGTCAACACATCTCCATTCCGCTCGCAGAGCCGCTAGCGTGGTGCGCTGCCAAGTGCCAACGCCGCGCTGACGCTGCATGTGCTGCCATGTGCATCTTGTCTTCGCCCCCTCCTCTCCCTCCCTTTCAAAGGCATAAATCTCGTGTGACCATGACACGGGAGCCATGTCAGTAACTAGGGCATCACTATGCGTTTGAGACTTCGTATTTGTGGGCGTCTCGTGTAGTACATGTCGATTTTGCATCCATAGCCGGCATACGACAATACGTAATGATACGTGATTAGGGCACGCATGATGCGTTTTCGAGACCTTGCGCTTGTGGATGTCTCGCGTAATACTTGTCGGTTTTACATCCACAGCTAGCATACGACAATACATAATAATTATAGAATTTGAGCATGCATGTACTATTATTAGGTGTTCACAGATGTCATATCATACGCTTTTATTCGCCGGCAAGACATAATAAAGAAAAGTAGCACGTCCTATTAATTACGAGGGATTATGTTATATCACACATGAGAGATTATACATCAACCACATGCTATTTACTCCCTCTATCTAACAATGTAATGAGAGTTATAATATTTTAGTTATGTGACATAAAAATAGTATCATTGGATTTATTTTTAAAAATACTTTTTAATGATATTATTTTTATGTCATATAACTAAAATATTATAAGTCTAATTATAAATATTAAAATATGTGTGCGTCTTACATTATTAGACGGAGAAAATATATTTTAGTCACAGCACTTACCGGAGACACATATTTAAGCAGCAGCAGGGTTTCTCTGCTGCTGCTACCTACTATATATCCATCAACACTGTTAGTAGGAGTACATCTCATCTTTGCTCAACCCGAAGAGAAGCAGCAGCCATGCAAGGCCCTAGCACCAACACAAGCACCAAGTCCTTCAAGCAAGCATTCCTCAAGAACCTGCTCCTGAGCCTCCATGCACGCACGGGAACGAGCACAGGGACATGCTTCGCCGCCATGAGCCTCCAAGAGAGGAAGCGCGCCGTCAAGTCCTCTGCCGACGTCGCCATGGCGGCCGCGCGGGGCGCCGGCGGTGGTGGCGGCGCGAGGTGGCCCAAGGCCATCTTGGCCGCCGCGGCGGATCAGGCGGCAGGAACACCGGCGCCGTCGCCGTCGCCGTCGTCCGGCGCATGCAAGGTGCGGAGGTGCAGGAGGATCGTGAGGAGGTGCTGCCACAAGAGGAGAGGCTGCAGTGCTGCTGCCGCCGCCGCGGCGAGGAGGAGCAGCACTACCAGCGGCGACGTTGCGAGGAGGCTGGTGCGGAGGAGGACCATGGCGCTTAGGGAGGTGATACCCGGAGGCCAAGGCGCCATAGACGAGGCCTCGCTGCTCCGCGAGGCCATGGACTACGTCGTCCATCTGCGCGCTCAGGTGGACGTGCTCCGCCGCGTCTCGGAAGCCGTGGAAACGTCCAGCTTTCTCCGGTATGTATATCATAATTAATTAATATATGTAATCGTGTGCGCTTTGTAGTTTAAGATCTGTTCCCTCACGAATTTCCATTTGATTTTGTGTGTGTTGTGTCAATTATTTGCTTGATTGGCATGCAGTGATTCTTGGTCTCAGTGGGCACTTAAATAAAAGGAGGCTTCAAGCATGAGAGAATGATATACAGTGTGGTTGCTCATTCAGAAGATGGTGGTGTGCCAGTGCCTTTGCAGAAGTGGTGAAGTTCGTAGGGAATAGATCAGGATTTTGTCTTGTTCTTTTGTGAGGTCAGTGGGGAGGGTTTGTTGTAGATCAACAGAAAAATGTGTGCCTGGATTTATGTTCTGCAACTTTAATTTCACTTGTGGTGACACCTTGCCAAACTAAAATAAACTATAGAGTGGATGATCTTCTTTAAATCATGCATGCATCTGTAGTTTAATATGAAGAACTAATATTGTATTCATCGGAAAATCTGCAGAACTTCTCACCAGTTCAGCAATGTTGACATATATTTTCTACAGATGAAGAGAACAAGAAAAGGAAAAAGAACTGTTCACAATTGTTCACGAACAATTGTACATATATATTATTCATGGAACTGTTCATTAAAAATTTTGTTCATGAAAGGAAACCCCCACATTCTAATCAGTTCTGACTCCTTTAGATGTGAATACTGAAATCCTAATTAATTATAGAGATCAGGATTCTGGTATATACCGTCTCATAATACAGCTGGTAGAAACTATGTGCAAAATAGCTGGGAATTAATTCTCGTCAATTTCATAAGCCAGGGTGGAGATAAAAGAGCTCGTACGATATGTATGAGCCTGTTCATATAAGGAAATTGTACATCCATTCACGTGTTGGAAATACGCTCGAAAGATAAGCATAGAGATGATTAATTATATTTCTTTATATTCATGATTTATTGAATTATATCCTTCAATAATATCTTGAATATTGATACGTAAGTACATGCTTTCTTGTGAAATTCTATACTAATATGTCCGATGATTATAAAACATATGGGGGCACATATATGTAGACTAGCATATACATTGGTTAATGATCATGTTTTACAGAGAATACATCTCTATGATTGAACATTGTAGAGATTCATCCGATACAATCTTTATGTACACTTAGAAGTTTGCACGTTCTGCTTGGAGCCGCTACCAATTAATGATCGAGTAGGAGTACTCGTGTCATGTCTATGTACATGAATCTATAGGGTCGCACGTTTAAAGGGTTGGAACCCAATTCGGATTAGGGCCTCGAGTCCTAATGAGTCTCTAATGTAAACACCCATTATGAGGATGCCTATATAAAGAGAGAGGCGTAGGCTTAAGGTTTACCCTAGTTCGGAATTCTTGAAACCTAGCCTATATTAGGATACAAATTTTACACCTTAGTTGCGATTTATCGACAAATTTTACAAGGGCTCAAGTGGTTTAGGGTTAGGATATTGAATTTAGTGAACTTTAAACCAAATCCTAAAGCCTAAACCATTGATCCCATGTAAAATATTAGTTATGTGATCCTAAATACAATATTAACTAAGTAATAATATTAACCTACGTATTAAACAAGGCATGTCATAACTAAGTAATAACAAAATAAACTAGAATAAAATAAAATAAATACATGGAATAACCTTGCTAAAGTATTATAAAATAGCTAAACATGGCTCTATTAACTAATTATTGTTTGCAACCCGTATACAAACATGCCTACGGCGGCATATTACTACGTCCTATATAGATCGAACATGCTCAAAGCTAAAATATAAACTCCCTAACATTAATAAATAACTAAATAGTAAAGGAGGAATTAAAGGGAAGAAAAGACAATTAAATTTAACCAAATTATGCTCAATAGGCTACTAAACATTTAAGCACTCAAAATTCTGCGCACAAAACCAATCTGCTCAACGTTGAACCAACTTCACCCAATTGTCATCAATAGTGTTCTAGCATTTGCGAAATATCACATATCATCAAATACTCAAACAAATTTTGCATATATCAATCATCCGCAAAATATCACATTAATCTAGCATTCGAAATCTCTAGCATTTGCAAAAATAGTGAGGGAGGGGGAGGAGGCACGTACATTGTTGTTTTGGGCCCGGAGGAGTTGTAGGAAGGCTTGGCGGCCGGTGCAGAGGGAGAGGAGGTCGCGCTCGGTGGAGGAGTCCGACTGTGGTCAAGAAGGAGGACGTGGTGGTGGCCATCGGATGAGGGCACGCTCTCCGCCTCATCGCCCTCTACCACGGCGAAGGCAACCACGACCTCAGCCTCGTCGCCGGCTCTAGACAAAGGTGGAGTCGTCCGCCCTCTCGGCCTCATTGCTCTCCACCATGGCGGAGACGGCCATGCCCTCACCCTCGTCATCGTCCCACCAGAGTTCTCCACCGCCATCAGGGGCAATCCACTCACCGCCACAGCTGCTCCACCTGTGAAGGTCGTTGCTGATGCCAACGGCGGTTGCCGATGAAGGTGGTGAGGAGGCGGCCAACCCGACCTTGGTGTAGAGGCGGTCGATCGGATTTGAGGAAGAGGAAGGGAGGATGGGACGAATTTGAGGAGGAAGAGGTGTAGAGGAGAGCTGGTTGAGGCTTCAGCGACTTGGACTTGGCTTCAATCGGGACCAAGGTTTAGGGTGAGGGGTGCACAGTCCTTATAAGGGGACTTCTTGTTGGGCCTGATGGGCCGAATCAATTCACAAGCATTTTTTTGCTATAAAAAAAACCCGTTTGTGATACATCTCAGATGATTTTTTTAGTAAAAACCGTATGTGATGACCTATTTATCATAGGCCTTTTTAAAAAATCGTCTGTGATGTGTATTTTCAACAAAATCATTTGTGATTATTTTTACGACAGACGGTTTTTAGTGAACCGTCTAGAATTAGGAGTCTTGCATGACGATTCCTATAGTAGTGCTTGTCTCGGTGTAGTATATTTGACACCATCATACATACCTGGTATTTTCTGTTTATATAGTTTGAAGACTAGGTAAAACCCACATTTTATCTTTGGATTAACACAAAACATATCTCCGTCAATTGATAGTGGTAGTGCTACGTTTAGGAGCAAAGGCATGTTCCAAATTAATGGTGATCACAATCCTACATTGCTATGCAAAATTGAGTATTTCATCAATATATATGATCGCAAATTTTAATAGTCCACATGATTGCATATGTACAAACTAGACAAAGTGATATCTTTCGCATCTACTTCCTAGGATACACATAATCTATTATTACAAAATTTCTACCATATGACAGGGTACAATAGAGGTTCACAAGTTATAGATGTAAAGGCACTGAATTACAACATAGCATGTGACTAAACCGCCACCCATGTGTGGTAAAAAGCTCCCACAATACTCGCCCTATCATAAGAGAAGTCGCAAGCACCATATCCTGTACTTCCTCTTATTGTTGCAGCATAGACCAAGTACAGAGCCAGATGATAGCCTATCAACCTTCAAGAGATTAAAAAAATTCTTCTTATCAAAAGCATATAACCATATTGACGAACAAATAGCTGCCACTCCAATCAACATAACATCCCAATTGCCCCGTCTCATCCCCAAAAGTCAACCCCCCCAACATATTGGACGTATTAACTACTCGACACGCAAATTGAGTAAACGGGGAATAAAAAAATAGATTTTGAATTATCTCATCGCTACTACATAAGCAACATTTTACACTATCATCTCAGTTTCTTTTACACAAGTTATCTTTAGTCAGTACCACAACTCTACGTAAATATCACAAAAAGTTGGTGGTTCATGTGTGGAATATCAAAGTTCCCTAAAGCCTTGTACATCGATTATACTGAAAAGGCTCCATTGCTATGGAATTTCCATCGAAATACGTCTCTCTCCGCTGTGAGCTTCACTGAAGCAACTCTTGAGCCGAGATCTTTCCAAGCAATCAATTTAGGTCCCACAATCGCCCTATGATAGGAGATATTAAGCGGTATAGTGCTTAACACATCCGCAACCCTACCATGTTTCCACCACGCTATATTGTAGAGGAAGGGATACTGAATACAAAGAGGTGAGGATCCCAACCATATGTCCTCCTAGAAGCTGATTTGTGTCCCACTCCGAATTTGGAAAGAGCCACATCTCAAAATATGTTGTTTGATCTTCACCAGGCCAGCCCAAAAATGATAGTCTCCGGGTTTACTCTCAACCCTTGTCAAAGTTTCATTGCTGATATATTTATTTTTGAGCAATTGCTGTCAGGCCCCATCTTCATTAAGAAACTTAAACAACCATTTGTTGAGCAAGCAAGCATTTTTCAGAGTGAGATCCTGAATACCCAATACACCCTAATCTTTGGGCCGACATAGAATACTCAATCTAGCTAATCTATATTTACACTTGTGGTTATCACCATACCAGAAGAATCAAGATCTATATTAATCCAACTTTTACGCAACACTTTAGACACTTCAAAAAAGGACATCATGAACATCGGCAAGTTATTGAAGACCGAATTAATTAGACCTAGTCTACCACCCGAGGAAAGATTCATACCCTTCCAACTACTCTTTTTTTTTCTCAAAACGCTACTCAACCCCTTTCCACTCTCCATTGAGTAGCTTCTTGTGATATATCAGGATGCCAAGGTATCGAAAAGAAAACAAACCTACACAGCATCCAAAGATTTGTGTGTACTGTTCCTCAACCTCCTTGGCAGCCCCAAAATAAAAAAAAAGCTGCTTTATATAATCTTTAGCCAGACAACTACTCGAAAGCACTCAACAGGAGCTTTTCATATTCTTGGCCTCACCTGTATCATGATCCATAAATAAGATGGTATCGTCGACATATTGTAAGATCAACAATTTGTCATCCACCAAATGTGGGACTATACTTTGTATTTGGCCGGCCTTTTTGGCCCTTGTAGTAATCACCGCCAACATATCAGCAACAACCTTGAATGAAACTAAGGACATCGGATCACCTTAGTGGAGTCCCTTTCGGGTTTTGAAAAAATTTCAATATCATCATTGACCTTTATTACCACAATTCCACAAAAAACAAAGTTCTGGATCCAAGAGCATCATCTAGATGAGAAACCCTTCATGCATAAAGTCTATTGTAAGAAAGGCCACTTGACCTTATTATATGTGTTTCCAAAATCGACCTGGAAGATGATCTCATCTAGCTTTTTGTTTTGAAGTTCACACAGCTTGAAATATGAAGAAATATTAGGCGCACAGCTTACCTTGATGTTGACACTGACATTTTAGTAGCTCAAGACGTACTAGAAACTTGAGCCTGGAGCTCTGATTACAAAATGTACATCCAGAGGACATGATTTGTTGGTGAATGCGATTGGTACCAATTAGCAGCAAAGGTTAACCAACTTTATGTTGTAGCGATTAGGCCCTAGTACCGACCTGTGTAGCCCAATAGCCCAACGCATACTGTGACAAGCCATCTTGGATGCGAGACAAAACTAGCCGACATGCAATTATGCAAATCAAAGCAAGCTCATATTACCAAAGAAAAAAATTGTACAGTGGCTACTCTTAGCAGCTGGTGTATTTGTAAATTTTGGAGAATTCTGCAAAATCGCCTATGCTCTATGGATTTCTTTCTGTAAGAATCTATGGTTGTTCAACAATGCACTGACAAACAAAAGCAGTAGAGTTCAAGAACAGGCAAATGCGATGCAACAGACATAAAAAGGATAATAGGCCACTTATCAACATATCTTGACAATATGACTGTAGGAGCATTCATACGTCATGTATTCGAGGGCAGCATAGCAAGCATGTACCAACTAGTGACGGTTCACACATCGAGATATAGGACAGATGATAGGGGTGCTTGACACAAGACAATGAGCCAAATATTAACATTGAACACAGGCTAATTACGTAAGCATTCCCATGCATCTCATTTCCAAGCTGGGTACGAGTTGTCCTGCCTGTTGTTCCTGAAAGCACAGCACCCAACAGAGTAGACGACGATGAGGAAGATAAGGAATATGATGTTGACGGTGGCAATCTTCTTCCAGTCATTCTTCAGGTTAGCGAGCACGCCAGCTTTGCATGACTGGCAGTCGTAACAGAGGGCACTCTGGTCATTTGACCATGTGTTGCAGTCGGGGTCATTGGTAGAGTTGAGGCCAGCAGGTTTGATCCAGACGGTCTCACTCTGGTAGGTGAAGTTGCAACCAGTTGGGGGCTTGCAGCATCCGGACTGGACATAAGATAGGTGCGTTAGTTGCAGAAAACACAATCGAATACTTTAAAACAATAATTCTCATGGATGGAAATTTTCCAAGCTCACATTCAAATCCTAAAGTCAAGGCTGACATACATAATACATTTATACAAGATAGATAATGGTCTGCATGCAAGAGTATCCTTGACACCAGTACAGAAGTAATATGTTGAGTCAGATCACGAAGTCCAAATATTAGTATATTACACTGCAAAAATATATAGAGTTTCTCTAAATGGCAGAGGCTCCACATAAGGGGTAACGTGATCAGAAATAAGGAGTACCATAAGTGCAAGTAGTAGTGCTTATGAAGCTAGAAAAAGTACAATACCGTAGAATACACATAAAGAAACAAGACTATGTTATGGTAAGCAACACCTGTATTGGCACTTGGCAAAAGCTAACATGGCAATCCAAAGAAAACGCCTCCAGCAAAAGTCAAATAACTGATGCAGGAAATCATTAATACAATGATGTCAAAGGTTTAAATTTCATAAGTGAAGACTATAGTTGACAAGAACAAAATGTCTCCCACAGGCAACAAAGAAAAAATACAATGTGAAAAGTTTCATGGGTACAGTAAGTCCACAATCAAGTAAAATTTCTAACAGCCATTCCTTCATCAGAATAGTGTATAATAAGAACAGCCTCAAAAAGTCAAAAGGTGGTGAAATCTAGTGCCATCAATTTCTATAGAAACATGCCAATATGACATTACCAAACTGAAATCAAGTTACTTTGCTAGCATTTGTAATTACCACACAACATGCTCAAATCTTACACTAGTCTTTACCAGCCCCCTCTTGTAACGACATGCCATGCAGCAGCCAAACAACACGTGCTAATATACACATGGTAGTACTAAACAAGCCCAACGATTACGAGAGGGGGAACAAAACAATAGCATGAATACAAGCGAAGATAATGCTACAGAAATTAAGGTATTAATCGACAATGCAGCATGTGAATTGAAGAACAATCATTCATGCAAACTCAAAGGTCACATGCGCAACTTGTGGAAGAATCCGACGATTCTTCTGCTGGTCCTATGAAAAATTCACAAACTGTACCAACTCCACACGCACTGCCACTAATAGAGAGATATGTTCAGCATCCTTGGTTTTTTCTTCTTTTTTCTTTTGGGAAATCTAATTACAGAACAGCGAACGAAAAATTGGGCTCCAATTTCTCCGCAGATCACGCAAAATCCAGCAAGACTATGGTGAGAGCCAAACAACAAATAGAGGCGTTAAGATGCACACGCATGCACAGACCCATCGAAAATTTCATATCCCCCAAGCCTATCGACTCCAACTCCGAAAATCCAACCGCCAGGGGGAAATTGTTGAACTAAACATCCTCACAACAACTCAGCAGCCGAGGAGAAAAACTCTAAAATCTCAGCACTAACCCCCAAAATTTTGGAAGGATTAATCCTCTTCTAACTTGAAAGAGCAATTTAACAACCCATATAGACATCTAGAACGAGAAGAACAAAGGAAGCGTTCCACCTGAATCGGGGAGAGATTGCTGTTGATGAACTGGCCCAGCGTCTCCTTCCTGGCCCCAAACTTCCGGCAGACCTCGCCGTCCTGGAGGCAGCTCCGGATCTTGGCCCAGTTCCCGGAGTTCTCCACCCTCCTCTGGAGCCACGTGGAGTACTCCCCAAGGCGATACTCCTTGTACCCCCTCCCGGAGACGGCCCAACCGGCGCCGCGGTTGGTGACGACGAAGGCGAAGACGGTGAAGACGAAGAGGAGCGCGATGAGGAGGAAGAGCGCGAGAAGGTAGAGCCAGAGGAGGCAGGACGCGCGGCAGAGCGCGCCGGCCAGGCCCGCGAGGGAGAGCGCGAGAAGGAGGACCCCGAGAGCGACGACGGGCCGCTCGAGGAACCGCTCGCAGTCGGTGGTGGAGGCGCGGTGGCTGAGCCAGATGCCCCCGCCGAGGACGACCAGGGCGAGGACTAGCACGCCGGCGTTGAGCAGGCCCAGGAGCCCGTTGCTGCACCGCGCCATGGCTGCGCTGCTTCGCCTTCTTCTTCCTCGTGGTCGTGCGGCGCGGGTTACGGACTACGAGGTACGTACGCGTGCGCTTTTGCGGCGATGCGGGGGTTTTAAAACGAAGTCCTCGGAGGGTTTCAAATTTGGAATTTGGAAAGGGAGTCCGCGAAAGTAAAAAGAATTCGGAAAGGGCGTATCCTCTGATACCCATCTTCTCTTTTTGGTGTTTCCGAGTTTTCACCGATGACAATTAGAGAAAATTACATGACGGAGCACTGAATTTGGTAAGTATGTACAATTTCATCCATTAACTCGCAATCAATCAAAAGCAGCCCACTAATCTTGGATAAGGCGATCAGTTTGGTCCAAAACCGGTCGGACGAGGTAAAAATCACCGACATGGTAGCTGACTGGGACTAGGGGGTTGACTCCGGGGTGTTTCTCGCAAAATGTCATGCCGGCAGTTTTACAGAAAGGACTCCCTCCTCTCCGGCCACCTCCTCTGCGCCTCCGCTCCCGCCTGCTCCTCTTCTACCTCCCCGCCGCCCCCTCTCTCGTGCGGCCCCGCCTCCAGCACCGCCCCATCGGGGCCATCGCCGCCTCGATCGGCCGGCTGCCGGCACACGCCCGGCCTCCTCAGCGAATCCCCTCCACACGTGCGCTCGCCCGAGCTCCCACGACCCCCGCGCTGGCGGGAGCGGAGGCGCGGAGGAGGTGGCCGGAGAGGAGGGAGTCCTTTTTATAAAACTGCCGGCATGACATTTTGCGAGAAACACCCCAGAGTCAACCCCCTAGTCCCAGTCAGCTGCCACGTCGGCGATTTTTACGTCGCCCGACTGGTTTTGGACCAAACTGACCGCCTTAACCAAGATTAGTGGGCTGCTTTTGATTGATTGCGAGTTAATGGATGAAACTGTACATACGTGCCAAGTTCAGTGCTCCGCCATGTAATTTTCTCTGACAATTAGGACATGTTTGTAGTAACATGGAAATTTTGCCGTAGATTTAAGGTCAGCAAGTTTTGCCGAATTAGACAAAAAATCTTGTGATCCAAAAGCATTTTCTTTCTTTTATTTGTGGGGACAGTGGGATTGCGCCGATACAATCTTGGAAGCTTGTGAATTCACGAATTTGCTTCCAACCTTGGGTAGCCACATAGATATTTTTATGGTTGTGCTACTCCCTTCAGTGTCAAAAAAAAGTAACGTTTTGGATATAGTTTCAGTAAAATTTTTAAAACTTTGACTACTGATATTATTTTAAATATTTAGATTAGACACTTAAAAATCATATGCATAGATTCGTCTCAAAAGGTATTTTCATACTATCATAATTTGTTAGGTTCTATACATATATTACAATAGAAATTAGTGGTCAAAGTTGTATTTTGAAGACCATGTCAATATCCAAAACGTCAGGTTTTTTGACACTGGAGAGAGTATTACGCAGGCAATTGCTTTTCTTGCTCGTCGCAGTCGATCTTGTTTTTAACCTCACGAGCTTGTTGGAGTGGTTAGGGTTACAAAGCGGAGCCGTCGGCTACGCAAAAGCGGCGATAGCGGTGGAGCCAAGAGAGGAGACTGCGCTGGAGTGGTTAGGGTAGTGAGACGAAGCCGCTAGCTACACGGGAACAGCTGTGACGGCGGAGTCGAGGGATAAGATCTCGCCAAAGTGGTTAGAGATTAGGTTCAGGAGTGGTTAGGATGGAGGGTGCACCGGAACCGAGGGGTTTAGATGAAAGGCACGATCTGACTACGACGACCTTTGGACACCACACGTCGACATGGAGGCAATGGCATTGATGGATACGAGTTTGGAATGAGGAGACACGGTGGTGAAGGGAGAAAGAAGAAGGATAATGGTCTCATCCACCGATTAGAAAAACTTGACTCCAACTAGTAGAAAAATGTCCAGGCGCATCCATATTTTTGAAACCAGGCTTTCCCCTTTTCTTTTACGTGTATAACGGAAATAACAAGATAGATATTAGTATTGTATATCTTACTTCAAAATTTATGTTACTGAAATTTCTGTACTAGCCGTCTGTAATGCCTATCGCCGAGTTTTCTCTTATTCTTGAAGTCTTGTGTCGTCGTTTGCCTTTACGGTACTGCACAAAAGAAGAGACAAAAATAGCAGTGCGCATAAACTGGTGTGGGCAGATGAGACGGGCCAGAAAGGCCGTGGCCTTTTTTCTTTTTTCTTTTTTGCGAGGAACAGAGAGATTTATCAATCAGAAATATGAATGCAATCAGCACAAACAAGCTGCGCTCTGGCCTTTTTTCTAGATGACGACGAAATGATTTCATTAATCTCTCACCAGACCGTTTTGGCATTGTGTCCAGGCATAAGATGTGCACTTCATGTCTTCATCTATGCACCCTTGGAACGAAAAGAAGAGAAGAGTCCACGCTTCCTTCGGTGCGAGAGGAGCAGCAAGCATCATTCGCTGTGTACGGGAGCTTTTGTGACAGCGGCTCACGCACAGAAACCTACACGTACCGTATGTTCTACACCCTTTGCTCTGGACGTCATGGGCATCTCTGCCAATTGCGCCTTAAAAGTTGTGTTATAAAAGCCAAATAAAAGAGCGCGTAAGAGTGGTCTGACAGGCCTTAAGCTCTGCAACCTACAACTGTGACTGCACTAATCTTCTACACATTTGGAAGACGGGAGATTACTAGGATTTTGGAAACTACAAAACATCAAATTTCACTGAATATGGAGTAAGTTCCGAAGGAGGCTTGGAGTTACACAACCTAGACAACCTGTCCATGGATAGCATGGGCTCCACTGACGTCATTTTCCATGGGCATGCGAATCAAGGAGAAAATCCAGTTTTAGCCCCCTGCGTCGGCTCAACGAATCATGCGCAGCCACATGGCTCTACCAGCACCCCGGGCATGCGGCACTGCCCTCCCGCAAGTCCAGCGCGCGGCCCGCGTGTGGGGCCCGCGAGCCGAGCCTGCCGCACACCGGACCAGCGTGCCGTAGGTGGGGCATGCGGCACCCCACCTGCCGCACCTCTGGCATGCGGGAGGTGCCTCACATCCGGCCCCGCCGCGGCCCCCCGCGGCCGCGTCACCTGGATTTGGTTCTGCGTCGCCTCGATTCCGTATATTTGCTACAGATTAAAAAGCTTTGCTACAGTTTAAAGCAAGATTCCATTTCAAAATCAGTGCAAAGTAAACTTTTATATAGTATATTTACTGTTTGATCATTGTTCATCTCGAAATCAGTGAAGTTTATCTCAGAATTTGTGTACGCAGTCATCTTGCGGTGCTAGGATTTAGCTCTTCGAAAAAAAATCTGGTTTTAGCCCCTTGTTACAGGTCAATGCCAAAAACAGCCCCCTCTTGAAACTAAAGCCAAAATCGAACCCATAGATCGTTCTTAGACCGACACGTGGTACGTACCGCACCCTTGACCTGCGCTGCGGCGTGCGGCACCCTCCCTACCGCAGGCCCGGCGTGTGGCATCCCCTACCGCAGGCCAGGCGTGCGGCAAGTGCGTGCACCGGCTTCCGGCAAATTTCGTTCGTTCTGCGTGCGTACATTCCGTTGGATAAATTTCGAACGCGTAGATTCTTTACGTGCATAGAAAGACGCGAGATGTCAATTTTACGCTACAGTACTAGCAGAATTGAAGGGTGCTATAAATTTTAATTAGCAGAATTAATACAACGATGACGATGTTAGTTTAATTTGAGTACCGAAAATAATAACATTTTCGTTAAGTACTAATTAATTAGTCAGATTGAAGTTCTCTTTATTACTATAGGTAGTCATGTTATTTTCTATCTTGACAAAATGAGTTAAATAGCAAATAATTAGTATGTTTGAAGGGTGCTTTAAATTTTAATAACAATGTTGTTATTTATAATGTAGTGACCTGAGTATATATGATGATGGCTTGAAGAGTGAATTGTGGATCATATTTGTGTTCTAATTGGAAGATTGGTGCATTAAACGGTGAAGCACCGTGTAAGGTAATTAAATTTCACATGCAAATAATTATGTACCTCAACTGTTATATTACAAAACGTGCATATATAAATTAATGTTAAACATTTGTGTACGTTTACAAAAATTTATTACAATCTAAACTGTGAAAAATAATGTCAGAAATCGAAAACCTACGATGACACTTTTGCTGTCCAGACCCCATGGATGCAACCTACAATTCAGTACCAGTCCCTGGTTGGAGGAGGAGATTACGAGGCTGGTTCGTCCCACGACCCGGGCAACGATTGGGTACAAGATTTATTTGGACAGCATCCTCTCGGTCATAGCCAGATTACTAGTCAACCCGAACCTACTCAGGAGACTCAGGAGACTCCTTGCTACGGCCTTTGGACTAACCCGGTGCCACGTGAACATTTCACTTTCCCCTCAGATCACATGCCGCCCAGACAAAAGAGGGGAAGAGGTCGTTGATCGGTCACCCTATTTAGTGGTTTCACATAATTGTACTACTGTACTTTGTTGTTTGGACTACTAAGTACTGTTGTTGCTCTTCTCTGCTCTTCACATGAGGAGCACAAGAATCGGAGATGGGAGAACGTACAAACTGCAAATAGAATTTGAGACCGAGCTGCACAACCCCTTCATTTAAAATGACTGCTGGCATTGCTTCAACAGTTCTGACAAGACTACACAATGCTGGGTCTAATCGCAACAGCGTAAAAATATCACGCTAGAAGAGCTAAATCCAACCACCGTGAGATGCCTGCGTACACAAATTGTGAGAAACTTCGTTGATTTGGAGATAAACAGTGACCAAACAGGAAATATATTGTACAAAATTTTGAGATAGAATCTCGCTTCACACTTAGACACATTGTGTAGGAGCACTGTAGAAATGATCTGTAAAAGAATCTACATCATGTACGAGCACTATAGGAGGCACCACCACCGAGGCGGCCGGGTCCCGCGGGTGAGTCGGCAGCAGGGTGGATGGGGCCGGACCGAGGCGGGTTCCGCACCAGGGACCTGCGGGAGGTTCTCCGGCCAGTTCCGCACCAGGGACCTGCGGGAGGTGTGGCCGCGCAGCTCGGACGTGCGACAGGTGGGTGCCGCAGGCCCCACCTGCGACAAGTCACCTCGGGTCTGCGGGAGCTTCCGGACGCGGGCCCCATGCGTGGGGCCGCAGGCCAGATATGCAGTAGGAGGTCTCACGCACACCGGATCTGCGGTACGTGCCATGTGTAGGTTATTTTTGACTTTGACAACAGAACGGGGCTATATTTGGCATTGACCTGTGGCGGCGGCGGCGAGGCTAAAAGTGGATTTTTACCTGCGAATCAAGAGCGGACGATTTTCTATGGGCACGCAAATCAAGATCGGACGGATTATATTAGGATAAATATTTGCGTCCACCGGCCGATGGAGATACCAATCGGCCGGTTTTTTCACTCGCGCAACTCTTCACTTCTCTACCATTTAGTTCTCAGGTGACGTCTTTTCTCTCTCTCCCTCTCTTTTCCTTCAAATTTTTTTTCTCCTCCTTCCACAGGACAGTGGAGCTCGTGGCAGAGTCGCTTCGATCTTTCAACATTGAGCTCTAGATGGCTATTGTGGCGCCACCGAGCTCAGATAGACGATGGGATTGCATGAAATGGGTCCAAACTCGCTAGATACGGCGACAGTGGGGCTCCGCCAAGCTGGATTCCCTGTTGGCAAGTTGGAGAGCGGCGAGTCTAGTGCTCTCGGTTGTTGATGCGAGATGTTAGTGACTTTTGAGAGTTTTTGATATTGCATGAGTTGTTTTTACATGTTATAAGCATATATTACATATAAATGATATGTTGCAATGATTTTTGGTGTCTGTTGCATAATTTATGTGCAAGTTGTAAAGATGTTTTTGTGTTCTTGCATATGTTAATGTTGTATGTTGAATATGTTGCAGTTATTTTTCAATGATTTGTTACATCGATCAAAGATTTGTTATATACGAACGTACTTTTTGTTATATGAATGTGTTTGAAATGTTATAATATTCTTTTACATATTTTTGTCACACTATAGAGAGAAATGTTATAATAATATTGGACAGGTAAAAAAATATTATATATAAGATTTTTTTTGTTGTTGCGAGGATTGAACGTTCTGGAATGTCCGCTTAAAAGAGATCGAACGGCACGGCGTTCCAGAATGCCCGACAGAAGCTTTCTCTGGTTTGGCCTGCTTCAACTTGGCGATGAAAGTTTTAAGTTTACGCTAGCGCTGAGCAACCGAGTTGGATTTTTTTGCAGTGCTCTCCCGTTTTGCTCGCTTTCTTAAAGTGAACTTTAAGGTACTTCCCGGGTTTGCACCTGATGCCCTGCGTGGGTGGTTACTTCTCTTTTTCCCCGTAAAAAAGGGTATCAGTCCACCATACGTGTTGAAAACCGGGGAACGCATGCTTAGACCAGACTTGCTTGCAGTCACAGGGACTTCACTGTCAGGGTGTCGCTTTCTCTCCTTTCTAGAGGTGCGCCACTTCTTTTCAAGACAATCAAATGTACGAGTAGTACCAGTAAGGCAGTAATCAAACGGGCTGGGGACGGGAGCGTGTTGTTTTTGAAATTTATACAGCTGATTCTGACGCAGGCCATCATCACAGATGCTTGTGAGCTGAGGACGAAGTTAAAATAACCTGGCCGTAAGTTAAAATTAGAGTAAACTAGCATATTATCCTGTGTAATAGTATAAAAATATCTTTAATTCTTTTGACTTGTACATGATACTAAATAAAATAAAAATGCAGATCGCGAGACGGCTGATCAGTCGCTCTACCAAGCCAATAAGTTGTTTGCATATTATATTAGATCACATAGAATTAAAGTTCAGATTACGGTTAGTTGATCATTTATACGTGATATTAGATTAGTGTGTGGAGTTAAAGTTCATATTGCCAGTCATTGATATTAGATTAGTATATGAACATAAAATTTAGGTAGATTTGTATGGGATGTACAACTATAAACATCTATCGGTTGTGATATGTTTAGGTATAATTATGAAGATATATCAGTTGTGTTCTGTTTAAATACAGTTATAATGATCTATCGACTATGATCTATTGAAATACAGTTATAAAGACCTATCGATTATGATATATTAAAATACAGTTATGATAATCCATCGGCTATGACATGTTTATGTACAGTAATATAGATCTATCAGCTATGATATGTTAGGTACAATTATGATGATTTGTCAGTTGTGATCTATTTAAATACAGTTAATCTACCTGGTGTGATCTGTTCAGATACATTTATAATGATCTAGCGAATGTGCTCTGTTTAGGTACAATTATGAAGATCATCGACTATGATTGCGGCGACCCACAAATTACCCTCCCCCGGATAATATGCTAGTCTTTGACATGTCGTAGACGAAGTGCCTTCTCGTCCACAACACATCACACAGAGTAGCACGGCAGAAGCATTGCAGCGTCCATTTATTATAATACTTAATTTACAAACTCAAGATCAAGATACAATTATACAAACTTATTCTCAAGAGCACGGGGAATTTAAAACCGTTCCATTCTGCTATAGCAAAAGACATATCTACAATTCTCATCTCTCACTTCTTATATTTCTACTTACGCTTCAGATTTTTCATCACGGTAGTTGAAGTAGTTGTCGATGCCTTTGTCCTCCTTCGTCGCTGCCAGCTCTTCGAAGACTTCTTCTTCAATCTCGATGTAGACTACCTCCTGATCCGTCGTCGGCTCACGGTCTATCAAAGGAATTAGAATAGAGGGATGAGTACAAAAGGTACTCAACAACTCCAGGAATAGCAAAGGGGTGTTTGATGCACTATCTACTGAGAATAATGGTGTTCTCCGAAAGAATGTATTTTGTAAGGTAAGAGAGTCAAATTTTAATTTAAGAGACTATGATCTCATGTCTCACAAGCTGCTAGGATCCCCGATGGATCCCTTTTTTGCCGGTTCACAGTTCTAACCAGGAACATGGAGTGACACTGCCACATTTTATTATACTCTGCAGAGGTGCGCAACTATACCCAAAAACGAACTTGGTTATGTATCTGAGTTTGCAGGGCTCATTCACACTTCCATGATCACAGAGCCGTTTCACCGCCCGCTCAGCCATACCCCGCGTCGTAATCCCGCACAACAGGCCAGGGACTACCGGTCTCACGTTGATACTACAGATCCAACGTTTTGTGGTTAGTTCAAAGAACTAACACCACCTTCCCAACAGTTGATACTACAGATCCAACTATTGAGGTCTTCCCTTCCGGGAGAGTATGACCTATGGCAAAGGTACTTTGGCTCAGCCCCGCCCATACAGGGTGTGTGGTATGCGCGATCACTACGACCCTCGAACACAATCAATCATTGGTTATCTTAACCTTATATGAAACATACCCGTGTAATGAAACCTGCCTTCTCATGTGCCATCGGCACCTTTCCAAGGTTTCACCACCCACCATGATCACACCCAAAAACCGGTGATCAAAGAAATCACAATTCATTCATCTTTAGAAAATAAGTTTTCCTTTTTATGCATATTATAGACAAGAAGGAAAGTTTTACAAGTCGTTCTCAACGGATATGAATAAGAAACTGGACTTGTCTAGTATCGGATTTGAAAAGGAGTTCGACGGGTTGATTGGTTGAACTCCAGCTTCTGAGAAAGAAAAACGATAAAGCCCGGCAAGGACTTATTTAAAAGGAATCAACATGAATGAATTTCTACCGTAATGCATGCATGAAAATTTTCATTTTATATGTAAGAATTAGGGTTCATAATTTTCCTTGAATATTCAATGAATTAATTATATTTATTTAGTGAATAATTAAACTTCTCATTTTATTGAAGCTCATATGAGATATAAGTCCTATTTTTACCTTATTTGGATATCCAAATTGAATTTAAGGGATTAACATTAATATTCGACTTCAAATGTGTAATCAAGTATTTAGAATTTCTTTCCCCTCTTTGAGAGAAAGGAACTTCATCTTAATCAAGATAATAATGTAGCTATTTCACTTAGGTTTGTGACTTTATGATCCATCCAGATTTCTTTATCTCTTTCAAAGAAAAAGGAAATAAAACAATACTTTAGTTTAATTAATTAAGTTAAGATCTTAAGTTACTCTTTCCTCACACACACACACACACACATATATATTATGAAGCAAAAGAAAAGATTAAGTTAATTCTATTCTTATTTCAGATCTTAGGGGGAATAATTAAAAGAGAAAGAATTAGTTCATTTTCTTTTGAGAAAAGAACTTCAGAATTTAGCCTTAATTCCTATAAATTTTTATTTTTTTAAACAAATTACTTTCGGCCTGACCTGCAGCCCGCATTTGGCACACTCGGCCGTTGCCCTACTGCCCCTTCTCACTCTCTCCTAGCCGACGCCCCCAAAGCCCCTCTCTCTTCCTCTCACGGGTGCGCCGCCGCCTCTTCAAATCCCCGCCAATGGCGTTGCCGGTCTCTCCCCCTCGAGGTCTTCACCGGTTCCCCTTACCACGCCGCCACCGACACCTCCGTCTGGGACGCCGCCACCGATTTGGTAACCTCGGATGCCCTTTCGCCTCTTTGTCACCGGCACCTCTGCCGCCTTGGTCGCTTGCTCCCCTTTGAGCGCCTTTGGGCTGACCCCCATGCTCACCTCTTCACTTCGATGCCGCCTCGGTTCCTTCGTGTTGCACTGCTTGGGAAAGCTGTGGCTTTGGCATTGTAGCCCTGTCACCGGCGGAGCTCCACCTAGCCCGCTTCCTGTTGGTGGTGCGGCATAGGTACCTGATGCCGCTCCGTCTCTTCATCCCCGGTAAGGTTTTCTCAACTCCATTCTCTACTTCTTTATGCTAGGTTCTATGCCTTGCTCTCTTTAATTTCCGGTGATGGTCTCGGTGTGTTTTGGAATTCCAGCAGATATTCTTGTGTTTATGATTTGGTTCGGCTAAAAATTCCATGATTTAGTTAATTGTTCATATGTGGTTAACATTAACTGATTGGAGTTAGTATTTGTGACTCAAATTGATGTGCACATGTTGGTACTAACATTTACAATTGATGTCTCTATTGGTCATTTCGTTGCTATGCAAATGAATTCGCTGTTCTTCTATTAGTACAACCAATGGTATAGTTCAGGTGATCGTGATATATATATCCTTTGTTACCCTTTTATTTGGAAGGTTGTTGACATACTAATGGAATTAGTGATGCTATGACAGAACTACTTTATCTCTAGAAGTCATTAGATTTGAGTAGTAAGCTCGACTGATTTATTTTGATTCCATGTTATTTACTCTAGTTGGTTATGATGTATAGTTTGCTATTGACGATGTATAGTACAATATCTCGTATATGAGAAAGTATCCGTATACGATTCCCTGGGTTACCCAAGTACAATACGTGCCTGGTAAGGATCCCAGGAGATAAGGTAGCCCTTCGTAAGGAGGAAGGACATCCTTTAAACTAGGAAGTCAATCCCGACGGTTAAGGAAGCCAGAGTTCTACTCGGCATAGGTCCAGGTCCGGTACGACTCGAGGAGCCCCCTATAAAAGGATCAACAATCCTATAGGGGAGAGGGGGAGAAAGTTAGATCCAACAAGCCTTAGAAGGAAGAGAGATCCCAGTGATTCCCACGAGAAGACTCGCCGCCTCGAAGGAACTAGTCGTCGTAGTCTCCGATTAGGCCTAGGATAGCCACTGACATATACATCCCTTGAATCCAATGAACAGATACTAACACTTGATGTTCCTTAGACATTGGTATATTGTATGTGTGTGTTTACATTTATGAACTAGGCTAGTAGTTGAAAGTTGTTTGATCAATATTGGTATTCTTTTTCTATATACTAGTTTGTTTAAACTGAGAGAACAGAGGCTCTACGTTTGATCTTAGTTCCTCTATGTTTTCTACCTATATGTATACATTTACATCAGTTTATTAACTGAAGAACATGTATGATGCTTGATTTGGTTTATTTCAATTCTATAATGGCACTTTATCTGAGAAGGGTTTAGATAAAGGTATTCTGATAAGAACAAGTACCTCATATCAGTTGCCTAATCGTTTACCTATTTTGGTGATTATTGAAGCTTAGAAAGAACTTAAACGATATTAAGGATAGAGAATCTGGTAAGAACAAATTACTATATATGTTGCCTTAGGAAAAACCCTATGATGATCTTTAGCTGAGGTTTTTGTTTGAGAAACTTGTGGTTTTAATTGATAAGAACAGATACTACCAAGTTATCTACAAAATTTCTATGATGAAAACAGATTCTGAGGGTTCTATTATAATCATGCTAAACTCTTATGCATGTATATGCTGTGATGATCTAGAGGAGGTTTTTACCTTATCTCTAAGTTGGACAATAGCAGGTTTGGCTTCTATCTTCTCTTTGGCTGGTCATTCTTGATCTACTGATGGCTTTCCTTAAGAGCTTGAGGTCTTCTCTCCTTTCTACTCCTCCTCCTTAAGGGGGTGTTTGGTTGGGTTTTTCAGCAGCTTTTCACTAGAAAAAGCTACAGCCCAACTGAAAGAGCATCTAGGCCCCTAATTGGTTTTGATGGTTAATGGCAACTCAAACTGGAATCTAATGTTTACAATGAGTGTAAGCAGGTTTAATAGGTTCCAGGAAGAAGGGTCATCAAGGAAAAGATGACCACCCAAAAAGTACAAAGGTGGTTTCCAGGACAAGAGAATGGCTGTGCTAGGCAGCTGTGTCACAGCTGTGAGGAAGCCGATGCTGTGCAAGAAGTTGCAAGCAAGGTGATGGTGGCTTGATGCGTCAAGGGCCGTGAATACAGTTGGTGGCAGATAAAGTCTAGATTTGCTAGTTTCTTTGAGTCCATAGGAAACACCCGTACTATCAAGAGGGATGAAGCAGTAATGATCTTGGAAGTTCTTTTGCTCAATGCTCGGAGTGTTGGACAGTGGCACTGATGCTTTGAGGTCAGTGGCCCTGTGTCAACAGTTTTGCACAAGTGTGAAACTGGCTTGTGCTAGCACTCTGTAGTGCTAGCGGTAGAAAAACCCTAGAGGATAGAGCCACCGGTGTGACACAGCTGTGTCACATGTGGTCTTTCGCTCTGTGACTCAGGTACACCTCTGTACCAGGGGAGAGCTTGTAAATGCTAAGGGACCTGCACTGCGATGGTCTGTTTGCCGAGTCAGAAGACTGTCGGAGGTTCTCTCCTTATTAGGGATCAGAGTTAGTTGTGCGCTGAGGGCATGTAGTGTGCCAAGATCGGGCTGAGTAGTTAGGCTATGTCAGCTAAGGCAGCCAGTGACACAGGTGTCGGTCTGCTCGAGCCGGTTATAGTTGGGCGGTGTGATTGGCTATGTCACCGGTGTCTGTCACCGGTGACTCACTTAATCCTACGTGGCAACAGTGTAACGGTCGGGTGCCTGTGAACCCTATATATAGGGGACCAGGAGAGGTCTTCAACCTCAACCTTGCTCAATCCAGTGAATCATATTCGACCGTTGCAAAGCCTCCTTCTCTCAGAACAGAAGCCAAGCTTCCTAAGTGTTAGTTCACGAGAGTTAGAGTCTCTGAGCAAAGAGCATTGGTTCCTCCAAGAATTGTTGCTGTTGAATCTGTTACTCTTGGAGTGTCTACTCCTAGACAGGCGTAGGAGTCGCTGGTATCACTCAAGCTTGTGTGGGTTGAACCAGACGTTTGTGAAGGTAATCTGAAGTCTACCTGCTGCAAGGCTAAAGGACTTCCACAAGCAAAGGAAGAGGCCTGATCACTCAGGTACTCGGACAACAAGCACGATTCAGTGCTGGCGATCTCTTCGGAATATCCTCTCCAACGGAGACGTACCTCTCTCTAAAGAGTAGGGAACTTCGGTGAAAAACACCTTGTCACTCTGAGTATCTTCGACATTGCTTTTAGATATTCATTAGACTTGCCTGCTTGTGTTGATCATTCATATCTTGTTCATCTGTGGTTGATTACCTTTACACCTGTGTTAGCGTAGCTGTGTCTCAGTTGCTGAATATCATATCTCTTGCCTGTGCCAGCTACCTGTTACACAGTTGATTAACTTGCTTATCTGTTCTAGGTTTTAGCTTACCTGTGTTAGACACAAGTGTGACAGCTAAGTGTTAATTTGCATATCACATATTGCCTGTGTCATTCACCTGTCACACAGCTAGCTTATCCTAGCAATCTGTAAGGCTTAAATTGATAACCAAAGTTAAAACAAGTAAAAAATAATTAGCCTCCTATTCACCCCCTCTAGTCGGCATCCTCGGTCCTTTCACCAACCAGGTATGTCACCGAGTGAGCACCCTCTGCTCTTCATTATGATGAAGAGTGGTGATAATCCTGTTTACCTTTGTAGGCCAAAGAAGACGGGGGATATCCCGAGGGGCAAGCCAAGTGACCAGGGATCCGATCCAAGTAACGACACGGAGAGGTTGGTCCCCCAACCATCGTCTCCCCCGAGAGCTGCCGGTATCCTCTCACCACAGCCGTCTTCCCGATAGGGTAGTGCACCTCCGACCCCGCCGCCTGCCCATCAGCCGGAGGAGTCCGTCGTTGGAGCGCAAGCTCCCATTGCCACCGAGCAGGCGGGTCCTAGTCGGGAGGCAGTGCCGATCGTCCCGCCGCGTCGCAAGGGGACCCTGGTGCCGCTGCCTCTGCCGGGCTTCCACGTGGCATTCCAGCCGCTTCGGGTCCGCCAGATGAACCCTTCGAAGCGGGACGAAGTTCTGCAGGAGATCGACGATGTCCGGGAGTTGGAAGAGTGGGAGGAGGCAATAGGCGCCACCAACCAACTCGGAGACCAGCTCCCGGAGTTGTTGAAATCCTTGAAGAAAAATCTGGAGACCGTGAAGGAGAGCGCCTACTTGGTGGACAGCAAGATTCAACCGTTGATGAGGGTATGTTTTTTTTCCTTGTGTTTTCTTCACTTTGTGCCGTGAATGCACAGACGGTGCACCCCTTAGGGTGTAGCCCCCGAGCCTCCGGCCGACTGGAGCAGTCGGCGGAGGTTCCTTCTTAGCTTATAGATTCTGCATTGGGGGCACGATCAGTGCACCCAATGGGTGTAGCCCCCGGGCCTCCACTCGGTTCATGGAACTGAGCGGAGGGTCTTTGATTAATTTTCCTGAATAGCTAACTTTCTTTGGCATTTGCGCAGATTTTAACCAAGAGGTCTCGGGATAAGACCGAGTTCCTTCAGGAGCAGCTTCCTGCCTTCGACCGACTCGGCCAGTGCAAGGCCGAGTGGGATAATCTGAAGGGCACCCTCCGCACGACATAGGAGCAAGTGCTCGCACAGGAGGCCGAGGTTGCGTCGGCGAAGCAGGAGGCCTGCAGGGAGGCTGCCCGGGCTCAAGTTAATGAACTTCGAACTTCTTTGGTCACTTCCGCTTTTGTTGTATTGACTGTTTGTAACGTCTACTGCAGCTGCCGAAGACAAAAACTCCAAGCTTAAGAAGGAACTTACAGCCACCGCCAAGCTTAAGGCGGAGCTTGAAGCAATGAGGGCTCAGGTTCGGACGCTTGAGGAGGTGAGGACCCATGTCCGGCAGCTGGAGGAGGAAAAGGCTGCCGTTGAGTCCTCTCTGAAGGGAGTGCAGGACGCCGCCGCTGGTAAGCCCTCGGCTCCTGTCCGATCAGCCGGAATCCATTGAGTGACTTACTGACGCAGCCTTGTGGCCTTTTGCAGTGCTTCAGACGCGCTTTGAAAAAGCGCATCTAACAGCAGGATCCTTGAAGGCGGCTGCTTTTACAGCCTGTGACGCCCTCTGGGAGGCCGACCCGACCCCGGCTGACGCGGGGGCTATCATGGCGCACCTTCAGCAAGTGTCTGATCAGGCAAAGACTTTGCTGAAGGAGTCTACACGGTCCGGAGCCCAATTGGCGCTTGCAGTGGCGAAGTCCCACTACTCGACATGGGAGACATCGGGGAAGGACTTGCCGCCGACACCATCGACGAAGAGCTGTTCGTGTTGATGGAGGAGGTCCAGTCTGCGGCGAACAACATCGCTGATAGTGTTGACCTGTAGGATAAGGCATAAAACACGCCAACTGCTCCGTATGCAATTGAAGTACTCGAAAAGCCGAGTGTAACTTGTTTATGCATGTTTGTTGGTGAACTTATTCTGTATTTACTAATCTCTTTTGTCATCAAAATTCGTTCGTGTGTAAGTTAGCCCTTTGTGTGCGCTCTTGCCGACCCGTCGTAGCCCCCGTTGCGTAGAGATTAGCCGTTGGCTATTTCCTGTGTAGTGCAAGGTTGTGGCATAGACCGGCGATCGAAGACAAAAAGTTAACGCCGGGCTTTGTACACAGTACTAAAAAATTGTTCGAAGGAGAAGAGCCCGAGTGCACTTGGGCGCACCCGGTGTGGTGTAACCTCTGAGTGTCTACTATGCGTAGACGCGAGCATACATAGCAGGCCAATCGGGAACCCCGAGAGTCGCTCAGACAGAGCTAAGAAATATTTATTCATTTATCTGTACTTAAGATATGGGAGTACAAAGTTTAAGCATAGAAACGACGTAGCTGTTCAATGTTCCAGGCGTTGGTGATGATGTTGTCGTCTTTATCCTTCAGCTGGTAAGCCCTCGGGCGTAGTACTTCAGCGACCACGTACGGGCCCTTCCACGGTGGTGAGAGCTTGTGTTTGTCCTTGTTGGACTGGACTCGACGCAGGACCAAGTCGCCAACGTTGAACACACGCCCGCGGATGTGCCGGCTGTGATAGCGTCATAGGCCCTGCTGGTATTTGGCCGACCTAAGGAAGACGACTTCTTGTGCTTCTTCCAGCTGGTCAACAGCGTCCTGTCTTGCTTCCTCCGACTGGTCCTCGGCTTAAGTACGGATGCGCGGGGATCCGTGTTCCAGATCAGTCGGCAGTACGGCCACGGCTCCATATACCATGAAGAAAGGAGTGTAACCGGTTGACCAATTGGCTGTAGTCCGTAGGCTCCAGAGCACCGAGGGCAACTCTGCTGCCCATTTGCCTGCAAACTTTTTAGGCGCTGGAAAATCCGAGATTTGATGCCTTGCATAATCAGACCATTGGCATGCTCAACCTGCCCATTTGTGCGTGGGTGCGCCACTGCGGCAAAGCTGAGGCCAATGTTATAGTCGTCACAGAATCGAAGAAAGGCGCCGCCGGTGAACTGAATACCATTGTCCGTGATGATGCTACTGGGGATGCCGAACCGGTAGACGATGTCCCGGAAGAACTCGACGGCCCGTTCTGCAGTGATCGTGGCAATCGGCTTGGCTTCAATCCACTTGGTTAACTTGTCGACGGCGACGAAGAGATGTGTGTAGCCCCTGGGAGCCTTCTTGAGGGGACGAACCATGTCCAGACCCCAAACAGCAAAAGGCCACCTGATCGGGATAGATTAGAGTGCCTGAGCCGGCAAGTGTGTCTGCCGGGCGAAGTACTGGCATCTGAGACGGCGGTCGGCCAGTAGAAACCTTGTCAAAAAGCTTTCCCGACTAGCGACTTCGGCGCCGCGTGGTGCCCGTAGACTCCCGAGTGCATGTCGTGCAGTACTTGCTTCCCCTGGTCTTGAGATATGCACCGTTGGAGGATTCCAGAGGTCTCTTCTTGTAAAGAACGCATTCGATTACGACGTAGGCCTTGACACGCCTCACAAGACGCCGTGCATCGGTCTGATCCCGTGGGAGCGTGTCCCGTAGGATGTAGTCGAGGAAGAGCGTCGTCCAGTCGCGAGTGATAAAGAAAACCTCTTGCGCAGCCTGCTGAATGCTATTGGACCCCTCAGGATGCGGTTCGTCGGTCTCGGACGCTGTCGCCACCTTGATGGAGGGGGCATGAACTCCTGGAGAAAAACTCCGGCCAGGACGACGTCCCGACTGGACCCCATCTTGGCGAGTGCGTCTGCAGCCTCGTTGTCTCGGTGAAGGACATACGTGAGCTCGAGGCCGTTGAACTTGACTTCAAGCTTGCGCACCTCTTGGCAGTAGGCTTCCATTACGGGGTCCCTGCACGACCATGCCTTCATGACCTGTCTGACCACCAGTTCCGAGTCTCCGCGGGCGAGGAGCCGACGAATTCCGAGTGAGGTCGCAACGCGTAATCCGTATAGTGAGGCTTCATACTCGATGACGTTGTTAGGTGCCGGGAAATGGATCTGCAGCACATACTTGAAGCGTTGCCCTTTCGGAGAGATGAGCACGATGCCAGCCCTCGCGCCCTGAAGCATCAGTGAACCGTCGAAGTAGAGCATCCAATGTTCTAGGTCGACGACAGAGGGCGGGGATTAGACTTCCATCCACTCGGCCACAAAGTCGGTAAGAGCTTGAAATTTGATGGCCGTACGGGGGGCATAAACTATGCTAAATGTCATCAGTTCCATTGCTCACTTAGCAATCCTTCCAGTGACGTCGCGATTGTTAATAACGTCAGCGATCGGGAAGGAACTGACCACCGTAATCGGGTGTCCTTGGAAGTAGTGGACTAGCTTCCGAGACGTTATGAACACTACATAGATGATCCTCTGTATCTGTGGGTACCGCGCCTTGGACTCGGAAAGTAATTTCACTGATGAAATAGACCGGATGCTGAACCTTCTGGATGTGGCCTGTCTCGGAGCACTCGACGACCAAGACAGTGCTAGCCATCTAGGTAGTCGCTGCGATGTAAAGGAGTAGCGGTTTGTTGGGCATCAGAGAAACTAGCACCGGGGATGTGGTCAGGAGCTTCTTCAATCCATTGAGGGCGTCTTGGACCTCAGATGTCCAGATAAAGGTATCTGACGCCTAAGGTTGGACAACGTCTCCCCCAAGTCGGTCAGGAGATCTTCTTTCTTCTCGGACTTGATCACCACGTCATTGACGTAGGCCTGCACGTTCCTGCCAATCTGCCCTGGAGGCAGCGCTGCATGCACCGTTGGTACATAGCGCCGGCATTCTTCAAACCGAAAGGCATGGAGACGGAGCAGAAGGCCCCGAATGGAGTGATGAACGACATCTTGATCTCGTCATCCTCCTTCATTTGATCTGATGGTAGCCCGAGTAGGTGCCGAGAAAACACAAATTTTGCAACCGGCCATGGAGTCAATCACCTAGTCGATGCAAGGTAGTGTGAAGGGATCTTTGGGACATGCTTTATTGAGGCTCGTGTAGTCAATGCACATACTCCATTTTTCATTCTTTTTGTGAACAAGAACTGGGTTCGCTACCCAGTCGGGATGGTACACTTCTTTGATAAAGCCAGCCGACAGAAGCTTGGCTATCTCCTCTCCTATTGCTCTGCGCCTATCCTCACCAAAGCGACGCAGCGCTGCTTGACCGGTTTGGCGTCTGGCCGAATATTCAGAGAGTGCTCGGCAGCCCCCCTCGGGACTCTAGGCATGTTCAAGGATGTCCATGCAAAGATGTCTCGATTGTCACAGAGAAAGCTGACGAGCACGCTTTCCTATTTGTCGCTTAACACAGTCTCGATCTGCATTATTTTGGAGGAGTCTTCTGGATCGATCTGGACCGTCTCGGTATCCCGTGCCTACTGGAATGATGTCAATGCTCAAGTCTTTTTAGCCGGGGGTGCTTCCTTGACCACAGCTGACTTGAGGCTGTCAAGCTCGGCTGCCGCGATTTGGGTCACGGCAAGGTCGTAGTTTTCCAGGTCACATGGTAAGCATGCTGGAAGTTGCTTTGCACCGTTATTATCCCGTGGGGACCCGGCATCTTGAGTTTCAGGTAGACATAGTTAGGGACGGCCATGAATTTGGCGTAGCAGGGACGCCCCAGGATGGCATGATACGATCCTGGGAAGTCGACGACCTCGAAAGTAAGGGGTTCGGTCCGAAAGTTGTCGGGTGTACCGAAGGTAGCGGCTAACATGGTCTGCCCGAGTGGTATTGCCAGCTTGCCGGGCAAAACCCCGTGGAAGGGTGCGCCGGTGGGCTTGATCTCTGAACGAGGAATTTTCATGTCGTCCAAGGTTTTAACGTAGAGGATGTTCAAACCGCTCCCTCTATCCATAAGGACCTTGATGAGGCGGACGCCACGGATGATTGGGTCCAACACCAAGGGGAACCTTCCGGGATGAGGTATGTAGTTGGGGTGATCCGAGCGGTTGAAACAAATTATGGACTCAGATCATCGTAAGTACTGGGGCACAGCCGGCTCAATCGTGTTGACTTCACGATCCGTGAGTTTCTGGCGACGCTTGGACTCGTAGCCACTCGGACTGCCGAAGATCATGAGGCACGCAGTATCATTTGGGAACTCGTCACCCCCGTCTGGAGGAGGCTCCTTCTTGTTCTGGCTAGGAGCAGAAGGTTTGTTCAGCTTCTTTAAGATATTGCAGTCACGTGTGAGGTGATTTGACTTTGGTCCATGGAACTGACACGGCTGGCCCATCATCTCCTCAAAAGTGGCATTACCGCGCTGAGGATGGCGTTGTGGAGCGCGCTCGGTGGCGGCAATGAGGTCTCCACCCTTGCGCTTCTAGTGCTTCTTCCTGGGTGACTCGAGACGGTCCTTCGTTTTGGGAAACTCGAGAGTTTTACCCTTCCCATTGTTGTCCTTGGTCGCACTGCGAACAGCTTCTTCGCCAGTTGCGAAGTTATTTGCGATATTGAAGAGCTCACGCGTGGTCTGGGGATTCTTACGTGCGATCTTGTGGATGTGGTCCGTGCTCCGAACACCCTTGGAGAAAGCGGTGATGATGTCGTCCTCCCGGACTTCCGGCAGAGAGTTCTTCTTTTTGAAGAAGCATTGGATGTACTCTCTGAGGGTCTCTCCTGCTTCCTGGGTACAACTTTGGAGATCCGACGAGTTCCCAGGCCTGTTGTAGGTGCCCTGAAGTTGTTCACAAAGAGAGTCTCAAGATCGGCCCAGGACTGGATGCTGCCCTGAGGCTGGTTGGTGAGCCAAGCTCGGGCCGAGTCGACTAAGAACAGGGGCAAGTAGTAGATTGCAACATAATCGTTGCCTCCATTGGTCCTGCACGCCGTGTGATAATCGGCCAACCAGATGTCTGGCCGAGTCTCGCCTGTATACTTATCGATGCCGGTGACCCGGAACCATTGCGGGAAGATGACTTGCGGATGCGAGGGCCGAACGCCTTCGGGCCTGCGTAGGCCATGCCGGAAGGAGTCGAAGAGCGGCGCTGGCTAGTAACGTGGCAATCGCCACTGTCGCCATGGTGGCCGTCGCGGTTGTCTCTCCCTGTGTCCCGGTGGGCGTAGCGTCCAGCCTCGAGGGTGTTCCACACGTCGCAGTCGGGTCCAAGTCGGCTTTGTACCGACCCGATGGGGTGATTATTTTTCCCCGTGCTGTGATGAGCGCGGTGTCTGGCCTCGAGAGTGTCCTGTACATCGTGGTCCGATCTGCGTCAGTTACGAACCGACCCAGCGGGGCGATGAAGCTCTAGGTTGGTATGGCGACCTTCTATGGCGTGTGGGTTCCCTGGTGGGGAAAAACGCCGGCTCTAGGTGCTCGCAGGAGAAGCTACGCGGACCTCGGAGGTCTCGGCCTGCTGGAGAGCTGCCTCTTCCATCACGATTCGGAGCCGTTGGAGATCGTCGTAACCCGGGGTGCCCTCGGGATATTAATGGCACGTGCCGCCACCGTGACGGCGACGAGATTGTGACTGGGGAGTGGAAATATCTGGACGCCGTCCCTCTCGCGCATGCGGAGTGCGTTGTTGACCTAGCGCCCTTGATCCCGCATGTCCTCGTTGCGCTGTCGCTCCTCATGCTGGTGAACCAGCACGGTCTGCTGCTCGGCCAGTCTCTCCTCCTTGGCGAGAAGGCGAAGCCGAGTGGCTTCCAGCTGATCGAGGGTCTGATCCACGATGAGGATGGTCTGGTCGCCGTTGTTTGCCAGCGCGTCCGAGTCAGCCATGAAGACCTCCCGAGAAGGATGGTGGCTTCCCGAACTCTCGAAGCCATCCGAGACGTAGTCGAGGATGGGTAAGAGGGACTCGATCGTGCCAACCAGTCGGGATCCTTGCTCGACGGGTCGAGACCCGTGTTCAAGCAGTAAATCCAACTTCGGCACAACCTCTTCCTCAGATGTATCCGCCAAAGTCATCGACTCGGAGGAGAATCCCAGTGGAGAAGACGGTGAAGCCTTCGCCGACCGGCTGGAAGCCGAATTGCAGAGGTGAAGTTTGCCGAGCTTGTCGGCGATGAAGTCCAGTTTTTCGAATCGGAAAAACTGTCATGGGTCAGTGATAGAATCCAGGGAGCCAAAACTCATGATTCGGCCCGGAGCGAAGTCGCCGTTGTTGTTGGAGAAAACCATCTGGATCTGTTCAGATGGATCTATGCGCACCGCCCCTATCTGGCGCCAACTGTCGGTGTTTTGATCCGGCAATAATGAATATGGGGTAGCGTGCGCGTAGCAGATCTAGATGGGTGCACACGGGACACAGTGTTTAGACAGGTTCAGGCCCTCAAGAAGAGGTAATACCCTACGTCCTGTGTTTGGTGGATGATATTGCTTGTGCACCGTATGCAGCAAGACCTCGAGAGGAGCTTTCTAGGTTGCTAGGGTTTATGTGTATCTAAGTCTCTCAATCTCTGAGTCTCCCAATCGGGGGATCCCTGCCCCGCCTTATATAGGTGACAGGGGTGGGGTTATATGAGTCTGGATCGGTTTACAAGTAACTTTCCTAATCGGTTATAACTAAATCTTGAGATATCGGGTAGGTACGTGTTTATGTCTTGTACTCCAAGTCGATGATGAGCCCCCGTGTAGAAGTCGAACTCCGAGTAGTCGGCCCGGCCCAGCCTATGACCAGAGGGCTGGCTTTGTCCTCCTTGACGATACCCGGGTGCTATGTCATCGTCACCGGTGAACCACATATATTTTAAAACAATGTTTTCAAAACAATTTGCCTCCTATAGCAATCTGCGGGGTCCCAACAGTCCCGAGTTTATATACTCAATGGCCTCGGACTTAGCAAATATTTCCAAAGCTTTCCTCCCCCCAACATCCGGTGTTCCTCTACGATTCAACTCCGACACTCGAAGATTAGCGTAATAGTTGATGTATAGGTAGAATGAAGTTATTCATGTAATTTTTCTTTTCTTCTTCATTTATCTTGTAATCAACATTTGTAATGTTATTCTTAAATTGAATAAAATTTTCACTTTAGTTATGTAAACGAGCATGTGCAATTAACACGATGAATGCCATGTATGTGATGAATACACAACACAATCTCTTCCCTCCTACTCTCGTCAGCAACGCGACTCGACCGGAATCACTCAACTCAGCAGCGTGAGTTGAGTCCCCTTCCGTCTCACGTTCTCTTCGATCAGACCTAAAAACTAGGGTTCTCACAATGATCCACTATAATAAGATGTTCTACTAGATTAATGGACGGATGTTTTACACTTTGTTGAAATTTCTAGTATATATCTCTTTTTTGTGTTATATTGTACTAATACAGATTAAATGAAACAAATTAGATGGATCTTAGAAATCTATTAAGCATATTACCATAATATAACTTCGTAAAAATTTAAAAACACCTTTTGAAATTTACTATAGTTAACTGTTTAATTAGCGCTTGCAATCTATCCAGAATTGAGAAGAGTGATGGGGAGCAACGTGTGGTAGGCGAATAGAAGATTAGGAAAATACTAACGGTATGACTTCAAAGTGAGGAAGGATGTAAAGAGCGGTAAAAGGGATTGATTAAGAAAAGTATAGCATAATTAAAAGAGGTTGGTTATGAGAGTTAATGATAGTATAATTAAAAGAGGTTGATTATGAGAGTTAATGTGTAATTAAAGCTGAATTTGTAAGTGTCTAAATAAAATTATGAGATATACAATTATAATTAGATAGACGATTTAGATCTGATTCTATAAACCCATACATTTTATATAGATATAGATATAAATGATATAAATTATGAATCTCTCTTACAAAATGCAGAGTAATTTGACATTGTCAATCACCCATGCTCTGCAGTAGGATTCAGAAAATAGATTATTCACGCTCAATTCTTTAAGGTTCACTACGGTTGAGAAATATGATACATAAAATGCATACCTAATTTCCCGGGCGAAACGAAAATTGCAGCACATAAAGTCCGGCATCCGCATAAAACTATGAACAGAATTTTAGTTTTTTTTAAATTCAGATGTTGGATCATCCTTGTGAAGAATATATGCACCGAAATCTGTACGTGCAATTTTAAAATAACATTTTATTGACGGCCCATACTCGTCAATTACACAAGGTAGTAAGCCACAGTGAGTACATGAATTACAAATCGTTGTTTCTTGATCAGGTTTGGAAGCGCAAGGGTAAAGGAACCAACAAGTTGACTACCCCTATAGCAGATTATGACGGTACTATCAGTTATTATGCATTCCGTGAAATATGTGGTATACACGAAGTTAAACTGAGGATTGCAAATGACACCCGCTATGCCTGTCGTCAGCCATTAAGAATCTCAAGTGAACATCTAATGAGAATCCAATTATTGTCGATCCGTTGAACATGTGGATTCTTTTGGGGAACCCACACAAAAATCAAACTAACGAATGAGACGAATAAATGAATTAGTTAGAATTGGGTAAAGCCGCTGGAAAGTCACCAGAAAGTACCCCCCCCCTCCCCCAACCCAAAAAAAGCGTGCGGAAACTGACATTTGGCATTTAGCAGGTCCGTCAGCTATCAGCAAATGCCTTCTGCAAGTCCTCACTAGAGCTTCTGGCATGATAGCCTGGCTCGGCACAGC
Source organism: Stipa capillata (assembly GCA_019208055.1). NCBI lineage: Eukaryota > Viridiplantae > Streptophyta > Magnoliopsida > Poales > Poaceae > Stipa > Stipa capillata. The sequence continues at coordinate 206,631 of JAGXJF010005591.1, forward strand.
GCGGCGTTTGCTGTTCCCGGAGCTCTTCGCTGCATCCCGCCGGAAGAACCGCTGCGTTCGTGACGCAGTGCGCAGCGGTGCATGGGCGTGTCAACGCCACGGTGCTGTCGGACTTCGTAGCTCTTCGTGCCTGACGCTCACGCCCGGCACTCCCGACACCTTCCGTTGAGCTACCACTTGCAAGATTGGTGGTACTATGGATTAGAAGGGGTAAATTAGAGATTAATAAAATCTAAATCTAGAATTAATTTCTATATAACTATCTCTATAAAATTAAACAGTCATAAGCAAAATTTTGCATACTAGTGATCAAAATAAGTATCAAAAAAATACAAGAAAACAATTACACATAAGACACAAGATTTATTGTCGAAGTTCGAGCCTTTGGCAAAGTTCTATGTTTTTGTTGAGGAAACTTGATGCTACGATCAAAGCTGCAACCGAACCGTGCTCCTCTCTCAAGAAGCTTACCGATATGAACATTCCTTTCTCTTGTGGCAGCACTTCACCTTTTGATAGGCGAGTTTCAAACTCTCACGAACTTCTTGCAGCTCTTGACAATCTCCTAGAAGCCGCACAAGCAACCCCTAACCATTTAGGAGACATCAATCTCCAAAAGTAATAGGTTCCAATTAGTTCGGTTTGGAGATGAACTCTTTCTTGATGCTCAACTATAGTTCAATCTCTCTCTCTACCTCTCTCTCTCTCTCTCTCTCTCTCTCTAAGATTTCCTCACAAAGAATTTGAGTTTGAGAAAATATAGAGTAGCACTTAGGAGAGCAGAAGATAGAATTGACAAAAAGTTGTAAATGCAAAGAAGCTTGGTGGTATATATAATCAACCTTTAAAAAACTAGCTGTAGTGCAAAAACGGAAGAACTCGGAACTTTCAATATGAACTCAAGGGTTTTGATATTTGAAAGTAATAGCTACTTTGACTGTCTAAAAATAAATCTCGGAACTACCGATATAAACTTGGACACCAATCTTGGAAAGTTTCCGGGGCCTACCTTCCATCTCCTGTAATACATTAGTCTCACAGGATGAACCCCATACTGTTCTAACGTCTAAGTCAAACCGCAATGTACATATTGTGCAATGTGCGGTAATACACGTGCGACTGAGTGTAGAAAGGATACAAGGGACAAATATGCAGCATGAAAAAACATGATAGAAGTTCACAAAACTAATCTATTTGACTCAAAAGGGGCAAACAATTCATGGGAACTAGTGGGCACCTACAAAAAGGATGTATTTTGGCAACTTCGATTCGAAGGTGAAATATGAAAATTCTAACATCGACACACCTTAGAATATAGCCGAATACATCGAGGTTACAACTCAGTGTTTTAACTGTGGTAACTAAACGGTTTGACAGTACTGATTATAATTATAATAGAATAACGAACGACAGTAGTTTAAACGTCGAATACAGTTAAACAAACATAGTTGTGAGCCGTTGATCTCTCATAAGCGATATGAGTTGTAGGATTTCCTTAATCACCCGCACTGTCTTCTGAATAGTCTTCGGTATTGTATTGTTCAAAATCTTCAGGTTTCTTCAGATAAGGAGCTTGGGTCCTGACAAGAAGGGGATGGGGGAGCGATGGCGACAAGGGGCGCGAGGGAAGAGAGGGACGCGTGTTGTGTAAGGGGTTGAGGCTAACAGTGCTTGGGCGATTTTGATTTTTACAGAAATTAAGAATGGAGCGAAAGAGGAATTAAATATGCCATAAATGCTGAATAAGCATGGTTCAACTTAAATTGCGAGATGCGGGATGAATTGAATATAAGATAAAGATTGTTTAGATTTCGAATTAACTGATATATTTTATACTGATATAATATAGATAATTGATCCGTTAGCCTTAGTTTCTGTTTCTCTCTCGGGGCCGTGAGCAGATCAGCAGCCCTATTATGGCCTGGAAACAAGTCAACAGTAGTGACGTGGGCCGTGCGTTGGGCTTTCGATTTGATCGGATACGGGAGACATTGCCGCTCCATATGCACATTGATTTGGTATCTTTCGATTCTCAAATAGAGATTGGCATCTTTTTGTGTGACTATGGTGATTAATTTAGGTCGCCACAGGTTCAAGAGCTCCCGGTTCCTCACACATGAACGACGACACATCCACACGCATGAAACAAGCTACCAAACTTCACGGAGAAATACGCCATATCTCACATGCCATCTGCGGTATTCTCACAACCGTACTACGTACACAACATGTGAACAATGCTATCAACACAACACACACGCACACGCACACCCTGATCGATCCAATAGTCGAACGAACAGCCACCGTGTTATTCCGGCCGGCCCGGCCACATAACGTACGCAAGCACGCACGCACGTCGGCCGTTCACCTTCACGCCGGCGCCAGCCCGTGCTTGAGCGCCGCCTCCCACACCACGTCGATCCTGTCCACGTCGATGGCGCCCACCTCGTGGTGCTCCCACCCTTCCAGGCAGTGCACCACGCCGCCGGCGTGGCACGCGTGCACCACGCCCCTCTCCATCGTGTACTGCCAATCATATGCAGCAACCACGTCAGTGACTCATGAAAAAATAGCTAAAAGATTTCGTCTTCTTGTTGCTGCTGTTACCTCGCAGGAGCCCAGGCCCTGGACGTCCTTGGGGAGCCTCATGGCGGCGAGCTTGCCGTAGGTGCAGTCCCTGCGGAAGCTGATGATCGGCGGCACGACGAACTGGTGGAAGTGCGTGCCCGGCGACGCCCACCGCTGCTCCCTCGGCGAAAGCCACTTGCCCACCAGCCATGTCTGAAAACCACGCACGCATGACCGTCGTTAGTGGTTTTACATCTGAATTCTGAAGCTATGCGAGCATTTTTCAGTTCAGTTACCTTGCAGGTCTTGGCCGCCTGGTACTTGGTGACCTGCACCAGGTACTGCTGGAACTCCGCGGGCGCCTCCCTCTGTATCTTCAGAAACCTCTCCGCTGACAACGTTAGCATCTGAAACAAACACAGTTGATGCAATGAAATCTTTGTAGTTTGTACTGCTCAATAGCAGCATTATACATCTTAAATCTGGCCATGACTCGTTCAATTTGTGCGGTTGTATGTGACGGGACTTTGAATTCTGAACGTACCAAGACTCTGATCTTCTTCTGCAGAGGTAGAGAGCGATTGCTCTCCCGAGCTTGGACGTTGCGCCGGTGAGGAACACCTCCTTCACGTTGCTTGGGATCTCGTTGAGGATCACGGCCGCCGTGAGGGTGTTGCCGTGCACCACCCTTACCCTCAGGTTAGGGTGCTTGCTCACGAACAGCGTGCCACCCCCATTGAGCGCTTCGTTCTGTGCAAACAAAAAAGACACAGCATTTCATCCACACTACTACTTTTGTAATCACCTTGACCAGGACACTGACAGATTCAGTGACCTCTGTCAAGATCCTTTGTAATAACCTTGCTGCAACGAGTAATCAAGAACTTCCGCTACCTTGTAACAAAAAGATCGCCAAAATTTCGTGTTATTACGCACCTTATTAAGCGCAGCAAGGCTTAGTACTTTGACGCCCATCTTGTCCGCCCTCAGGATGGCAAGCTCGATCTGGTGGTTGATGCCCTTCTTCATCGGCGGAATGAAATACTGCAGCGCAAACACCCCGAAAAAATGTTATCGCCATAATGTCAGAGTTTCATGCACCAACCAGTTCACACGAAAAATGACTTAAATTGTGACCTGAAAGCTGTATCGGGGGATGGTCCAGGTCTGGTGGAGGCGGCCGCGGAGGTAGTAGAAACTGACGGTGAATGTCTTGGAGCAGAACCACTGGAGCACCATGACCGCGAAGGCGACGGGCCAGAGCGGCAGCAGGACGAGGTGGTTCGCGAATGGCAGCGAGCTGCACGCCCGGAACGCGAATGGCACGTGCATCGACGAGATTACGTCCACCACGTGCGCCAGGAACACGAACTCCGGCACCCGGTCGTTCTTGCCTGCAGTTTTTCGTTCTCGTTTTACTACCGATTTAACTAAAAGCTTGCGCGTTATATCTGTGGATGTATTTAGATGCCATGAACGATCGATACCTAGGTCGACCTCCTTCTGAAGCTCCCAAGATTTGGGGTGGATGGTGTCTCCCACGGCGTCGTAAAGAGGCATGAACAAGCAGAAGTTGCAGTTCTTTTCCCTGTGGTGCAGGCTCAAGTACCTGCACATCACCACAGATTATTAGCAGTCTTAAACAGGACAAGGAATTCACTGGCCTTGCAGTGAGTAATTAGTTACACTGTCATTTTGATTTAAAGCATCGGTTTATCATTGGACGGTTTTGCATTGGAAGGGATGTGATGCACATTTACCCCCTCTGTCTGCTGGCTTGCTAACCTGACAAGATGGTTGCAGTATTCGGGATTGTTCTGGTTCAGCAAATAGACCAGGGATATTGACATAAATCCGACCAGTTAACTTTAAGTTCCTGGCGGTACTGGTCCACATTGATCAACCAGCAGCGGATGATGTTTGGGTTGGATAATCATGAGTCATGACAGGTGTTTAATCTTGACAAAGCAAGTACTCTTGGAGACACCGAATTAAAGCCTGCTCCTAGTCACTCACAAAAACAGGACTACTACTGTGATTTTATTTTATTTTTGAAGAAAGAGGACTACTACTATAATTAACAGGATATATAATGTACTCAACTGTGCCAGAAATGGAATAAGATTAGACTCATCCCATGATTAGTTAAAGAACAGTTTGCAAAGCATGAAAGAATAGCTAAAGTAGTGGTGTCGCGCTCGTGATTTCCCAAAGCAGGCACACCCAGGAAAGTAGACTGGCCCTTAATAACTGCCTAAACGATTGGAGAGGAGTATCTAGTAAAGCTCCACGAGAGACAGCGACAATGCCGTGGTGCCTCCAAAGATTTGATGATTGCCATTTTTTAAAGGGAAACTTGATGGTTGCACTTCAATTCGGCACGCGCAGGGGTGAGCGGGTTGGCGTCTCTTTCCTTTGGGGAAGCAGATCCCCTGCCGTAGCTAGTATAACCACACTCCCGTGCCTTTGCCCATCCTAGACGTTGATTAATCTTAGATGGTCAAGATTACATTGACGTCCAGGAGGTCTATTAGAGGAGCAGGCCTACCTAAGGCCTAAAAGATCTTTTCGTCGGCGACGCTCGTGAGATTGTGTAACCTGACAGTTCCTACGAAGCATAGATGAACTCTACTGACACATTAGGATGAACTCTTAAGCTTTGAAGTTTACACAAGTAAAACGCGAGCTAACTGACGAATGAAATCAGGACGAGGTGCCTCAGTTGCCATCGACGTCGAGGTGTCGAAGCACGAGATAGCTCCTGCTAGTGCGTACGACCGTTGCTGTCTCGAGCATTGGTCGGAGAACCACGGTGTGCAGCGGCAGAGAGCATGTAGCTCGCTGACTGCAGAAATTGCATTATCTTGGCGCTTTTCATCGAACTGACTCAAAGCCTCCATGCTTGCTCGCGCCGGTGCTCTCACTGTCGCCGAAGCTGCGTCCTGCCGCTACGCGTGCTCACCATGCAGCAGCTGACTTTGTGCTCGTTCTCTTTAGCTACTAGCTAGGGATGCAAAATTGAGGCCACCGGCAATGAATCGACCGCGATTTGATTAGAGAGAGAGAGAGAGAGCAACAAAGCTCGACTCAGAATTGGTCGAGTGAAAGGAATTGTTGGGCCTTGGGCCTGTTTCTCTAGTACACATCCTGGTACCACTTAAAATCGCGACCTTTTGAATGTAACTAATGGTCAGGATATCGAAACTGCATTGATGTGCCATTATAGTAGCGACAGCAGGGGATTTGGTTCCCTTCTTTTTGGGTGTTTCGTGGTCGACCATGCCGCGCGGTCTACTCGTTCGGTCGGTTTCACCTCTCTTTTTTATGTGATTAAAAATTTGATTTGTTGTAATAGTAAGTTTAAGGTTAAATTAGTAGAAAGCAAAAACTTTAATTCTTGTAGTAAAAAATTTACATGTACTACTTGAAAGTTCTAACTTTTTTCTAATAACTTATTAGGAACTAGTTAAAATGTTGTTTGTTCTAGTAGAAAACTTATTTTGAGGTTAAATTATTCTGATAACTACTATAGCGCTGTCAGAATTAGCCCCGCGCGCGGATGACCGTAAATCACAGCCCCCCGCCCCTTGCCCCCGCCCTTTTTTTTGGGTTAGTTGAACGGGGCTGCCGTTTACGTCCGTGTACGGCGCGCTGACGCCTACTATTTTCACGAGACACGCCGCGCTACACATGGCCTTTGCGCTGATGCCTGTGTATTACTACTACCGCATCAGTGAAGCTACACATGTATGTGACATACATTAATAGGTCCTCCAAATGGGCCTCGAATGCAACCGGTTGCGACAGTACCCAAAAGATCGTTCTATATCAAGCGATGCTACACACGGTTAATTAGAGAAAATGTCAGTTTATGGCGAAGGAAAAAGGACTCACGTTGGGGTGTAGATGAGGTATCTGAGAAGGGGTAAGGCCTCGAAGACCCTGTGCGATATGACCTCCACGTTGCTGTACCCCATGCACCGCAGGTAGTCGAAGATTAGGACGTGTCCGTAGACCAGGCTCACGGAGCCGGCCCCGGCCAGGAAGGCCCCGACAAGTGGGGCCACCATCGCAACCGTCAGGACAAGGCTCTCCAACGGCGTGCCGAACGCAGCTGCAGGTTTAATTAAACAGCAGCGAATCAAACTGACTAATACTGTACTTATGCAATTAAAACCCTGATAAAACGCCATTATTATCACAAAACACCCAGAGTTTTGGACGTATATATACGCGTACCCGTGAAAGGCTGGGTGACAGGGGACGAGTGGTGCTTGGAGTGGTACTCGCTGAAGAGCGGGCCCCGGTGGAGCGCCTTGTGGGCCCAGCAGAAGGCCGGCTCTGAGAAGGCCACGTGAAGCAGCAAGGCCACGGCCCAGCCACGCGGGTCCCACACCCGGAGATCTCTCATGGCCGGGAACAGGGGGTTGTTGATCACCATGGCCCCGATTAGGGTTTGCATGATCACCATGTTATCCCTGCACAACGAAATATCCCCATCTCAGCTTATGCACAAATCATAATCACATGCAGTATTATATTAATCACGAGATAGATCAACAACTAAAAGTATTTTTTGGCTTCAGGGGAAAAAAAAACTATTCGTCGTAGCGCAAGAAAAGCAACTTTATTGTGCTGTCTAGCTCCAAAATTCTTGGAAACAAAAGAGCCCATGTCCCCCAGCATGCGACCCGTGAGAAGTGCAATGTCGTCTCTCTAGCCATCATGCACATTGAATGACATTTAGTTGCTTCCTGACTCACGTAGAGGTGCTATACTACTTTGCGATCGACCAACGAACACCCAAATCCAGATTAAATTATTGCACTTTACTACCAAGTGTGATGGTCCCCAACCTCGAAGAACACCATATGAGTGGTCAGTAGTCACCAAAACGGACTAGAAACCGGAAGGAACAATGCAGACACTGTGTACTACGTGCAGAGTCTGATGATCCCTCCTCTACATGCATATGGAAAATCATAGATGAAACTCAACCAAATCAAATCAATCCGAGGCATGCCGGAAAAGACCTAAACACGAATATTCATGCCGAACTAAACTATATTTAAACTGTAGTTCTTACGTCTGTTGTCAGTTAGGTAGTCGCGTCCAGATAATTAACCATGCATATATAAGTGTTTTATGATCTGTGCAGTTTGCAGCAGCGTGCATGACATGAGCATGAACAGTGAGCTGCATGCGTGCGTCTGTGTGTGCTGCGGCTTTATAGCAGGAAGCCATTAATTAATTACCAGTCCCACTCGGCGTCGATCTGGTGGAAGTCGACGCCGTCCTCGACGACGCGGCGGCGGCGGGTGAACCAGAGCATATTGCCGTAGGAGAACCAGAGCTGGTGTGTCAGCGACCGGAGCACGAGGAGGACGAGGAGGTGGAGGCACCACGAGTCCAGCGGCGCGCTCCCTTGCTCCCTCCACGCCTGCACCGCCTTCCCCACCACTGGCCCGTACAGCAGGTACTGCATGCATCAAAGAAGATTAGAAATGATTCATCAAACCGACCGAGCCAAGAACTATTGTTGCAGCAAGAACATTTCTCAAAGCAACGAGGATTGATCAAAGATGGATGGATGTTTTGGTTGGTGCTTGCCTTGTACGAGCCTAGGCCGGCCCATGGCCAAGAACACAGGGGAGAACCCATGGCCCCAGCCGGAGACGGGTGGCTGTGTGTGTGCGTGGGGGGATGGAGGGGGAGGGAAGCCTGTTGTGTTGGGATACCTCGCCTCCTACGCTCTGTTTCGGACGCTACCCATGCTACTACTTATAAACAAGAGCGGGCTAAATGATCAGAAGAATTCAACGACAGCCTTCCCATTTTGTGATGTTGGTGGTTACTAGTTAGCCGGCTCGGGTGGCGCTTTCACGCTTTAAAAAACCAAATGGCACAGGAAAGTAACAGTAGCCATGCCTGACCATGAGCACAGTGCTGTTACGCAGTCAAGGGTGGATGGATCCCAGGTAGAACTACCAGGTCTTGTGACACCATTGTTTTTCGGCTCAAGTTTCGGATGTATAAACGAGTGATCATAAATTTCTCATTACACTGTATTACAGAGACCAAGTGACATTTTCTTTCCTGATCAGCCCATGAACTTAGCGGTAAACTGGAGTGATCACTTCCTGAAACAAAAAAAAATTCTCTCTGGTAAGAATATCTCGCAGCTAACTCAGCAGAGTGTGTACGCGCATGCGTAAGCATGGAAATCAACTTGAGTTTGGAGAGGAGATGACACGGCCGGTTCATTCATGTGCGCACGTACTCACCAGAGGCGGCAATGACACCATGCCGCGAGCCTAAGCTCTTTCACGTTTCTTCTGAACCTTCCTCGTGCCTACGCCCAGACGAGCTCAGCTGCCTCAGCAGCTCGAGAAACGACACAGAAACTTCAACAGTGCATAGACTAGTACCACTGTACTGTACTGTACTAGTGACGAAAAATAAGCGGTAAACTTTGAACAGTAAATCAGTAACACTTGCAGAAGCTGAGTAAAAAGGACGAAAAAAGGTTCCAAGGGGACGACGAATAAGACTGTACAGTACGGTCTTTGTGTCAGCAGATGGCTGTACTGCACCTACTAAAGTTATGCTTAGCTACGTTCCATCGTCTTCCTGTTGCCACGTAGTACTCCTACTTTGCTAAGCATAAGAGAAGTAGCTCCACTAGTTTCGGGGAGTACCTACGTAGAAATTGCGCGCTTCAATTATTACCGCATTTTGTCTGAATCTTTGTATCTTAATCGAACGATGAGACCACACCTTTGATGTCCCTTGTACTATAATACCGTGCTTCTGCTGCATGGCTCGGGGGCAACGCACGCAGGGCACTCAGCGCATCGCGCCACTGTTACCGTGTGGTCAGGACTCAGGACTCCGGCAGGCGGCAGCTGCACTGCATGCGGAGAGCGTGCAGCGGCCAGCGGCTAGTGTCCTTGCATGCCCATTGCCGAGTGGGGACGCCTGCACACCACCGGCCAATGAATGCCACGGAAAGCCTGCCCAAAGCCAAACCCGTCTCGCTCTCGAGAGAGAGCGAGCACTCGAGCACGGGTAAACCTGCTGCTCATCGCATTTGGATCGATGTTCTCACACGCGCATATGCAGTTGGGAGTTGGATAATTTTTTCCAACTTGTCCTCTCCCCTCCTCTGATCTTTTTCAGTTCACTGCATAAAGAGTTGCACGCTATTTACAGGAACGTGACTCCCCCATGAATGCGTCTTTCCCCGTTAAATTATGTGTACATGCAGCAGGAAATCAGAGGAAGGTGTCTGTGAAATTATTTCAAAACTGATGGACGAAATGGGTCTGACCGACGAGGCATGACCTGCCCCTGCGCGTCCGGAACCTGGTCGATCGATGGGTATTGCAGGGCAGGAGGAACCTCGCGTGGGAATTTAATTCGCCCAGGCCGATTACCAAACCAGTGATCATCCCCTCACCTGCCAATCTCCCAACTGAACAAGTTATAGAGCGAGACTAGCAAGCCGGTCGGCGCCGCCACGCCCTCCCCGGTCAACCCAAAACGCCGTCATGGCCGTTGCTGGCCACCACGCTCATCAATGGCCGAATGGGCGACAGATAATACTACTAAAGTCGCTAATCCTACACACCCGATCAGATCAGTATACAGATAGAAAAAAAGGTTGGAGCTGGAGCGGCTCAGGTAGTGACGAGCGAAGAAGAAAACAAAACGGAATCTACAGGTCCCGGCCGCATGTGTTCCAGGCTTTCAGCTCGGCCAGCTGATCTCCGATTGAGACGGCTCACATGCCCGCGTGCACGTCCAAAACGTCTCATCGGTTGCACTGGGATGCGTGCTTTTGCACCCCACTGACAACTGAGGCTGAGTAGTCGTCGTAGCTAGTGCGATGTGTAGTGCTCCGTATGAGAAGTGGTAGGCCACCGTATAGTGGCGCCGCGTATAAAGGCTGTCCTGACAGGGGTACACTTTACTGCACGCGCCGAGGACGGTTCACTGTTGCGAAATTGATGGAGGACATCTGGGCTCCGCCCTGACCGTATTGGGCGAGGAAGCACAAGCAATTTGGTCAGTGCCTTTGTGCTATTTTTATTTTTCAAAAACAGATAAAAGCTTTGGCGAGTATATTAATAAAGCAGAGCGAGTGAGAATTACAAAATTTTAGTCCCCTGAGAGGCTGAGAACATTCCCTAGGGCCCGAGAGCAAAAAAAAACTACGTGCTTGTGATGGCTTGGGCCAAGTGTTTAGCCCCGGCGAACACCGAGCTTTTGCCTTGTCCTTGATTTTAGCTACAAGGGTGATAGGCATCAAAGACCCTCGCCTTGCGCTCTCTTCAAATTTCCTGTGGATGACCGCAGACCGCATCGACTTCCTGTGGGTGACCGAAGCGCTGGCGACCCATTCCAAATAGTCTCCATGTCTCCGGAACCCTGCGTGATCGCCCGCAGAACCTCAACTGCTATGTGAGTTGGGTCCTTCACGGCTTCATTTCGTGATTATGCAAATGCTCACTTTAAGGGCGAAGACAGATGTAACCTGTGGGTCACGTACGGCCTTTTAAAAGAACACTTTGTGATAGAAGAGAAAAGTTTTACTAATTCTCGTTGTTTCATGAATCTCAATCAAATTAAATGCCCTAACTTAGCCTAAAATTGTTGTATTGAAGCGCACAGTTTAACAAAAAATTTACTGTAATTTTTTTACTCTGCAGGTTATATATGGAGTGAGGCAGAAATAGTTAGATGTTAATCAAAATGCTTAGAATAGAGATTGGTATTTAAAATCAAAACAACTTATAAATAAACAACCCCAAAAGAAAATCACATAACTCATAGTTGTACTCATCACCAACGGGTAAGGTTTTTGACCCGTCTGTGACCGAGTGTCTGTGATAAGAAATTCGATCACAAACAATCTTCGAGCTCGGGGCGCGTGGTATATTTTGGGACCCGTCTGTGACCGAGTGTCTGTGACATGTCGCCTTGGTCGGAGAAGACGCCTTCGAGCTCGATGATGTCATGCCGCCGATAGATCTGGCCGTGCCGAGCTCAAGGATGCCTCGCCGCCTCCGGATCCGGTGCCCCAAGCTCAAGGGTGACGCGTTGTCGTCGAATCTATATGACACTCCTAAGAAAATACTGATTATACGCATAGACCAAGAAAACACTACATTGGACGTTATGAAGAGAAGGAGGAAGGGAAAGGGACTTAGGTTTTGGGAAGAGTTGGGAGCGTCTTTTATATGGAGGCTGAACAGGGGAAGGGATGGAGTTCTATGGGTCATGGGCTGTTGAAATCACAGATAATTTGGATCAAAAACAGTCTGTGATAGCCCACACATCATAGACGATTTTATTTTTAAAAACAATCTGTGATGTATTGCTCTAACATCACATATTACTTTTTAAGGGCTTTACTAGGTGGCGATCGTGCGCCCCGTAACCATAGGGTGCGGCGTCTCCTTACATGCATGTATTGTTGTCCTTTGCATGCATGCATGCATACATAAGAGTAGATAATGCTGACATCATTAAGATTTTCCTAATTCTAAAAGTTTAAAATATTTTTCCTCTCAAACCATTTATCTGATTTGATATCTGTTTTCACCATTTGATTCCTCACGAGGAGAGCTTCAAAACTAGATCCCATGTTGATATATTTCAACAATATTTTTTTTGCGGCATCAGTTACCATGCATATAGTACACAATTATCACTATGTACTGATGTAGTTACCATAGATAACTGCTTACTAATAGGCCAGTAACTGACGTATTACTGTCTGGTAACTAGTAGCCCCAAATTTTTTCCTCAAAACATATCCAAATGAGATCTAGTTTTGAAACCCTCGTCGAGATGAACCCAACCATGAAACCGGATCACGAATCAGATTAACGGTTTAAGAAATAAAACATTTTGAAAATTTGAAATTGAGGGAATCTCGCTGATGTTAGCAATTTCGTTTGTTACTATTTGCATGCACTTGCTGATGTCAGCAAGTTTGTTCTCTTGCTATTTTGCATGCAGAATACCATTGCTCCACCGTGAAATTTTTCAAGCCGCACTATAAGACTAACTGTCACACCAGTTAGATTTTTCCTTTTTTAAAATAAAACCATCCGACGGACGTTTTAGAAAACCGTCCATAATATGTCAAATTATATATGGTTTTCGGCTATCTTATATGATAAATTGTTTGTGATGATCCGATTCGTAGCAGTGACCACTGGTGATTAATGTTTTATTTTTTCGAAGAAGAGAGAAGAGATTACTGTCTTGATCTTATCTTTATTATTTCCAGATCGAGGAACAGACCCTGCCCGTCTGTTACGCGTCGACCCGAAACCATCGCCCTTTCATTGCACCGCTCGCACGTAAGGGTTGCGGTCTAATTCCTGCTGCAGCTACCATGCATGTTCGCCAGCTTCCAGTCTCATTTTGCCGTGCGAGCAAGTACGACGCGACGGTGCGCGGCACGCACGCGGATCACCAAACGAATTAACCTATTGAACACCAGGCGTCCCGGCCACAGATGACCGTGTCTGTTGGTATTTGGCACCGCGGGCATCACCGCGTCACGCTGGACGTACAGCGCGATACGGCCGAGGAAGCTATTAGCGGCCGGCATGTTCCGGAGGCGGCCCGGCCCCCCGGAATCCCGCGCAGGTGGCGCGTCGAGATCACCGAAATACTCGGGTTATTTCGGCGCTTTTGTGCGGAGTTTTGCCCGAGCCTGGGCCCTGGGGTGCCGCAGGACGAGCGGTGCTTCGTTAGATCGGGCAAGTGTCGGTTGGTTCGTGCGGTTGGCCAAGTGATCGCTTCAATTCGTTCGTTGTTGCGTACTTGCATGGCGTTTGTTTGATCCTTTTCGGCTTGGTTTCCAAGCGAGGTCTTTGCGTGGGAGTACACACGCTAAGATGTGGTATCTCCACTGACGATTCCGGCCATGTCACTGTGGTGATGAATGCATGGATCGGTCGGTGTATGCATGGGGGAGATTATGTCGAGGACGACTTTTACCGATCGGATCATCGGATGGAACAAAAATCGTAGGGTACGAGGATTCGCGTACAAGCAATGCCTATGTCGTTGAAAGAGCAGGAATTGCTACAGAGGAGAATATGACCTTCCCCAGTGTAGCGACTTTCACCTAGGAAAACAGTTGCATGCACTTTCTTTGAAACGATCAGTTGCAGACACGTACGCTAGATGCAGTAGTTCAGTACGTATCACAAGGATTTCTACTTCCTGATAGTAACCGGCCGGTACATATAAAAGAACTACTCCATTTGCAGTGCCTCGGTTTAATCTTGTCTCGCGTACACAATTCTGTATTCTATTCGAAAGAAAGAACGACGTACACAGGCAGGCGATTTAAGAAGAAAGAGACAGTGCATGCTTACAGAGCATAACCTTATTCCCAGGAAATCAAGCTCTGGCACTAGATGAAGGAAAATATATATCAAACACAAAAACAAGAATTGCATACTTTCACCAGCTCAAGGATTCAACGAGTATCCCTAATGGTGCTTGCCCCAACCAGCATGTCCACACTAGCTCCGGCTCCGAATCCATAACCCGCTCCAACGCCTCCTCCTCCACCCATACCAAAACCCGGTCGGGCTCCGGAACTGAACCCTTGCTCGCCACCAAAACCTTGACCAGACCGGAAGCCCGAGCTTGAGGTCGAGCCAGATGTCGAGCTAGACCAGCTGGAAGAACCAGCTCCTGAGAGTGATCCGGAGTTGGAGCCAGAGCCGGACCAAGCATTCGAGCTTGAATCGGCACTAGAAGCAGCGCTCGTGCCGGAGCTGGATCCGGACAATGCACCCGAATTTGAGCCGGAGTTTGCACCGGAAATAGAGCCAGATTCAGTGCTCGAACCAGAATTAGAACCGGACCATGAAGTGGAGCTTGAACCCGAACCTGCACCAGAGGTTGACCCACCACTAATGGACCCTGCAACAAAATCAAACATCTGTTATCGATCACTTATTACTCTACGCTGCATAGAATAGTGGAACTTGCTGAACGGAATGAAAAAAAAATTGATCAGAATATTTCCACAGTATTAATTAATCTACACAACGTTGATATCAACGAGTAATTCAGTAAAGGATTTAATATCCACGAATGTAGAGCAATGGACCTGAGCTCGAACCCGGTGCAGAGTTAGAGCTTGAGCTCGACCCTGAACCCGATATGGAGTTTGATCCACTGCCTGATGCACTGAACACACCGCAGCCTGAAGCAGCCCCCGAGTTTGCACTTGACATAGAGCCGGAATTAGAGTTCGAGCCGCTGCTTGATTCACCAAATGAGCCTGCACCTAAAGTGAGAAAAAAAAAGAGTCAAGTGACAAAAAGGAGCGTGCAATTAAATGGTAGCAACAACATGAATAACAAAAGTACCAAGACTAAACACTAACTTGATGGGCCAGATGGTGAACTTGAATCTGAGCCAGACATGGAGGAACCTGAGCCGGAGGCGGAGCCAGAGGCACCGAATCCCGAGCCTACGCTCGAGCCAGAACCAGCGCGATAATTCGAGTAGGAATTGGCATTTGACCCTGACCCTGCAGCTGAGTTTGAGCTTGAACTAGAGCCAGAGTTCGACGAGGATCCACCGGCCGATGCAGAATACGACCCACCAACGACACCAGAACCCGAACCAACATTGGGAGACCCGCGAACGCGTGAGCGGTACGAACCTCCGCTAGACCCAGACCCTGACCCCGAGCCCAAGCCCGAGCCCAAGCCCGAACCATAGTTGGACCGGGTACCCGTGTCACAGTCCGAGCCACCGTTCGCTCCATCATTTGATCCCACACCGATACCAACATTTATCGATGTGCCCAAGCCTACAGATCCCGAGCCCAAACCCGCACCTGAGCCCGAACAGGAACCACAACCGGAAGCGGAGCCACCATTACCAGCTCCATATGCAGAGCCAGAGCCATAACCAGAACCACCTAATCCAACATCAAGCCCTATGCCTAGGCCCGCATTGGCACCCAGACCCAGGTTGCTTCTCACTGGCCTACCCATCGCAACACCTACTGATAATACTAGTAGTACCACAAGAACAGCATGATCAAGAGCTCTATGGGATGACGCCATTGGCGATTGAGAATTTGAGATCGTGTTATGATCTCTCTGATGATGTGCGAGTGGTGTGATATGTTATGCGTGTATATATAGCCGCAATTTGCGTTTAATGTATTGGTCGCACATGATGCTTACTGTAAAAGGTGGTGCAAATGGTGACTGGATTCCTTCACGGGTGCATGTGAGCATGACCTAATGCTTTGGCGCTTAACCATTGGCTGTTCGTTTTGTTCTAGGAACTGATGAGAGATTTGGCTCAATCTATGGTTGCTATTGCTGGTTTGCTAATATACTAATACTACTTGAGAGTTCTGAATGGAAGTTTCTAGTTTGCGCTTGCCTTGCGTCACCTCATTGGCTTTGGTATGAAAATACATCACTTGAATTGCTGATACTAGAGTACTAGTTTTGGTATGTTTGTAGGTACAAATCAGACTCATGAGTTCAGGTAAACTGTGAAGGTGTGCTTCTTCTGCACTCTTATTCAGACAATGCAGATTGAACGTTCTGCAGTCTTATTCAGTAAGTGTACTGCAGATGCACATGATGGTTAGACAACTGTCAGCTTCTAATACTATAGCAGAAAGTTTGTGATACAATAATGGCTCCTAACATTTTACCGCAGCCACTCGGAATGGAATTATGAATATTAATTGTAACAAATGAAGTGTAATAGTATAGTTTAACATCTGTTCTGAATAATTCCTAAACGAGGAAAAAAAATACATCTGAGCTGAAGAATACACTTGATGCTAAAGGTGTCATATTCCTGAACTTGGCAATAGTATGAGAAAACGCACACCTCCTGAGATAGAAAACTAACTATGAGGAAGAAATGTACACCAGCATTCTGCAGTAGGCCAAGTGCACCGCACGGAATCGGAATGACTAATAACAGCTGCATTATTCGATGCTAACGTGGCGTTCTTGCCCACCACAAATATAATCTGGCCTGAACACTTGGAACTTAATCTTTGTCTTCTGAGTCGGCTACAATATCATTCTACAGTTCTCTACCAGATCCTCATTCTTTTACTGCCACTAGCAGAATATTTTTGCTTCAATACACAGTGGCATTCACACCTGAAGTAATACTGTTCAAACCAGACTTCTGCTATGATCATGACAGTCATGAATGTTCTCCACTGGTTAGAAAAACTAGCTGTAGGTTAGTAAGCTATCAGCATTGTCAATTAGATCGGGCTTTCAAGTTGCAACTTCTACGGTAGAATAGGTTCACCGGCAATCTGATGCTTTCGGTGTATCCTTATCTTAGCCTCATTGGCTTTCTGTTCTTCCTACATGAAATTCATAATAAAGACTTGTTGGAAATTATAAGGTATGATGCTGTGATCAGAATCTCTGGGAAGAAAACTTACTTCTTGCTCAAGTTTCGTATCGCTTATGGTTCTAGCACCAAGATATTCAACCGCATAGGATGTGGTTTTGCAGAAAGGGCAGCTGCATTGCTAGTTAAGGACACCAAGGAATTCAGATTCAAAATTCAGCTGGCGAACAGTTTCATCTTTGTATCTTTAAGCACATAGAAATATTGCTTTAAAAAAAAAGTAAGCCTATGTCCAATGCTAACAATCAAGATAAAGCTTCTTCAATACGAAACGAAAATAAAAACGTTCGAGCATCTATGAGATTGAATTTAGTAAAAGATGTTGATGGGGCACGTAATATATACTATTGAATTCTATACTGCACTATGTGCATTGCACACTAACTAAGAAGAATAGGATACTGGACAGCTTTGGAAGCGTTCGATGGCATCAGCTGCAAGAAGCACTCTGCAGGACAATCAACCATGACACCATTGATGAGAACTGTTTCTGAATTTTAGTACAAGGTTTCACAAAATTAATACAGAAATGTACGAGGAAGTGGAACTCACCAGTGCAGATCCCTTTGCCGCAACACTTGGACCGATTCAAACTCGGATAGAACTGCATCGATAACAAGAAACGAAGAACCGTTAGAACGAAAGGATCAGAACAGAGAAGGCCAAATCCTCTGAAACATGGAGCGAGCGCAGCGCAGAGCGGCGCAGCGCAACTCTGATTCTGATTTTACGTACGTAGAAGCAGATGGGACACTCCTCGGCGTGGCCCCCGGCAGCGTCCTCAGCGGCGTCAAAGCACGGCGCGATGCCCCCGGAGCGGATGAGGCGGCGGAGGCGCCCGGAGTCCACGTCGGAGAGCTGCCGGAGGAGGCGGCGCGGCTGCGTGAGCCGCTCCTCCACCGCGGGGCGCCGCCGGAGCTGCGCGCCCAACGCGACGTTGCCCATTACACGTACGATACCGGTGCCTAGCGTCGTTGCCTAGCTAGCTACCAGCCTGTGATTGTGCGTGCGGATCGAGGAGCGGCAGCAATGGCGGGAGGAGATGGGGTTTATAGCCTCGTCGGCCGCGGCTGCATCGATCCTTGCAGGTGTGGAAGGAGAAGGGGATGGGAGGCGGTCGGTCGGCGGGAGTGCCGGAGTGGAGGTGCCCGCTTTTTGAGCGGAGGAGGGAAAGGAGAAATCGAGGGAAGGAAGCAAGGCATCGTTTTTTCTTTTTTTCTTTGCTTCTTTTTCAAACGGATTGGACGGTCGTGATGCGCTCACATGTGACGTTGCTTTCCAGAGTAGATGGATCGAAACGCACTGACGAAGAACATGTGGACGGAAGTTGCGAAAAAGTGAGAGAGATGCAAAACATTCCGTTGCCGGGACTCGAACCCGGGTCTCTCGGGTGAGAGCCGAGTATCCTAACCAGCTAGACTACAACGGATTTATGCTCCAGTAGCTACTTTCACGTAGATAATTTTATTCGCTTCTCGTCAATGGCACCCACCCCAGAAGCCATATTCTGATATCACAATTTACAAGAGCTCAACACAGATCAGATCGCATTTTGCAGCACTGCTTCATGCAAACATCGCTAGCAACATCTCCAAACTGAGTATATCCTATATTTCCGCATTGTTTTCAGTTCTGTTTGATCCATAGCATATTCCCAAAATGATAAACTGTTTCAAATCCAGCCAAGATGGATTCTGAGACACAAGTCAACTTATGCTCTGCTCTTGCGCAAATTCAAGGAATCTACCAATCTGCTCTGCTCTTGCACAAATGCAAGAAATCTACCAATCTTGAGTAATCATACATACAGCATATGAAATTATGCAATATGTTGAGCTATCATAAAAATTAAAACATATGCAAGTATACGACTGATCAATGGTGAAGGTACACTTAAACCCCCACTGTTAAAAATCTTCCAAGTCATCAAGCGTTAGTGTCTGAAACAAAGAAACATCTGAAGGGTCAAGGGTACCATCACAAACTGGTAATTGACTTATCATGCATCCAATTTGCTGAAGTACATGTCAGCTTACTGGCATTTGCTTTCCCTAAAATACCAAAAGCAATCTCAAACGCAGGTAAACTCTCCATTACTAACATCATCATGCAGCCTGAACACTACTGAAGAAATGGATAAGATTCCAGGGTGACAAACTGTGCTTTCCTAGGTCAGCTAGGCAACGTCCAAATAGTCATTCAGCAAGTCCTAGATAAATAATGTTTCGTCAAGATATCTGAATTTTAAGTTTGATTTAAATTCTGCATAAACAATGAGCATATAAGAGAAGGAGCTTCCATATGATGACACATTATCAAATGTATTAAGTCCTCACCGAGTCCCACCGCAGATCGGGAAAAACATTCATTCAACTTCTCACATATTTCATGTTACTCCAAACTCCAATAGTTACTTCAAATCCTTTTTGCAGTTTCAGACATCAAATTATCTCAGATCCAATACAAACCACCATGTTTACAGGTAGTAACTTTTTTGTTGAGGAGAAGGCATTTATAACTGAAAGACGTTTATCTTTGACGTTAAGTCTTCGACGAAAGTCTTTATGACCATGATGAGTTGCAGAAAACCTGATAGTTTATACGAGCCTCAGAACAAGACATTCATTTCTAGACAAACTACCCAATACCAACTGGCAAGAAATTAACCTTACTGCTTTTCCTTGAGAACTAATTGAAATTTTCTCAAATCTCATAGGTCCTTATATTCTGCTTGCCCCAGCTCTTATATTCTGGACTTCTTAAAAGGGAGAGTAAAGTACAACAACGATCAAGCACGTAAACTGTTCTGAACATACAATGATTTTTCATAAGAGAACAGATCATGCTGAACCTGCAAGGGGTTGTGTCTGGGCCAATTACCATCCGACATGTAAAGTGTCAAACTTCTCTAATGAACAAACATTGTTGAACATCAATGAAGATTCTAATGGTACACTAATTTGAACCATATATTATTGAACCAAGACATAACAAACTCTCTTCTGTGGGTGCACTTATACCTGGTAATTGTGTAATCCAATAATCAACAACAATAAAAAGACTTCTCATCATAGCATGATACAACTTTAAAAAGCATTGGAGAACACTATACCACCACATTACTTCTTCTCAGAGACGACATTCTCCACATACCACTTGTATGTCTCGACAAGCCCCTCCTTGAGGGGCACCTTGGGCATCCACCCCATCCCTTGTATCTTGGAGCTATCCATGAGCTTCCTCGGCGTGCCATCCGGCTTGCTCGAGTCCCACACTAGCTTCCCCTGGAACCCAACCACTTCCTTCACCAATTCCGCGAGCTCCTTGATGGTGACCTCGCTTCCACTTCCCACATTTACGTGCTCCAGCCCTGAGTACTGATCCATCAAGAAGATCACGGCATCCGCAAGGTCGTCCACGTGCAAGAATTCACGCAGCGGTGAGCCAGAGCCCCAGACTACGACCTCGGGGGCATTGGACGCCTTGGCCTGGTGGAACCGGCGGATCAGCGCGGGCAGGACGTGCGAGTTCTCCGGGTGAAAGTTATCATGCGGGCCGTAGAGATTGGTGGGCATGGCGGAAATGGCGTCGAGGCCGTGCTGGATGCGGTAGGCCTGGCACATCTTGATGCCGGCAATCTTGGCGACGGCGTACCACTCGTTGGTGGGCTCAAGCGGGCCGGAGAGGAGGGAGTTCTCCGGGATGGGCTGCGGCGCGAACTTGGGGTAGATGCAGGAGGAGCCGAGGAAGAGGAGCTTGCGGACGGAGCGGCACTTGAGCGCGGCGTCGACGACGTTGGTCTGGATCTGGAGGTTGGCGGCGATGAAGTCGGCGGGGAAGGTGGAGTTGGCGTGGATGCCGCCGACCTTCGCGGCGGCGAGGACGACGTAGCGGGGGAGCTCGGTGGCGAAGAAGGCCTCGACGTCGGACTGGCGGGTGAGGTCAAGCTCGGCGTGGGTGCGGACGACGACGTCCGTGAAGCCGAGGGAGAGGAGGCGGCGGAGGATGGCGGAGCCGACGAGGCCGCGGTGGCCGGCGATGAAGACCTTGGCGTCCTTGTCGGCGAGGAAGGAGGGGTGCGGATCTGCGGAGAGAACAGATAAGGGGTTTAGGTGGAGGGAGAGGGGAGTTAAGGTGCGCTTAGGGGATTTGGGAGCTTACCGGCGGGGGTGACGGTGCCCATGTCGCCGGAGGTGAGAGGTGCCGCCGCCGGAGTCCGGAGATGGGGTTCGCGTACGGGGGATTTGCGGCTGTTAGCCTGTTACAGTATTATTAAGGAAGCGAAATAGTGGGTCTCAAGTTGTCGAAGGACGCTCTATGGGTAAGTAGCGGCTATGCTCGTGTAATTTAATTTAGAGATCTCTTTGATGCATTTTATATTGGATTTGGCAAAAATGTTTAATTTGAAGCTGTTTTCAGCTCTCATAACTCATAAGGTTTACTTAAAGAAAACAGTCACAGCAGCATTTTGTTTGACAAATTTTGTAAAAGATACAGCTATTATTTGGCTCACTGCCACAGTAGTGATGCACCACACTTTCTTATCACTCTGTCTCCTCTATCGTAGATAAACATTTTTGCCAAACTTTACTAAAAATGTAGAGATCAAACATTTCCCCATGCAAAGCATCGCTCGCCACTTTTTGATAACAAAAGTGTGGCAAATTTTGGCTATCTACCAAATGTACCCTTAAAATTGCCAAGAGTTGGTCAACACTGGCCAACATTTTAGCAGGAATCTATTACCTACTCCTTTCGCTCGTAAATAGTTGTTGTTTCAGATATTGACGTGGTCTCCAATATGCATCTTTTGACCATTACTTTTTATTGTATATGTTAGCTTATCTTGAAAATATTCTTCATGAAAAATCTAATGATACTATTTCCACTAGCTTATCTTGAAAATATTCTTCATGAAAAATCTAATGATACTATTTCCACCTCACCATTATAAATATCTTTTAGCCTATTAGTAGTCAAAGTTAGAAAAGTTTGACTGCACATTTTCTAAAATGTCACTTATTTTCAAACGAAGGTATTATATAGTAAAAATACATTACAATGGAAAAAAAGAGATATGCTAGAAATTCTCATAAAAACAAAACATCCAGTCATTGATCTGGTGAACCCTCTTATTATTAGTTGACCAGAGCCGATAGATCTTCACAATTATACATAAACATATTACATCCGATAGATCTTCATAACTGTATCTAAAAAAATCACATCGGACATATCTTCATAATTATAGCTAGAGAGATCATAGTCGATAAAAATTCATAACTATACATGAACGTCATCTGATCCTTGATCTGATAAACCATTCTTATTAATATATCACAATTGATAGATCGCCAGTAACCATATCCAACATTATTCTAGTATACATTAATTATCAATAAGCCACAACCGGTAGATATTCTTAATTTTATACATCTAAAAAAACTACCTAAACTGTGTACTGATCAAATATCAATGACCGGTGATGATGTGAACATTAACTTCATATACTAATCTAGTATGACATATAAATGATCAACTAATTATGATATGAATTTTAATCTTGCATGATCTTAAAATCACATATAAATAACATATAGGTTCAGTACATGACTGATCGGCCACTTGCGATATGAAGTTTTTTCCGTACTTATCTTCTATCATGTACAAGCTAGTCTAAAAAGTAAAAATAATTAAATATATTTTTCGCACAATTGCTCGGGGCACTATGCTAGCCGTGAAGGACAGATAAAATACCCATGAATAATATTTTTTTTCAACAACAAACAATAAAATGTTAGAGACGCAATATTTTGCTGGGATGAACAAGAAAAGCCGTTCTATTAGCTAGCAAACTGTCTGGCTTACTGAATGAACAAAAAATGTTAACCCTTTCAGAACGATTTGCACGGAAGGGATTTTCAAGGTGACCAAGGATCGTCAATTGCCTCAAGATGATGGGGGTGAGTTGACGGTGCGATGGCACGTGAGGCCTCGCGAGATCCAAGGAGCAGGCAATATGGAGACATTGACTTTTGAGTGGTTCCATGCACTGGCACAGTTGCACGCAGGCACGACTTCCCTGCAGATGCGCTGCATTTGCACGCAAAGCTAAATCCGGGGCTGTTTTGGTTTGACAAGAAGAATTATGCCCATAGAACTTGATACTTATACAACTTTGGTAACGCCTAGACACAGATGTACCAAAGTTTTGACTGTCTTATGACGTCCAGTTAAACAGTAAACTTTTAGGAGCTCTGCCTTTTATATTATATATATTAATAAAGAAGAAGTAAACATAAACGGTCGGCAAAAAAAAAGAAAGATTAGGAGCCCTGCGGCGCAGGATCGACAAAAACTGAAAGTGACTTAGGAAGTAAACTGTAGGAGGTGCTTTGCCTCGGCCATTATCTACGATCTGCCCTCGTTCTTAATCCTCGTAAGAAGAGCAACTTGTATGCTTGAGTTTTTATTGAACATACTGATATTATCATTTTTCTAGATTTTTTAGGATATTAGTGTAGCCGTTGAACGGAGTCCCTTATGAGCGACCTCGAGGAAGGAGGTGAAGGCCTCCAAATAGTCGTCCACAGTGGAGCACCACGAGACCGTTTGTAGTAGAGAAAATGTCTTAGTTGCCAAGTCATGACGCCACCGCATTTCAGATCATTCGAGAGTAGTAGCATTCAAATAGGAGGTGCATAGTGGATTCTGGCACACGCTAGCGAAGCTGGGTTAGAAGTCTAGAAGTGGTTTTTAACTACAAGCCAAACGATCACATCTTCTCAAACATATTTGGAAAAGCCGCACTTCAAACCAAACAAGTCTTAAGCTTGTCACATAAAAATAGTGTTAACAGATTCGCCGCTAAAAGTACTTTCATATCAATATATTTTTATTAATACTAATCTTCTGCTTAATTTATAATATGGTAAATAATAAGCAGGATTACTAGTATATCTTGGAAGGTGCATCCTAAGTAGGATTACTAGTATATCTTGGAAGGTGCATCCACGCATTTAGTTTTTCTTGTCTCCATCAAACATGAAACAGATGCATATATAATATCGATCGATCACTCAATCTGAAATGAGACTAAATAAACAAAATCAGAGCTGGCCTTTGCCATATCGATTTCCCTCCTCAGTCAGTCAATATCGTTCTTCATATATGCCAGGAACAGCGCGGTAAAAGGGCTCGTCAAACCACCACATCTTCCTCCACAGCCCCATCACTGACGCCGCCAATCCAGCAGAACCATGGGGTGGAGGCGGGGGAGCCGGTGCCTGCTCCTCCAAGAAATTCATGTATTGTTGTCCATGATCATCTCCTTGGGCGTGCTTCAGATCGCCACCGGGAACAATTAGCTTGATGCCCAGATCAGATGACGGTGATTCTGCCTCCTGGCCAAGAAGAAGGCGAGCTGCATCTGCAGATTGTTGGGATGAGCTCGCTGCAACAAGGAACAGGAGTAGGATCAGTAGGGTGGTGCCAGTGGCTCGAGCCATTGGATGTACGCCTGAATAGTTTGGTGAAAACGAGCTGTGCATGGTGGTGAAGCCGTGAAGGTTGTTTATTTATAGAGACGCAGAGCATCCAACACAGAGTAGTTCTAGTAACTTGCTAAGTTTGTCTATAAAAAAAAACTTGCTAAATGCGTGGAACGGTTTAAGCAAATGTTATTGTGATTAAAGCGTTGTAACTCCAAATTCTTTTCTTTTTTAGATGCTGTAACTCCAAGTTTAGTCAAGGGGAGGTTACGTTCGTGGCTGGATTATACAACTTGCTGGAAAAACTGATTAACTCATTATTCATGTGATGTGATGGAACTTGGATCAGTCACCGCGCACGCACAGAAGCTCAGTCGTTAACGGGCTAGAATCGCGGCGGCCTGCGGGCTGCCGCGGCTGATGGAACAGCGCGTGCGACGATGTATTGGGTTCGACGACGCCCTGAGGCTTGGGCCACACAGTGTGATCGTTGCAAACTATTTTGTAAGCTATGAATTGCGCGAGGTGGTTTTCACGTCAGAGACCAAGGGTCCAGCACGAGGAGGAGGAACACGGCCCGGAACGCCTAACACCGTGAGGCCGTCGTGCTCTCGCGACTTCCACGGCTGGTAGCCCCGTGCCCGTGGTTCCAATGGGTGAAGACATGCCCAATATTGTGTCAGCCACGTTTATGGTCAACTACCCTACTGCCGTTACCTCAAAGAGGAGGTTTCCAGGCCTCGGAGACTGATCAACACGTTGTGTTTGCATGTAGAAGGAACGAGTTTGATCTTAAAAGTTTACAAATTTACAATGTATGATATCTTTTTTGAGGTTCTCATATAGTGGCAGATCTAAGATTTTTGAGCAAGAGTGGACTAATTTGACATAATTTTTTTTTGAGTGGATCTAGTAGTATAAACTTTTTTATTTTTCTTAAGCTATGGTATATAAGCCAACATAGGCCTAGCCCTACCCTAACCATCCTTTGAGTCCGCCATTATTCTCACATATAATTTCCACATAGAGTACTCATGAGAAGATTGTTTCCACCGGATACCTGCCTATCGACCACGTACGTATCCTGCAACCTCGTTCATTGCTAGAGTACTGTTGCTACAAGCTTAGGGCCCGTTCGGAACACAGTTTTGCAAAATAGAGGAAAGAGAAAATGCATAGGAATAGGATTGAGTGTAAAGTGAAAACTTTAGGGCCTGTTCGGAACGAAGGAATTTTTGAAGGAATCGTGCAGGTTTCTTTTCCTATGGAATTTTTTCCCGGGGGGCGTTCGGTACACAGGAAAGAGTGCTTCATTTTCCTTAGGAAAGTGAAACTTTCCCGTGAAAATCGCGGGAAACAAAACATCCACCGAGACCAAATGTTTTCATTCCTTTGTTTTGAAAACCTGTAAAGTTTTCACTTTACACTCAATCCTATTCCTATGCATTTTCCCTCTCCTCTGTTTTGCAAAACTGTGTTCCGAACGGGCCCTTACAGGTTTTCAAAACAAAGGAATGAAAACAGTTGGTCTCGGTGGATGTTTTGTTTCCCGCGATTTTCACGGGAAAGTTTCACTTTCCTAAGGAAAATGAAGCACTCTTTCCTGTGTACCGAACGTCCCCCGGGAAAAAATTCCATAGGAAAAGAAACCTGCACGATTCCTTCAAAAATTCCTTCGTTCCGAACAGGCCCTTAGTCTGTAACCGGTCACCATCCCGTGAGTGTGAAGACGTCGTCAAATACTTCTTCCCTTGTTCAAACTGGTCCGAACAGGGTATTCAGTAGCTGGGCGAACCGGTGCCCAACCATTATTAGCACAGCTAAAGCGAACTACCCCTACGCAGCCGCCGGCTCCCAAACCCTGAAACATCAAAGCTCCCAAATCTTGTCAGCTCTGCAGGTCCCAGGCCAGGTTTTATTGCCCTTATTTTTTCTCCAGAATGGACGACTTGCCAAGCGATTGCTGTCAATTCCTGTGTCCCAACAATGTCATTGAATTCTCAGCTGCTGCTGCACAGTTCACAGACGGAGTCAAAGGTCGAAGCCCCAGACGAAGCCGCCATGTGCCCGCCTACGCTACGCAACACGTTGCGACCGCCATCCGCGCCAACCCGCCAACCATCCCAACTCCTCGCCGTCCATCCATAAATCCAAGTCGTCTCAGCGACAACATGTCAAGGCTGCGTGCCTTCCTATTAAATTATATTTTCGATAATCTAGTCTAGCTAATTCGGACTCTAGCTGGCTTAAATCCGATTTCAAAAAGTTTTTATAATATTAT
Source organism: Stipa capillata (assembly GCA_019208055.1). Taxonomy (NCBI): domain Eukaryota; kingdom Viridiplantae; phylum Streptophyta; class Magnoliopsida; order Poales; family Poaceae; genus Stipa; species Stipa capillata. The sequence goes on from JAGXJF010005591.1 coordinate 233,424, forward strand.
TAGGACAATCACAATTTTCTACAACACTTAGATAAAATTCACTAGTCTTCGGCTTGGGCCCACGACGGTTGTTCTCTGCCCCTAGGGTTTGGAATTGGACTTGTCCAAGTCGTCTATATAAACACGATCTGGTTGGTCTTCGACGATCGCTGTGTGTGTTGCTTCCAACGAGTTTACATCACTAGTCAGGCACACACACCGCGCGCGCGCCGGAGAGAGCATATATATACATGGCGACGACGACGGCGACCGTGACGACGACGAGGACGACGGGCGACCACCACGGCGGTGGCGGGAAGTGCCGCGCGCACGCGCACGCGGCGGGCGAGGCGGGCGCCGGCGCCGACGTCGTGGCACTATCGCGGGCGAAGAAGGGAGCGGCGGCGGGGAAGGACCGATTGCCGCGGCTGGCGCGGTTCGAGGAGCTGCCGGACTACCTGAGGGACAACGAGTTCATCCGCGGGCACTACCGTTGCGAGTGGTCCGTCCGCGACGCCCTGCGCAGCGCCTTCGCCTGGCACAACGAGACGCTCAACGTTTGGACGTACGTCTTCGCCTTCTCTTTCTTGCATTTCCTTCCGTAGTTTTTGATCTGAAGAGCTCGTGTGGCTGACTTGGGGCTGGTGCTGTTGTGGTTGCAGCCATCTGGGAGGGTTCTTCCTGTTCCTGGCGCTCGCCGTCGCTGGCTGGACAGAGGGGCCGGCCGCCGCGGCCGCCGCCCCGGGGGTCATGACGTTTGTGGTGACGTCCTGCAACGCGTCGTGGGCGACCAACAATTCGGTAAGCAAAGAAACTCCACATTACTTCTCCGTTGCACATTCACATGGAGTTCTTTTCTTTTTCATATCTCGTATTACGCTCCAACTGTCCAATTATTGGTAGCCACCAGCCCAGGAGAATTCTTCAACAAAGTCTACCTGCCTCCAGTTCATCTCTGTTCCTCTATAAAATCCAGCAGTATTATAAAACGCACAGCGTGCGATTAACTGGCCTATATCATATCCCCATTTGTTAGCTGTATACATGCTGTGCACCAAACAGAAAGGCAGTTACCAAAAGCTTAACATTACATTTCTGGTCCTATCTTAGAGCGTCTCTGTCTGATGAATCCAACAAACTGGCAAGAAATATATTTCCTTATGCATTATTCGATCTCAGCAGGACCATTCATAAATTAAGCTTGTCACAGTCCACCTAATTGCATGCCCTCTTGATCTCTGGTCCAACTAATCATCGCACTTCAAGTCTCCAAGGGATTGCATTTTTGCACCAACTTGCAACATTTTATCTTTTGTCGTACAAAAAACTCTGACATTTGCTGCACATTTCTCCCTTGGCATCCCGAACGCTGAACCAGAACAGGAGATAGCATTTCTGTAACTCTCTTTTCGTAGCAATTTTTTTTTCTATTTGACAAACATAAACATACAGTGATTCTGTAGATAGTGGGCTAACGGTACTGACATGTGGTTGCCTTTGATGTGAGCAGAGCCTGGCGAGCCAGAGCTTACCGGTCTTGGGCAGCGGCCACGCGGTGGCGAGGTGGCCGCGGACGGTGTTCGTGGTGGGCGCCATGACCTGCCTGGCGGTGAGCGCGACCGCGCACCTCCTGGCGTGCCACTCGCGCCGCTTCAGCCGCCTCTTCTGGCAGCTGGACTACGCCGGGATCGCCGTCATGATCGTGGCCTCCTTCTTCCCGCCGATCTACTACACCTTCCTCGGCAGCGCCGCGGCGCAGCTCGCCTACCTGTCCGCGATCACCGCGCTCGGCGTGCTCGTGGTCGTGGCGCTTCTGGCCCCAGCGCGCTCGTCGCCACGCCTCCGCACCCTCCGCGCGGGCCTGTTCGTCTCCATGGGGCTCTCGGGCGTCGTGCCGGCGCTGCACGCGCTGTGGCTCAACTGGGGGCACCCGGAGTGCTACCTGGCGCTGGCGCTGGAGCTCGCCATGGGGCTCGTGTACGCGGCGGGGGCAGGGTTCTACGTCTGCCGCGTGCCGGAGAGGTGGTGCCCGGGCAAGTTCGACTGCGTCGGGCACAGCCACCAGATCTTCCACGTACTCGTGCTCGTCGGCGCGCTCACGCATTACGCCGCCACGGCGATCCTGATCAACTGGCGCGAGACGATGGCCGTGGCCGGCGGCAGCGTGGTGTCGGCATTGTTGTGACTCGTGTGGAATGTATACATAGGCAAAGGGTGTACCTTCATTCGTTGATTTATGTATGTAGCGTAGATGATTCTTTGGACTCGACACATATATCAAAAATCTGGTTTGTGCGTTTGATCACATTGAACTGCCGATACGTGTGCTCTTACTGTACCGAGTACTGTGAGTCTGTGACATGTGCGAAACTACGAGAGCGTGAGTAGCAGTTAAGCTGCAAGGAAGAACCCTGCAATCCCAGGTATGGAATTCCAGCGGATCACAAAAGATTTGAGCCTCCCTAAACTTAATCCGCTGACGCGGGCATTGGACTGTGTAATGAAAAAAGTATACTTAATTAGCCCCCTCAAGTATTTCCTTGAGGCAGTTAACCCCCAATTTATTTTTCTGGCTACTTTTTTTTTGCGAGAATATTTTTCTGGCTACTTAACCTCTTGAAGTACCAAAACAGGATAAAATACCCCCAAACCGGTTTTGGAGGGCGGTTTCACTGACTTGGCATATATTAAAGGTGGTTTTAGCGACCTAAGCAGCTGATGTTATGACTATTTAATGAATAAATCAAATAGAGATTTATTTTTCTCTTTTTCTCTCACTTTCATGTAGGACCCACTCATCAAACTTCTTCAACCTCCAGCCACATGTAGAAGAGAGATAGAGGAGGCTATGGCCATGGTGGACGTTGGGCTCACTGGAGTTGGGAGTGGCTCCAAGGGTTAGAGTTTGGCAAAAACGGGAGCATGAGTCCTTAGTGAACCTGTTAATGATGAAGACCATGGTAGAGGAGCACTAGGACTGCCACATCGGGTGAAAGTGCATTTACACTCCTAGACTTGTGTTTAATGGTTTTAGTGATTAATGACAATTGGGTTTGTGGACTAATCATCTTTTTGAGTTTAGAAAGCATGTGTATGAGTTCAGAACCACTACGTGAAGTTGGATCAAGAGCATGAACCTACAAGCCCGTAAAACTCATGATTGGTGCCGCTTAAAGGATTTTGGATGGATTCATGTGATGAAGACCATCAAATCAAAAGATACATCAAAGACCAAGAAGTCGAATAAGTGAATCATATGTGAGGAAGAAGAAGTTTAAGAAGTGAACTTGAAGGAATCAAGATTGTGTTTAAGGAAGTAAACAACATATGATCAAGGTCTTGAAGTATAGAACTCAAGAGAATAATTCAATATGTGGCTTCAAGATAATAGAGCTTGAAGTATGAACCACAAGTGACCGAGTGGTTTGGTGAGTAATATCAATCATGCTTGTGAACTAACCCTGTTCCATGTTTTGAAAAGTGTGAGGTTTAGGTTCAGTTCATGATGCTACATGAAGATGATGACCTCACTAAAACTCAAGTGAAGATGACAACACAAGTGTTGATGGTCATCAAGATGTATTGAGTGTTGCCATAAGCCCTGGAGGGTGCTCCATACGAGGATGATCCTCAAAGAAATGTTAATGTATGTATCATGCGAGGATGAATCTCAAGAAAAGTTTTAATGTTGATAAGCACCAAGAGATGACAACACTAAGGTGTGCAAGTTTAAGTCAAGCATTATGTGAAGACATATACTTAAAGCTTATCGTCCATCAAACTATAGTGAACAAGCTAATGAAGATGTCATCAAGAAAAGGCTTCTCGTATCAGTTTATGGGGGAGCACATTGCGAGACTTCACTGACTAAAAGAGGTTGAAGAGCTCAAGTAGAGTGCTCAAGACAAATGTATGATTAACTAGGTGTTCCTAGTTTTACCAGTCTCAAGGTGTTGGAGGGAGACCGGGTTATATGATAGATAACCGTTCTATCAAGATGGGTTGTCAGATAAGTAGCTTGAACGATACGCGTGTCGAGTGCTCAAATCTTTACAAAAGTTGCATCCTTCTCTTTGTTGATCTTGGTTTGAGTCTTGCATGATTCAACAATTCCTTTGTTGACCTTTGGAAATCATCTCTTATCACACTTTCAGCAAAAATTGAAACATCCGAGATCATTGCCGGAACATCTATATTTTTCAATGTGTGAAGAATCTAGGAACTCACAGCTTCTGACTTGCTCGTATGTCTAATTTTTAGGATGTCGGAACATCCAAGATTATCCCAAAACCTCCGAGTTCTGGTGCTGGAAACGTCTAAGTTCTTTGAGTTTGAAAGTCATAACTCCTGAAAGTTTTCGGAGTGTCTGAGATCCATTCTAGACTTATCCTTTGAAATCTTGGAATGTCCGAGTCAGTATGTTGAAAGAACCGAGTTCGCATACTGTCCTCACTTTGTGGAGTACCTTTGAAATCTCGGAAGCTACGAGTGCAATGCCGGAACCTTTGGAAATCAGCATTGACTATGCCTTGTTCAAGGCTATTCAATTTTTCGAAGGGTCTAAATTCCAAGTCAGAACCATCGACAATTGCTCCTGTCAGCTATGCTCCAAAAGTCAGAGTCTCCGGATTCCTTGCGGAGTCTCCGAGATCTGTTGATGAACACGCAATATAGTTATTGTTATGAAAAGTCGGAGCCTCCGGTTTTTTTGTCAAAGTCTTCGAGATCCGTTGCTAAACACGCTGATATAGCCATTGGTTTGAATGCCAGAACCTCCAAGTTTGGTTCCTAAATATCTGAATTTTACACATAAAGTGTGTAACGGCTCATTTTTTAGGGTGGGCTATAAGTAGCCACCTTGGCTAGCTCCCGGACTGAGCTGCTGCTATTGGGATTATTTATTGAGTCCTTACTGTGTTCTTCTCCATGTAATAGCCTTTAGAGCATGAGTTGTTCTTGATGAGGTATGAGAGGGAGTTTTGCATTGTGTTACACTTGACGATTGCATTAGTTGCTTCGGTCTGAGCTTTTCGCATCGATTGTGTTCGAGTGGAAGTTCGAGTGTTTGTTATTCTTGGAGGCCACCGCCTCCTAGATAGTTTGGTGGAGTTGAGCTCGGTGATATCTTCAGGAAAATTGTGAAGAGACCCAATGACTTGTGAGTGGTTGTAGAGCTCACATCTCCACCGTAGAAGAAGGAGTTAACCATAGCGAGCGGTTCTTGTTAAGGCAAGTATCTTGAGGGAAAATCTCGACTCGGAGCCGACTTGTTTGTTGGGACAAGCTTCCTCAATGAAGACGTAGAATATCGGTGGATATTCGAACTACAATAACAAACACTCTTGTCTTCTTTATTTTCTTGCAATCTATATCTTGCTATTCATACTTGTGCAATTATCTTGTGTAGAAATTGATTTGCTTATTTGTCATTCTAAAATTGTATATCTTATCTTAGACTTGTTGGTGCACTAGCTGAGTCTAGACTTTTAGGATTTGATCTTGTAAAAATCCATGTAGTTGGATTTCGCATAAAGAATTGGCCTAGATCATAATTATTTTTAAAACGCCTATCCACTCCCCCCTCTAAAGGACATAAGAGGTCCTTCAGCGGGTCACTGTGTACAGGGTGATGCAATGGCAGAATTGTACTCGAAAGGCGCGAAACTCACCTAGCACTGAGAATGGTCGCAACGGCATCTCGCCGATATCGGTGAAAAAGCTCGTGATTTAGGAAAAGTGATGGCAACAGGGAAAGCTGAGTAGCGTACCGGCTTCCTGAATCATGGCGAAGCTGCGACGAGGAAGAATTGGCCAAGGGCACCTTGGCCCACCGGTTTGGTCCGTGGCCGCGGAAGCAAGGGGTTAGGAATGGAGGAGAAAGAGAGAAAGAGAGAAGGGATGGAGGAGGAGAAACAGAAGAAAAAAGAAAATCATATAATGTCATCACATGCTATTGCCAGGTCACTGTCCATGTGACAAAACCCTCCTTCAAAGCTAGTTTACGAGGTATTTTATTTGATTTTGTTACTTCTGGGTTAAGTGACCGGAAAAATAAGTTAGGATCCATTATTGGTTCTACCGTTCTAGAGGTTCTGTTTAGCCCATAAGCGCGTTGCTTGGACTCTAAATCCTGCATCAATCCCTCTTCTTTTTTTCGCGAGGAATATCAATCCAATTTTATGACCAAATCAGGATCCATCTTTAGATATCTATCAACAAAATAGCAACCAGAATGCATTAACAAGATGTTGTTTCACTGAATCATCAAAGAAATAAGCGAAACTTCGAAATTGAATAGAGCACAGCAAAATTCAGCACAAAGCTAGAAACAGCAGATTCGTTTCCATTTCTAAACGTTCCTCCACGGCAGTGGGTCCATTCGGTAAGAATCAATCAAAGCAGAGTCGCTGCAAGTTCTTCAGAAGACAGGGAAAAACAACAAGAAATCCCAAAATACACCCAATTCTCCCCCAATTCCGAATAGCAACTACTCACACGTACCCTTCAGTCGATCAGTCGAACACGAGGAGCTTCTGGTACTCGGACCCGGCAATGGCCTTCTCCATGACGGCCCTCGGCGACATGGCGTCGCCGCCGCCGAGGAACAGCTTCACCATGTTCTTCGAGAAGCCGCTCACCAGCGCCACCCCCTTCTGCTCCGCCATCACCGGCACGGACCTTGAATCCCGTAGGTTCCAGAAGACCACCTGCGGCACCGCCGCGCCGTACCCAGCCTCTGAGAACTTCCTCGTGACCGGCTGACCGCCTCGTAGTCCGTCTCCCACGGCCGCGACGACGCCTGGTCGAACTCCATGTCGCTGAAGACGAACACCTTCCTTACCATGCGCTCTGGGGACAGGTTGCCAGCGACTGCCACGCGGAGGAGCTGGTCGAACACGGCCTGGAGGTCCGTGTTCGTGCCCCAATCCATCCTGCGGATGAGCCGGGCCTTCTTCGAGAGGGTCTCTCCGTTGATGTGGTGCAGCTGCGGGCGCGCGCTGAAGGTGATGAACCGGTGGCGCCATGGTTCGTCGCAGAGCTCGGAGAGGAGAAGGCCGAGCGCGACGCAGACGTCCATGGGGAGGCCGACCATGCTGCCCGACACGTCGCACACGGCGAGGCAGTTGTTGAGCTTGACGAGCGCCAGCAGATCCGCGATCATGCGCTGCCACTGCAGGTCGGCGACGTCGTCGTCGTCGTCGATGGATTTCAGGATCTCGTGCGGCAGCAGGGCGCCCGCCGCGATCTTCGCCTTGCCAGACTTGACGTCAGCGAGGTAGAGGTTGAAGCGCTCGGCGTCGTGCTCGAAGAAGAGGTCCTTGTAGTTCTTCATGGCCACGGAGGCCACGCGCGTGTACACCACGTCCCCCCACTCGCGCGCCGAGATGAAGATCTCAGGGAGCTTGAGGGCTAGGTGCAGAGGCACGAGCGCCGCCTTGCGGAGACGGTCGCGCACGCGGTAGGCGTAGTACGCGTCTGGCAAGTCCTCTGGGAGCTCGGGCGCCGATCCCTTGGGTAAGAGGCGGCGCGCGATGGCCTCGCAGAGGAGCGTGGAGTGGTCGTAGCAACTGTCCAGCGACGGGCACCATTTCGCGGCGAGCGACAGATCCCTGACCTTGCCATCCGCGAGCTGCATGTCCTCGGTGAGGAGGTGGGCGAACATATCAGCTGTGTGGTCGTGCAGGAGGCGGTAGTTCGGGTCCCGGCCGTACGTCTCGACGGCTCTCGCCGCAGCTTCCGCGTGCCTCTTCCTGCGCTCCACGGCGGCCTGGGCAGAGATATTCCGGTCGCGCTCCAGGCCGGCAGCAATGCGCGCCTCGCTCGTGCCCACGCGGTGGCGCCCCTTCCCCGCACGGCGCCGCGTACGTGAGTGGAAGCTGACGAAGCGATCCAGGAATCCTCCTCCTCCTGCGGCGAGGAGGGCCTTCTTCCTCGGGGTCCTCGTGGAGATGCCGCCGTGGACGATGCGGTGGAGGAGCTCGGGGAGGTCCTTGAGGTAGCCGATCTCGGCGATGGGGCGCGCGTTGAGGGCGAGCGTGGCGGGGTGGCAGTCGTGCATCCAGAGCGCCGCGGCGTAGAACCCGTCGCGGTCGGCCTTGCCGGTGCAGCGCACGCCGCGGAGGTTGCGGGCGAGGCGGAGCGCGGTGGCTGGCTCGGCGGCCCAGGCTTTGGCAAGCAGAGAGGAGACGGACGCGGCCGGGGTGCCGGGGACGACGTGGAAGAAGAAGTCGAGGCAGGGGTCTCCCGAGGAGCCGAACGTCGGGGATTTGTTATCCGTGCGCCGCTTCGCCGGCGGCTTCGTGATCGGCTTGTTGAAGTTAGCGACGAGCTGGTCCACGAACAGATAGCCGGTGGGCCAGGGAGGTTGTAGGAAACGGCTCTCCGAGTCTCCGGCACGCCGCCGTCGCCATCGGCGATCGGTTTGGTCCAGGGCATATGGTTTTGCGGTCTGGGTTTTGGGGGATTTCTGTCGGCTGCGGTGAGGAAGAATTGAAATGGTTATGGTGCGTTAACTGCGAAGGCGGAGATAAGGCAGGGAGTGGTGTGGCGTGCAGAACAAGCCTTGGCAGTGAACGGAGCCATGGCTTGCGTCCGTTTCTAAGTACGGTTTTTGGTGAGCTAACAGTTTTGATCGAAGAACGCGGCAGAACGAAATAGTTCCTCTGAAGGTGTATTACCCAGATTAATTGACCCCAAATGGCGTTCCAATTTTTGAACTGAGAGCACAGGACTTACTGGGACATTTGAAATTCGATTGGATTTCATCTCATCCGAACTTCGAATAGCAGCAGCTTGCCCTGTGACACAACCCAGCGATTAGGTGCCATATGAAGGAAACGAAAGATCAAAGTATGAACCAAGTCGAAACCCTTTCATGTACATTTCTCTTTCAACTTGCTGTCAACAGCATCTATGAATCTTGTATACATTTCACATTGCTCTTTGGCACTCGCATTCTACACATTATTACAGGGTGATGGTGCAGCGTATGCAGCCATCAGCTACAGATCCTAAGAGACCAAAAAATGTAGTGAAGTTAAGGTTCAACTGTCGTCTATGATCAAAACGGTCAGCACGATCAGCACGATCAGCACTCCAGCAGGACTTCTCGGCAGTTGACAAACTGATATGTCATAAATCACCTTCTTGGGCTGAGTCATGGTAGTCAATGCCCGAACTGAACTTTACATCCCGGTAGATTCTGCATCAACTAAAAAACATCAGCAGGAACTACTTGAGGCTTGTTCAGTGCAGACTTCTTGTAACCATTTGACGTGGTCCTGAGTCTAGAGTCCAGCGAGCTGATTCACCAATGCCAAAAACCTCTGTTCTGTTCCCATGTGTCACAATGCAGAGTTGCAATGACAAGCTGCCGTTATTGCTTCTTATGCCAAAAGATCTTGTGCCACTCAGCCTTGCATACACTTGGCCCATTGGCCGCAACATAACAATGGTGTTGTGAATTGTAATCTGGCAATTCAGCTATCCGACCACGCCGAGCTCATTAACATGTTAAATATAGCTCCCGTTAAGCTTAGTTGAAGAAATAGGTAGACGTGAGAACTTCTCTCACATCGAAGTTCCCTTGTGCTGGACACGGAGGAAATTCTAGTGTCGGGAATAATGTCTGAAACTCTTCCAATAACTGGATTCAAAATGAGAAGAAAAATAACATTAGGGAAATCATCACTGATACAGTTGAGGAACGAAGTATTGCTTAAAGATACTGTTGATAGAGTAGTTCCAGTGGCATACATTTTCAAGAATTGGCATGCTGTACAGCTCCACAAATTGCTCTCTTAAGATCTGATTCATTTTATCAACATCACATGCGTGCACCCAAAATGAGTCATGCACCCCTACAGACAAAGCACATTGATAAAAGGAATAGCAAAAACTGGACATAAAAATATAGATACAGAAATGTAAATCTGTTACTGCACACATGATCTCCTTAACTAGAGATGCTTACAGACAAGCAGAATATGCACCAGTAACGGAAGTACAGATCGTTCCAAGTCAGCATTCAGAATAGACTTAATTTACATTTTCTATTGGTCGTTTGATACACCACCATAATAGAAAAGATCGTGACCAGATTCTAACACACTAAAATTACATCATCATACAATCTGGCCAACTTTTAGTCATACCTAACAGAACATTAATCTTGTTCTGATATGAATCATAGGTGAAAAAAGTGGTTTTGGGGATCTTAGGCTTCTTTTTAGCAAAAACCTACGCTATTCGATTTGCACAAAACTCCTGACACCAAGAATTAGCACTACTGACACAGCACTTCTTACGAGAATAAATACCTAGATCATAGCACGTCATCCCAGCAGCAAGAATAGCAAACGATGGCACCTGCCATCCATGATTCATCAGAAGCTTTGTTTTACGACAACCTTATTTTTATCTGATATCCTATGACCAAACTGAGTAAACAGCTTCACCTCACTAAGGCTCTGTTTGGCATCACGGTGGATTATGATAATCCCGTTTGTTTAACCAACTATTTCCTACTTTTGTGGCTATTTTTTGTAGCAGATTATAAAATAAGTTCAGCACAGCACAACACAGTTCAGTAACCGCAAACTGAGCCTAATGATCAGAATGTGATCATGAAATGAATGCATACCCAGTAGCAGGTATAGGCCTCCAACGTTTTTCTTCAGGGCAGGTAAAGGTCAACATGGACATTTTGACAGCTTAAGGGTGAGGTTTCACAGCTAAATGTACTAGATCAAAGACGACAATCCAATTCGGAGAAGGTTTGCTACTGCTCAATATTTATGCTAGCAGCAGAACCAGTCAATCAGAACAGACCTGCAAAATGAAGGCCAGCCTCCTTGCAAGTAATGGCCGTCATCATCATATGTGAACTATCAAGAGAGTGCACAAAATTCGGTGGAAAAGCTGCCTTTTGCCGTTGGATCGCAATCTGAAAATTGTTAACAGTAAAATTAACCATGATAATGGAAATAATCAAGGAATGAGTGAATAAAGTATCACTTACTGCATCACCCTCCCGTCGTAAAGCCAGACATTGCAAGGAAGTTCGTATCTGCACAATAGTGAAACAAGTAACACAAATAGTGTTTAGAAAATGTTAATGAAGGCAAAAGAGTAGCAGTGTATGTAACCAATTAAACATTTCAACTTGAATGTGCCTCAATTCTTCCTAAATGCCCCTTCCACATGTGGGACAACACAATATTTACACAATCAAGTATCCAGGCAATATTTTTGAGGCGTAAGGCGAGGCGGGGCGCCCAACCCCCGCCTTAACTATTAAGCGCTTAAGGTGAGGCGGCAAGGCGACGCCTTAGACATTCTAGGAACAAAGCAATCAACACATTATATTACAAGAGAAAATGAAAAAAAATTGAGAGATGAGCCACTATTCACACAGCACATAACTTCCCCACGGCGCAAAAGCCTATCTAATAACCCATCTACTCCTCCCATGACCTAATTCCCACAACCCGTCCCTTCCCCCTCACCTCAGCCGCCACACAACTCATACTCTCCTTCCTCACAACAGCAGCAAATAGCACAAAACCCTACCTTCTCCCTTACAACCCCTCCCTTCTCTCTCACCACAGCAGCCACAACCCCTCCCTTCTTCCTCACCACAGCAGCAGAAAAGATCGGGGAAGGGAGGCAGCCGCAGAAGCATGAATGCAGTGGGATGCTCGCTGGAGTGCAGGGAGGCTGCAGAATCGTTGTTTCCAAGCCCCAGGAGCAGCCACAGCAATGATGCAGTGACGACCGGGCGGCGGCAGAGAACCATGGCAACACACTTCTCTGCGGCCGCCATATGCTATGCGGCTAAGGCGAGGGCGACGCGTTACCATCCTGGGGCGCCTTAGCGCCTAAGCAACGCTTAGGCAACGCCTTAAAAAACTATCTATCCAGGTATACTACTTAGTGCAGATATACAAAAAATAAAAGGCACATATATTTGCAATAGTTGATGAGTAGCTCACCATATAGTTTTTATATTTCTTGTAGGGCTGAACGACCGGAAGGCCAACAGGACTTGTCCATTTGACTGGTTGATTTTTTGAAGCAATCATCTATGAGGAATTGAAACACGATCAGATACTTTTGATGTCTCAACTACCAAAGAAACTTTTATAAAGGGAAGTGTAATGCCACAAGTAAAAATTGGATGCTTGTCAAAGTTTAAATAAGTTGAGAAAAAAATGTTTCAACACAGAAATATGGTAGTATACCTTTGCACAATCACCAAGCCATGCCATTATACCACGGGCAGATTGGAACATTTGTCCTAGGGCATCCAAAGTTACCTTCACCAGAAATTCAGCAGTCACATCATATCCTTGTCTTTCCAATGCAATCAATAGGGAGTCACAAAAAACATCAGTCTGTCAAATGCAAGTAAAGCACTTACCCTGGTAGCATAGCAGGAAACATCATAGAGCAATTTGTCATCTGTAATGTGCCCTTTCTCTTGTAGTCTCTTCATAATCTGCTGGCGAGCACCAATAAATGTGACACCATAAACTGACGTCATCACTGTCTGCTTAACCAGCTTCCTATCCACCTGTAAGCTACCAATGTCCAGGTCTTCAACTGTTTTGTTGAAAAAAGTACATGAAGGAGAATATTGCTTAGAATTTAGGCAGAGGAGGGAGGGAGAAGGCTAACCTGATCGACTAAAACCCTTGCTAATGAAACATTTGGGTCAGTAGCAGGATCTTTCATCGAGTCTTCCCGTACAACATCCAGTACCCTTCAGTCAAATTTATGCCAAAGCATTATTAATTTATATCCTCAGGAGCACACTCAACAGTAGGATCATGCATTATGAAATCAATACTCTAAAAGCTGAGTTAATGTCAGATGAAGCTACGTACTTGACAACTTGAATTGGATATCTTGAAAAATCTATTAAGGCAATTTAATAATTGCAGAAAAGAATTCCTGAATATGTATAATACAAATTAAACTCAATTTACCACAAGGCATGCAGATTCATCGACCAACACATGAGCATGAGTCATGGGCAGCTACTTTTATTTAGAGAAGCCAAACATGTAAATTCATAGATTTCTTCTCTTCATAGACAATTGTTGGAGCTTGTGTTTTAACAAAGGAAAATATTTTGTCATCTGATCTTTAAAAGGTAACTTAATGCTAAATGTGAAATTTTTCACTGAATATATGTAAATTATATTTCCTAATAGTTCCTACATGATAGGAATTAGAGGGGGTATAGCAAGAAGAATCCCACCTAGCAGCTATTTCTGAGTAGATATCTGCAGGTTTCTCTCCAGGGACCAAGTTCACAGCAGCCGCACCCATCTGTAGGAAACCAGGTGTGAACAATAGGCCACACAGAATTTATATCTGGATAGTTCCACTATAGAGTTTCATGAAAAGAACATGCAAACGAAGAGAGAAGCTTTCAAGCTGGTAAATTTCAAAGGTATAATCCAGGTAGCATTCTTTACTGATTCATTGCAGACAGTAAAGAAAATTCATGTTGAACTGCAAAAATTATAAACTATACACTGACCATAGAATTACAAATAAGCACAAATGCTAGTCCTACTCTACCATGCCATGAGTTACATTAAAAAGAAGTTCAGGCCAAATGAGGCTCAGTTGGTATAGCGAGGAGGAAAACTTACGTAGTCTCTTCCAAGAGCAGCATAATGTTGTAAACCATTGCATGAACCATCCTAATAGATGAAACCAACAATCAGTTGTGTCATGACAAATGCTAGCTGGGTAGAGATATGGAAAAACCAATTGCTTTCATAACTAAATGCTAAAGCATGATGGCACGACTATGTTGAGAAGTTCCTGTTGCTGTGTGGGGTTGAAAGATGTTCAGTTTTCATCTAGGCTTGACAAAAATAATAATTCTTCTTATTTGATTTAGTGCTTGTGGGATTTATGGGGAGCATTGGGAGTCTAGGCCTCATATTTCTGACGATCCCCTCTAAAATGTAAGAAAAATAAACATTGTCAACTGGTAGAGAATCCGTATATGTGCATAGACTCTACACTGAAGCCAGCATAGCCTGATCAGAATTAGGAATTACTTAGTCATGGAATACTTGAAAACTAACAAGAAACAAGAATGGGTGACTGTGTTTCTCCAAAATAGAAGGGTAACAGTGACAGAAGCAGCCTGAACAAGCCATACTGCAGCTAATTCAATAATATTTTAATTTTAGCAGGCAAGATTGGCCTAGAATAACAAAAGGCAACTCAAATGCTCCCATTTAATTAACTGAATTTTCAACATAAGATAAGATGTACATGAATGTCATGTGCCAAGAGAAGCATGTCATTAAGCATTTAAGCAGGCAATCATGAACTTAATTGGTGCAAATATTGGCACTTTCTCTATAGTAAATGCGTGACTGATACCCTTGGTACGCATACAATAGTAAGTTATTAAACTCGATTAATGAACCTAGAATATTAACCTTCTATTTGTGTAGATGAAAGGCAGACCCTTACAAGTGATGATTTAAGTAATACTGGAACCCATGCAAGTGTGCCTCATTGTCAACGAAGGCAATACCTGATGAATAGGTAGGTGAGAGACAGCACGATGAGGAGATGAACTTTTTAAGGCATCAGAAAGATCCATGCATGCAGCTAAACATTGAAAAGGATCCTCAGCATTGATCCACCAATGGCTCCCGTCAACAGGATTTGCTGCTGAATCAAATATATCAGGCAACTGATTCTCCACAAATGCTAGTTTGCTCTCATGAGAAAGCTTTTCAATGCCTCCACCATATTTGTTAGCTAAATGTATCTTCAACCAGCGTAAACCAGATTTTCCGAGTGATCGCCCTTCAGCATACTCTAGAACACCTCGGCATAGATCTGAACCTAGGTGACTCAGATGTGGATGCATAGGGTATGCACGACCACGAAAATCTAGATTATGAGGATAATAGAAACCATCCTCTTCTCTCATTTTACGAGCAACCTATTCACAAAGGTGGAAAAGGTCTATTCAGTAATGCCACAACATATTAAAAAAATGTGGACCACAGCATCTAGGGAAGTAAGAAGAATGCCTCTTTATAACACATACAGAGAGTTTTAATTCTGTGTCACATCGCTCAGCATGCAGTTCGCGGTTAGTTTTCTTTGTCTTCTTTAAACTCCACTTCCATTTCTGGATTTCATTTGGGTCCTCTGATTCAGGTCGTTCAGGTAAAGGAATCTATAAACAAAACAGAAGCACGAACAGATAGTTAAAAAAGGTGTGTGGCCGCTAGGGTATATTATGAAATAGACTGAAAAAACAAAGTATTATGTATTCACGATGTCATAATTAATCATATGCAGTCACTCACATTTTCCTTATCAACCAGTCCTGCAATGCCCCCACCACGACTCCAAATAGTCTCAACAACATCATGTACTCTTCTATTCACCCTCCATTTAGTACTCCCAAGGATATCTAATGCCTGGAATATGATAATACTTCAGAGTGCTGTCCAATCACTCATAAAGAAGATACATTATTAATTCATTAAAAATTAAGCAAGCACAAACAAATAAATATCAATGAAATAGTCATAAAAAGCATGATGAATATTTAGAACATGCTTTTAGGCTTTTGAACAAAAAGGATAAGCATTGATTAGGATAACTAAGATTTTTATGGTTTATCACTCCTGCTGTTATCAAACTAACACTCACTAGAGCAGGAGAGAACTTATAGGAAGTGTTGATGCCATCCCATTGTGCCAAGAAAACGTGCTCAGGAATATAAATGCACAATGTGTCAAAGATGGGTGGTCAGCAAACCTCAAATACTTTTCGCAGCTGTTTTCTTGGAACACTCTTAATGGCTTCCTTTTGGTCCTTCACACCATGTGTCCGCATAACATATGAGGGCAGAAAGAGGTGTCCACCTTTATCATAGCTGAAACAATATATAGTTGAAAAACAATCACCAGACAGAAGATGCAACAAGTTAAACCGTAAATATCTTTTTTGATATCTTGATGAACTAAATAGTAAATACACTACAAAACTAACTGAAAAGGGCAAATGCATGAATCACTAACATACCCCTTCCATTTTGTAGGAGGTACCAGCATAGGAAGATAGGGTATCTCCACGTGTCTAGCCTGCAAGAAATTCGAACTTCTAAATACCTCTGAAACATTTCCATAGAACAGATAAAATATACCCCAAACAGAAAAAGGATATCTGCAATTGGGCGAGCATTGTAAGTAAATTTTTGAAAAAACTCAATGTTTTGACACTTGAGAAAATCCAGATAACAGGAACAGGAAAAGAGAACAACTTGGTAGTCATTTTTTTTTCATAGGTCAGACATTTATTTCAATCCAGAAAAGAACAGCATAGCAGTGAAAAGTAAACTTACAGTGCTTTCAAACCCTTCATGCACAAGAGGATCACACTCTATCACAAAGTGCTTCTTCTTTAGTCTCCTGTGTGTTGAAAAGAAACGTCACAAAAGATCTAACCAATCTAAGCAAGCACATGATAATGATAGAACAGTGCATGTCAGTGCAAACACAAAAACATACAGCAAAAGCAAACAGTGGACATGACTGTTCAGCCCTACCCATTTTCTACTATAGGCTTTCGCAATACGTGCTTAAATGCAGGTCTAAAATCAGGAGAACTGTCTGGTGTTTGGTCAGCTGGTGACTGTACAAATGCCGAATCCAGTAATAATTCAATCAGGCGAGTTCCTAACTGCAGTCACGAAAGGAGGATTAAGTTTTCACAGCATATGAGAGAAAAGTCCATGATTTTAGGTATACTATGCAGAAAACAAACCTTCACTTGGGCTTCTGCGCCCCATTCCTCCAATTCAATCTCCTGTTGCACAAGCTTCTGTGCTTCAGTCAACTTTCGCCTCTTCACCAAACTTTTAACAAGTTTCCGACATTTGGCCTGCTCCTTCTCTAATGCTGGATCATTTTCACCTTGAGTTTTGCTCCTAACTTTCTTCCTAGTCTTCTGAAAGAAGGCCTGGACTTTAAACTGCAGAACAAACAACTAGCTTTTAATGCACAGACAAATCAACTGCCACTAAAGGATACGTTGTTTGATGAAGACTGAAATGGCAAAGTGAAGAAATGTAAAATAGCATTGAGTTCCATCCTAACTGAAGTGATCAAACTTCAGTACAGGACCACATATACACAATTCTAGCGCACAAGAAGAATAGCTGAGCCCATAGGAAGATGAATTCATAATCCAAATTTTACAGTTTCAACTCTTCAAGAGCTTTGTTATCTATAAATACAATACATGTAAGACATGATTTCCGATCTGGCAATCTGTCATCATGTCACAGCAAGAAAACCTAGTGTCAGATGGACTAACATTGACGTCCCACCTACACTCGATGATCAACTCATAAGACATCTATTGGGTCTTAATAGAATAAAGAACGTCAATAACTTCACCCATTGATCACATCAAGACCTAATTATGAGATCATACATTCTAACTCATAACACATCTATCAGTTGCATAATGCCTCCATTCCTACAATTCATTAACTTCATTAAATTGTCAAACTTCTCATTTGACATGTCAATTCCAAATCAAATCGTTGGCCAATCAGATGGAAAGCACACAGAAATAAATCCCTGCACACCTACATCTGCCACCGTAAAATGATGATAAAACATCACAGTCCGTATAGCTTAGATACACTAACGTCACCCATCACTCCATCAATGCTCATACAACAGAATCGTACGTCTCACATTGTTGTGAATGAGCTACTTATAAGAGATGGACAGTATCAAGACGGTCGAGCTTGATCTTAAGCATCGAACTGAGCCACTCACCTCGCGCTCGACAGCCTCGCCAATGCAGTGCGCGGCCTGGACAACGCGGACGCTGCCGCATCCATCCTTGCTCGACATGAGGAGGCTCATCATCTTGTGCATGACGATGACGGCCACCTTCTCGGCGGGAAGCAGAAGCAGGTACTTGGCGTAGACGTGCTTGACCCGCTTCCGCCGCTGCACCTCCTGGTCCCTGGCGATGGCGTCGCGCAGGGGCTCGAACCAGCCGAGGAAGAGCGACTTGACGTACGGCAGCGCGGGCGCGAGCCTCCGGTCGAGCATCTCCCGCTCGAGCTGGCGGTACTCCTCGGCGGCCCGCGCCCATGCCTCCGTCTCCGCCTTCACCTGCCGCTGCCGCAGCCGCCGGTGCTCCGACCTCCTCGCCCGCTCCCGCTCCTTCTCCCTCTCAACCTCCCTCTCCCTCTCCCTCTCCTCCTCCACTCCCGCATCCACCTCCTCCTCCTGGGGGATCTGGTAGGAGTCAGCGGGGGAGTTGAGGAACGCGAAGAGGTCGAGCCAGTCAAAGTCGTCGGTGGCCGGGGGCGGGAGCGGAGGAATCCCTATCGAAACCGAGGGGAGGAACGTCACGGGGGGAGGCGGAGGCGCGACGGCGACCATGGGCGGGGGCGGGGAGAGGCGGCGGAGGCGGGGCCGCGGCGGGGGCGCGCACGTGGAGATGGGGAAGAGGAGGAGAGGCATGCGCGCCTAGGGTTCGGCCTGGGATTCCAGTGGCGAAGTCCAGGTCGGAAATTGGTGGCAGCAGCGGAGGAAGAGGAGGAGGAGGCGGAGAAACCTCAGTAGAACCTTGGAGGGAGGAGGCGAGGGGGAAGGTGATAAGGAGGAAGGAAAAATATCGGAGGTAGGAGGAGTATTCGTGTGGCCGTTGGATGGCCTCGTGCTCGTATCGGACGGCAACACTGTATTTGAAGTTTTCAACTAGTCGATACAACCGTCACGTGCAGGAGTCTGGCTCTGGCCACAGATAAGGTTTACCATGGGAAGTTTCTGTTGGTTTATGACAGTTTTATCCTAAGTCAAGCTAACTTGAGATCCAATCTCGTCATGCCCGGATTCTTCTTAGTTCTAACTGTGTTGTTTACTTGTTGTGATGCTACATCAAATTTGGAAATTTGTAGTTGATGTTAAGATGTGTTTCAGTCAATTATAAAAATCTTAGATCTTCATCCTAGAGTTCAAAGCGAATCATAAAGCAAAAATCAATCGGCCATTAAAATTGAATGAAACTTGCAAACTAGGTAACTGTATACTAGCAATTCTGTAAAAGAATAGTTAAAAAAAAAGAGAGAACTTTGTATACCTTGCATAACCACGTCCACCCACATGGCTACATAGAAGAAGATGAGCTGCGAGTAAAAAAAAGTCGATAGCCACGTTCTAAACACCAGCGAGACTTCTGAATGAGCATTTCCACCGGCACCATGTTCCTGCACAAACTGCCGGGTCATGGGATCATATGGAAGGTTTTGCTTAGTCTTGATAACTTTTTTTTTGGCGAGTGATTGATTTCTCTTAAATAGGCGTTTTAGAAGCTTCGAGGAAGAACTGCAGGCAAGAAAAGAATCCGATATCCTCCATCATCGTGCGTCTGTCCGATTCCATCTAGCAAGTTACTGACAGGTGCTCGATTCATTCAGTCTGTAGTCAAACAGTATGGTTCCATAAATGCAGACGTCAAGGATATGCTTCTCAGAGTTCAGACAGGGAAGCAGAAGATTCAGAACGCTATTGCTCTGTATTGCTCTGAAATGAACTACTTCGTGTGAAATTCCCATCGTCCCAAACAAGCAAAAGAAGAGCCGTATAGTCATACTAGTAAAAGATACGTGCTATGCACGTGGTGGACTGTATATGATTACTTCGTGGCATAAGACTACATTACATTAGATTTTTAGATTGTTACTGTTTAATAGTACAAGATTAAAAGCATCTATGGAAACTTACAAGTTCAATGGATATCATTCTGAACTATTAAATTAAATACTCTGTTTGACGAAGAATAGATGACGACTTTTACATGTGCACAATCTCTTAAGATACAACTCAGCCCTTACTTTTATTTAAATACATTAGACAAAATATAAAACCGTTACATCACAGAATTAAGTAATCAATCACAGAGAATTTGATTACACCCTTTGTAAAACATAATGTCACAAAAGTGTAGTCTCCCTAAAAAATTGTGGTCTTGCATGTACTGCACAGATCAGTTAATTATGCTTTCCATGTTTAGAGGTAAATGAATTCATTTTACTAAACTGTATAATTACGTCACGTTTAGCATGTATGGACAGGAAGTGGCGGCAATTACACTCGCACAGGGTGATGGTGGTTTTCTCCTTTTTTCATCTTTTTTCTTGCTGTCTTTCCGGCCCTGGTCTGAAACTGGGAGCTGCGGCCTCTGTCGCCAACTAAGCCTCTAATCTCCTAGATACATAGATCGTCTCCTGTGGTTTTCTTTATTTGGTTGTTCCTCCTAGTAGCATGTACCCGAGATGGGTTTCCTCTCCTCACATCGGATGATTCTGTCGCTCTGGATATGGGTTTCTTCTCCACATTTTCTGCAAGTCCCACCATAATCAAGCTCAAGCTGGGGTGCAAGAGATTGATCCCCAATTTTTTCTTACTCCTCGTCGCTGATGGCCTGATGCAGATCATCCCCTGTTACAGATTGCTTCATCCTTTGGCTCTAAAGCAAGGGAGACCTTCAATTCCACCAGCAACCGTCTCTGTCTATCCATGGCGTGGTTTCACTGCAGGGGTGGCCAAGCAGCAAGACCTTGTCAGGATGGGTCGGGAGGGGAGGCAGCGAGATGGTGAGGTTGCTTCCCTAATTGACATCCATCTGCACCTGCGCTCAGGAAGGCGGTGTCAAGGTTAAACCACCAAGTGTAATCGGGGATTTGTTTGGAACAGCTACGGCAAAAGTTCTGGAGCCATGTAGTTGCAGCTTTCAGATTGCTGTAGGCAGTACTGTAGACGCGAATCCAAGCGAGTTCGACTGTCTGATTGACTATGATGAACGACTAACATTCCATTTCACTCCTAGGATTCAAAATTTCAAAATTGCCACACTATATAGTAGTATAGATTTATCGCATTATATTACTTCGTTCTTGATGTTTAGTACTCAGCTGAGGCTTCATGCCTTCAACAAGCATGTTTACTCATTTATAGTTCATATTCACGTGTACCAACACTCCGTATGCATCTTTTCTACCTATATTACACAAGAAGGAATCAAATCAAACATCTTATAAAAAGTTACCTGAGATGAGAAGTTTCTGAAGGGTTCGAGCTCCGATGGAGACAAAAGGCTTTCTTTAGTTACTAAAGCAGGATACAGACGACTTATGGCAGCCATCCTCTGCCTCCCTCCGTAAATTTCAGCACCTGCAACGTATATATTTGTGCTGCGCTTGAAACCAATAGCAGCAAGCATAAGCACGGCCTCTTCAGGTGCAAGGGGGCATTTGCCTTTAGATTGTAAGAAAGCAGCAGAGGGCAGCCTGCAACAATAGTGGGTCTTTCAGAAATAGATATATTGTTTTCAAAGGCAGATTGATAGGATGGCATTTTGGTTTGGCATGCCACATTTTTGCAAGTTAGATAGAAAAAGATCATTTCATTTCAGTCATGTATATGCAAACAGGGCAGGAAAAAAGAAATTGTAAATGGAATACATAGGATTGCATACATACTTTGTTGTCCTCCTGATCTCTGTCAGAGCTGGAAAGTGAATTTGACGATAGGTCTCTAATTCCTGTACCTCATCTTTTCCACCACCAAAGTAACACATTGAGTATGCAACCATATCAATCTCAAACCTGAGATGAACAGCTAAATATTTGGATGACTCATTCCTGTTCCCATCAGGGACGGATTTTCCAGCAAAATGACCTAAACGATTATCTTGCAAAGGTGACGAATGGGGCATGTGGCCATGCAACCTCTTTACAAGTAATGCACCAGTTTCTTGTATTTTGCGTACAAAACGAAGAGCATGAAAATTACATCTGCATCGCAGTCTCTGTGGAACAGTAAGTATATATATACAGTCAGAACGCACGTTTGATTTATTTTTTCTTAGCAATACAGTAAAGTTCCAATGTTTTATTCTTGTTTCTTATATGTACTTCAATGGCATGAATGTAGTAGCAACACAGAAATAAACAACCAATCAAATAACAAATAAATTATAGGTTATTTACAGTGTGTCATGATGACCAGGTCAGCCAACCATGGTCATGCAATGTCATGACCACCACAACTCCAAAAAAACCCAAATACACACACAAAACCAACACACACCCCATAAAAGGAGCATCTAACAAAAAAAGGGGGGATTAGTCCAAGCCCAGCACCCCATATATGAGTTGGAACACATGTCGTAGCTCTGGTATGCCGCTTGTAAAACTACACTTCCTAGTAGAAGTATTAATGCAACCTAGACTAACAAATTCAAAGATAACTGGTAGAATTTGACATGCAGGTGCCTTTGCAGGTAAATGGTAGCAATTAACACAAAATGGCCAATACCTGAAGGTCAAAAGGTATTGGGTCAAAAGATAAACGATTGCCAAATCCCACAAAGTGGACAACTTTGTTCTTCAGTAAAATTGGTAGTATCTGTTTGACATATAAACTTGGCTTTGCCTCTTTCATGACATCTGTATCATTAACCTACAAAAGAGTAAGAGAGTTAGTGAAAAAGAATGAGCATCAAAACCATCTAACTTTCTACCTTTCTAGAGCTTTTCACAAAACTGAGATTACTTACAAGGCCTCCTCAATATTAAGAAAAACTAAGAAGAAATAAATCAGATACTATTATAGACAAGTTACAGATTGCATACATGAAGGTGCTCGATCTGTTTTCTTTACAATGCACCTAATAAAGGTTCAGCATAGGAGGATTGCAACTATTATTTGAAAGAAATGTTTAAACCAAGCGTTTCAAGCAGTGGCATAAAGCCACAAAGGAGACAATATTTACCTTAGCTGACAGACAAGCTTGATGATATGTCGATGGGCAATTATCGCAGGAAAGTAATTCACCGCCAACTCCACAAAAACCACAGGTATCATCATTTTCATCGACCTCCTCGACTTTTTTAACTTGTGCATTATTCCTCCTTCCATATATTCAGCAGTCCAAGCCTCAAGTTGGCAAAAGGGTGAATGACTTGCCAAACTGAAGACACAACATTACTACATCAGTGGGACGTTTTGATACCGAGGAAGTAAATCAGAAAAATCATATAATTAATAAATTATTATTCATGAAAACAGAAATATAGATAAGAAAGTAACTCATAATTTAATGTGTTACCTTCATTGGTCATTATGGCACGACATTCCATCTGCATTTTCTTTGAAGCAAAAGAGATCGTGTGTTTTATTTTTCCATGCCTGTAGAGAAGTATAATAACACCTAGGTTATTCATGGTTTCATTCTTATACTAAAAAAAAAGAATAGTGTCCAACGTACCTATACATATACATACATACATGTAACAATGCAGCAATTCATTTATTAGATCAAAACATCATGATAGACAATATTTTTTGTGCTTTTTCCCGATGGGTCAATATCCTTGTTTGGCTTGGCAAGTATCCTTGTTGTTTGTCTTGATATCCCTCTAGACAAAGCAACATATAGTTGACCATGAGAGAACACAGGTTCTGGAAGGTAAATGCCAACATTTGGAATTGTTTGACCCTGAGCTTTATTGATTGTCATAGCGAAGCTAAGACGAATTGGAAATTGCTTCCGTTTAAATTTGAAGGGGAGTACATCATCTTCGGAAGGGTACAACGGAATTCGTGGAAGGAATACCCGCTTTCCAACATGTTGTCCTCCAATAATTTCTGCATCAATGGCATTATCTTGAAATGCCCTAATAATAAGCCTTGTCCCATTGCATAATCCGTTAGAAGGATCTAAATTCCGAAGCAAGACCACAGGACAATTGATCTTCAATCTGAGAACATGTGGAGGTAGGCCATTAGGTGTGAGAGAATTTAGGAATTCAGGTGGGTAGTGATTATGTGTATCATCCTCTGCTGAATCAAAACTGTAGTAGATTTTTTCTTCTCCAGGAAATCTGTCTATAAGCATCGCATTTAATTCATCCACATATTCATTTTTAGTGGAAAGAATGGCGCGAGCACTTATATAAGACGGTAATCTTCCATTCTGGTCAAGTGAAGGAAAGACATCATTGATCAATTTATTAATTGAGGCTTCTGAATTTGTATATCCTATAACTATCTCTTCAGGTAGGCGCACATAGTCTTCACCAATTGATTTTTCAGTGCCGTTGCGAATTCTCAAGAGAAAATCAGAGAACCATGGATCAGATTGTGCTCTCATATTGCGCCGGAGTTTTATTTGTTTTATATCCTCCCAAAGATAAGATTTTTGAAGAGTGGCATTAACAATTTGTGCTCTAGTGCCACGCCTCACTACAGGAAGGACTTGTCTGAAATCTCCCCCAAACACTATTACTTTCCCTCCAAATGGTGATCTACAGCCAGTAATATCTTGCAAGGATCTATCAAGTGCCTCAACAGCTTGTCGTTTTGTCATGACAACTTCATCCCAAATTACTAAAGATGCTCTTCGAAGTAATTCTGCTGTCCCACTCTGCTTACTGAAGTTGCACATAGTATCTTCTTGAATATTTATTGGAATTTTAAATCTGGAATGGGTGGTCCTACCACCGGGCATGATAGAAGCTGCAATGCCAGATGTTGCTGTTGCAATAGCTATTTGTCCCATGGATCGCACTTTAGCCAGCAAAGCTTTATAAAGGTATGTCTTTCCTGTGCCTCCTGGACCATCAATGAAGAAGACCTTACTCTTCTTGTGTAACACATGGTCCATTATCTCATCAAAAGCAAGCCGTTGGTCATTGTTTAAAGTTGCATACAGCTCTAAGTCTTCTTTATCAACTGCAATATGCATCTCTTCAGTTAGTTCTCTCTGCTCTAAGCTTTCCAAGTCATTGGTATCCAACAAATCTGGAAGATCAAAGGTCCTGATGTCCTTCCCCATAGAATATAGCAAATCTTCAATATCTCTAAGTACCATTTGCTCAATTGCTTCATTACTTATGCTCCCCCCACTAAAATCATCAGACATGGCCTCAAAGTGCTTATCCCATAATGCACGAACATTTGTTACCTCGCAGAAGGCTAAAACTGTAGCGAAAAGCCTTCTAAGTGCATAAGGCATTTGAAATGTTGCAACTTCACTGAGGCAGTCAGAAATGCTACCATCTGCTTCGATGAGACCCCTTCTCTCTGCAGCCTCTCTAAATGTGGAGAAAACAACACCTTCAACGGTACGTAAATCATCAAAAGATGTAGCCCCCTTCACATGGTTTAGCAATATTCTCAAGTAATAGCGTTCTCCTTCCGCAGGGTGAGCAGCCACAAGTCTACCTATTTGAATTCTCCTCGTACGACGACGTCTCCAAGTCCTGCAATTCCTTTGCCATATGTAAAATTCAGGAAATTCCTTATATAAGAAATTTCTAGCATAACTATCAATGGAGTTCATTCTGAAATACTCAGTAAGCATTGTCTTGGAAGATGATTCTGTACTTATCACATTCTCCAAATCGTCGGAATCTTTATAACGTACAATATGCATATTTGGCAAATGGACTTGTAATTGTAGAACAGGAGGAGAGATCTCACTGAGATTGAAAGAATAAATCCTCCAAATTGCTTCTGGAGGTGATATAAACCTAGCATCCCTGTACTCACGAATTTCATCAACAACTGTATCTCCTGCGGCTTCTATGGTAAATGAGGCACGGTCATGACCTTTGTAGATGTACTTGAATAAATACTTAACAGCCTTAATGCTGGAGCAAACTTCAATATTGATATGGCAATTGTATCTCATAAGTAGGTATGGATTGTATGGTACAACCCATCTATTATCCAAAACAGCTCCTCGGATGCGCACTTGACGACCATCATCCCTGCGTCTATAGATTGGATATGAGTCATTTCCTTGCAATGTAGCCTCAGAGAACGGCCTGGGATAATGGTATTTACAGTTTTCATTTTGCATGCAGGAATTTTTACTATTGAGAGCACCACATGGTCCATGCATCATGTGTTTAATAACTAAATCATGTAGCACGGGGTACTTATCTTTGTCAGGAATTTCAGCCGATATAATTTGATCATACTGATCAGGGTTATTTATTTTGTAATTTGACTTTAGAATTATCAAGAAATGTGCATGGGGTAGTCCCCTTTTTTGAAATTCAATCACATGCACGTGAGCAGCAACTTCACCGAAGAATTTCTTCTTGAATATAAGATTCTTAAGGTCCTCTAATTTTGCCTTAAAGACTCGTGCTACCAAGTCTGGCCGGTCTTGTGATGATTGCCCCAGCGCAAGCTCTTTTGCTATCTCTTCCCAATTTGGATTACATGTCATGGTAAGAAATAAATCCGGTTTCCCAAACCGTTGGACCAAAGCCATGGCGTTCAGATACCTTCGGCGCATATCTCGTGGACCTCCAATAAAAGAGGGAGGGAGCACTATACGTTTTCCAATCATGCATGCACGTGTCTCACCAGCAACAACACTGTCAACCAGTCCTTGATACAAATCTGCTCGTATAAGATTCTGGTTTGCTGGTTTTAAATAGAATGCCAATCTTATCGACTCAATCTTAATGTACATATCAACAATGTACTGTTGAGTTAGTCGTTTTCCAAAAAGTAAGACATTAAATTCTTTAGCTCGAATTTGCAGTTTGAAGCAATAATATTCCCTTGGTGAAACAGAAGAACCAGAATTATACTCCAACCCTGTACAATGAAAATGCTTTGCATTTGATAAATAAAATTTTAAAATATTTTCTAAATGACTATTACATGAATATATGGCACAACTTACCTTCTTCATCGATGTCATTTTCTTGATTTCTAATATTAACGATAGCATTTGATTTTACTTTTGGTATATTCAAGTTCCACCCAACTTCTCCATTTGGGAAAAAGAGTGGGTATGAAAGTGGGTCATAACAGCCATGGTACGCTTTTATGTATTGTGGATCATCTGATTTACCACGTACCATTATACTCCTATCGAAGTGACCTTGAGGATTGTTTCCCTCTACCCAAATTGCTGCTACTTGTGATGCAGTAGGTGCATTATATACCCGCTGATCTAAAGAAATATCTGTATTGAGCTCAATTCGATACTCATCAAGGTTTGACACTGAACCAAGGCTTCGAAATGTTTGGGCATAAGGATTAGAGGAAAGTATGCGCGCCAACTTTTGGATGAGAACTCTATCAAGATTAGGAGAGTAACGAAATCTATGTTGCAGATCCGCATCACTGTCATAAAAGTATAGTTGTAGATGTTTGGGGCCATCTTCCATTGGAACCAATTGGTCAATTCGATGATAAATTTGCCCTTGGGCACGGAAAGTGTAAACTCCGGACCTTTTATTGCAAAATCTTTGGTCCAAGATAACACCAAGGGAGGTAAAAGAAAAATGAGAATTGAAGTATCGTATATTATCCTGAAAATACTTCGCATCTGGATCTTGACTTGTGTACAGTCGGCGCATTTCAACAGGAACATGTGGAATTACTATCTTGACCTTGCCACCCATGCAACAAAATGTCGGTTTTTCATATTGGAACCTTTTTGCATTGCAATGTATACAATTAGATACCGGCTCTAAGACATGATGCCCACTTGGTATATTCCGATATATATGATCGTGCGGATCAACTTGTATCTCACAAATAGAATGGTTCGGAACTCGATATGATACATAATTAGAATCTGTCCATTGTTTTTTAAAAGTGAGAAAATACTATGTAACGATATATAACGATGATGGTAGAATATATATATTTTTATATCAAAAACACGAAAGAGTAATATATCAACCTAAGAGGCGTCATCATTTTTTAGGTGGACCGGACAGAACCATCATCACTAAAAGTAATAAATATTACGGCTTAGAACTCACAAGATAATAGAAATTAAACAACTTGATATATAGATGAAACTTAAAACTACTTATGAAAACAAATTGATCAACATATATATTAATAAAAATGTTACCTTGTCCATCGAATATATAACTCTCATCATCTTCATTACCATCTTCGATCGTATCTTCAACTTGCCCAGATTCATCTATATCTTTTTGTTTTTAGGGAGGGAGGTATCAGCAAAAGAATGTTTATGAGACATATAGAAATGACTATTGTACAGTTTAGAAATTGTATTACCTTGCATAGCAGGAAAACAATCCTTTGGAACGTAGATGGTGCTGTCATGATCTTCATCTGTTTCTTTTGCAGTACTACTACAACTTGCCTCATTAGACATTCTTCTTCTCTTGTATTCATAGCCCTCGTTGAAGGATGTTGATATCCGCTTTTGTTGACCAGTACTTATTGATTCATTATGTGATATAGATACGTCAGATGGATTGATCATAATCTGACTTTCAATATCTGGACTGATTATTTTCTTTCGAAGGATGTTACATGGAGACAAGTTTAAACTTCTAATTGTGGCCACTGTGTTTAGATGAAAAAAAGTATACATTACAATATTTATAATATATAATAACAAATAGTAGATATTGATAAATGACTCGATGTTACTAACCATTTTTTATATGTACGTTATTTAACCTATGAGAAATACCTATGTTATAATTAATCTTAAAGAGAAACATATGTTTTGGAGATAAACATGCTACCATAGACTTTATTTAATGGCCTCCAAGGTAATTGTAAGCACATCCTACAATGTGTGTTAATATTTTTAACTAAATAGATAAGACAAAAATTTAAATCACACTAAAATGTACCTTCTGTCTTTGTATTGTCGTCAGTTGTTGTGTGCATGTTGCCACTGGTACTTGTATTGACTTGGCTCATTCCAGATTGTAAACTATCACTACCTTCACTATGATTTCGCCTTCTCCGTTTGTATTCACGATTTCTTTGCAGGTAGGCAGTGCGCTGTTCTGGAGTCATCGCCAGATATCTTTCCCGATCATGATAACGCTTATGCTCAGAAGCATTTGTTGGTACAATACCTATACATCAGATGGATTGAGTGAAATGGATGTTTCAAGACAAATGGGAGATCATACAACATGAACGAAATAGCCAAAACACCTAGTAGCAGTAGTAGCAGTAGTATATAGAAGAAGAAGAAGTAATTTTGTTTCAAGACAAGATTTAGTTGATTAGAAATATAAAGATCTATACCTTGTTTCCCTTTTGATAACCTCTTTGAGCCAACAGCATTTGTAATATCCTGAAAAGGAGTTCGTGCTTGTAATATGGTGGATCTTGTTGTATGGTGACTTGAATTTTCCTTTTGTTCCTTTATAGATAACTGCCGATACATGATTCCGCTAAAACGCTGCATTATTATATATATATTTTTATTATATAATATAGTAGAGAAAAAGAAAGAGCAACATAAGTCATATAACAATTTTTTAGTAGTAATATAGCAAGATGTACAGCAAGAACATTCAACACTATAAACACGACAAGTTTAAGTCACACCCAACTATTTGACAAAAAAATATTCTATTTCAAAGTATTTAGTACTCAAATTTTACTAAATGAAGTGTTTAAAAATTGAAAGAAACAGAGACCAAGGAAAAACCGATATGGGGGTCAAGTACAGAGTCATTTAGCTAAATTTCAGTTACACTTATACATCCAACGCAACTCTGTCAGAGAACACTTGAAGAGCCCAGCTTGCACATGTCTAGGAATTCCATCTCAACCCTCAAGCTGAAAAGTTACTAACCCAGCAGCCCTTCTTTTTTGTCTTCTGATCTTACAAATAATAGAGGTTAAATTGCATGTACGGCTTGGTAGGAGACTTGTACAAGAATCACTTACCAGGACAAGTTCAATTGGTCTGGATTGCCAAATGGCATTGCAGAGAGAAGCTAGTTTGTAATAGATGATGTATTGGTTGTTACTCCATAGCAAGTTCATCAAGATTTTAACTCGCCTGCTTTTCAATTTCCTTCATTCTTCATGACATCCATGATAATCCTTTTTAATATTTCAATGTTTGCACTTTTTATTACTTTAACGTTTCTTTCCAGGAAGAATATGTCCTGAACTCCAAGATAAGATATCATTCCTAACAGCATTTATCTTTTGCATCGAATTTCTCTTATTTGATGCACGATGTGGAATATAAAAAAGGTGTCGAATGTTTTCTTCTCTTGTTTCTTGCTGAGTTTCTTAACACAACATATAAGCATGATCTTTCATTTGCTTTATGATAAAAGCAAGAGTGTATTCATGGCCAACAAATGCAAAAGAAATAACGCCTATCCGACAATAACAAAAGCTTGCTCAAAATAACTGAGGCAAGAAAAATAAAATAAAATAGTTAACAATGTGAGATTACAAGTTTGGTTTATATTTAGACTATGTTTGATTCAGGGTTAAGAGGTGCAGTAGGGGTTTAATCCACCACCATGCTAAGCAGAGACTTAGACTAATCATATTAGTTGCCAAATACAACTGGGATCAGCTTCTTATCTGGATTGAGCTTAGCTAACCTGGTTATTTTTAACCTGAGCTAGCCCCGGGGGGAGGGGGGAGCCGGGGAGCGGTGCTCGCGGGGAGCGCCGGCGGCGGGGGGCACCGGGAGCGGCGCGGCCGGTGATGGGCGTGTGGGAGCGGGAGGAGCGGCGGTCGCCTCGGTGGTGATGGGAGGCGGCGGGCGCGGGGAGCGCCGGCGGCCGGGGGCACCGGGAGCGGCGCGGGCGGTGATGGGCGTGTGGGGGGAGCGGTGCTCGCGAGGAGCGCCGGCGGCGGGGGGCACCGGGAGCGGCGCGGCCGGTGATGGGCGTGTGGGAGCGGGAGGAGCGGCAGTCGCCTCGGTGGTGATGGGAGGCGGCGGGCGCGGGGAGCGCCGGCGGCCGGGGGCACCGGGAGCGGCGCGGGCGGTGATGGGCGTGTGGGAGCGGGAGGAGCGGCGGTCGCCTCGGTGGTGATGGGAGGCGGGGGGAGCGGGAAGCAGCGGCGGGCGCGGGGAGCAGCGACGGTGAGCGCGGAGGTGCTGAGCGCTGATGTTTTCGATTGGATCTAGGGTGTTCTGCAGTTCGCGCGTGTGGAGAAGAGGCCGCGCGCTGGACGACCGCGAATCCGGAAGATCCTAACCGTTGGATTCGGTCTGGTAGGGATCCGACCGTAGATCAGAAACATGGGGAGTTGAATCAACGGTTGATATTGATTTCTGGATTTTGTGAGGAGAGAGAAACGGGATGTAAATTTAAAAGTTCAAACTTGGTACACTATAGTAGTAGAGATATGCTAGTCTTGACCACCTCCCTCCCAGTCAGAAACAAGACTACCCACCTCTGTAGCGAGCACAGCTGTCTGAATAAAGTTGCGTCTTATGCTAATACCACTGAATCTTGACATTGTCAGTCTGTCAAATTGGACAGATCATGTCTCTGCTCAAGAATGTGAGAATGTGCTCTCCCCAAAAGATCCACAGCACTGCTCAGTATTGGATTACAGTACTTAATGTTCAGATTACTTTCAGTTGTGGTCAAAATCCTGACCTCTCATCAGAATTCATCGATTCAACTTTGGAAGAGAAACTACGGCTCGGATTCGACAAGCAAACACAGATACCAGGGTGAAATTCAATCACTGCACAGTAACTTATTTCACATCATCATCAGACTAAACAGCATTGTTCATGCACATCCATGCATCTAACCACATGATTTACATCCATCCATCGCAGACCAGCAGTTTCTTGACAAATCGCTAGCTCCCGAGCCAGTATCAGATTCATGCTTCAAAGAATCAACAACGACCGAACCAATTAGACACATCATGCCACCAATCCAAAACAAACCAGAAAGAACAGTACAACAATCACCGCTACAACAAAGAAAAAGAATTTCCTCAAACCACTAGCTACCTACAATTTATCACCAAACGCGACATAGTACAAAAAGGTACATCAGTATGTATATATAGGCTCTCTCCGCGAACCAATATTCTAACTGATTATATAATGAGCCTGTCAGGCGAGGATGTCGTAGTACGGCCGGTCGCCGTCGATACCCGGCGGCTCCGGCGGCATCTTGAGGATGACCCAGACGGAGTAGACGATGCCGGGGACGTAGCCTAGTATCGTCAGCAGCAGAGAGATGAAGAACTCCGACTGCACAAGAAGCAGCAGCGGCAGCGGCAGAAAGTTAAAGAAAATCACGAGACGACCGAGGCAAGATTAATGCGGAGCGAGCTAGCGAGCCGAGCCCCCGGACGCTTACGCTGCAGCAGCCGTAGCGGAAGAAGACGCCGAGCGGCGGGAGTACGGCCGCGAAGATGATCTCGAGGCACGTCGAGCAGCCGCCGGAGCTCATCCTGCTCGCCCCGGTTGCGCCGCACCACCGTCGTGTTGCTCACTCGGATGGAGACGTGTAGTTCGATTTAGCAGAGGATGAGTTGGGAATCTTGGAAGAGGTGGTGGTTTATTAAAGGATCGGAGACTGCCGCAACAACCCGATGGGAATTATGCGGTATCGGACGTTGGCTGCTGCGAGAAGATGCCAATACTCAGGAGCGTGCTGCCACACAGCACACTACGTGCGGCCAGGTCAGCCACGGGTCCGGGCCTTGGCGGGCGCGCTTAACGGAATAACGGGTCGGAACCGGCCGTTTTCTTCTTTTCTTTTAGATAAAAAGGTCAACTGGACTCAACTTTATTGACAAAATAGTAAAATTCACTCGTAGTCACTTAATTTACGTGTTGCACTCATTTTGATTACTCAACTCTAAACATGTCCATCTAATCCACTAAACTTGGTAAATGAGTCTAATATAGTCTAAAACATGTCACATTATCATTTTCCACCCACGTGGCATGTTTATTGGTCTACTGTGCATCCTAGTCAACCCAAGGACAACATATCACTAACTTTCTCTTTGTCCTATTCTCTCTCTTTATCTTTTCTCTCACTCTTGCCTCTCTCTCCCCCTAGCACGGGTGACCACCTCGCTCCTCTCTCTCTCTTTCGAACGCCAACTACCACCTCCCCATGACCGTGTTGATCCTCCAGAGGTCACATGTCCCTCTCCTCTCTCCCCACTCTCCTCGGGGTCAGCCACCACCTCCGCCGCCTCTGGCCATCGGCGGAATGGGGAGGAAGGAGCCACCAGAGGAGAAAGGATGAGGCAAACGGGCAGGAAGGAGGACGGCATGACTTGCATCACCACCTCCCTACCTCCTTCTTGCCCTTGTCTTTATTAGCGGCCGAAGGGTCGAGGATAATATCTAGAGAGGGTGAATAGACATTAACAATTCTAGCCGATAAAACTAAACATCATAAGCATACTAGTAAGATAACAAGTAAACTAAGCAATCACATAACAAAAATATAGTGAGAGTGAGATGAAGGATTGTAAATAAGGATGACACGGTGATTTCTTGTCGAAGTTTGAGTTTTTGGCGATGCTCTACATGTCTGTTGAGGAAGCTTGATCCTAAGATCAAAGCCATCGCTAAAATGTGCTCTTAACTCAAAGGGCTCGCCGATGCGAAGCCCCTTTCTCTTCTTGGTACCTTTTCACCTTGTAGTAGGTGAACTCTAATCTTCATAAACTTTTTGACTTCTTCACAAGCTTGAAGACTTCTGAGCGACACCTAGCGGTCTAGGAGGCACCAACCTCCAAGAGTAATGGGAACTTAGTCTTAGCTTGGAGGTGATCCGTTGCTTGAATGCTCATAAGAAGACAAGAGTGTAGCACTGGATTTGGAACGCAAATGATAGCCTCCACCCACGGGTGGTGGTGGCTAATATAGGTTGCCCCAAAAAACTCAGAAAGAAACCTCACTCGGAGGTTCTGGGGTTCAAATAAAATGGCTAGTTTAGGAGAAAAATATTGCTCGGAGGGAGCAACTCGGACATGTCAGATGGTTCGGAACCTTAGGAAAATTCAAGACCCGGAGAGTCAAGGCCGAAGCAACTCAGAGGTTTCAAACGAAATAAACCCTTTTGTCCCGAAACATGAATTGACTTGGAGGTTCCGGTAGATCCTCACTTGAAAAATTCAAATAGGCAAAAACACTGGGACAGAGGTAAGTCCTGACCACAAGGGTTTAGATGAAAGAAAACATTGGGACAGAGCTAAGTCTTGATTTGGAGGTTCCGGATGAATTTTCATTGGAAGGTTCGAATGAAACCAAGGCTTCGATATAGAAGATGTGTCATCACTTGGAGTGTCCGGGGAAACTTCACTCAGAAGTTTCGGACAATAGGAAGCACTCTGGACAAAGCTACTAGAAGGACTTCGAAAAGTCTAGATGACCTTCACTCGAAAGATCCGGCTGAAAAATAATCTCTGGACAAAAGCTCTGTCTTCATTTGAAATGTCTACGTAGACTTCACTCAGAAGATCCAGACAACAAGAAATCAACTGGATAGAAACTCCGATACTACAGACGAAATTTACTCTGAGGGTCCGGGTCAACACTTAACACACTGAAACCTACTCTTACACGTACTCATACATTCCGGTCGACTGGTCAGGACATTACAGATGACCACTAAAGTTTAGTGTAGAGAGTTTGTCAAAGACTTTTAGAAATGATTTCTTTTGAGCACTTAGCAAATTATCTCCTTCTATGTTGTTGACTACATCTCTCCTTCTATAGTACAGTTGTGCTATACTCAATGTGATTATTGGGAATAAAAGGACTAGAAAAGATCCATAACTTTCTTGATTCCATACTGTCTCTTTTTTAGTCTTTTTAGGGGTTGTCAACCTCTGTTCCAACTTGCCTTGGGGACTAAATACCTGATCAATATCTTGATGCACACATTAGTCCCTCAATTATTTTATCATTAATCATTAAAACCAACGGGGCGGGGGCCAAGATGCACTTTCAGCGGCGGTGCCGATGTCAATCTCTTGTGGCAGAGGTGCTACGGTGGGAGGGTTGTGAAATTCATCAAGGGGAAGTGACAAAGGGACGAATAGGATCATGTGAGAGAGAGGAATTGCCGAGATGCTCATCCTATGCAGAAATCAGAGTGAGGAGACAGCAGACAAAGTTGGGAAAGATTGGAGAAATTTTGACAGAGAAGAGGACAAAGGGACCGGACGTCGGGGTTGTTGTTTTCGTCATGTTGTTGCACAACCACTGGTGAAGGGAATCATCCCAAGGAGTTCCGCTTCACCAGATTGTCGATGGCGCAGTGGGAGCTCGCGGCGGCACTCACTAGGCAGAGGGCAGGGATAGGGCACCATAGAAGGGCGTGGTGGAAGGGGTGGGCAGCTGGAGAAGTGGCAATGGATAGTGAAGTTGTAGGGAGCAAGAGAAGGTGGCTGCATCGGCTAGAGAAGCGGCAGTGGCGAGGTCAATTGAGAGATTGTCGGGAGGAGGTAGAGGAGAGAAAAGAGTGGTGATGTGCATGCTAATTAGGATACCACGTGGGAGGAAAGTGACTGTGTGACACGTTTTATACTATGCTAGACTTCTTTACCAAATTTAGTGGACTAGATGAGCATTTCTAAAATTAAGCGATCAAAATAAACGCACCACGGAAGTTAATTAACTGAGTGAAATTTAGTCCCGATAGAAATGTAACATCCCCGTTTCTGCTATCTTGCTAATGTGCATCATGTCATGCATACATGTAAAATTACAACAAATAAAAGCTTAAATAGCTAAGTAAAAGAAAATTTTAATCAATGCGCTAAATTGTTTGAACTATGAGCTCTAATAAATTTTATCAAGCTATAAATCACCCAAAGGTCACCTATGAATAATTCTAAATTATTGAGCTAAGTACTACATGTGGCTTATTTAATCTACATTTGGTAGTAATTAACAAATCCCTAATCATAAAATTATAAGTAATTACCAATATAATTAGGAGAATAATTCACAGGCAACACAATATTTCTTTGATCTTATCTTCTCCGATCTTTTACTACCACTGACCAATTTCTGCCAATACTTATCCG
This sequence comes from Stipa capillata, assembly GCA_019208055.1. Classification (NCBI taxonomy): domain Eukaryota; kingdom Viridiplantae; phylum Streptophyta; class Magnoliopsida; order Poales; family Poaceae; genus Stipa; species Stipa capillata. The sequence goes on from JAGXJF010005591.1 coordinate 269,315, forward strand.
GACCTTGAAACCAGGGCATGCATGCAAGTAAGTAGGAGTGTAACCGTAATTCATTTTCACATGCATCAGAGCTCATCGAATGGATATACTAGGCTCAAGCCATGCATGTCAATAGTTATCCAAGTTCAAAGTTCCAAGCAGCTGGTCACCACTATAGGTTCAACTCAAGTAGCTGCGTGACAGTCCAGCACAAGCTTTATCGCCACCTCCTACTTGCTACCTTGCCACTTTGCTGATCAGCTGCCTATATATTCCTTCTTAGTTACGAGCTTGGCAGTAAAGAAACTATCCTCTATCTACACATACTACTCCCTGCATTACGAGGATACTGCAGGAACGAGACCCTAGTTCCTCAGCTCAAGCACACATACACGGCCAAGGAACCAGGCAAAAGAAGAAGCAGCTCAAGAAATGATGTTATCACTGCTGGCTGTGTGAGACGAGCATCAACAACCAGCTTCTCCCATTCATTCTTGCAGTCTTCTCTTCTCCAGTACCAATTCTGCATGGTAAAAATCATCGTAGCTGCTGTGATTTAAAGCCATTCATGCATATATGCATATATGCTACTAGCTATGTATATACGCATCCATGCATGCATAGCTGCTCTTGTATACGTGCAACTCGCTATGCACATGCATGCATATGTATTATGCTAGCTAAGTCTTGTTTAGTTTTAATCCCCTGTCCAGGCAGCCCCACAAATATTTCACTAAAGTTTGTAACTCGTCTATCCCTGGTCATCAAGTTTAGAACCTTGTTCAGTGAGCATATATGTAAACGTTAAGTTCTACTGATCAGCAGAAACCATTCTTTTAGAACCTTGTTCAGTGAGCATATATGTAATCGTTAAGTTCTAGTGATCAGCAGCAACCATTCTTTAAACTGCTCGAGTTTAGTTCCATTAAAAACTCTCAAAATTTTACCATAACATCTCTAGAATAGTAGGAACACCTCATAAAAATTTCAGATTCTTCTAGACCATTTACTGCTACAAATCATTTTCAGAATTATTAAAATGCATGAAATTTAGTCATTAATTATTGTATTATTCTTTTTGGTGTTTCTGCTTCTTCTCGATAGCTCTGGAAAGTTGTGACGTGAACGAAGCCGACTGCGAACAAAATCTCTTTGATGAACAGCAAGGCAAGCAACCCCTTTGAACATACTGCAACCACCCCCATTACTTTCAGAGTATTATTTGTTTTTAAACCTTTATCGCATGCGTTCAACTTATACTTTCCGTTAAATACTAACTTTATTCCTTACATAACTTACTTTGTCGTCCAATCAACACTGAAAGGACCGAAGGTGCCGACTAGAGGGGGTGAATAGGAGGCTAATTAAAATTACTTCTTTTAGCTTAGATTGAGAAGATAAGACTTAGCTAATTGCAAGGATAAGCTAGCTGTGTGACAGGTGAACAGCACAGACAAAATATGATGTGTAAATTAACACGTAGCTGTCACACAGGTGGCTAACACAGGTAAGCTAAACACTTAGAAACAGATGACCAGACTAATCAGCTGTATAACAGGTAGCTGACACAGGCAAGAGATATGATCTACAGCAACTGTGACACAGCTATGCTAACACAGGTAAAAAGGTGATCTATCACAGATGAATAGAATATAACTAGGAACACACAAGCATGCAGATATAGTAAGTAAATGAAAGAAACACAGTGAGTACTCAGAGAGACAAGATGTTTTTCACTGAAGTTCCCTACTCTTTTCAGAGAGGTACGTCTCCGTTGGAGATGCTACTCTGAAGAGCTCGCCAGCACTAAATCATGCTTGTTCTCCGAGTACCTGAGTGATCAGGAGGCCTCTTGTTTTGCTTGTGGAAGTCCTTTAGCCTTGTAGCAGGTAGACTTCGAATCACCTTCACAAACTACTGGTTCAGCCCACACAAACTTGGGTGATACTAGCAACTCCTACGCCCGTCTAGGAGTAGACACTCCAAGAGTAACAGAATCAGCAGTAACAACTCTTGGAGGAACCAATGCTCTTTGCTCGAGGACTCTCTAACTCTCTTATGAAGATTGGCTTTTGTTCCGAGGGTGAGAGACTTGCAACGGTTGAATGTGATTGACTGGATTGAGCAAGGTTGGTTCCCTGACCGAAGACCTCCCCTGGTCCCCTATTTATAGGGTTCACAGGCACCTGACCGTTACACTATTGCCACGTAGGATTGAGTGAGTCACCTGTGTCACCGGAGGCACACACAGGTGAACCCTTAACTGACGTAGCCTAACTACTCAGCCCGATCTTGGCACATCACATGCCCTCAGCACACAACTAACTCTGATCCCTAATAAGGAGAGAACCTCCGACAGCCTTCTGATTCAGCAGACAAACCATCGCAGTGCAGTTCCCTTAACATTTACAAGCTCTCCCCTGGTACAGAGATGTACCTGAGTCATAGAGCGCTAGACCACCTATAACACAGCTGCATCACACCGGTGACTCTAACCTCTAGGGTTTTCTACTGCTAGCACTGCAGAATGCTAACGCAAGGCAGTCTCACACTTGTGCAAAACTGTTGACACAGGGCCACTGACCTCAAAGCGTCAGTGCCACTGTCCAACACCCTGAGCATTGAGCAAAAGAACATCCACAGAACATTACTACTTCATCCCTCTTGATAGTACGGGTGTTTCCTATGGACTCAAAGAAACTAGCAAATCTAGGCTTTACCTGCCACTAACTGTATTCACGGCCCTTGACGCATCAAGCCACCATCACCTTGCTTGTAACTCCTTGCACAGCACCGGCTTCCTCACAGCTGTGACACAGCTGCCTAGCATAGCCATTCCCTTGTCCTGGAAACCACCTCTGTACCTTTTGGGTGGTCATCTTTTTCTTGATGACCCTTCTTCCTGGAACCTCTTAAACCTGCTTACACTCATTGTAAACATTAGATTCTAGTTTGAGTTGTCATTAACCATCAAAACCAATTAGGGGTCTAGATGATCTTTCAAACACCACCACACCCCAACCTATTTAGAGTAGTATAGTGGTTACTTCTGAACTACTTATATTGTTAATTATGCTTAGACATGCTTAGACATGTAAAAGTCATAATTCCTTGGATGGCAAACAAACCAATACACTCTAGGTGAGTTAAGTGGTAGGTGGGTGTTCACCGGGAAGTAACTAATGAACTTGATTAAAAATTATCGGGTTAGACGAGAGGCCATGGCTGAGAGCATGGTGGGTTGTCTTGTTTTCCCACAAGGACCGGTTCCCGGTGTCTTTTTGAACCAAGATTTACGTACTTCTACACGGATGGTATAATGGGCCATCCACGATTGAATAATTTGTCTAGACTTAAGCTATGAGCTGCATAGTTTGCCGTTTCCATTTGTTGGGTGAGTGAAAAAATGATATGATGTGGTGCCTCAATATAGGTGTAAGGGTTACACACGGTCCGGGACAAGGGATGTATCACCTACTACAACTTTTAGGACCGTATCGGGATACCGGCCAGACTGATGTACACGGATTAGCCCATTAGAGTGGCTCATACTTAAGTCGAAAACATTGTAAAAATCGTGTTCAATCACACTTTGCTAACACATCTTGTGAAGTGTGTCTTTGGCCTAGCACTAAGAGTTGATCGATACGTGTAGGTAAAGATGTACACCCCTACAGAGTTCGAACTATGGGTGAAATCGGAGCGGATACGAACGGATAGTGCTCAAACCATATCCTAAACCATATTTTTTTCGGATACGGAATCGGAGCGGATAGTGTCCGGATACGAATACGGAATCGGAATCTATCGGTCACGAATACGGAGCGAATACGGAGCGAATACACTTCGGTAGCGGATATTTCGTCGGATGTCACGATAAGTCAACAATATTAGAAATCATATATAACACCCATACATATATTCATAAGTTTCACAATTATGCATAGTTGTAAATAATTTGATAGGATCAGAGCACACAAGCACAAGTGCACAAGTGCACAACTATATATAGACATAAACATACACATCCACACAAAAACAAAGGTCACAACTTGTTATATAGATAATTAAAGTGCATGCAAATTTGACATAAACATAACAAAATAACATCATTACATTGATCATTACATGGTTCTTCATAACTTGTTATATAGATAATTAAAGTGCATGCAAATTTGACATAAACATAACAAAATAACATCATCAGTTCATCACATTGTTCTTCCCTTCTCACTTCTTAGTTCCCTTTTCAGTTCTTAGTTCCAGCAAAGCAAGCAACTATTCCATCTATTGCGACTAAGGCATAATTGCGACTCATGAGAGAATTCAATCACTCTCGTCGGAAGACTCAACCATCCCATCCTACAAAATGGGAAACATTTTAGTATGTGCATGTGGTTAAATGGAAACAACAACTTCACAAGCTCTTCAATAAAACAAAAACCAAAAAGCTATAAAGAGAGCAGTGCATCAAGAATGTATTTTTGCATATAACTGTCAACCAAAAGTGGGGTTCATTACGAACGGATAGTGAACAAATGGAATCAGTCTACCACCAAGAAATTGGAGTAGCAATCACGAAGTCCATACCTGATGCAGATTAGAAGCTCTACAGCGTATGTAGCCAAGGAAAGCCAACAGAAAAAACCCACCATTTTACAGGTTTGGAGTTCTGCTGAAAATTCACTTCAGCAAAAATACCACTGAATCTTTCACATTCATTTTAATACCACCCAATTTGCCTCCTTTCCTCTATTTGCCACTTAGCAGAGATAATGATTTATCATGTAGAATGATAAATCTCCATGTATTTGTGAGAACCAATAGACAAGTTACATTGGATACAGATTTTACAAGAAAATGGTAACCTACAAAGGCTGTTTGTTTCTGCTCTTCTAACAATAAGCAGAGTGTTACAAGAAAATGCAATTTCTGCTCTTCAAAACACACTACTGTGTAACCTACAAAGGCTGTTTGTTTCTATATATGCAACAGAAGACATTCAAAATCAAGACATAAACATCAAGCTGAAAAGGTTGCTCATTGTATACCTGTATTGCTGCAGGTAAATAACAGTAAGATATATAGAGGGTTACAGTGCTAGTACCGACCTCCTCTGGTTCTGTATTTGAATCTTTAGGCTCCGGCATCGACATATCCAACTCATCTATGAGTGAAGCAATCTTCACCTTGGCAGCTAGAAGTTCAAATTCAACAATATCAGTGAATAATTATTGACTAATTAGTAATGGCTACTTAACTATTGCATAGAATAAAAATTGATGATGTATGAAATAGAAAGAAACTAACTATTACCTCTTTTACCCGCAGCTGTCCAATCTTTGGTACAAATTAGTGCTTCAACCACCTCAGGGTCTAGACGAGTCCGAAATGGATCAACGACACGCCCACCGGCACTAAATGCCGACTCTGAAGCAACTGTTGACACTTGAATGGCTAGCACATCACGAGCTAGCCGTGCGAGAATAGGGTAAATGTCTTGTTTGCTCCTCCACCATGACAGAATATCAAATGACCCATCAATCTTATCATTCCACCGTATTGGGTCTTCTTTCAAGTATTTTTCCAACTCAGATTTCTCATCATCTTGATTTGCATCTGTATGATACAAGAATTCTTCAATGTCATGGTCCATATCATCCAGAAAATCATCAAGTACCCGAGAATTCAAACTAGGAACAGGAGTAGCAGTCTTTGCAGCCTCTTGTGCACTAGACAAGTAAGATTGGAACAACTGGTTCACCACCACCATGAATTGATTCATATGATGATCATAACTGTCACGATATATCTTCACCATAAAGTACTCAACAAGCTTTTTCTTGTACCTTGGATCAAGAAAGCATCCAATTGCAAGAGCCATATTAGACTTGTCCCAGTACTTTTGATATTTTTGTTGCATGGCCTTTGCCATAGCCACAGTGGCAGCATCGTCACTACGACACCATTCATCAATTGCTAGCTTAATCTCACAAAACTTCCACCAAAATAGATTTACTGTTGGATATAAACTTCCAGAAAAGAGCTCAGTAGCATCATAAAATTTCTTCAAAAATTTTGTTAGAACCAATGCCTTATCCCACTCTTCATCTGATGGAACACACTTCTTATATTTATTCTTATTCAAAAACACTAGCTTCTCAAATGCTTTCTTATAGTACATAGCATTTTTCAACATTAGGAATGTAGAGTTCCACCTTGTTGGACAATCCAAAGAAAGTCCCCTTTTGACATCTAAGTTCTCTTCTGATGCACACTTCATAAATTGCTCCCACTGCAACGGGGAATTCTTCACAATTGCAACAGTGGCTCTAATATTACAGACTGAAGATCCAATCACTTTCAAGCCATCTTGAGCAACAAGATTTAATATATGACATAGGCATCTCACATGGCAAAAGATACCACCACATATTAAGGGGGAACACTTATTAAGTGTGGGAATGACTTCTTGGACACATTTATCATTAGATGATGCATTGTCTAAAGTGAGAGCAAATAACTTCTTATCAAGGTTCCAATACATCAAGCTCTTGCAAAACTCATTGCCTAACCTTTTTCCTGAATGGCTACCTTTCACATGCATGAATTTCACAATTCTTTTCTGCAGCTGCCAATTATCATCTATCCAGTGTACAGTAATGCACATATAACCTAAATTCTGTCCTGATGTCCACATATCCATAGTTGCAGAAAAGCGAGACGAAACAGATTTGAAATGCTCATACAACTTTTGTTGTTCCTCTGTGTACATCTCTATTATATTTTTCCTTGTAGTTATCCGACACTTAAATGAAAAACCAGGACGCAGTGATTTGATGAAATCAACAAAGAACTCATGCTCAACCATGTTAAAGGGATAATCATGCATAACAATTGCCAATTGCCACTTCTTTAGACTAACTTCAGCATCATACCTGTAGGCCTGAACAGTGGTAGTGTTGTCTTCATTCTTTTCTAGTCGAAGTGTTTGTTGTCCCGCCTTAACATTATGCTTGAAATCCAAATGATTCCGGAACGCCGTTGTGCCCCTGCTGGTCTCAGCTCTGGCTTTGTACTTACATCTTTTGCATGATGCCCACAATTCTTCCACCTCTTCACCATCAGGTCCCAATACCGTCACCTTTTCCTTGGTGTAGTGCTCCCATACTGCAGAGCTACACTTCTTCTGCTTCTTCATAGCAGGAGGCAAAGGATCTTCACTAATCTCAGTTGTGTGCTCTCTAGCCCTAGTAGCAGCACCACCACCATCTCCTTCGGTGATTGCCAACGGCACAACTTTGGGCATAGCAAGTGAGGCCGCAGTACTTGCGGTGGCACTCACACTTGAACTTGGTTCCATCCTAATTCCTGAAGACATGACACCAAGCACTAATCAAACATCGAAGTATAATTAACCTTGGACTTTTTGTAAGCAATTAACCATAAAGCCATAAAGACATGAAGATACATCATACTGCAGAAGTTCATTAACTCATGAACTTGATGGTATCATGTTATCCATCTTTGTTAGCAATGTAGAAGTTAGGGTATTCTTGTTTTTCTATCTTTGAACTTGATGGTATCATGTTATCCATCTTTGTTAGCAATGTAGAAGTTAGGGTATTCTTGTTTTTCTATCTTTGTTATCATACTGCAGAAGACTAGAAGTTAATGTTTGTTTCAGTTAAAACAGAAGCAAGGTTCTCAGAATTGCACACAAAGCTTGTCTATGCTACTTAGCAGTTAGCACAACATAGGCCATAGTCAGGCTTTCCACGAGCTATTGCTGAACACAAATTAGTAGCTTACTAGCTTGCGATAGTTTGATGGCAAGGATAGCTCATGTTAATTAATCAAATGAGCCGGACAATTAATCACATTGCAGAAGATACATCATACATGAGACTATGAGAGGATACATCCAGGATTCTAGATTTCTAGGTCTTACACTTGTTCCTTCTAGAGGTGGAGGATGCAGCGGTCTTCTGAGCTCTGACTTCCAGCACGGCCCGGCGCCCCGGCGGCACGGCGGCGAGCCGGCGACTGGACACAGAAAGGAGGCGGCAGCTGGACAGAGAAAGGAGGCCGGCGACTGGATAGCGGCAGGCGGCGGGGAGTCATCCAGCGACGGGCGGCGGCGAGTGGCGCCGCGAGAGCCCCGTCATCTCCACTTCTCCAGACCTGTCGCGGGCCGGCGGGAGCTCCGAAGGAGGCGGCGGTGGCCGGTGGCAAACGGACTGGGTCCGGTACTCCGGTCCGCTGCGCCGGGACGTCTGCAAGCGGGGGGCACGCCGGGAGGTCTGCAGGCGGGGGCGCGCCGGCCGCCGGGAGGTCTGCAGGCGGCGGCGGCGGCGGGTCCGGGAGGTTGGGACCGGGCGGCGGGCGGTGGAGTACGGGATTAGGTTGGAGAATGGAGACTTGGGGTTGGGGAATGGGGAATTGGGGATCGACTTGGGCAGTTGGGCCTCGGTGACTCGATGTGGGCCGGCCGGATAGTCACCGGATAGTCACCGGATAATATCCGAATTTTTTCGGATATTTTCGGATACGGACGGATAGTAATGAAACCGTATCCGTATCCGTATCCGGAAACGACTATCCGAATCCGTATCCGTATCCGAAAATTATCCGAAACTGTAACCGAATACCGTCCGAAGCTGTTCGGTCGGTCGGTCGGTCGGGAGCTATCCGTACCATTTTCACCCTTAGTTCGAACTATTTGAATAGCCATATCCGCGGTTATGGACAGCTTGGTAAGAATCCGCATCGAATTAGACAACTACAATATTACCTTAAAATATGCCAACTCTAAGGTTAAGAAGTTACGATTACTTCCTCCCATGTGGTTGAGGAGGAATCGAGGGTTTAAGCGTACGGTGGTCTGCAATAGAGTTCATCGTGAAGATTCAACTCATCTCATTTAAAAGTAATCTAGTAGTCGAATTTCATCCTATTTAAAGAATATTGTTGAAAGAATAATCAGCTTTCCACAAAATAGTCCACAAATACCATTTATTGAAACCTGTTGCATCTATTACTAATTTCCCTTGTAAGTCTTATGGAGTACAATTTTGTACTCACCTTGCAATTGTTGATAATTTTTTGTAGAGAAAATCATCCCCTCCACAGATGGTTTCTATATAGAGATCGATGCCCAGGACGACTAGTCGCTGGGAATCCTAGGCAGTGGTCCTGCCCCAGGGTTCGGCAGCTTGGTTTGTTTTGCTGCCATCTTTTAGCGCTACTTTTCGGCTTCTTACCCGTATTAAACCTACCGTTGTATAATAGACGTTTTGTGTGAATTATGTTGTTAAGTTTTAAATAACAACTAGTATTATTGCAGTTTCAGTCGTAGAGTTACTATTGTGATACTTGTTTGTTCTCACCTGCCTCATGTACCTTGCGTGTATGCTATTGAAGCACATGGTGCAGGTGGGGTTTCAAAGTTTATATCATAGAATCGTTAGGTTTAATCACCCATGTGAAGTGACTCTACCACTGGGAGTTTGGAAACTATATCATCCTACTCCAGCCGAGCATTAATTTGTCAGGACGAGTTTGGGGTTGATGTTCCGGCTCAATGAGAAAAGAGTGAGGAGACCATATCACTCTACTTAATCTGTGCATTAGTTTACCGGAGCAAGTTTGGGGTTGACGTTTCAGGCTATTCGAACACTACACTCCTCTTGGAATTGATACCCAAGGGTTGAGGTCGGGGTTGAGGTTTCGACTTAGTGGGTAATTTCACTTAAGATTCTTTGTTATGGATTTTGGGTCCCGACAGACTTGGTATTAGAGCAGGACTGTCTGTAGGATAACCTTTGACCTTGGTCGTTGTTGGGTCTAGTGTTATGAAAACTATTTTGAAATTAAAAAGGATTTGTGAAAAGCATAAGTAGTGGTTCTATTTCCTTCTTATCCTTTTCAATCCTAGTTCTTTTCCTTATCTCCTCGTTTGGTTGAAAAGTGAATTGTTGCTTTCCTATTTCACTCAAAAGTTAGAATTCACGTGTTTAGGGTATCTTTACCTTTCCTCTCACCTAAATAAGTTATTGTTGAATTCTAACTCTTGTTTCTGTTGATCTAGATGTCACGTGGGCAGATCGTCCGTCTTACCAGGTGTATCGATACACCTAGCTTCCCAGATTTACTCGCTCATGCTTTAGCGAATAATCATTATCGATGGATGCCAGAGTACATGGTTTATGAGCAATTTCGAGATTTTAACATAACTCAGTACTTAGCAATGGTACTTATCCACCCCTATCATGAATATGATACTCGTGCTATGCACATGTTTTATGTAGTCGGCACAACTCTTGAGATAGTGGTAGAGTCAATAGAGAAAATATTATTATATAAGTTATTTGATAGTAGATTTTGATTGATGTAAACAGAAGAAAAAGTTAATAGTTCATTCCACGTACCCTTACACCTCGTGACAGTGAGAATAATAATATTACCACAGAACCGGTAATACAATACAGTCACCAATGTCATCTGATGGAAAGTAATATGATAACCTTGATAAGGTCATCCCACCAAAAGCCACAGCTCTGGACCGAAACCATGTGGCGAAGACGACGTTGTCCCTCACACAAAACTCCCTAAAGTGCTACTCGTGTGGACGACGTGTACCAAAAACATGTCCATTTCATATTCCTTCTGGAATCATATTTTTCTGTACAGTACGACATATGGACATAGGCTCATATCAGACTTCCCGCATGTACACCATTTATGTCATTAAAAATGTTTATGGGATTCTCGGGCTAAAGGGCTGACGGGCTCTCGCTAATCGGGTCGTTTTGGTGTCGCTAAAGACGCCGCCGCTGGAGTCTTGACTGGAGCCATCAGCCAGGCCATTGCGACCACAGCTAGCTATGCGAATTTCGGCTTCAGAATATTCCTCCTACCCTTTCCTCGCAGAGATGCGATCGAGTTACATATATTACCAATTCAGCTAAATAAATGATTAGTCAATTGGACAGCATTTGTTAACACGTACGGATACGATTAACGTATACTTCACAAGAGAACCACTTCTAATCACTAAATACATTTTTTTTAATCGCGCCATCGTTGTCTCTTGACATCTTCACCGAACTAGTAACGACGCAAATGTTTCAGACGCGTTAGATCTGCACATGATTAGCTCTGCATCATGGCATGAAGCGTGGTGATTGAAAATTCTCCGCAAGAAAGAAAGCTTGAGGGATGCATGGCTAGAGTCCCGTGCTTGCTGCTGCCATCCATGTGAAGCGCGGTTGCATCGTGGCAGCAGGAATGATTATTCTACGCTGCGCAAGGCGTCCGATTCACATGGAGATGGATTGGATCTGAAAAGCGTCGTCTGTTTTATGTTCCTCGTGTAGTTCGTGTCGTGTGATGTTGATTTTCTTTACGGATTTGGTAATTCTTAGTTGGCTTAAGTTTTCATAAATTTTAATCACCTAAAATTATATATTACTTAGTCTAAAATTACAGTATGAAAGTGTATAACTTTAATAAAATACTTGTTGTAATTTTTTTTTATAAATTATATATGAAGTGAGGTGGGGATGATGATGATTGAATATTGATTCAAAGGCTCTAAAGGTGACCGAGATGTAAAATAATTTCAGACAATTTATAGACGGATATTCCCTTTCTTCTTCCTCTTATCTTTCTCTTTTGGTGCCACGATCTATAAAACTATTTTTTTTGGATTTGCTAACAATTAGATGACTATTTTTCAATTTGGCAACACTCAAAATTTGCTTATAAAAACATCTTCTTCCTCTGCTCTCCCATCTTCATCGTGTACAACGACGGCGACGACGCGGAGGTGGAGGCGGCGGAGGCAAGGTAGAGTCGAGTGGGAGAGCAGGTTAGTATTAGGGGTGAGGGTGTGTATTGGCGTTGGAGAAAGGAACAGTGTCCCATTGGATTTAGAAGAAATGCTTGATCTAGCGGTGGCTGCTGCCGAACACGACAACAGTGATAGTCACCGGAATAAGGGAAGGAAATGAGGGGCGACAGTGGGAGTCGCAGGGTGTCGTGTAGAAGGTTGGGGAGGTTAGAGTTTGGGGTGTTTTTTATGTGAGAGATGAAGAGATCTGGACCCTTAGATAGAGATCTAATAGTTAGAAAACTGTGCTTTGTTGGCCAATCAGAAAAGAAAAAGGTTCAGATTTCACCCCGAAATTTGCCTCTCCGGCACATAACACCTTAAAGAAAAAAGGGTCAATCAACACATTAGCCTTATAAAATCGGTACAAATAACACCTTTAGGTGGTTTTATAGGTGGTCTTGCCTACGTGGACAGTGATGTGGCACTTATAAATGGCAGTTTTGCCACATCTTTTACTGACTAGCAATTCAACATATAAAAAAAGAATAAAGAAAATCTTTATGAAGTGGGCGCATATGTCATCTCCTTTCTCCCTCAGCTTCTCCTATATTCAATGTGGAACTTTTTTTTGTTATTGGAAAATAACTCACTGCTAGATAGACGCTCTTTTTTTCCCCTTTTCTTGAGGCCATAAGCCTATATATGACGTGTCCCTGCGGAGATGGGCTTTATGGGGTGTTGCGTGTTCGCTATGGCTGTGGGCTTGCAGAGCCGATCGTGTACAGTATTGGGCCTGATTCACATGGCTCGTGAATAAACCTTGTGGTACGGCTTAAACTACAGCTGAAACTACAGCAGGTTACCGGCCCGAGCCGTGCACGAGTACGAAGAAAGAGAAAAAAAAACCCTTACAAAGATTACTGCCGCCTGATTGTTGATCCTTTTCCCTTAGTCCAATCGATATGCGACAGTATAAGATTCGAGCATCTCTTTTATAATCAGAGCACGTTTCACAAACTATTTTTAAACTTATTTCGTAAAAAAGATAGACACAATTTCATATTAAAATAACTATTTTAGTAAATCTTCACGTTGTAGCTAAGACCCCGAGTTCTTCAAATATGTTTTAGTGAATCATATTTGAGAAATAACTATAGCCTTTGATAATAAAAATGCTTGTTTTTAACTCTTAGTTATTAGCAATAAGGTTATTTTTTTAAGAAATAGTTTTTCTCTCTCTTTTTCTATTCTTTCGTTCACATCATTAAAAGGCTAATATAACACCCTCTAAAAAATAACTGAGCTGTACTAGCTGAAAACCTCGGACGTGCCACCTCAAATAATTCGTGAGACATTCGGATGAGCTGAGCTGAGCAGCCTCACCAACGAGGCAACAATCTCACCGCAGTTCAGCGCCTGAAAAAAAGGCGTTGGAACGTAGCGTGGCGTAGCTGCGACACCCACCTAAAGCACGCATCACGGAACCATTTCTCCCTTGTCATATCAGACAATCGCAACGCACGACCGTCAAGTCCTTGTGCCGATGCGTGGCAGCTGCTGCGGCTAATGCCTAGTGCTGTATCCTCCTTAGCTAGCTAGGTGCGAGCAGGGGCAATCATGCGAATAAGAGCAACCTTTCGAGCAGAAAATAGACTAGACTCCGACGGTTGCTGTCGTCGGAGCTCGGAGGTAGCACAGCGTTTTGTTCGCTCAACCGAAGCTAAATCTGCCTAACGTTTTCTTGGTCGATTTTCTCGTCATTTATTCCATGAACGAACCTTTCCGACAATGTCCTTATCTTCACGTGACAGGAGATTCTTATCTTTACGTGACACGAGAAGATCGAAACTTCAACTTGTCCCTTTTTTTTCCCGCGGAAGCGAGCAGAAGCAGATAATTCATTACAGATGAAAAAGGTTATTCGATTAATTTAAAAAAAATGAGACGAAAAATATGATTACAACGAGTTTGACGTCTAGCAAAACTAGACCAAGAGCACTACTGGCGAGATGTTCCACTAAAAGATTCAGGACCGACACCCCTACATCCACGCATGACCTTCTACCGGTCCTCCAGCCGACGTCGGCCACCACTTGGCGCGAAACAGTGGCTTCAAAATGATGCCTCCAAGAAGAAAACGAATGCAAAAGCGCCGTCATTGCCCGAGCCAAGAGACTATATCAAATGTTTTACCCCGAAGCCCTTGGAAAGATGAGAGATATGCAGCCCCGTAGAGGTGATGGCGCCCAGGGATGTCCCTGTTGCCGGTCCCATCCGAACGCTGGAACAAGGCTTTCATCTGGAGCTGACTTGGCTTCCCCTCACCCAACTCCATAGAGATGAACCAAACACCATGAGTCGCATGGCCGCCGCGACCCGCTAACAGCCGCCCACTCCGGAGATTCGCACGACGCACACCCCTAAATCCCTGCGATACCGGGGACGCACTACAGCCGCACCACTAGAAGTAGCCCCCTCGTCGCATGACCGCCATCATTGCACCCACAACTCTGCTGCCACCCAACCGCCGCACGCCACTGGACACGCATGGCCCAGGAACAGATCTGGGCATGCCATCCAGATCTGACGGGCCACCACGCCATGCAAAGCTTCGGTGCATCCACTATGCGAAACGAGCCATTGTAGCGCCCCGTAACCGTGGAGCCTAGCCGCCACGATAGGGACATTGCAAGGGACGAGACCCGTCGGCATCGATCTGCCAAAGAAGAGACCTCGCTGCCGCTGTCTGTCACGTTGGTTTATCCAGCAACATCCTTCAGCAACGACGAGGAGGAAAAAAGAGGACGAGAGAGATAGCAGAGGATGGACTGGGTCGTCGCTCGTGTTGCCTAGGACAACAACATGGGGCCGAAAAACATGACTCCTAGAAATGAAGGGATTTTGAGGAAAACTCTTTAAGCACACGCTTACGTCGAGAACGATTTATACAGTGGATATAAGTAGCACAGTGATCGGATCGATCTGTCATCAAACAATTCCGTCAGATATTCAGATGAGCTTAGCCGCCGCCTCACCAATAACCCGCCTGAAAAAAGCACACCCACCCAATCGTTGCATAAGCCAAACAGAAGATCACACGAGCGTCAGTTCTGTTCTTGTACTGATGCTTGGCAGCTGCGTATGCTATGCTCCTATGTGCAAGGAGTACGCACAATCATGCGAAGCAGAGCAACCACACGAGCAGGAAATAGACATAGCTACCTTTTCGCAATCGGAGCTCAGAAGTTCGGAAGTAGCACATCATTTTGTTCGTCAAGCGAGCTAAATCTAGAGATCGTTTTTGTGGTTGATTTTCTCTTGTTATTCCATGGACGCTGACGGCACGCTGAGAGTCGGACTAAGTTAGACACTACTCCTACGGTAATATCATTACTAGTGTGGATGTTCTAATACTCTATTATAATAAAGGAATTGTCGGCATCACAATGCTCGGCTTCCCCTCTCTTCCTTTGCAGACCACGTGGCCTTATTCCTGCTTGCTGTGCGCGCGTGTTTTCAGCGGGCCTCAACAGGCCCTACAAAGCCTCACATGTGCCCTAGAAAACTCGGTTCCAAGGTCCTAGGGGCCCGTTTCACTTCCCTCTTGCGACCAAGGCCTCCCAGTGGCCACCGGCTCCACCAGGTGGAGCTCCAGGTGCACAATGGCTCCACCCATCCCCGCCGGTGGTGCGTCCCATAGATCCAACGCCAATAGTAGCCCGGAGTCATCCAAACAGAAAAGAATTTGTTCTTACAATCAGTAACTTTGAACAAAAAATATCAAAAAATTGAGCATCCCTGAGGTCATCCAAATAGAAGAAACAATATGTTCTTGAACCAGTAATTTTAAATAAAGGGAAAATAAAAACTTGGAGCACTAGGATCATGAACTACCCTGTCACACACCAAATAGAAGAAACAATTTGTTTTCAAACTAGTAATTTCTACCACCGGACGAATGTTCCATATATTTTTGTGTAAAGATATATATAATCTATCCCGTGTAATATGAAATCTCCTTTTAATGTAAGATAATTATGTACCATATATAGATAACATCACAAGTAAAATCATAAAAACTACGAAAACACGAAATAAAAAGGAATGAGAAAAATCAAAACTATGGAAAACAAGATTGTGCCATACGGATGTGCAGCGTGTCACCACGTGAGGTATAATAAGAGAGTACGTAGTTGCTTAGTGTCTACAAATTTACAAATAGCAGTGCTTACGACACGAGGCACTTGTTTGAGAGATTGGTTCTCTCCAGGATCTCGTTAGATCTCGAGAAAAGTCTGCCCAAGCGCACGCTCATATCAAAAACCATTTTATGCAGAGTGACGGGGAATTACACCCAAATGGACGTCCTCGTCCACTAATCCAGCTTCTGCGCACACAGCAGGATACGTCAGGTGATGTGATGATAAAAGAAGAGCAGCAGAAAGCTCCCCAGAAAGAATTCTAACCTAAAAACCGCGGCGTGAAAACGAGCGCGTGACGTCGTGTGCAACTTCCCCTGCAAGGCTGCAAGTCGCATGCTCCGCCGGCCGGTCCACCACTCACCATCCAGCAGCCTCCAGAGACCGACCAACCAGGGTTCGCATCAGCTCAGCACACTCCCAAACTCCCAATCCCTCCTCACTCACTCCCCCTCGCAGCGATCGCGGTTCGCAGGTGCCCGCCGCGATCCCCCATCCATCCCATCGAATCCTCAGCTCATACTAGCCCCCGAGCACAAGCCCGCCGCCTCCTTCCGGATCTCGCAGCCTCTGTTGTTGCATCTGGTCAAGCACAGAGGTAGAGGCTCCGGTGCCGGTGATCCCTTGCTGTTTCATTGCTTCAGTCTTTCGAATTTCCTACCGAGATTAGATCCCACCCACCCGGTTCGGTGGCGTACCTTTGGTTTGAGTATTCAGGGGTCCTTATTGGAGGAATTCTGCGTAGGCTATCGTTTCGCAGCTTAATTTAGCTTTTGCAGAAGTTCCCTGCTGTTTTTGGCTAGTTGCAGCGTCAAGTGGAGCTCTCCCCACTTAATCTGTAGCTCGTTTAGGTGTTTAGGAATTTGCTGCCTGGTGAAGCTTGAGCAGATTTAAGGAAAGAAGAACATGATGTTGTGTAGTTGTTGTTCCGCTTCATGGCGCAGCGCTCTCTGAAAGAGAACCTGTGGTTGACTGTAATAGGTTGGAATTTGAGCTTCTTCTTTTATTTTCCTTTTGGTATAAATTACATTTAAAACATTTTTATCTTTCTATGCTGGTTCATTGTTTATTGACCACATATGATGGTTGTTAGCTTAAGCCACATGATTATATGTTTCTATGCGATTGGACTAGTTTTGTTATCGGGCAGATGCTTTGCACTTTCCTTTTGTGATTGGAAAAAGCGTCATAAGATTATCCGTATTAAAAGCTTGTAATGTGCTAATTATAGGCAGAGGTTAGAAACTTTTTTGAGAAAACGCAAAAGCATTGCGCCTCGATGCATTGATAGATAGCAAAGGCAGAGATTTAGAAAACTATATATACATATATTGCATGGGCAAGGTTGGAAAACAAAACAAACTGTTCTTCCCTGATTTTTTTGCTAATATCCTGATATGTCGTTCTTTATAATTTATATTCAATTCTATACTGGTGCTTTGGGAAGCTATCGTCTAGCAGTTTTTCTTCAGCTACGCTCTTTTATTCACTGGAGGCATAAAAGCTCTCTTCATTTTTGTGTTTGCATGGGTTTTGGAGTAGCTTATTGACCAATGAGTCTTTCTTGAAACTTGACAGTATATAGATATTGGATATATTGGCATGCTGAGAAGAATTGGGGGCTACATGGTGTAGCTGTTATATCAGACAGGCACTACTCTGGTCTGTGCAATGTTATGAGGTACTTCGTATCATACTATATCATAATGCTATATCAACTACATACTAGATTTGCTCGGCTGATTTGTCTGTACAGTCATATACTCATATGCTCCATAGATGAACGTTTCTCATTCACATTTACTTAATTGCTGCCGCAATTAACTTGCCATCTAGTACGTAAAAGATATACCAAATTGCATCAATGTATATGCGTGAAAAAAAATCTATCTAAGGTTACAGGTGAATGCTTATTTGCATGCTTGTGCTCACGATCTGTTTCTGGATTTATTTCTTAGTTATTTACTGCGCGGTCTTCTATTTGGTGCAGGAATTGCTGAACTTACTTGTGTAATCTGTTGTTTCACCGTTGCTAATTTCTGGACCTGGTATGTTTTTCGTTCTTTTAAAACTCCAGAAGCTTGTTAATAAGCAGTAGGTTTCTTTTCCTATTGATGTACTCTGTTATCAGGTACGTTCATAAAAATGGGAGTTTACCTTAGTACCCCCAAAACCGAGAAGCTATCCGAAAATGGTGAAAATGATAAACTTAAATTTGGACTTTCATCTATGCAAGGGTGGCGTGCAACTATGGAAGACGCTGTGAGTTTCTGTTCATCTTTACTCGATGTTGCTTAGTGAAAACCTTTGAGAGAGTTTTGAAATTATGGAAATAGAAATGTCCGTTCACATGATGAGTGTAGATAGCTGAGTGCTTATTTGGTGATAGTAGCTATAGTCAGCATTCAGCAAAGTTGTGCACATAAGAGAGTGGTGTCTTATGTCTGTTGAGTTTTTTCCCAAACGGAGTAAACGTGTCCTCATTCCCACCTCTTGATTTGCTGGTGTTGTGGTACCCATGCCAAAAAATGATCAAGTGTACTTTTGTTGACTTCACCAGATGCTGGATTGATAATGCACCATATAAATTGTCTGGCATTACACTGCAATATAGCCTATGCTTGGTAGCCACCCCCCAGGGAGTAGCCCCATTTTGTGCTGACGGTTTCCTGCCCTTATTCACCTTAAAACAGGGCCATCTGTAACTAATTTCAAACTATTTTAATGAAAAGGCAGTGGTCTTGCCAACGTTCCTGCTGGAACCAACTGACTGGGCAAAATATAATCATCATGATAGAGCATGATCAATGTCATTAAAGGAAAAGCTATAATTTATACTTGGTGACTTGGTGCTTTAGCATAATAGTAATAACTCATGTCATCACACAATCTCTAACCTGTGTGCAACTTTCCAGCACTCAGCTTTCTTAGATGTCGACAAGGATACATCGTTCTTTGGTGTTTTTGATGGACATGGAGGTAAGGCTACTTGCAAAGACCAGTGCCCTTTTATCGTCCACGATCTTTCCCGCATCATGCCAAAGTGGGTCGTTTACATCATCAGATCACTTATTTGTCTCAGGAAAAGTGGTTGCCAAATTCTGTGCAAAATATCTGCACAGAGAAGTTGTCAAAAATGAAGCCTATTCAGTTGGTGACCTGGGCGCTGCTGTCCATAGAGCTTTCTTCAGGTATTGCAAACTTTTTGGTAGCCAACCTAAATGCTTTTCCACTTATTCTCTGCTGAAAATATTCTTTGCAAGATGATATTAACAGTAATTATGATCATGTTGGTTCAGAATGGATGAGATGATGCGTGGTCAAAGGGGCTGGCGGGAACTACAGGCACTTGGAGATAAGATAAACCAGTTTACTGGCATGATAGAAGGCTTAATCTGGTCTCCAAAAGGCAGTGATTCGAATGATCAACATGATGATTGGGCTTTTGAGGAGGTGCTTGTGCAACTAGCATGAATTGCATGATCAGTTACTCCTTTTCCTAAAATATGAGAACATGTAATCTGCGTTGCTAGTCAATTTGGTGTAGTTCTTAATATTATTTCATGAAGTCTGTGTGACTGATTTATCATTTAAAGCCTTTTATTGCAAAATCATTCATGCACTTGATCATGTGTAAGATTTAAATGGTTCTTGACTAGAATTGACTAGACATATGACATACCTTCAGTAATTGTTCAAGTTGCAAAAGAAGCTAGCATAAGAAGATAATTTGAACTATTGAACTACTAAAATCCAAACTTGAGTTTTGTTATCAATAATGATAAAGATCTAAATTTCTTGAATTAGGCTCTCTCTGCTATTGTGCCGTGCAGGAAGTAATATTATGCAGTAAAAACTTGGGAGTTTTGGTATTGTTACAGTTCAATATTTGGGCCACTCAGGCAGTCTTACAGGATAATTTTACAGGGACCACACTCTGATTTTACTGGGCCAACCTGTGGGTGTACAGCCTGTGTTGCAATAGTAAGAAATAGCCAACTTGTTGTGGCGAATGCTGGTGATTCTCGCTGTGTTATCTCAAGAAATGGCCAGGTCTGTTGTTCTTGTCCTTGTAGTATGTTTAGACATGAAGATATGTGCATGTCATCTCATTTTTCTGGTTCCATCTATAATATAGGCATACAATTTATCAAGGGATCACAAACCGGAGCTTGAAGCAGAGAGAGAAAGAATACTAAAAGCAGGGGGTTACATCCAAATGGGACGAGTAAATGGGACTATAAACTTGTCAAGAGCAATTGGTATGCATTTTAGTCGCTGTTTTCTTCATGCCTTGCACCTCAGATGATTCCTTACATATCCAATACTTTTGTAGGAGATACAGAATTTAAACAGAACAAGTTCTTGTCTCCTGATAAGCAAATGTTGACTGCAAACCCTGACATAAACGTTGTAAGCACTTCAACTTCTACCAAACTTTAATGTCCTCCAGCTAACGGTAGCCTTCTATTTATATGGGCATTGTTGGTAGTTCATGTAATTTAAGTTTTTTGTAGGTGGAGCTTTGTGATGATGATGACTTTCTTGTTTTAGCATGTGATGGCATTTGGTAAATCCCTCTCCATTGATAGCTTCCATAATTGCATTTGTTTTATTTAGTCCATCTCATTTGAACATTCAACAAAAGGTGCAATTCTGTGAGCCTAATTTCCTACTTTACGTAAGTTATGTCTTCAACTGGACAATTGCTTTCATCCGAAGTAACAACCATATACACTGATGATAAATAGGGACTGCATGTCTAGCCAACAGCTGGTCGATTTCATCCATGAACACATAAACACAGTGAGTACCAAGTTATTTTTGTAATGCTAAACTTCTATGGATTTCATTTCATGGTGTTTGGCAATACTTAAGGGATGAAGCAAAATGCAGGAGAGCAGCCTTTCTGCAGTATGTGAAAGAGTGCTTGATAGATGCCTGGCTCCATCAACCTTAGGTGGAGAAGGATGTGACAACATGACGATGATCCTAGTGCAGTTCAAGAAGCCAATTGATCAGAAGAAGAATGCCAGTGCTGGAGAACAATCATCTGGTGACTCTGAACGGTCCGTGAGTCATCTCTCATGCTGTCGCCATTCTTTTTCTTCCTCGTCGGTTGAACTTTCTTTCCGATGCATTAACTTGTACTTCCGTGATCAGTGTGGACGAGGAGAATGTCCCGTGATGCTGTAGGTCAGCAAACCTGTATGCTAAAGAATGACTCATGAATCCCGACGCAAGGTCGCAATTGGCTAAAACAGGCATGGTGAAGAAATGTCAGATATCAACCGTATGTTGAATTGTTGATACACCCAGCGGGTACCCCCTACATCAGTGATTGGAACACGCTGTTTCTTTGTGTTGTTTCTGTCTGTAATCAATCAGTCTGTTTTTTTGCCGGTTGTGATCATTTGGCGAAATCGGACGTAGCCTAACTGTACGTTTGGGTGGAGATGAATATACTTAGTGCCAGTATCATATAATTTGTTGTGCAAGTTCAGTATCACATAAGCAGATTAGTGATGTTTGTTGAACTGATGTAAGGTTCTGAAGGTGTTTTTAATTGTTACTTAGTTGTTCTGTGCTGTAGGAATGTGTGTGATGTTTCTTTTCTGGAGCTTTGGTCGGTGTACCTGGCTCCACATCGTTAAGACATATCTGAACTTTTTGCTGTATTATCAGTTTCAGGAATTAAATTGGGAGCTTGGGCTCCTTTGATCGAAATAAAAGACTAGTGATGTTTGCTGAGAGCACGACACTAAATAATTGATCGAAATAAAAGACTAGTGATGTTTGCTGAGAGCACGACACTAAATAACTGCACAAGTTGAAGTGTTGCTTTAGTGAGTTGATGAATGGTTTCTAGGGGCCATGCTTATAAGCTAATTTACAAGTTAAGATACACTAAAGCAAACAAAGCGAGAGAGTTGTAATCGTATCAGAGATTGGTTCTTCTAGGATTAACTTTTCTTTTTTAGAAATTCCGGGACTAAATATTTTTAGGGAAGTTCGAGGATCAACTCTCTTCAGAACGGTTTTATGCAGAATTACGGGAACTTCATGCAAGAAACTTGCATTACAAAAAAGGAGGCCAGTTTTTTTTCTCTTGGAAAAAAATGAAGGCCAGTTATGGGCCACGGAATTGGCCTTTGGACCGTTTGCTCGGCTTATCCCAAATGGATGAGGCCCATTTTCTTGGCTGTTCCATTTGGTGATCTCCTTCCCCGAATCCCCTGAACTCTGCCTCTTGAAATCACTTCTGCGCGAGACGCTCCGCCATTCAACGCCTATATAGCTTTTTCCCCGGCGCACCGCCCTCCCCTTCCCCTCCCTTCCACGCCCTCCCTTCCTTCGTTCTTGCGCTCCTCCTCATCTGCTGTGCCCGCGCTGTCCGATTCTTGCAGAGGCCTCGCGGACTCGATCGTCTGATGTCCGACGCGACATGGCGGAGGGGCGCGATACTCCCTGGACGTTAGGGTTCCTGGCGATGGAAAAAACCGGTGCCGCTGACTCCCCGAGCGCCTCCTTGGGGGGTGGAGCTAAGTGCCAATACAAGAAAAGGTTCAATTCAATGCTGCTGTTTGTTCTGGTGTCTTGTAACGAGAACTCTGCTCTTTCTTGCAGCCGCTGGCAGCGACGTGGTGTACGCGGACGCCGCTGCGGCGAAGAAGGTGCTGCGACTCGCGAACATGAAGCGTCGTGAGCTCAATCGGCAGGCGGAGAAGCTCCGCCTCCTCCAGAGTCCTTCGACGGCGCAGGTGACCACGGCGGCGATGGCTACGACAAACGCCGATGAGTTCCCGGGCGCCTCCTTGGCCGGCGGAGGTGATTGCCAAGAAAAGATTCAAGATCCCCGGTTTTGATTTCTTGTGAAGAGGACTCATTTTCTTTGTTCGTTGCAGATGCCGGGAGCGATTTGGAGCAAGTCGAGGGTGGCGTATGCAGAGGCTGCTGCTGCAATGAAGGCCCGCGAGCTCAGGAAATCTTCGCCGGCGCAGGCGGCCACGGCCTTGGAAGCGGAGGTGTGTGGCGAAGAAGAATGGAAGCGGTGTAAATCGTGTTCTTGCGTTGTAAATTGGTTTCTTGTTTCTTGCATTCGACTCGCGCGTGAGGGCCGAGCAGTTTCGGCGGGGAAGCGACGGGATCCGGTTGCTGCGGCGGATGGAGAGCATGAAGCGGCGGGAGGAGAAACTCCGCCTCGACGCGCCTTCTTCCCCGGCGGCGCAGCCTACCACAGCTACTCTTCAGGCGTGCTGGCTCTGCAGGGTCAGGCCAGCGAGAGCTGTGCCTACTCCAAGCACGCACCTCTGGGTCTGTGAGGTTTGCTTCGACACCGGCAACACGGGGTGCCCCGTGTGCCGCGCGTTCGTCACGCTGGTGACTACAACCAGCTCCGACGAGGAGCAGGCCGAGCAAGAACACATTTTCCTATCGATGCTGAGTACGTGCGCCTCCTGGCACCGTGACCGGGGCACAGCCAACTCTGGTACGCTATATGGATTCCCTGTGACTTTTGTTATTACTGCTGCTCTGAGATTGTATGTCCTTGGAGCATCTGTATACCACTCTCTATAGTCATATCTAGCAAAATTGACCCAAAAACGCTTTCCAACAGCTTTTGTATCCCGATCTCCATCTGATCCCGCTCTCCATCCACCCGAGCCTGCTCTCCATCCTTGCGAGCCACGGCCGCTCTCCATACCCCAATTCCCACCCCAACCGCCTGAGCTCGGACCTCTCCTCCCGCCACGGAGCCTGCGACGGAGACCACCGACGGCTGGAGCCTACGAGAGGAGGTCGTCACCGGCCGGATCCTGCCACGGAGCATGCAACGGAGATGCTAGGAGCACCACCGCTTCCCCTCGTCGAGCTCGACCTCAAAGCAGGCGGCGGTTCCCCGGCTACTCCCCTCGGACGCGGTGACCTGGGCCCGTCCCCAGCCCCGCTTGCTGACCGCACCGTCTGCGGAGGAGACCAGGTGTACCGTCGCAGCGAGGCGGGCGAGTTCCAGAAGGGCGCAACACAAACTACCATGTTGATTCGTCCACCTCTCCAACCCTGCGACATGAGATCCTCTTCCTCTCGTCGCCACCGCCGTTGCCGCCATCTTCGGCTGCCGCGATGCCTCGGTGAGCGCTTGCCTCTGATGAGGACATCTCCCATGCTACCATCCAAGGACCAATCACCCGTTCCCGTGCCCGACGACTTAATCATGAGGTGCGTTCGTTTCTTGCTATCCATAATTATGTGGCTAAGGAGGGGATGCTACTTAATGGTGATATTTTGATTTTTAGGAACATGGGAGAAGCACTACTGGACCAGCCACAAGAGGATGAGGCGTCACCCTAAGTCAAGTTGGACTCCACTTCAACTCCGAATTCGGTTCGGTTTCAGCAGACAGCACCTACATAAATGGGGCATAACTTTCTCATACGGAGTCCGATTGAAGAGTTCTTACATGCGTTGGAAAGATAACGGTAACACCTTACCAATAGATCTGACGCCACATTATGAATAATTACAGAGACATTGGAATTGTCAGAATAAGTCGTCAGGTGCTGCGACACCGTTTTGGGCCACTTCATGCCTTATTTTTGTTTCGGGTCTTAAGCCCAGGTTTAGGGTGAAACTCTCAGAAACTCTAGGTATAAATACTCTATAGCCGTCATTGTTTAGGGTGGGTTTTGCTTAGATTATTCTGCCATCGCAGTTTCACTGATTTTATCAGTTTGTAGAACCCCACTTCAAGTAATCAAACATTCCTCTACGTTTGTGAGATTGCTTCTACTGTGTTCTTGCTTGTGTTCTCGATTCGCATGCAGGGATAAGCCTTCTTGGTGAGGTCAACCGTGTTCGCGCGTGGTTGATAACCAACGGAGCCGTGGTGTAGCAATCGCAGGATTTGGATCAGTTCTGATTGGAAGCCGGGTCGCCAACGTCGAGTTCTCCACAATCGTGATTATCCCCTCCTGACGGAAGATCGGGCACCCCCGTGCGCATCAAGTGGTATCAGAGCTTCAGTTGCCCGTCAGGTATCATTGTATCCAATTAGTTTTGCCATCGTCCTGGCCAAAAAAAATTGTAGTCCTCTAGGGCGTATCATCTTCACTGTCCGAGAGCTCCGAGCCGTTGCATTTTCGTCACAGTGTCGTATTGCTGAGTTTTGATTCATAGTCGACGTCAGGTTGCTGGTTTAGACTTGTGTTCTTAGTCGCGAGTCGTTACTTAGGGTTCGTGATATCCGAATATAACTCTGAACCCTAGTCGGAGTCGATTTCATAGTGCCTCGGTAAAACGGCCATAACTTTGTCATACGAACTCCGTTTGAGCTCTACCACTCGGCAAAACGACCGGAACGAAAAGTTGCATCTGATTCCGATTTGTGATTACTTTACTTTACTTGTCACAATTCCCTTTCTGATTTGTGATTAATCCTTTTTTCAGCTAAAGGTGTCCCAGTTTTCTGGCTTACTGCTTTGAAAACAAATGAAGTGTTGTCTGAGGAGGTAGTACTGAGTATCTATATTTTGTATGTGGCTTTATAGCTGCCTTAATATATCATTGACTGGATTATTGCCTAAATTTAGATCCAAGAGCGTGACGAGGCTGCTTTAAAATATAGTTGTTTGCAATATGGACGTTACAAATATGACCGTTAATACAAATAGAGCCGTTAAAAAAATATTATTATTTGCAACATATCAATAAAATATAGGAGAGTGGAATATAAAGAGTGAAATATGGAGAAGCTATTGGAGTAAAGAAGGAATCTTTTAGAGATGCTCTCCATATGAAGATACGAAGAGTGAAATTTAGAGAAGCTATTGGAGATGCTCTTATGGTTTTTAATTTTTAGATCATACCGTGGACGACGCGTTCGAGCCAGACTGTTCGGACCCGCGTAGTCGCCCGCTGATTCAAGTGTGGGAGCGCTACGAGGATTGTTGTGTGGGGGATATCTTGCTGTTCAGTATGTCTGTGTTTGCTTTTCTTGGTTCCCGGCTACCTCCTCCGGCATGGGCGGTGCCACAGCCACGGAGTTGTAGGAGTCCTGCAGAACGTTGGATGCAGAGAACCAAGCTTCTACTACTATAGGCAGACTGGATTGCGGCTAAACGAGAGGTTTGGATAAATGATGCATGCTTAAAAATACTCTCCAGAAGACTCTAAATTATTTCACGAGAAACAAATTTGAGAAGAAGACACTAGAAAATATCGTGAAGATATTTTAAAGAGAACTCTAGAAATTAGAGAAAATTCTAGAGTAAGATATATTAGGTGTAGTATTAGAGAAGTATAAAGTAAGAAAATATCTAGGACTTGAATAATGTTGTAGAGAATTCTAGAAGAGAGATATTTGTAGTATGATAGTTAGGATGATGACACTGGTCATGCATAAAATGGTCTTGTACAAGTATAACCCCTCTCCCATGTACAAGTAAGTGAAGCTACCCTGAGCTACTATGAGTAGAAGAGAATGCTAGCGAGTGTTGCATAGTTTTTGGTAGAGTGGTAGCTAGGATAGCCACTAAAGAGTGTTGTATCAAGATTTTTAATGATGAATAAGAGTTCCCTCTAGAGTCCATCCATGCTCTTAACAGAATGAAGCACCCGTCCACAGGGCAATAAGTACTAAAGAGCATCTTACGTTGTCCTCTTCTAACTGACATTGATGACAATGAAGACGATGATGAAGAGGAACCAGAGTCTGCCAAGTCAAGGAAAGCTCTATTGACTTGCGAAACCCGACCAAGGAAGAAAATAGTAGAAGAGACTGCCAAGCAGAGGCAACCAAAGCATCAGAAGAGGCCGCCAAAGCAAAGACTGCAGAGGCAGATGGGAAAACTAGTCCAGTAGCAGCAGAAAAGCATCCAATAGCAGCAGAAAAGCAATCTTCACCCCCTCTACCTTACAGAAATACAAACTCCAGCTTCATGGATAGCTTCATCGAAACCAACTCCAGCTTATGCACCATTGGTCTGTTGGAGGAGAGCCTTGTGTCCGTAGGCCACATGAGTGAGGAGATCATCTTCTTGTCGTCGTCAATAAAGGCTTAGTCAGATATCCACAAGTTGTTGCCAGCACACTCAGTTGTTCCTTTAAGACGTGTGTGCAAAGACTGGCACGCAACGATGAAGAGCGACCGATTCATGCAGTTGCACACACTCCATGCAAACCTAGGCAAGAGCTCCTTGATCATGCTCATCGCATCAAGAGCGACCGATTCATGCAAAGATGTGTTCCGGCCTCTGGAAGGTTGTGGGAGGGAGCTACACCAAATGGATTATAAGGAATTCTTGTTTGGTGGTGACACAAGATCTAGAGTAGTGTGTTCCAAACCTTGCCACAGTCTGGTTGTTAGCAGCTGCACTGACTAGCATGGCATCTCCTGGGATTTCATATGCAATCATACCATGGGTTACTACAAGCAGATGTATCTAGATGCTAACGGAGATGCTTCTTCTTTCGCTGGTAGGATCGGGTTGGAGTATGATTCAAGGAAAAACAAGCACATTCGATTGCATATTCTCTACCATGAGAGGAACCTGAATACTCGAGATTACCAACCGGGTGCTATGTTCATCTCACAGATATCGAATCATCATGGAGATCAATCAACCCTCCGCCAAGACCCGTGGCTGACATACAACCTTCCTATACTGATGGTAAACTCTATTGGATGGTAGATCCTAATCTTGGAATAAATTCTTTGAGGTGTGAAATATTGGCATTCGACGTTGGCACAGAAGAGTTCGAGGCATTACAAGGGCCCCTAAGCAACCATGACCAGATCACGTCCATTGTTGAGCTCCAAGGTAATATTTGCATTGTATGCTCGGATGGGAGCATGAATACTATGGATATATGGACGGTGGAAGGAGACATCTCATGCATGGGGTGCTGAGTAGAGCTCGAGGAGTTTCATAGGACTACTCATCAAAGGAGACTACACCATTGGTTGTCGATCCCATAAATGGTAGGGTGCTCCTCAGCATGGGCAGGGCGTTAGGGCATTATGATCCCAAGACAAATACAGTGGAGACCATTCACCCTCTCGGAGAGGGCCGACGTGACTTGAAGTTTGTTCCAGTCCTCTACCATGAAAGCCTAATCTGCCCATATTCGTGTACAAAGAGCCACATATACTGTAGTGGTGTAACTGCAAGCACCTTTGCCCCGAATGAACGTCCCCACGTTTTGTATTTTCGATGTATGTGTCCAAAAAGGAAATTAGACATCACAAGCTATGATGTCTGGCCTGGCTATGAGCCTTGTTGTGTTGTTATAATCACCATTTATCATGTAACTGTGCGGCACAATTACGAAACAATATGATCTGTAAATATTTGTGACTTCACATATCTGTAGAGAAGGTAAAATGAAAAGAGAACGACTAAAGATCATTGGTCTGATTCTTGTAGATCGAACTACCATATAAACATAATAATCCAAGTATTGTAATATTGTCTTTTTACACATGTAATATAAAATTTTATGATGAAAATATTTTTCTAGTGCGATGGAAATATATTTTTTCATAGGAATCCCCCATCAGATCCTAAAGGCACATTAGATTGGCTTCTATTCTAATGTGCTGTTTGATATATCAGTTTTTTAGTGGAGACCTAGTAGGGTTAAACATCCACCTATGACAGACTTAAAAGTCTTAACTGATACTATGTTGCCGTAGGCTACTCCTAGAGCGAAGCATATAAATCATACTCCTAGCCTCTTTATGAGCTTCTTAGAGATTACACATGTCTCATAGACTACGATCAATAGTCGGGCTCAGATATGTGTGTTATTTCAAAACTGCTCTGTAGGACAATATCTTTACTAATAATAGACACATAACAAATTAAGAGACATAACAAATTAAGATTAAAAATCATCCCGCCATACAAACTTTGAGAGTATTGCGTCTCCACCGAAGTGGGTCATAAGATACTCTCCTCTAGTTGACCAATAGCTTGTTTATCCTATCATACATAGGTTGGATTACCACTATGGTGTAACTCAAGTGGGTCTCATACCCATCTCATTCGATGCATTATCTATCACGTTCTG
The DNA here is from genome assembly GCA_019208055.1 of Stipa capillata. NCBI lineage: Eukaryota > Viridiplantae > Streptophyta > Magnoliopsida > Poales > Poaceae > Stipa > Stipa capillata. The sequence goes on from JAGXJF010005591.1 coordinate 298,400, forward strand.
TGCTAAGCCCTTCGTAAAGGGATTTGCCAGATTTTTATCTATTTGGATGTAGTCCAGAGCTATCGCTCTAGAGTTTTTCAATTTCCTATAAGACTTCAAACATCTTTTCACATGTCTCGAGGAATTCATATTATGATTTGCACTGTTCACTTTTACGATGTCGTCTGGTTATCGCAATGCATGAGTTTAGCCGATATCGAATTTTTAATTACCAGCAAGTCCATCAAAAACTCACGTAGCCATTCTGCTTCAGCAGTGGCTATGTCCAGTGCTGTGAGCTTTGCTTCCATGGTTGACCTCGTCAATATGGTCTCTTTGCAAGACCTCCATGAAACAACTCCTCCATCAAGAATGAATACATATCCGCTCGTAACCTTGATTTCGTCTGGATCCGAAATTCGGTTGGAATCACTATATCCCTTTAGTACCATTCTGTAGCTCATTGTACCCTTCAGATAGCATACCATTATTTCAAGATCATGCCAGTGATCATTTCCTGAGTTGGAAACGAATCGGGTCAATTTGCTCAAAGCAAAAGAGATGTCAGGCCTTATAGCGTTAGCTAAGTACATAAGCGACCCAATAATCTAAGAGTATTTCAATTGATCTTGAGCGATTCTATTATTCTTTTGAAGCACCACACTAGGATCATAAGGTGTTGGAAAAGATTTATGGTCCATGTAGCCAAAACGGCTCAGAACCTTCTCTACATAATGGGATTGGAAGAGAATAATCCCATCCTGATTCTTTATCAGCTCGGTGTTAAGTATGAAATCGGCTACTCTCAGATCCTTCATGTCAAAATTTTGAGACAGAAATTCTTTGACCTCCTCTATCACATCAAGATTAGTCCCAAAATGAGTATCATCGACGTACAAACATAGGATCACTCCCTCGCCCCCACCATGGTGGTAGTACACGCATCTGTCAGCTTCGTTACTGTGAAGTCTGCAGATGTCAAAGTCCTGTCAAACTTCTCATGTCATTGCTTAGGTACTTGTTGAGGCCATACAAAGACTTTAACAACTTATAAACCTTGCTAGCTTGACCATCTACTACAAATCTATCAGGTTGTTCCATATAGATTTCCTCGTCCAACGCTCCATTAAGGAAAGCCATCTTAACGTCCAATTGATGAACGAGAAGACCGTGTGAGATAGCCAAAGATCGTAGCACTCTTATTATGGTCAATCTAGCAATATGTGAGTAAGTATCAAAAAAGTCTTCACCTTCTTTTTAGGTATAACCTTTTGCTTCTCAATAGTACCATTGGGTCTAAGATTCTTCTTGAACACCCAGTTGCACCATACCTCTTTACAACTGTAGGAATGACCTATGATTTCCCAAGTTCCTTTAGTGACAATGGAATCCATTTCACTACATATTGCTTTCTTCCGGTAGTCTGCAGCTAGAGATGCATATGTCTCTGAAATGGTCTTGGGAATATCATCCACAAGGTACACGGTGAAAACATCACCAACGGATTTTGCAATCCTTTGTCTTTTGCTCCTCTTAGGAGCGCCACTGTCATCCTCATAAGAGATTTGCTCATGTGTTTGTTCAAAATACTTAATAGGAATTGCGGGTTCAGGAGTCAAATGCTCTGCTTGACTAGAATTGCTAGGCATATCCTTCATTGGAAATATGTTCTCAAAAAATGTAGCATCTTGAGACTCCATTGTTGTATCGACATGCATGTTAGGTATCTCAGTCTTGACCACTAAAAATCTATAAGCAATGCTTTGGTGGGCATATCGTAGAAAGACACAATACACAATTTTAGGTCTGAGCTTGCGCTTCTTTATTATTGGTATATTGACTTTCGCCAAACACCCACATGGCGCAAGAAAGAAAGTGATAACTTCATTCCTTCCCATTCCACATAGGGAGTTATCTCTTCATTCTTAGTGGGAGCTCTATTTAGGACATGACTTGCAGTCAATATGGACTGCCTCCACCATGCCGTAGATAATCTAGCAGTGTCTAACATGGCGTTAACCAAGTCAGTCAAAGTGTGATTCTTTCTTTCAGCAACCCCATTTGATTGGGGTGAATAGGGAGGCATCCTCTCATGGATGATTCCATGTTTCTCACAAAAAGAGTTGAACTCATTTGAGAAATATTTTCCACCATGATCTGACCTAACTCTTTTGATCTTTCTATCAAGTTGATTTTCAACTTTTGTCTCATAGATTTTAAAATAGCTCAAAGCCTCATATTTAGTTTTCAATAGATATACATGGCAAAATCTAGTGGCATCATCAATCAAAGTCATGAAAAAGTTATATCCACCCTTCGTCAACACACCATTAATCTCGCAAAGATCTTAAGTTCTAGAGGTGCTAAGTTTCTCTCTTTGGCTGCCTTGTGAGGCTAACGAGGTTGAAACTTTGGAACTTAGAACCTTTGACCAGTAAAATTTTTGGGAATAAATTCGTGCTAGAAAGCCGAGTCATGCAACTAAAATTAATTGGAACAAATCTACTTCACCCCCTGACGTTTTGAGTGAAATCCACAATACCACCTGAAGTATACAACCAGGTAACTTTCCCTCCTCACCTTTACATAACCGTTTAAATAACCCCCTAGATCCAGTCAAAGCTGTTTTGGAGAGTGGTATTGCATACCTGGCACACCGACGTGGCTTGTTTGCTATCCTGGACTGCCATATCACCTAGGCCTACATGTCATTCTACCTTTCTTCTTCCTCTCTTTCCCCTTCTCTCTCTATCCAAGTAGCTAACCCGTTGCCTCAAGCATTACGAGCTAGCCCATGATGCGACGGAGTAGCGGCTAGCTGTGTGTGTGAGAGAGAGCGACAGTCTTGGAAGGTAGAGGAAGAGAGCAGTGGCCACCACAATTGAGCCACCTGACGGAGCATCCATGCTCTCGCACGATGATCTGGGCATGGACAAGCGTGGCCATTGGCGTGAGCGGCAGGCTCCAAAGGCGAGCGTGATGAACCTATCACCCTTGAGGAGCCTGAGAGCGAGGCATGTCTGGAGCAGTGGTGCCTCCATCCTCTTGTCATTTCTCCTAATCTCCACCACCATTGATATTCGTGCCGAGGCCACCCCAGCTCGATTACATGCATTAGGAGGTGCACAACGATGAGGTAGAGATGACAACCCCATCAATTCAAGCTCCTGAACTCTACATTGCTGCAATTTTATCGTTCTTCCTCGACTCAAGACGTCGCCTCCTTACCGTGATCTCACTTCACGGTGAGCTTCTTGTCAATTCCTCATATTTACACCATCTCCTCTCCCTCCTAAGTATTTCCTCTTGGTCAATTTAATTGATCCGCGCCCGTAGCTCCGCCTCCATGAACAAACATCATGACTGCCGCTGGACCTCACCACTGACGGTCACTGGAGCATCGCTGGACCTGCGCAACCCCACGATTATCATCAACATGAAGTCATGGTTCCATCTTCGTCTTCATCCACTCGCCACAGCTAGCCATTCACTAGCAAGGCTTCGATTGTAGTCCAACGTGAGAGAGAAGAGAGATTGAGAAAGGACAGAACAGAGGAATTCGATTGTAGTCCAACATGAGAGAGAAGAGAGATTGAGAAAGGAGAGAACAGAGGAACAAGAACCATATGACATGTGAGTCCATGTGATGTGGCAGTCCGAGATAGCAAGGAAGCCATGTCATTGTGCCATGTAGGCAATACCACTCTTCGAAACAGCTTTGACTTGGTCAAGGGGATGATTTGAATGGTTTTGCAAAGATGAGGGGGTAGGTTACCCGGTTTTATACTTCGGGGGGTTATGTGGACTTCACTCAAAATGTCGGGGGGTGAGGTAGACTTATTCCAAATTAATATGACATAAATGTGAGTGCCTAACATTAGCCTCGTCTCCATTAGCATAAACATGATTCACTACTTTATTATAGGAATCATAAAAGGAAAGACGGAACAAGCCTCCGCACTTATAGCCTTTATCAACAAAAATTACATACTTAGATATGACTATTTTATTGGACTCGAACATCAACTTGAACCTATCTTTATAGATAAGGAAACTACTGACAAGATTTTTATTTATTGAAGGTACATGTTGCATGTTCTTTAGCTGCACGATCTTCCCTGAAGTAAACTTTAGATCTACCATGCCAACTCCATGAACAAAAACATGTGACCCATTCCCCATCAGGACGGAAGAAGCCTGAGTAGCCTAATATGATGAAAATAATGAAACATCAACACACATGTGTATATTATCCCCAATATCAATCCACCAATCGGTAGACTAACAAACCAAAAGAATAATATGTAAATTACCATACCTGGTTGTCCCCGCATCGGCATGCTAATAGTGACATTGATAGATTTGGAGGTCTATCCCTACTGAACCATTCTTTACTTACAGCTTTTGGAATCCTTAGCCCAGTGGCAAGGTTCACTGTATATGAAGCAAGGTTTTTTCCGCCTTATTCATTGGATTCTTCTTCTTGTAGTTGGTGGTTTGGTTGACCTTGTTTTTTCCTTTGAACTTGCTGTGGCCGTTCTTTTGTACCAAGTTGGCACAGGATGGGCTCTCACCTCCTTTAGGATGCACATCTTTCACCTGAGCTTTCTCCTCAACAAAGATTTCTTGTCTCTTGTGTTTGAGAGTCGCGACAAAGTTCCTTCATGAGGGAGGCAATTTGGCAATAATGCCCCAACCACAAACTTGTCATGTAATATGCATTTGAGGAGTTAGAGTTCCTTCACAATGAGCTATATGTCATGAGCCTACTCGATCACAGAATGGTCATCGACCATTTTGTAGTTATGATATTGCTCCATGACATATAGTTCATTGCTTGTGTCCAACGCACCGAACTTAGCTTCGATACATTCCATAGTTCCTTTGCATCTCTCATATGCATATACATATCACAAAGGCAATCTACAAGAACACTAAGAACACCACCTACAAAGAGTGTGGTGGCATCCTCGAATACCTTTTCCTGCTTGGAGGTAAGGGTTCATTCAGGTTTGCCAGCCACGGCCCAGTGGACGTTCAGAGCCATCAATCAAAGAATGGCTTTGATTTTCCATCTTATAAAGCGCACATCGACAAACTTGTCTGGCCTTAGTGCATCCGCAAAACTAGCCATCCTAAAACCAAAGTGCCTAATATAAGGTTTTTGGATTGTTGGAATAATTAGCACCTTTAGGTTTATTTTAATCCACATACAAATCATGACTATGGACATTGCTATATTAACATGTGAGCATGGCGTGTACATCTTAGACATGCTAGTAATTACCAAGAAGCAATCATGCATATCTAAACCAAACATATGTGCTAACATTATATTTAGGAATAGGACAAGAGAGTTCGTGTTATACCTGCCGCTGCCGATAGGGGAAGTAGAGGCGTTGGTGTTGACGGCAGACGGATCGATTTCCTTTGGTGATGCTGTGGTGACAAAGATGAAGACAACGTCAAGGAAGTAGTGGTCGTAGACGAACAGAACGTCATGGAAGTAGACGAACAAGCAAACCACGAGTAGATGAACAAGACGTTGTGGAAGTAGATGAATGAACGATGAGTAGACGAACAAGACGTCATGGAAGTAGACGAACGAATGATGAGTAGACAAACAAGACGTCTTGGACGTAGACGATCGTCGGCTTCAAAAACCCTTATTCGGCCCCCACGGTGGTGCACATTCTCAAGGGACAAAGGCTTCGAAGATTTTCTCTCCTGGTGAAGGGTGCACGCTGCGGTTGGGACGGAGCAGCCAACAATATGCAGCGTAATAAAAGGAACAGAGCCAATAGCGAGGGAAGAAGAGAAGGTTGTGTTCTATCTCCTCCTTATAGCCTCTCGGCTGCTAACGACATGTGCGTTTAATCCTGATCTTACATCTGACAAGACACATCGCTTCTTAGCCACGGCATGGTTGTCCCGAGCTCGGCTTGGCCATGGACAAGACAAGACATGCGCGGTGGGCCAGGGCATGGTGAGGCGAGCAAGCGCGCACGTTATTTCTTCCTTTACCCATGCTATAAGGAGGTGTGACACATCTAATTTTATATGTTGATGTCCTTCTGTCTCCACTAAAAATATAAGATTAAAGGTCTTACACATACCTTATAATTAATGGGTCTTTAAGATTTATCTAAGAATTATTATTAGTACGGACTTTGGTCCAATATTTCTAACGCACACAATCGTTAAATAACAGGATTGACCTGGCTAAGGCTCCGTCGCACATCGTGGTGGTCTTTAAAAGCATTTATGTATTTATTTTTGTGCATATAATAGTTAGTTGTAAGTGTTTAATAGAGAAATCTTGATAGATTAGTAATGATTTTCCTAACTAGCTGAACTCAATTCAACAATCCAACCCTGTTGAGCACAACCACTGCAAATCGAGTTTTACTTGTGAAATCGACGGAGATTAGTTATGGAACTTTAAATTTTAAACAAAATATAAATTAGTACTCTCAAATTTTATGGGTGTGTTTAATTAACGGTCAATTGTTTTCAAAATTGTTATTAATTATAGTTTTTTAGACCATCTTTATATAATGTTCTAAATTTTATACCCTCACGTATAAAAGGCCTCCAACCTTAACTTTCTTTCCCCTGCCTCTCTCGACGTCGTCGTCATTCTCCTCTCCTTCTCCAATTTTGGTGGCTACCGTCATCGGATCAAACCATCCCGGTGAACCCCGGCTCCGGTAAACCTCACTTTAGCTCTTAAACCCTAATCCTCCATCTTGTCTCTGTTGTTGTCGCATCTGACTCGTCATCGCCGGACAGGAAGAAGAAGACAAGGTGGCAAACGTTTTCCGTCTCCGACATTCTCGGCGCAAACCAACACTGCTGAGCCCCCCATCCCCGCACCGCCAACCAGAACCGGGACGCCACGCCGGGAAGTGGCCGCGCTTTTGCTCTGCACTCTGCAGCGCGAGGCCGCACCAATCACTCGCCTCCCTAGCAACCCTAACGCGCCGTTCCTGCCGCCGCAGCCGCAGCCCATGGAGGCCACGCTGCTCCTCCTCGTCCGCCTCCGGCGACTCCCCATCGGCACGGTTCTCCCACCCCCGCGAAGGATACTTCGGGGCGCAAGGCATGCGAGGTAAGCACTAAAGCACCTCCGGGACAGGGCTCCGAGCTCACTCCATAGAGCGCCCGAGAATCTCTGACGCTGTCCGCCCCCCGCGCAGCAGGGCCTTTCCGCGGCGGCCTGCCACCTCCGCCGCCGTTGTTCGCTTGGGACGCAGCGCGGCGAGAGTGGATCATTCGCGAGGAGGTCGAGCGGCGTCTCATCGAGGAGGAGGTGCGCCGCGAGCTGGAGGTCGAGCGCGACCTCTCCCTCGCCCGTGGTCTGCACCGCGGGTTCGGGCCCGACCAGTTCTTCGCGCCTGCTCACTTCATGCCGCCGCCACCGACTATGCCGATGTCGATGCACCCGCCACCGCACGCGCCGCCGCCGATCCCATTCGAGGAGTTTGGTGCCAGGCAGGAGTTTGGGCTGTTCGGGCCTCGCCGGCACGCGGGGTTTGGGCAAAGGATGCTGCTCCTTGGTGAGGAGGGGAGGTGGTCTCCGCCGCCGCCAAAGCCGAAGCATAAGCTCGAGCTGCGGGAGATCGAGCCCTGCGAGAACTCAAAGGTATCTGCGCACAAATGTCACTCTTCGGATCGCTCAGGAAAGGGCATTATCATCGTACTTTCGAAGTTCTTTTCCACATTTGGGATTTTTGCCCAGATTTGGCATAAAAAACTGCTGCCTGCTCAGAAATTCCTTTCCATACTACTGTTCTGTCATTTCAAAGTTCTGCATACTATCTGTACCACTGTAGCTTAATGTTGCTAGACACTTTATGTTTGCTTCAGTTCACGCTTAGAAATATCTTTAGACTTAAGTTAATAGCCCTTTTGATTTGGAGGAAAGTTCTCAATTTCTCATCAAGTCATGCATAAGTGAGAAATCCATGTTATCTAGAGAAAATATTCCTTTGGTTGTTCAACGGAACACCAAATCTCTTTGGAATAGAGCCAGACAGTTGCTATGATCTAGATAGAGTATTTAATCCCTCATGCCCTTCACCGGATGCTGATGATTTCCCATTGATTCTATTTGTGTCCATGCATTCCTTTGATACTTTCAATCAACCGAATATCCATAACATGCTCTTCTTCTAGAGCAGCAGGACGTTGTTACATATGCACGCCAAGTTTACTACTGTTCTGAAATGTTCATTTCTGGTTCTTTCATAAAAAACAAAGGTTCCAAGGATGAAGAGGAAGGCAGATGCAATTGCTGCAACTACTGAACCAAGGAAAGTACAGAAACCAGCCAAGGACTGGAGCTATGCACTATGCCAGGTGAGTGCAACTTGTGAAGCTGGTCTGACTGAACATCTTGAAGGAAAAAAGCATAAGGCGAAACTGGTTCAATGTGGAGCCAGCAAGGCGATCAATGATGACAAAAGCAACTTGCAGGCGACCACTAGGAATAAGAAAGGCACATGCCCTAATGATGCACCTAAGAAAATATGCATCCTAGTAGATGGAGCAATGCATGAAGTTGTTCAGAAAAAGAACTACATGTGGTGTGAGCGCTGCAAAATTAGGTGCGACAGCAACTTGACCATGGCTGGCCATCTGCGGGGCAAGAAGCACAGTGAATTAAACAAGGTTTGGACATCGATAGAGGCTGTGAGGATGAATAGGAAAACGAAGGTAGGTTTGGCTTCTCCTTGCAGAAGTAAGGTAAATGCAAATGGCTCTCCTGAAATTCCAACTGTAATTAAGGGCGACATAGACATGGCCATCTAAGTAGATGAAAATGGCCCTATAAAAAATCCAGTGGAAATTAAGAACGAAACCACAAACATGACCACCGAAGTACATGAAAATAGCCCTGTGGAAACTCCAGTGGAAGCTAAGAAGGAAGGCACAGACATGACAAATGATCCGAGACAAGTTGTGCCAAAGGAGGAGTAACACCATAACTTGGTGTTTACCCAAACTTCTTGCTTGAGTTCTTTGATTAGACATCATCTTGGTAACAATAATGCCTATGGGCAATGTTTTGTTGTTAAGTTTCTTGGCTACTAGTGATCAAGTTAAAAACCTTGCAAGTTTTTTATGAATCCAGTGCCATAGATCGCTTGTAGGATGTCTAACTTGATTACTATTATCCAAGAAACTTTGCATGAGAACATTGCTCCCTAGATTTATGTGTTATTGTTACTCTGTGGGCATGTCTTTGACATGAGAGGATTTTTTTTTCTTTCATTTAGAATGCCCGCTGTGAATTGTACCTTAGCTGCCTCTGTGGCACGTCTATCTAGTTTTGATGTTGCACTCTGATCACTTGTACTTTGCAGAGGTGACATGGCTTAGCTGGCGGTGAGTAGGGTTTCCTGGGTGCAACTTTGGAAACAACCTGGTTCTAGTATTGTAGACTGGGATCTTTTCAGTTTGTAATCCATTAGTGCTTTCAAGCGTGAGTACCACTTTTGCATGTGCTGTTTGAAAGTTTTCTCTCGAGAAGTGGCAGCATTTACTCACCAGTCATTTATTGAGGCATATAGATATAGCTAGATATGGCCTCACATGTTGAGAAAGAGAGAAAATAGCAAATATGCTAGATCTTTGGTGAAATATCAGATGAAAATGCTCCTAAAGTTGTAAATTCCATGAAAATAGGTCTAAAAGTTTCAAAAGATTCACAGATAATTTGTTACTTGGAAAGGTTATGTCCATATGAAATTTCATGAACAAATTTAATCTCGTTTACTAGATATTTGATCTTGAAATTTTGCATGGATAGAGTATGCCCTTCCTGGCTACTACAAATTATTTGGGAGAAATATTTGAAACTTTTGCCCCCGTTTTTCGTGGAATTTGTAACTTTCGACCATTTTCACTGGATATGCCCGAGAGCTTCGGCCTCTACAGATAAGCCCATGAGTGCCGTGCCAAGCCTGCAGCAAAGAAGCGATCCATGCTCGGTAGTCGTGCTGTTTATTTCTGTCAGACCAGAGATCCTAATAATACATTCTTTGTATCCATATTCAAGAAAACAGTGTTGGTGTATACTTATCCGATCGGTTCACAGTACTTATTAGACTATTTATCTACGGTTTTTTTAAAATAATATATTTCTCTCATATAAATAGTTCCATCATTATAGTGTTATACTTGTCAGGCAGTTTAGTAATCGAATAGTTACACTATAGCGGTGACGTAGTTACCAGACTATTTACTGAGCAATTATCACTATTATACTGATGTAGTTACCAAGTCGCATAATAAATATTTAGCTAGCTAATCCGCATATACTATGAGGCTGGATACCCTCCATACAAGAAATAGCTAGAGCTAGTATTGTTTATTTACAACAGTAATAAACTAATTAACTAGATAACCCACTTACGCACAAGCACCGAGCTAGATTGCTGGACTTACCAACGTGCTTTGTTACTAGTAGATTCCAAGACATCGAACGAGCAAATGCTAATATCAGTTACCAAACCTAAGTACCATGCACTTAGGAATCATCGGGACAGAGGCCCTACATGTATAACAAGAAAATCAAAGGGCATATTATGTGTACTAGGAGGTTTAGGTGTACCAGTATACTAAAGACACAATTAGCATATATAATGGTCATAAGGATCGTATTTTACAATATTGACACAACATATATCTATAATAAGACAAAATTCAAATCTAAATTTGATCCACGTACCAAAAAACAAAAAAGACAAATCACTGCTAGCATCACTCACTGCACACGGACTTGATTTGAAGGTGTGTTTGACCTCTCTGAGAAGCTCTGTCAAATACGCTAATGGTGGACGATGAGGTTCGACTGATTGATAACTCATTAATAATAGGGTAGGTAACTAATGCATTACCGCATGGTAATAAAGAGTCTAAAAATAATATTGTCGGAACATACCCAAATGGGATTTCGTTTTGAAACCCTCGTCGAGATAAAGCCAACAACAAAAATGGATTGTGAATGGAGTAGACCTTTTGAGCTAAGAAATATTTTTTATTTCCGAAATTAGCTTTTAATATACTGACATTATTGTATCTTGCCCTTTTCCTATACGAACTTAATTAGCAAATGCTCCTTGCATGTACTCAGTACTATAGATTTTCCTAATTAGTTGAATTGCCTGCGCGTGGTTCGCTCGTCCCGCGTGGCGGATTGTCTTGCATCGATCTCAGCCGTGCATTCGGTCAAACGGCGCGTGCATGATTTGCCCATTAAGACAAGTTTCAGAACATTCTATAGATAGATTTTTCGTTGTTATTTACACGTGCGTCCTGTTATCTGATCAATCTGGACTGCAATAATTTGAACCCACTATAAATCTGAAATCTGGATTGTTGCAATCTGAACTCACTTGTGTTTACCTCAAGTATTTGAATATGGCAACTTCTTTTAACTTGGTGGTTCGTAACCTTTTTTGAACCAGGCTACTCCCCTTTCCATTACTTTTATAACGGAAATACCAAGTTCTTATAGAAATAAGGATGTGGGGAAGAAAAGAGCGAGTTCAACGCACTATCAGGAACCTCGTCACTCGTTATTGATTCAAACAACAAGCTACAGGACGAAAACCCAACAGGACCTTTTACAGTTTATATTGATAGTCTACAATTACCGTAGTACAAACAACCAAAGGAAACTAGGTAAATAGGGATAAAGATCGAAACAATCTCCATCAGAAGCTTCAAATCCCAAGAAGCAGACGCTCAGTGGAGATACTCGCAGTTGCACCGTCAGCATCTTGACTTGATCCACCAGTTCCCTTCAGCAAAGTGATGGCCTTCTGCATCAACCTCTTAGCTCTAGCCTTCAAAAGACCTTTGTCCTCATCTTTAAGAAGACTTGTCCAATACAACAAAAAGGAGCACACTACAAACACAACCTCAAAAGGGGATCTGATCACTTTGCGAACCCACCAGTAGATCATCGATCATCTGAGCAACCTGCCCAATCTGCATCTAAGAATGCACTGACCAAGGTTGACAAAGACTGTCTGATCTTTACTCCAAGTCGAGAAGTATACTTGAGATACCACATAATCCTCTTAACAGCGGACCAATGTTTAGTAGTTGGAGCGTGCAAATATTGACATACCTTATTCACCGAGAAAGAAATATCTGAACGCGTCAATGTTAGATATTGTAATGCTCCAACAATACTATGGTACCTAGTTGAATCATCTGGCTCTAGTGGACCACCATCTGTTGTGGTAAGTTTTTCTATCATGGATAATGGAGTTGTAACTAGTTTGCGGTGCTCCATTCCAACACATTTTAACAAAGAGTGTGGATTTGCTACCACGGTGGGTAGCTACACACCCACTGCTGGTCGTTGGATGTGTTCTAAGATTCATGCATTGGTCGCCTTGTGAGAAAAGTTGCTTCGTCCTCTGTCCTCTTTCCCTCCGCCTCGTCTGCCACGCCTACCGGCTCGCCCGCGCCCCGCTCCATCGCCCGCGCCAGCGGCAGGGCACCCTCGCCACTACGCCCCTCCCTCGAGCGCGCCGTCTTCGACCTCCCTGTGCTCTGATTGCTGGGCAGCGTTGTTGGGAGGGGGGCCAGCTGACGGGGAGTCAGCGACGTCGGCGGCCCCACGGCCGAGAGGCTCGCCGCCGAGCTACTGTGGGAGGAGGGGTGGAGCGGCAGCGTTGTTGGGAGGGGGGCGCACCAGCTGACGGGGAGTTGGCGGCGTTGGTGGCCCCGTGGTCGAGAGGCTCGCCGACGAGCTGCTGTGGGAGGAGGGGTGGAGTGGGGCTCGGGCGGACTGGGGGAGATGCGCGGGTGGAGTGGGGCGCGGGCGACCGGGCGGCGGCGCGGACGAGCGGGCGCCGGGCTCTAGCGGGCGAGCAGGCGGCGGCGCGGGCGAGCGGCCTCACGCAGGCGTAGTTGACCAGGTGAAATGCCGTGGACACGTGTCGCTCATTGAGTCCGTGTGCAGCTACCCACGGGGGCAGGAGGATATATCCGTTTTAACAAATCAGTGGCATATTTCTCCTGAGACAACACTATGCCATCTTATGCTTGCTTAACCTCAATCTAAGGAGGTAATGTAGATTACCAAATCCTTGAGAGCAAAGTCCATGTGCAAGTTCTGAAGCAAGGCTGTAATAGCCTCATTTGAAGAGCTCGTGAAAGGAAAGGTCAGTTGGGCTTTGTGTATAAATTGGATAAAGCAATCTATGGCTTGAAGCAAGCCCCACAGGCATGGTACTCAAGGTTACGTTCAAAGCTTCAAGTTCTAGGGTTTACCCCTTCTAAAGCCAACACTTCTTTGTTCTTCTACAACAAGACAGGTATCACAATGTTTGTTCTTATATATGTGGATGACATTATTGTCACGAGCTCTTCACCGCTAGAGATAGCACAAGTTGAATTGTAGCAATCTTGACCACAAGGCTAAAAGTTCATAATCAATGCTATATCTTTTCGTAAATTCCTTTGCTACTAACTGAGCTTTATACCTGTCTATAGTACTATCTGATTTTCTTTTGATCTTGTATACCCACTTGCAGTCCATCAAAATTTTCTTTTGGTGAGCTGGAACAAGGTATCAGGTACCATTTTTCATCAAGGCGCCATACTCGGCATCCATAGCTTGTTTCCACTTCGGATCAGCAAATGCTTCTTGCAAAGGCTCTCCCGAGGAACACAACGTACCATATCACACGGTGCCATTAGTAAAAGTTCTTGCCTATCGTATACCTCGTTGTAGCCAAGTCATAGGTCGATGTTGCACGGGTGGAGTTGTAGGTGGTTGCACGGGTAATCCTGCAACCACTGAAGATCCAAGCGATGCAGATTCACTAGCTGTAGCTGATCCTGGAACGGTGTCTATGGCTGATCCGGGATTGTTGTCCGCTGTAGAGAATCCGTGTGCAGAGTGTAAGGGAGGTCTGACAGCTTCTGAGTGTGTGTCAGCGCTAGCCACCTCGGCGCCTGCTGTTGCTGCTTGTCCAATCGGTGCGCGATCCGAGGGGGATATAGAAGCAGCTCCTAACACTAAAGGAGAGCGAGCGGGAGAATCGGGATGGGGATCATCATCCGGATCTGGTGCACCTATAATGCTTTTGGTTAGCATCATATGCACCAAAATTTCTCTGATTTTCCCAGACACCAGAGATCTCAACAACCGAACTATCAGTAGGATTAGTATTGGCATTAGTCACATGATCATGAACTATTTCACCCCCGTGATCATGACCTACTAGATTAAGCAAGACTGATGGAAGCAAGGCAATTTCAGAGTGAAGTCTAGACCCAAAATTGGGATGAATATTTGAGAATGGGAAGATATATAGACTCATCAAAGATCACATCATGAGATATATATACCCGGACAGTGGAAATATCTAGACATTTGTAACCCTTATGAATCAGACTATAACATAAGAAGGTGCACTGTTTGGATCAAAATTCAAGTTTTCATGTGTTGTACGAATGAAGGTGTGGCCAACAGGCACAGCTGAAACTGCGCAAGGAAGCATAGTCTGATTTTTGGTCGAAGTTAATCACTTTGCTAGGAGGACAACTGATGAAGAATTTCGAAGTGACTAAAGCCTCATCCCAAAATTTTAAAGGCATAGATGCGTGAGAAAGTAGGGCAAGCCCTATGTCAACAATATGCTATGCTTACGTTCAGTTGAACCATTTTGTTCATGAGCATAGGGACATGATGCATGATGAGAAATTCCAATTCTTTGGAAGAAGGAATTAAGTTTTTGGTATTCTCCTCCCAGTCGGTTTATATAGAAATAATCTTCCCGCTAAAGAGTTGTTCAACAAGCTATTGAAAATCGTGGAATCTTTGGAACACGTCAGATTTATTTTTGAGAAAATATATCCAGTGAATTTATTGTAGTAATCTATGAAACTAACATAGTATTTATTTCCTCGAACAGAAACATGAGTTGGGCCCCAAACTTCCAAAAACACAAGTTCTAAAGGAAACAACGAAACACTAGTAGAACGAGTATATGGTAATTGATTACTCTTTCCCTTTTGACATGCATCACAAACTAATTTTTGACTAGATTCGCTAGAAACTGGAAGATCATTGCTACTAAGAACTTTTTGAACTATGGATGATGATGGATGTCCTAGATGACTATGCCACCTTATGAATGATGGCTTGATGACACCAAGAGCTTTCTTTTGGGAACTAGATTGGTGCAGATGCAAAGGATAGAGGCAACCTTCACGTTTTCCTTGAAGAAGAGTTTTCTTTGACATTTGATCCTTGACCAAAAAATAATCAGGGTCAAATTCTAGGAACACATGATACGGGAACTAGACTTTTGGAAGCTTTAGAAACATGTAGGACATTGTCAAGATGTAAATCATGACTAGGGGTATAAACAGTTGCATGACCATTGTGCTTGATGCGTGTACCTATCCCATTGACAACGTGGACTTGGTCATGGCCATTGCAGCGATCGCACTATTAGCTTGTCCAAATCACCAGTGATATGATCAGTTGCACCGAAATCGGCATACTAGTTGGTATCAATACCCTAGGAGGAAGTTGCTGAGCCTGCAACCTTCTCTTCACAATTGAAGTCACGATCAAAGCGCTTCCAACACTTGATTACTTCATGGCCGATCTTACCACACAGCTGACACTTCACACGATCACGATTATTGTTGTTGTTGTTGATGTTATTGCGGCCATCAGAGTTGTTGGTACTGTTACCATAGCTGTTGTTGTTGTTACCGTGGCCTCCACCATGTTGTTACCGTGGCCTTCACCATCGCGTCGGCCTTGTCTGCCACGGTATCCACCACGTCCTCCGCATGATGTCATGTTAGCTTGTTACGGGGAAGAGCCCTCGTTCTACAACTCCAACCTTGACTCGAAGCTAAGCAGATGAGCATAGAGATCACTCAATCCAATAGCTTCGGTCTTCACCGACATTGGTGTCACCCAGGGGTTCCAATCTACATCCAAACGGGCAATATGAGGTGAGACCATCATCGTCAAGCTTGTGAGGCATCACCAAGGGCTTTTATCTTTGCGAAGTATTCTGCAATTGACATGTCCTTCTTCTGGGTTCTTGCCAATTGCATAAGGATTTGCATAATTTGTGCCCTATATTGAGAGGAATACATCCTCTCCAAAGCGCTCCAAACTTCTGTCGTAGTGGTTAGAGCCACCACCTGTGTCAAGACCTCCTGTGTGTGTGTGTGTGTGAGAGAGAGAGAGAGAGAGAGAAGTTGAGGACTTGCTGGTCCTGTATAACCCATGGTGCATACTCAGGGTTCGGCAACATCTCCTTGGAAGCCACGGTGCCTTCATCTTTCATACGCTTCGACTCTTAGAGCTTTGGTGGCGCTATTGTCGTTCCATCCAAGTAGCCAACAAGCTGCTGGCCACAGGCGGTGGGCATGACTTGTACCTACCACAAGACATAATTTTCTCTTGAAAGCTTTTCAGCGATTGAATGACCGAGACTTGTCACCATAGTGGATCTAGAGAAAGAACCAGAGAGCAACATGCTAGATATGGTGGAAGAAGATATCTCTAATAACATGTAAAATTTAGGAGATGCTAGGTATGGTGGAAGAAGATGGCTCTAACACCATGTAATATTTAGGAGATTCATTTCAAACGTGTACCCTCTACGACCACCGGAGTTCATTTTATACACCGAACAAGGTCGGTAAAAGCACAAGTGTCTGATACAAACTTAACCTCTAAATCTTATCTATACAAACACGTTTGACTTGAGGATAAGAATCCATATACACAACGTTTACTTAAACATCAGTCACAATTCCTCACGGGAGCAAAACTGACAGGGTGGGGGGTGTGCCAACTTGACAACCAAACATATAGGAGTACCAGTGGGCCACATTATTATCACCTCCTAAGACAAACAGCTCACTTAAAAAAAAATTGATCTTGAGCCCAGACGTCAGCTCAAAAATATGTTAACACATTTTAGATTCAAAACCTTATCAGGGTGGTGGCTCGTACCTAGTTATAACTCTTGTTTGTAGGTCAGATGCTAACTCCGGACTTCCCCGCGCGCAGTATATTCAGGTTAATTAGTTGGCGCTAAGGCATGATTCAGATTGCAGGTCGACCACAGTTTCTGTTGGGACGAGTCAGGTGAAGTTTCAAAAGTGAGCTATTTCTTGAAGTGATGCACCCACCAAACACAGTAGAACGATCGGTTGTTGAGATGGGTCGATTGGACCGATACAGCATGCAGTTTCAGATACACATGTAGTCACGCATCGATCGTGAGGACTCCGGAGACTTCGAAGCTACAGATAAGCAGGTAATCATAGTCTCACTTCGTAATAAAGTTGCCGCTGGATTTTACTGTCAAAAGAAAAGGTTGCCGCTGGATTTTGTAACAAAGAGCAAATGGGTTGAAAACCCCAGAATCTAACACCATCCATATATACACGTCCTTAATTAAACATGGTTATGTTTGAACAAAGGGTTGATGAAGCAGGCGATGGAGCTACTCCGCACACAAGCAATCGTCAATCCGTGATCTGCTTCTTCTTGGCCTCCGCCTCGTCGGTGGCCTCCACCTGCATCTTGGCCGTCCGCATGTCCGCCTCCGCCGCCTCCTGCTCGCTCCTCGCCGTCGCCTTTCGCACCTGACAATACAAAAAATCAATCGACTCACACGCGCAGACCAACCTAAATCTTCCTATCATAGTAGTTATCGAGCCGATCGATTACTTACCAGGCCTAGCATGGTGGCCTTGACGTGCTGCAGCCACTCGTGCACGGAGACGCCGAAAGAGGCCGCCCCTCTCTGCGCCTTGGACGACGACGACGACGCCGCCGCCGCCGCCGTCGTCGGATCCTCCTTCCTCCCGCCGTCCTCCATCTCTTCCCGGCGACGCGAAGGATCAGTTGATTTGGGTGGGGTTCGGCTCGAGGTTTACTTCTCCTTTCGCGGCGAGCGGTGAGAAAACAAGCGTGCGGCACAGATGATCATACGAGTGTGTGTGCATATGTAGCACAGTAGAAGCATCTAGTTGCGAGACGTGATGACGTGTGAGGGCTTCCTTGCGGGTGCAAGAGAACCGATGCCTCGTGCCTTGTGATGTTTCCACGTGTCCGCGCCGGCTTCCACGTGTCGAGGCCAGATACCTGCGAAGTCAGAGGAACAGACCTGCTGAGTGTGCTAGGGCACGAGGTGGGCCTAAAGCTCAGTTAGTCCAGACGTAGAAGAGTTGGGCTGATCTGGACCACAACTCAGCCCACTGGCACACAAGTCAACGGTCAAAGATGTCGTCTCTTCCAATGCTCAGTTAAAGCGGAGACGGGCCTTAGCTTCTCCTCACTTCGTCCCTTCGCAGCAGCTTCATCGATCCCCAGTTCCCCACGCAGCAGCGATGGCGGAAGAGGGGAAGAGCAGCAGCAGCAGCAATGGCGTCAGGGTGTGCGTCACCGGAGGCGCCGGGTTCATCGGCTCCTGGCTCGTCAAGAAGCTCCTCGAGGGAGGCTACACCGTCCACGCCACCCTGCGAAGCATCGGTAAATGCGTGTCTGATTACCTCGGCAGCGGTGGCGCGAATGATTCGTGTCTGCGTATTAGTAATGGTTCTTGTGCGGGTTGGGCTTGATCGAGTGGTTTGAATTCGGATTCGATTTGCTGGATGCAGGGGACGAGGAGAAGGTGGGGCTGCTGCGGCGGCTCGTCCCGAACGGCACGGCGGCGCCGATGGAGCGGCTGGTGCTGTTCGAGGCCGACATCTACGACGCCGCCAGCTTCGCGCCGGCCATCGCCGGGTGCCAGTTCGTCTTCCTCGTCGCCACGCCGTCCGCGCACGAGGCTGCCAGCTCCAAGGTGAAAATGAAATGAAACCGTCGTGCTTCGGTTGGTGGCTGTAGAGTTGTAGCGTGAACAAATTAACAAATTCGATTCATCTCCAGTACAAGTCACAATCACTCGCTATTAGTTTGAGCAAGCTGAGTCTGGGACGTTCCCGACCACAATTTTGGGGGAAGAAAATGATTCTTACGATTAATTTTGATTTGTTCCATCAAGAAAAGCGTCGGACTGTGCACAAATACAGTTTCAGGGTTCACTGAACAATGTTGATTGGATCATGTTACCTACTACTTCTTGCTGGCAGTACAAGAACTCGGCGGAAGCAGCTGAGGATGCCACACGTGTCATTCTCCGGCTATGCGCGGAATCCAAGACGGTGAAGCGCGTCATCCACACCGCATCGGTATCAGCCGCTTCGCCGCTCAAGGAGGCCTCCGGCGGCGGCGCCGTTGGGTACAAAGATTTCATCACAGAATCCTTCTGGACTCCGCTAGACGTCGACTACCCTCTCCGGAGTGAGCACTTCGACGTAAGTGCTCTTCTCCAGCAAATCGAAGCACGATCTGAACTTCATCAGATGCAAATTGGCAATCTCGCTACTTAATTGCAGATTCATAGCGACATGCCATCGAATTAATAGCGGGTTGATCATCTGCAGAAGTACATAGAGTCAAAGGTCATGTCGGAGAAGAAGCTCCTGAGCTACAACGACGGCGGGAGCCCGGCGTTTGAGGTGGTCACCCTGGCCTGCGGCCTCGTCGCGGGCGACACGGTCCTCGGCCGCGTCCCGGAGACGCTGGAGAGCGCCGTGTCGCCGGTGTCCAGGAGCGAATCCTACTTCATGCTCCCGAGGATTCTGCAGAGACTGCTGGGCTCGGTACCGCTGGTCCACGTCGACGACGTCTGCGCCGCGCTCGTCTTCTGCATGGAGCGGCCGTCCGTCTCCGGCCGGTTCCTCTGCGCCGCCGCCTACCCGACGATCCACGAAGTCGTGGACCACTACGCCAGCAAGTACCCTCACCTCGACCTCCTCAAAGAGTAAGCCGTTGATTCTTCACCTGCAACGCATCAAGGACCAATGTATTCTTTGAGATGACACATAGCTGGTTAACCTCTTGATCTAGGGCTTCTTTTCCTGAACTTCTCATCCGCGTAATATGAAATTGGCAAGATGCATGATGCGTTTTCCTTTTGCGATCGGTTGATTGAATTTTTGTCAGGACTGAGGAGGTAGCAAGAGTGCAATCCGAGAGGAACAAGCTTGGGGAGCTGGGTTTCAGGTACAAGTACGGGATGGAGGAGATACTAGATGAAAGCATCGACTGTGCGGTGAGGCTGGGCTACCTCGATGCATCCAAGCTCTTTGTGCAGCAGAAAGGATGAACTCAATGGTGTGCAGTGCAGGGCAAAGGCTGGAAGGCTATATTATGCATGGCAAATAATTAATTCTGTTGTTCAATTGTACTGCATTTTGCACCTTTGAGACTTCATATCATTAGAGATGCATGTACTAGAGAAGAGAAACGTGATTAAATTAATAAACAGGCATCATTCATTCGGTATTGTTATTGTTAGCGTAAGCGTAAATTGTTGTTCCGGAAACGAGAAGAATAAGGGCCGGGGGAATGGCAAACAGAATCTAGAAGTGCTTTTTTTTTCCTTATAAGGGAGATGAATCTATATATCAGTAACTTACAAAACACGTGCGAATTTCCGGTGCTAGTTGTTCAATCCGGCAGTGTAATTTGTGTGGCTAGAAGCAATTAAGAATACAAAACCGTAGAACCAGTTCAATTTATTTTTTATTTTCTTTGCGAGTGTGTAACCAGTTCATATCAACATTCAAATCGCTGGATTTTCCATGTGATCTAAGACCTGAACCACATGGAAAGACATTGGCTAGTCCTAAATCAGCCAGACTGTCACCATGTAAGGTACAATATTTAACCAGTCAAAGATGAACAAAGAACCCTTTCGAGGAGAGCACATATTCAACTCGTCTCTACCCAAAAAGCACCAAATCATGGAAAAAAAAACAGCAGGAAACAAAGACCCTGGCAATACTCCCACGATACGACCAAAGTACCTAGTTTCTTCCTCCAAACAGTTCAAAGTCAAGGAACCAAATTACTTGCCAATAATTTAAACCATATCTGTACTAAAGTAACAAAGAACACGAGGAATACAGATGCAGCAAATAAAGTGCACAGTAGAGAGAATTTCTCCTCTTTATTAATTGATCAGAAATTGTTGTATAATGATTGTCATCCTCTATTTATAGACTAAATAAAGCCGAAGGATAAAAATCTAACTTAAGTGACTTAGAGGGAACCTACCCTCCCTCATGGAGGTGGGCCAACTACAGGTGGACCCAAAGGCTCCCCAATACTCTCCTTGAAAATATTATCTTATATAGTTCATGTCTCAAAAAACTTCAAAAAACCTAGTGAAAAAAATACTTGAAGAAACGATATACGAATTTTATGTTGCACAAATTGCGTCGTTAAAAACATCAGCTGAGAAACTATAGAAAAACTCATTCAAGGAAAAAAGACTGCAATCCACCTAACTATCCTATCAAGTACTCGACTTTCAAACTCAGGATTTGTCAACGATTTTGTCAAAATTCTTCCCTTGAACATTGCAATTCCTAAGTCTTATCATACCAACTCCATGCACACATCTTTCAAAAGATGATGCTAGTAGTGATTTAGTGGATAGATCTGCCAGATTTTCACATGATTTAGTATGCAATATTTTGTTTCATCCATCTTTTGCAGTTCATGAGCATAGAAGAACTTGGATTGATATGGTTAGTGAGATTACTCTTCACACAACTCATTTGTACTTGTGCAACGCAAGCTCTATTATCTTCATAGATAATGATGAGGGTTTTCGTGGTGTTCAATCTATATGACTTCTACATGTGGTTGATAATTTGCCTAAGCTAAGCACATTCTATTGAGGCCTCATATAGTGCAATGATTTTTGAGTAGTTCGTCGAAGTCGATAAGAGACTTTGTTGAGACAATTTTCAGGAAACTACAGTTCTAGCACATAGGAAAACATATCCGGTCTAAGATTTGGCTATATGTGGGAAAGATACTCAACATCGGCATAACTTGCCATGGACAAGTCTTGATTCTTTCTATAGAACAAGCTGAGATCCTTGGTTCCTTGATGTAGCGAAGTATGTCCTTAATGCCCTTCTAATGTCGTTTGGTGGGCTCGGGACTATATCTTGCTAACAAAATTACGACGAATGCAATGTCCGATCTCATGTAATTTGCAAGATACATGAGTACTCGAATTGCACTCAAGTATGAGAATTCTTATCCCAGAACTTCCTCCCTCTCTTCTTTAGATCTGTATGAGTCCTTATCTTGCTGTAAGGACCTCCTAACTATTAGGACATTTGAAGGGTATGCCTTTTCAAAGTCAAACTTTTCTAATACTTTCTAAATGTAAGTTGACTGGTGCACTAATATCCTTCTGGGACATGCTCAAATTGCAACCCAAACAATATTTGGTTTTACCCAAATTTTTCATTTCTAATTCTGCTTTCAAATAGGAACTCACTTCATCTATATCCTCAGGTGTACCGATGATATTCAGATCATATGTATAATGAGATTATACAGGATCCATTTTGGGACCTCCATATAAATACACATGGGAAATCTTTATTGCTCGTGTGCCCTTCTTGCTAAGTCTGTCTCTTAAATGATTATACCACATCTTGCCAGACTACTTGAGTCCATATAGCGACTTCCTAAGTTTCACACTATACAGTTCCCTGTTTGCTCCATCTTGGTTTGGGACAAGGATACTTTCTGGTACCTACATATAAATGTCCGAGTCTAAGTTTCCATATAAAGGCGATTCCATCCCTGACCACAGAGTAGGTTTTCTCAAAATTGACTCCTCGTCGTTGAGTAAAATCTTATGCAACAAATCTTGCTTTACATCTTACCCCCTCATTATTTCGATTTCTCTTTCAAACAAAAATCCTATTATGTTCTATAGGGCATATGTGGGGAGGAGTTAGGCTTACGGGCCTAAACACATCTTTCTTGTTTAGAGATAATATTTCTACAATGATTGCCTTCTGCCAATCTTTTCAATCTGATTTTTTCTTACAATCGGCGAGCGATGCAAGCTCGGGATCAAGATCGATGATTATGGTAATCTTCTTTGCAAAATAAATGTCGACGTTGGCTATTGCTATATTCAAAGATTGCCATGTTTCTACATAGCTTCTGGTCCTTTCCTCATATAGTGCTTCTTATTGCGCTTCCCTTTGCTTATCACTGTTTCCCGTAGCGGGAGGAGAGTACTTCGGTTTCTCCGCACCAATGTGTGCACACACATCTCTGCTGGGAGCTTCCTCCAAGAGAAGGTTTAAGTATGGAACATTTTGTTCTGTACTTGTGCCAGGTCTCAACTGGCTCCCCTACTCTGTGGAGGTACTTTAGTGGTTTTCTATTGCAAGTCCTTCTTGTCCTTTTTTGTTGGGCATCCCCGGTTACTTGGGACCTGAGGGACCACAGTTCTTGTCCTTTTATTCTGAAGCCTTTAGATGGGAATGGGTATAACTTCATCATTTCTTGGTATTTTAACCATCTCAGGTGCATTGTGTGCAGGCACATGCGACTTGGTCACGGATTTCAAATCACTAAAGTGATCCGGCAGCTTATTTGTTAATGCTTGCAAATCAGTTATTTTATAGACCTATCTGTTTGCTTCACTAATACACGAGTCATGTGCTTGGACCCCCGTGCCAAGCCACGTAATTTTTCATCAAGGAGTTGATTTACTCCCCCTAATATCGAGAAATGCTCTTTGTCAAAAATGCCGTATGAAAATCTCTAGTCATGGGTTCCAGATATCTTACTATGGATACCGTTTCATAACTGACATATATCCTAGCCTTTCAGAGTGGGCCCATTGTTGATCGCTGAGGTAGTGGTATAGGTACATATACTGACATCCGAACCTTCTAAGGTGAGAAATTTTCGTAATATGTTTTAACTAACACTATTTTAATAACCATAATCATGTAGTCAAGTAACATTTTTTTAATAACTAA
Source organism: Stipa capillata (assembly GCA_019208055.1). Classification (NCBI taxonomy): domain Eukaryota; kingdom Viridiplantae; phylum Streptophyta; class Magnoliopsida; order Poales; family Poaceae; genus Stipa; species Stipa capillata. Next base: position 322,313 of record JAGXJF010005591.1, read on the forward strand.
AAATCTAATTAAAATATACCTACATAACAAGTTGAATAATTACATTTTTGCATGTCAATTTTTTTACCTCCACTTCAAGATCACCACTTCATTAAGGATTCATACAACTATGTCATCTTCTCATTGTAATAAATATAGTTCAAAATCCCTTCTTTAAGCCATCAACCATATAAATGTTTTTTTTATCCATATTTCCTGAAAATCAATTTCTGTTACAAACGTCATGCATTGTACCTACATATCATACACTATTTATATTATACACATAATTATCTAACTATATTTTAACAATTTCTATTCACATAAATTTAACTCGTATAGCTCTAAAGAACCATTGACTCACTTTAACAAAAGAAGATATATGCTAAACATGAAACGTTAACTACATTGCCATAACTTCAACTAATTTGCTAATCATGGAGTCATTTAGCTAATTTTAATCTAATCATATAACTAATAACAAATATTTGCATGCATATGAAAATTACATGTTAATCATACACTACTTATATTACGCTAATTATTAATCAACAAAAACTTTAGCAATTCGTGTCAAATAAATTAAACTCATATGTCTCTAATAGCTAGCTACCAAACCCACTAGACGTATGGCTTAAATGACATAAAATAACACTGTCATTACTTACACTAAATTCGTTAAACAAGATGTCATTTAACTAAATTTAAGTTAATCAAATAACTAATCATGAACTTACATGCAAAAGAAAATTACCTGTATTTCAAGATTTCCACAAGATCTATAATTTATTTAACTTCTCCAGTTGCTGCTTTTACTTCCTAAAGCTTTGAAATCTAGTGCAAAACTCTATCTCATACTCTTCTCACTTCTTTTCTTCTCTATTTTTTCCCTTCTCTGCATGCGAGGGAGAGAGTGCGCAGCTGGTGGTGGGACGTGGAGGGAGGGAGGGAGCTGTGAAAGGGAGAGAGCCAGGACCATGGTTTATAAACAGAAGATGGAAGCAGGACAAATCTCCACGCGGGAAAAAGAAAGGGAGGGAATCTCATTGCATGCATGCTGCTGCCGCGACGGGGGGGACAACGACGCGACGGCACGGGTCAACAGGGCCCATCGCGGCTCCCACCCGTGACACTCAAAAAACCACGCACGCAGCGCTGCCACATCGTGCCTCCCACCCACGATGCGAGGAAAACCACGCGCAACACAGCCACGTGTTGACTCCCACCCGCGACGCGCGCAAAACGAGGGACACTACCCGGCTATCATGGCCCCCATGCGCGAAGTTCCATTTGTCACAGCTACCGTGCGGGCCCCACCATCGCTCGCTTTCCTGACCCGTCATACCAGGGTGTCATGCCCTACACCCACGATGTGCGCCATGCGTCGTGTCTTGGCGCTGTCGTGGGGAGTTTTTTGACGTTGCACGCTGGAGGGGGCCAAATGCGGCATTAGAACTCGGAAGGGAGCTAATTATGCCTTTTTCCTCTTCCCCACCGCACCATCGTCTCACGTCTCCACCTCTGTCAACTGTCTCTCCTTCAAATCAGTTCAGGAATCAAACGTCTCCTAATGCATATCATACCCATAGATTCCCCATTTCACAAGCTCCCTTCCATCCAAATTTCATCAGTATGCATTGTGGTCTAGGCACTCATTTAAGTGCTCCAACAAAGGTTGTGCCTGTAGCTTGGTTTCTTGATTCTTAGAGTATATCCGATTGTTATAAACTACACAAGATATGATAGAATTTGATATGATTTGATCTTATTTCTAGGAGCTTCTTATACTCTTAAGTCTCATAATTTATATATACTCGCTCCTACCAAAGCTTCCACCATGCTGCCCCTAGGAGATGATCCAATCTCCATGATCTCTCCTAGGGGCTACTTGACCCATAATGTAGGGTTCATGTCTCCGATCATTAGATCGGTTTATTTTATTAATTAGATTGGTTTTTAAAAGTCCACCTAGCTCTTGGTGTGGTTTAGGTTGGATTGAGAGTTAATCTAATCTAGGTGTGGTTTTGGTGATTAATGACAAATGAGTTTTGTAGATTAACCATTTTCCTTTGGAACGTGTATGGGTTAGGTACCATTTTGTAGGGTTACATCAATAGGATGAACCTACAAGCCCGTGAAGCCCAAGATCAATGATGCATGTGATGATTAGGAGATGGATTCATGTGTTGAAGTCTATCAAATCATGTGAAGCATTAAGTGATCAAGAAGTAAACTTCAAGGATCAAGATATGGGTTCAAGGAGTGAACCGCATTGGATCAAGATGAAGTTATAATTGACTAAGATGAAGAAGTTCATGTGTTGAACCCAAAATAGTCAAGAGTGGGTTCATGTGTTGAGCCATGGTGATCATGACATGAAGCTAGGAGTTCGAGAGAAGAAAACTAGTGGTGGCTTCACGTGATCAAGTGAAAGTAAGCAATTGTGTATTACATTATATGAACTAACCCATGTGCTATGTGCTATGTGTATGTTGAGGGTTAGGTACCACTCATGGGCAAGCATCAAGAGGTTAATCATATGTGCCCATAAGAGCATGACATCATAAGTCGATGGTCATCATGGCAAGCTCAAGATTGGCATCATGCAAAGACATATGCTTGAGTCTTGCGGGTCCATCAAGTGAAGATGAGCAACGAAGATGATTTCAAGAGAAATCTTCCCCATAAGGATTATGGGGGAGTTATTTGAAGAAGACTTCATGAGGTGAGATGATCAAGGCGATTCTACTTGGAGCAAGAAAGATGGACATCATTGAGCTCAAGTGGAATAAGCAAGGCAAAGATATGTCTAGACTAGGTTTTCCTATTTATACCGGTCTCAAGGGGTTTGGAGAGAGACCGGATTATAGGTTAGATAGCCGTACTATAAAGAGGGGCTATCGGATGATTAGCTTGTTCACGTCGTGTGTCAAGTGCTCAAGTATTGCATATGTTGCATATCGTCGTGTTTCCTTTGTGGTGGAGGTGCTAGAACTCGGTGTTCTAGAGTGTCCAGAGGTTCCGAGCTGCATGTGCTCCGAGGCTTCGGGCGTAGTTTAGTGTTGCATGTGTTGCCACTAGACTTGGTGTCTAGGCGTGTGTGATCCTACCAACCTAAGTGGTTCGGTTGATCCACTTGGTTTCGTGGACTTTGGGAAGTCCATTTCCGGAGTATATGACCTAAGACAAGCTCCCAAAGTGTTCCGGGTTGAACCAAGGTGTTCCGGGTTTGTTTCGAAGTGATCCGGGTTTATCGAGTGCTCCATGGGAGTTGCTGTCCTGAAAAATCCAGACCCTGCGGGCCAGGGTCCGGGTTAAATCCGGAGGGTCCGGGCCAGGGTCCGGGTCAGGGTCCAAGTTGTACAGAAGGTTTTCGGATCTCAACCCGGAGTGTCCGGGTGAGGGTCCGGATCTGTACTGGACAACCCGGACCTCAACCAGGAGGGTTCGGGTCAAGGGTCCAGATTTTTCAACGATCACTTTTCTAACCGTTGGTGTGTATCCGGAGGGTCCGGGTCAAATCCGGACAGTCCGGATTTGCCCAGATTTCTTTCCAACGGCTAGTTTTTCAAGGTTGGCTATATATAGTCTCCACCTTCGGCTGGCTTGAGGCACAAGTTGCTGCCTCCATATATCATTTGTGAGCATCTCTAGTGCTCTCCTCCCTCTCTAAAGCCTCAAGTGCATATGTTGCCATTTGTGAGGAGTGAAGAAAAACCTTTGTGCATAAGTTGCATTGTTGAGCACTTGGTGTCGATTGTGTTCGAGCGAGAGTCCAAGAGTCTATTACTCTTGGAGGCCATTGACTCCTAGATGGCCTAGTGATGGTGGCTCGGTGATCTCCTCAAGAAGCTTATGAGGAGGTCCGGGAGATTGTGAAGTGGTTGTGGAGCTCGTCATCTCCAGGAATGGAGGAAAGAACTAACCATAGTGATCGGGGAGACTCCGGAGAGTCCTCGAGAGGAAGCGGCTTGAGAGAGAGCTCACCTTTGATCAAGCGTGATCGGGTCCTCAAACGGAGCCGTGGGATATCGGTGGATATCCAACTTTGAGTCATACATCGTTTGTCTCTTGTCTCCTTTACTTATTTCATTTCATACTTGCACTAATTTCTTCTATATCTCTTGTAGAAGTTGAATTGCTTGTTTATCACCCTTGCATCCTTAACATTGATATATTCACATGGGGTGTGTATGCTTACATGAAAGACTAGCGTAATAGGACTTATGCTTGCGAAAATCTGATTACTATAATTTCGCATTAGGATTAAGCCAAATTCGGAAGTGATTTTTAAAAGCCTATTCACCCCCCCTTAGGCGATATCTTAGTCGTTAAGGTCATTTTAGTTTTTCTCTCCGATTTTGGCCAATCACAGATAGGTATGCGACGTCCACCGCCGTCGTCATCGCGCCTGTACTCCGGCATCAACATCGACTCTCCTCCGGCCGTCCCTTCTTCCCCGACATCATAGTGGACACCAAGTGTGCCATCTTAGGGACGTCTTCAAAAGTCGCTGCCCCGCTAAACCATCTGCACGTCACCTTCACGCCAGATCCTCGTCGCCATCACCAAGTACATGTGCTATGCCATCAAGCATCAGACTGTGGCTACGCTCGTTCCCTCGGGCCGCAACACCGCCGCCTATGGTCATTGTCGTCCAGCTGCCGTGGTGCCTCTCCAGGTGCATCACCACCACCGGTGGCTCCTGCCACCTCTCCAGGTGCATCATCGCCACTAGTGGCTCCTGCTGCTGCATCACAATCATCGTTGCGCTCCGTTGACTCCACAGGCTACCAGTGCGTTATCTCCCTCGACGCGGCATCATCGCCCATCGACATGCGCTCATGGTCTTCGTCACGCTATTCAGGTGCCTCTGCGCGTCATCACCTCTTCCTCGCCTACCGTTCGTCCTCTAGTCCAACACATACATGTCTGCAATGCTGCGGTCTGGTTTTTATCGCATGCTCCCATGCACTTTTTTTATTTTTATCATCGTCGCACTGGAACTGCGTCACATCGACAGTCTCTTCTCCACCACTCTGCGCATTGCAATCATTGTCGCATGCTCTCCCTGTTGTTGCGGCTTCTACAACACTCCAAGCATGGTTGCATGACATGTGTTGGTCCATGTCTTGGTGCATTTGATTCTGGTAAAATCTATGTGTGCCTTCATTCCCAACGCATCTCCGGTTCTAGAAAAACCGGTACGCTACTTCATCTATGATGGCTTCAACTACATCATCTTCGGCATCGACTTCTTCCTCGACGATTGCCTCGATCGCGTCATCATCTTCTTCATAGTGTTTCTTTGCGCCCAGCAGCTTCCAATGCGGCTACCTTGACTACGGCAACGCCAACTTCAGCTACATCGACCACAACAACCTCTCGCACGGCTACCTCGACAACGGCTACGATGTCCTGACTGTTGGCTACCTCAACATCGGCATAAAGGGCTATCATCCGTTTGAGGAACTCGTTGGTTTCCACTAAGCATCCGCGACACTCCCGCTCCGACTGCGGGGAATGTCTAGACTATATCTGGTTATTACATACTACACAAAAGTATGATAGAATTTTTAGTGATTCGATTTTATTTCTAGAAGCTTCTTATACCCAAATCATACACTCTGTATATACTCACTTTCGAGGCTACATACGAACCTTCCAACGCGTTGTGGCGTATTCATCCTCGATTCCGGTCTAGACGGTCGAGGGATTCTGGTTTCGCGACCAAATCGAGCTGCCTAGGTGACGGCGCGGCTCTAACTCCTCAAGACACCACACCAGGACCTTCTCATTTCCTCCCAACGTTTGCTGCTTATGTTTAGTTAACCGGATCCGATGGGGCACCGGCGATCGATCACAGTTACCCGAGGCGATCATCATCGAAGAGATACTCGTCTGGTTGCTGGCCAAGGACGTCCTCCGCTGCCGCGCCGTCCGCATGTCGTGGCGCAGTGCAACCTCCATTGACAAGTTCATGCGCGACCACCACCACCGCCAGCCTTGGCTAGTTGGCTCCCCGTCTTCGACCGCTCCGACATCTACCGCCTCGACATGAACACGTGGAGGCAGGAAGGCCACTTCGTTGTCTTCCGTGAAGCCGGTGCGGAGCCTCCCATCAAAAGCTCTGCCCCTTCCTCTGGTACGCCAGCTCCCTTGTCCTCCACGCCGTCCGTGATGGCCTCTTCATCGTGTCCAGACCCGGGATCTACGTATGCAACCCGGCCACCCGCGGGTGTGCTCCTCTAACGCAGCCTCGAGCTCCATTGGGTTTTCGTTCCCACGTAGCCGGCTTCTACAGGCACCATCCATCCGGAGAATACCGGGTGCTCTACTTTGTCTGCAGGTTCTCGTCCGACTACAACGGTAACAATTACGATACAGCTGGTTCCTACGTCCTCACAGAGGGATCTGACCAGCCGAGGCGCATCATGTGGCCAACACTGTCGTCGCTTTCCGTGGAACAGGCGTTACTCGAGAGGCTGCTATACTCCTCCGATCGTCCACCAGCCCACCACCGCGCGGCAGCCTGCACTGGGAAATGGGAGGACGAGGCTGCAGTGTTGCCAGCGACATATTGGTATTCGACACAGCAGTTGAAACATTCCGATGGATGTGCAGTCCCGCGGCTGGGCCTGTTGTTGTTTGAGACGGATGGCATGCTTGCTTTGACCAGCTTCACCTTCGGTCACAGCGCCGCTGCTGACGGAGGTAGTATGGATGTTTGGATAGACACTATCGATATTTGCGTAATGCAGGACTACGAGGCCGAGACATAGGCCTTCAAGTCCCGGATTAACTTGGTACCGAATGGAGGTTTTGATTATACCCCTAAGGTGGCTGTACTCAACGATCGTGAGCTGCTGATCCAGTTTACTAATTCGTGTGTTTTGCGCTATGGTGTTGATGGAGTGGAAATCGAAGGGAACGCAGTAAAAGTACCTCAGTCGCCATCGCCTCCAAGAGAGCACTATTCCACTTCCATTCCCTGAGATGCAAGAAGATGAACCTCGATTCGCCATTTATGTGGCTCGACGGTGCTTTGAATTATGGATAACTAGTTAAGTGAAGTTCTTGTACTAAAAAAATTTTGGTAGTCACCAAGCACCCTAGATCAAAACCGTATCGGCTGATGTAAAGAGTTGTGACAGACTCTGCTTTATGGCTTTATAAACGTCTTGACCCCACACATTATGTGTGCCATTCGATTCGAACGAGGAGGCATTAGGTGGTTTTTCCCACGATACTATGATAATAACGATCTTTTTGAAAAAAGAGAAACACAGTACGAAGATTCACGGTTCACTACCTCATGACACGGTTAAGATAAAATAGTCTAAAATTTATTTCCTTCCTCAATTACATGCTAAACAGTCTAAACAAAAGCTACTATCAGCCATAGTACAAATAATTTCTGGATAGACATTGCATAACCCATAACAGAAAATAAATTCACATTTCATAAGCTGTTCAAGCGAGATGAGCTTATTATGATTTTTTGACATCGAAACTCCCATAAATAATTAAGTTTAAGCTGACTATATATAAATCTAATCCGAGGAGGAGTCTAATGATCGTAAGAAGAGACCACTTGACCAGGAAGCTTCCTATTCCCGTATTGCACAGAACCTGCGCCGCGGGCGGGAATGGATAGGGACGCCGACGTGTCGATCCACACAGGCTAAGCGCGCAGCTGTCTCTCCCGACCAAGTTTTGTCGGGACCAAAACGCGCGAGAAAGTCCAACGTGGAAAACGACGGCAAATTAACCGCGATCCAATCGTGCTGTTCACCCGCTCCTTCCGCAACCCGCCGAGCGCAACCAACCAAACCTCTCCCTCTTCCCCAATATTAACCCACCCCCACGCGGCTAAGCTACCTCCCACCATTCCAGATTCCACCAAGCAATCAACACATCCGGAGCTCTCACAACTCGATCGCAATTCGCGACTCATCTCAATCCATTGGTCGATCTCGCGGCTCCGTTTCTTGGCACAAGCCGCGCAAACATGGCTATCGTTGGAGGAGGAGCACTGCTGCGCATGCCGTCGACGTCGTTGGCGCCGGCGGTGGAGCCGTCGCCGCGGCGGATGGCACCATCGTCGGTCAGGTGCAGCTACGCGCGCGGAGCGACCACGGCGGCGAGGCAGGCCGGCGGGGGCGGCAGGCTGGGGCAGGAGAACCACTACCGGACGCTGAGGCTGGCACCGGGGGCCACCAGGGCCGAGGTGAAGAAGGCCTTCCGCCGCCTCGCGCTGCAGTACCACCCGGACGTGCGCGGGCGGGAGAGCGACGACGACGGCAGCAGCGGCGGCAGCCTGGATTTCCAGAGGATCAACGTGGCGTATCAGGTGGTGATGAGTAGCATGAGAGAGGCCGAGGAGCGGCTCGAGTACTGGCGGCTCCGGTACGGGCTCGCCGACGAGGACCTCGACAGGTACAGGTGCTACCTCAACGACGACGACGACTGGTTCGACCTGTGATCGATGAGACCACCGAGCTGCGTGACCTCTGTGATTGGCATTCATTTCTTCTTGCCATGTTAGAGGCAGGCAGCACTGTAATTTGTTTGCTTGTTTGTATGTGTCGCAGCACTGTGTCTACTTCTCCCCTATTTTATTGTAGGAGAAGGGATACAGGATTACAGCATGCTAACATTTGTTCTTGAAAATGATACGTTATTGTGCATAAGAAGACACTTGACGAATCTGAATCGTGACTGCATTCTGAATGCCTCGATTGATGCTCCATTCTTATACTCATCAGCGAGTGATTTTCTGTGTGATAAAAGTGTCCCTGTTTCTGCTCCATGGAGAACAGTAGCAGCTCCGCCTCTGCAGTGCAAGACAAGGTTGGAACTTGGAAGGGACCAAGGGTGAGTTTGGCCAAAGAGACGAGGTGGATCGGTTTGGGCTAGGTTGGTAGCGTCGTAGCGATAGAGATGGCGCGTATCACGTGCATCTGAATTTGTGGTACACGATGCACCCCGGCTTACAAACACCCATTAAAAGCTATTCAGAATTTTAAAACTTTATACATCTATTATATCATAAAACTTTAAATTCAAATTCGACCTTTGGAGCAACGGAAAAGACGGATTTTGTGTTATTGGGCTCAATTTACAGCCCAATTTGAATTAACTGTTATTTACACTAGTGTTTACCTTTTTTATTTCTTGAGCCACGAGTGAAAATTGGATTTTAAATTATATGATATGGTACATGTATATTATGTCTACCTTCTCGATTTTTTATTTTATATGATGGCTTTTAATGAGTGTTTCTGGCCCGAGGTGCACCACAAGAGCGGATGCACTAGTTCCTGTTTATTTAGGTGGATGAAATGAGTCAATTTTATATTTAGTTCAAAATAAGTTAAATAAAATTAATTAACTAAATTATATTCCATTAATCATAGTTAATGAGATACTATGCAGCACACTAACAGTTATTAATGCAAATTTTGGGAGAAAAGTTACTAAGTAACAAAAACAACAGTAATTATCATTAATCAATACACTACCACCTATCAATCCTAATCTTATAGTAATAATGACTAATAAGACAACATGTTATATCATAATCATTGCAAATGATTATGATTAGACAAATATGATAGTTGTATCCAACCAAAAAAGCCAGATTACTCCATCCAACATATTTGAGAAATATTCTTCAAAGTTGATCGGGTCTATCTATGCCATCATTCAATCAAGCAAACAGAATAAGAGACGGACTAAAAGAAGATAGATTGCTCTATCGTCTCTACCCGCATCTCTCCAACCACAAGCATCCTTAGACTACTTTTGTTATTTGTTCTGCATTTGACATGTTTGGGAATCCATATCATTAAACACAGGCATATTAGAGAAGAGAAAGAGAAACGTGAGTGGTTAATAAACACGTACGCACTTTTCATACATGTCTTATTCGGTAAATCCATTTGCTATTGTTAGCACAAGCTTAACAACATGTTGTTCAGTTCCTTTGGAAAGGAGAGATGAAAAATCTAGCATTGCCTTTTTGGATCGATCGATCGAGAGAATTTGTTAGTATTGGTGAGTGGTGGCTTGCACATCACTTTGAATTTTCGGGGATACTGGTTGTTCAATTAAATAGGCAATGTAATTGCGTAGAAAAAACTGCAGACTTCCGATTTGTGTGGATATAAGCAATTGAGAATACAGAATCACAAGTTTCAAAACAAGAAATACAGAATCATACAAACCAGTTCATATCAACGTTGACTGGTAGAATTTGATCACGTCACTGTTCCTGAGCTGGTGGGTTGGTAGAGTTTCATCGGGAACGATCTACATACCCACGTGCCGCGTGGAGGAGTCACGCAAGGGGATCGCTCGTCTGCCCTTGGTTTAACCGGAACAATAACATTGTCTCTGGATATTCCCCACCGTCCTATATCAAATCAAAACTCCCAGGTAGAAATGTCAAATGAATAGATACAATTCGGTGTTGTTTCCATCGCGTACGACCGTAGAAAATCACCCCAAGTCTCACCCGCACATAGAAAAGCTGAGTTTTTCTAAATATTATTTTTTTTATTTAGAAATTTCAGAAATAATACCACATTCAAAAAAATAAAACTAGACTCAATCGCCATGGCCGGTGGCGATTAGAACGCAACCGCCACGCTTCGTGGCGATAGGGAGCCAATCGTCAGCCACACCGATGATATTAAGTGTTATCGCCATGCAATCGCCATCCCTGGTGACGATAGGCAGTTACTCTCCGTAACCGTCAGGACCCAGGGCGCTATCGCCATAAGCCATGGTGATAGCGTCTTGTCTATATAATCAGAGGGGGCAATTGCCACGTCCGCTGGCGATTTAAGCCCAATCGACATCTCCTGTGACGATTACGGTCAATCGCCACATGGCTTGACGATTCCATACTGAATCATCGGTGCGGCTGGCGATTGGCTCCTATCGTCACAACGTGTGGCGGTTACACACTAACCGCCAGGGTTGGTGGCGATTGAGGCAAGTTTTACAATTTTTTTAAATATGATATTATTTATGTAATTTCAAAATAAAAAATAATATTTAAAAAAAGAGCTCTAGAAAAGCACCCCAAGTCTTACCCGTGCATTTTGCAGCCGTTGGTCACTCTTACACCCTGCTTGGCTCCTATGAATTAAATTTGGTTCATTCAATTGGACTCTAAATCGTAATACGATAGAATTTAAATTTGATTTTAGAAAATTTCAATCTTATTCTTTTTATTTGGATGCCACATTGGTTTTTCATCTCATAGAAGTTGGGCATTTGGTATTTCCAGTTTGCATCCACACCAAAAGATCTTCACGAATCAACCGACATTTGTTGAAAACTATTCGTCGTGTAAAGGAGCTAGACGAGCACATGGGCTCATAGGTTCGTAGAAGCAGCTTTCGTATAAATTCGTTTTAGAGATCAACCTTGCGTTTACATATCATAATGTTTTCACTAATTAGCTGAGATTTGTCGAGCTGAGTCAACGTGTAAAAGAGCAACTTTTTTGCATAGTACTGGACCTAGGAGAGCACACGAACTCGTAGGATTGTATCTTTCACAAAACTTTGATATTTTAAACTTAAATATCGCGTTCACATCATAAATCTTACGAAATCAACCAAAATTTGTTCAAGATGATTGAGTATTCAGAGAAGCGACTGGTGGGAGGGTTAAATGTGCAGGTAGGCCCGGTCATCAATCTTACAAGTCACTAATTCCATCTAATTAGTCGGTGAAAGTAAAGCACACTGATTTGGTTATGCTTTCGCCCTTGGAATTAGGGTTTGAATTGATGATTCTAATTCTCGTGGCAGTCTAATTTACACGTATGTTACTACTATACAGCCAATTTCAATACTTCAATTCTATGCTCAATTTTTCGTGAAGGTAGATGGAGCGTTAGGCTATTTAATTGGTTTCAGGGTTAAAGAGTTATGTTAAAGACTTATCCCGTATACACTCTTAGATTAAAGATGGGTAAGTTAATTCGATCAAAACTTTTTAACCTTCTTAACCTAGTTCTTGGGATCACAATTAATGGTGGAATAAGCTAACTCGCCATAACTATACTCCCAAACTTCCTTTTCTCCTGTTGCTAATCAAGTTAGTTACTAATATAGGATATATGTTAAACTAACCTAGTGAACTTCAGATTGCTGTACCATTGACCTAAATATATTTTTATGGTTAAGGACATCGATCTCTAGTAGCAGAGAAAATAGTTGTTTGATAGCTCTGTTAAACGCTAAAATTGGCCAACATACTCGATGTCTATCTCTTCACAGTGTGTTGGTTCTTGTACAAGATAATACATTGCATGGATTTTCTCCCATGTTCTCTCGCTCTACCTATTATCAAAATACTAAGTAATTCTACGACGTCACACTGTTGCATATCTCCAAACCCGTCGCGATCGGAGAAACTTCTTCAACAGTGCGTGCCCCGCGGGAACGGATATGGACGCCGAGCTGTCCGTCCATACGTGTGGCCGGCCCAAGTTTCGTCGGGGACCAAAACGTGCGACAACTGCCAACGTGGGAAACACCGGCTTTCCATCGCATCGCAGACTAACCGTAGCCGAAACATGCAGCTCACCTCGCTCCTCCCGGAAACCCGCCATGCCCAACCCACCCAACCGTCTTCTCTTCCGGGCCTATATAAACCCAACACCACGCGCGGCTAGCTCCCACCAAACCGTCAGCACGTCCCAGGCTCATTTCAACTGATCAATCGATTTCGTGGTTGCGAGGTGTGTCTTGGCATGTGCGTTATGGCTATCGCAGGAGTAGTGCTGCGTGTGCCCTCGACGTCGGCGCCGGCTGTGGAGCCGCCGCGGCGGAGGGCACCGTCGACGACGGCGAGGCGCGGCGGCGCGGCGATCAGGTGCAGCAACTCCGTGGACGGCCGGGCAGGGGCGGCGGGGGCGGCCGGGGGGGTTTCCGAGGATCACTACCGGACGCTGAGGCTGACGCCTGGGGCCACCAGGGGCGAGGTCAGGAAGGCCTTCCGCCACCTCGCGCTGCAGTATCACCCGGACGTTTGCAAGGAGAGCGACAGCGGCCTGGATTTCCAGAGGATCAACGTGGCGTACCAGACGGTGATGAGCAACATGAACGAAGCCGAGGAGCGGCTCAAGTACTGGCGGCTCCGGTACGGCCTCGCCGACGAGGACCTGGACAGGTACAGGTACTACCTCAACGATGAGGTCGACGACTGGTTCGACCTCTGAACGAAGAAACCAACGGACTGCGTGCATATGACCGATTTTTTTTAGCATACATGGATACACCCACCACGTTGATCTCCACAGATCTTACTTAGCATTCATTAATTCGTCTTGTCTTGGCATGACAGACGCACACTGTAACTTGTGTATGTCGCAGCACTGTGTGTACTTCTCCCCTGTTTTATTGTGGGAGAAGGGATAGAGTTAATCACAGGGTGCAAGATTTATGCTTGGAAAAGATATCTTTATATTGTGACTAAAGCCATTTGACGGATCTAAACTTTGATCGCATTGTGAGTACCTATATTGAATGTTGACTCTTGATTCACCAGCGAGTGACTCTGCATGAACCTTTCGCTGTTTTCTGTTCTGTGGGAGGACAGTAACAGCTCCGTTTGTCTCCCTGACCATCTGAGAATGTGAGATTGAGATGATGCGGCCGCGTAAATTCACTATTTTTTGTATCACTGATGTGGTAATCGTGTGGCGCAATTTTTTCTTCATAAATGACTCATCAAGCGGCTCCATTTTGTCTTCAATGCTTCACGGTGAAAAGAGGAGAACGGAACGTAACAGCATTTTTCGTTGCCATCGTCAGTAAAGTCAGACAACATCATCAGCAAAGTCAGATAACGGGCCACTCGACGTCCATTGCACGCTTTTGCTTTTGGTGCATCCAGTGCACCCGATCCAGGTAGCCTCTTATTAAAAAATTATGTAAAAAATTGAGGGTAGAAACAACGTGTATGTATCATGCTATAAAATTTTAAATTTAAATTTGACTCACATATCAAGCAATAAAAATGGTAAATCTAGCTAACTAATAGATATTTAAGTTGGGTTGCTAATCTAACCTACTATCACTGTTACCGTTAGATTTATCTTTTTCTCGAGCTATGGGTCAAATTTCTTAGGGGCACTGGCCAAGCATCACGTGGACCTTAGTTTGGTGGCCTTTTGTAATTCTACCTGACTCTACAACATTCACATAAGCATAAGCAATTCCAGACAAAGGAAAAAGTAAATTGCGCCGGAAGTCCTTGAATTTGGCACGTGGGATCATTTTAGTACCATAACTTGTAAAACATGTATTTGACCTTCCAAATTTGGTAAAATGGTTCACTGGTGGTCCAAATCAGCCAATGAAAAAACCACATAGGATAAAACGCTCATGTGGCATGCTGAGTTGGTTTAGGGGCACCCAGTGGATCCTACTCTTTGCAAAAAAGTCCTTCTCTCCTTCATCTCATATAGTACCTGTTCACCCACGTAGGACCAAAAATGCCGACACTTCTTCCCTTCGTAGTTCATACTGCTCAAATATGTTCTTATCTTCCTCCTCCATTCTCGAGTTGTATCAGCGAGGGTGAGATGGGGTTGCGCCAACGCAACAGTGACCTTGATATGCGTGGCTCGGACTTCATCAATGTCGCCGCTGACGAGGTGCGGCCGTGCGGGCGACCGAGGAGGCACTAGCCTTTGTGGACAGGAACGTCGAGAGGAACTGGGTCGGCTATCGCCGGGAGTGGGCAAAGTTTTCCTGTGGCAGTGTGCGGAAGGCAGAGAGATCCGTTCGGAGGATGAACTCACGATCAGTTCTTGAAGATTGGGAAGGGATTGAAACAATTTTGGATGATTTGAGATTGACAAATAGAAGAGGAGCTCACCAAAACTACGATGCCTACCGTGCCGGCAAACTAGCTAGTCCGTTTCAACAGCGTCTGGGAGCTACGGCAGTTCTCGTTGGTATCCTACTACGACGACCACAGTAGCTGGCGCAGCCGGTGCCGCTGGCCTCCCGGCGCAGGCGTACACGAGCTGTGGCTACGCCGCCTTTCCAACGACATCATTCCACTTGTGGCAAAATCAATTAAGGGATGAACTGAACTTACAGGATGGGGGGTCGCCGTTGGCGATGCGCTAGATATCGGGCTGCAAGTTCTCGTATGTGACAGCGGGCACCTTGGCACGGTCTGTGGCGCCGGCGAGGCCGCACCAGGCGAGGTACTTGGTCTTAGCGTTTCTGAGGCGCGATGGATCATCATAGCCGGGTTGTGGTGACCTGGGCTGGGTGCATGTGGATTGTTCGGGAAAATGGCTGGACGGACGAAGTGCACAGGCAAGGAGAGAAAAGACCATGGAGAGGAGAAAATAAAAATATAGGGGTGTATTGTAAAAAATAGACCAGCTTAACATGCCACGTGGGCGTCTTTTGCCACATGTGCTTATTTGGCTTATAGGTGAACTACTTTGCCAAGTTGAGAGGGCTAAATTCACGTTTTACAAGTTGTTGTATTAAAATGACCTCACTTGACTCCCAATAAAGTTTACTCAAAGAAAAAGAACACGAATTTATGTATTAGTTTGCATTGCTTCTTTTCGTTATTTTTAACTCCACTATATAAGTTTTACTTATGTGCATTGGCCCAATTGATTTGGTGACTACGTGCAATGAAACACCTGAAGTATCCTACGTCACGGATATATGCCCCAGCTAGGCCCCGTTTGGATGCAAAGTTTCTTTAGAGTTTTCTTGGAATACCATGGTTTTTTTAAAAATCATAGTTTTAAATACTGTTTGGATCTAGTAAATATTGCAGTTTTACAAACTGTGGTATTGCAAATACTGTGGTATTTACAAAGTATTAAAAAATCTACCCTAGACCTCTTTTTTCTAAATCAACGAACGCTTCTCTCTTGTTCACCGCTTTCTTTCTTGATACTGTATGGTTTTGAAGCCTTGACACACAACGTAATTAGTACACAAGCCTGTATGCAAATATTGGGTGTTTCGTCGCGTTTGATCTGCAGGTGATATGTACTCCTTTTTGGCTCAATCAACTAACGTACGATGCATCATGATAGCGAAACTAGGACTTCCAACTGCAGCAGTATCGTGTGGTTCTCTTGGCTTCACGTTTTTTCTCGTTAATTGCATCTTTAGAATTTTTCCAACCGTTAATTACCGTACATTATTTTTAAAACGAAAACAAAATACTCTATTAATACCACATTTCCAAACACAGCTTGGTTTTTACCAATACTGTAAAATACTATAGTATTCAAAAACTGTGGTATTCTATGACTACAAGTTATAATACTTTAGTTTTCAGAAACAGTGGTTTTCTAAATACTTTGTATCCAAACATAGCCTAAATTTCTTAGGTAGCTTGATTGCATAGTTTGCTATCCTTGGTGATTGTTGCTCTGTTATTTTTCTTATCTCATCCTTGAATGGTCAGTTTTTCTTTCCAAATAACAGTTTATAGATGAAAATTGTCATCCTTCCATGTTGACAACGACGCACAGGGTTTCATCCAAGTTACAACAAATCTTATCCTGCAATATATCAAGTTGTAGATGCTTGCAGGAGATTCCCAATTTTTGGCAAGGATCTTTCTAGAGCCAAAGCTCCTCGGAGGCTGTGGTTAGTTATTCCCTTCTGTCAAGAGTTCTATTGTGTTCCCTAGTTTGCTATCTTTACTATTATATAAAGGAAACAAAATCCAATTTAGATCCTAAATTTTGATACCAGGTCGGAGTTCAATCCGAAACAACAAAATCAGATATTTTTTACCATCAACTTCAAAAACCATTCATTTTGCACTGTAAAGTGGTCTTAAGAGCGGTTTTGCTAACATTCAATATGACGTGTACGATTTGCCTGATGCGGTACATAATGCGGTTGATGACATGGATGGTGTGAAGCAAAAGCAAAATTAAAATCCAGGAAATTTAGAAAAATGTAAAACATAACATTATTTTTTGGGAAATTTGGAAAATAACTCATAACTTTGGAAAAAAATCAAAAGTTAAAAAACTGAGAATTTACAAATTATCTATTTTTCTATTTTTATGATTTTGAATTTTTAGAAAAATAAAAGGAGAAAAACAATAATTTATTTTGGTTCTAAAGAATGTAAAGTTCATGTTAAAAAGTTTCTATAATTTTTATATCTAGTTTGATATTTTCTATGCACACATTGAATTTGTAGGATTAAATCAAATGCAAAATCATATATATTTTTTGAATTTATGGATGTCTCTGAATTGTTGATTTTATTTTTTACATCAAACCGTCCATGTTATCAGCCAGGTCACGCCACATCAGGTCCATGTCATACGCCACATCAGGTCCATTTCATATGCCACATCAGCAAAACCCACCCTCAAAACCAGCTTAGGGTTTTAAATGATCCGGTTTTAAAAGTTCAGGTCCAAGATTTCCGGTTTCGTAGTTTGGGGTCTAACTTAGATCTCACATCGGAGTTCAAGGTCCAATGGACTTTTTCCTTATATAAATAAGAGTTGGTGGTGGTGATAGTGGTAAGTCACATTCCTCACCTCTATTTTTCACATTCCTAAAAAATCTCTAACAAAAAAAATAAACTAACTAACTTAAATATAATAAAAATTTTAACAAAAATTAACCACCACCCTAAAAATCTCTAACAAAAATGCAGTATGAGATAGGAAGCCCGCTGGATGTGGATGCGAAGCCCATGGGTAGGGTTCATGGACATTGATCGAGCAAGGTACGTAAGTGTGACGCTGGCTTGGAAGGAGTTTGACCGAGTATGACAGTGTTTCCAAGAGTGTGGAGCAGAGACACATGTTGACTTCTTCAATAATATAATTTTTTTCATCTGTAGTAAAACACAAATATTTAGCTAGTTTAAACAAACTGCCACTATGATTTTCTCGAGGGCAGGGTTGGTGGTGACTATTGACTTGAATAACACCACTTGTTCTTTCTCGATCTAATAATGCCATCACTCATTACTGGCATAACATCATTTTTTGTTTTTATCTAATATTGCATCTTTTGCATAGTTTCAGTTTGCATATGCAACACTGCGTCACGAAAGAGCAAAATATTTTCTTAACATAAAACATATACTGTCGTAAATTTAGTTTCATTCTCTAGTAGGCTTTCAGGCTTTAGTTGCAGAAGACATTACGGATTGCAGCTATCTTTTGTCCTACCTAACCTGTCATGTTTCCACCTCCAATTAGGGAGGGTCCAAATGTTGAAGATCCCTCCTTTCCTCAGCCACGTTTCCCTGGAAAGATGGCTGATATAGGAAGCTCTTCAAGTTCATTGCTGCAAAATGCAAATATTGCCAGAGCTTGCTTTCAACTATCATGAAAAAGTTGACAGCAAACCGTGAAGGATATGCAAACTGTTAGCTGTCAACTTTTGGACGAACCAGAATAATTTGTGCATTTGTGAGTCATGAAAAACCTTGACAATTTCTGCTTTTTTAAATTTTAACGGGTTGATTACGGCTTTCCAGAGAAAAGGAGAAGGATTTTGTGGACTGGTGGGCCATCAAATGGTCTTGTCCCTCTGTTCTTTGCATGGAGAATTGGGTTTTTTTTTGTCTATTTGGAAATTTTTGTGCCAATGGTAGATAATAGATAGCTCAAGTGCCGTTGACTGTATATAGCAGATCTAGGGACGTGTATGTCCGTATGTATATGCTTCATGACAGTGTCAGGTCTCATGTGAAATATGATGAATATAAGAATGGTTTTGCAACCGAGCAAGCGGCTATTTTCAATCTGTCAACACTTAAATTTTTTGCTTACCCTTCCTCCTTTTGAAGCATTCTTCCTCCTCGAACTCGAAGCCTTCTTCCTCCCGCTTGATTATTGCTACGTGCTGCCCTTTTTCTCGAACTCCGGCAATCTTCCTCCTCCTTTGACCATGCCGTTTTCATTGCCGACGCCACTGCTGCAAGGTTAGGGTTCGGATGGGAGGTTCAGGTAGGGTTTCTCTATGTCCCTGGGCTTAGAGGGATGTCCAACAGGGGGACGGTGGACCAGCGGCAGTGGTGGCTAGTTAGGACAGGATGGTGAGGCGGCGCGGCAAAGCTGCCGGCCCCAAGCATGGCAGGACGGCCGGTGGGTGTAGCTTGCGGGCGGTTCGACGAGGCGAGAGAGGAGACAGAGGCAGTGGTTGAGATTAGGAGGGAGGAAAAAAGGAGAGAGCAGGCGACATAGGTGGCTCGTTGGCGTGACACCGGTGTCAACGAGGCCTAGGTGGTGGCGTGCAAAAGGGAAAGGGGGTGACGACGACGGCGACGGTGCATCGATGGATTCAGTGGAAACCGATGCGTGTGTGAGAGAGAAGAGGAGGGTGGGGCTGGTTTGTTAAGCCGAGAGAGTTATTCTGACCGTTAGATCTAAATTCTATGTTGTAATAAATGTGACTATTGATCAAAGAACTAATTAGACACGGAATCACCGACGTACTTCACGTGTCATGGGCTCATGTTCCAAATTGTTATGAATCTAATGATCACCATGGGCAAACCTATCCCGAATTCATAATGAATACCCAAATTGTTAGGGTGTCTGGAGCACATATGAAAGGTCGTCTATATAAAGCATCATTTCTCATCTTTCTAAAGCACCCGTCCAAGTTGATTAGAGAATATCCTCTCATGGGTAAATTTTAGAAATTTATTAACATCTATGTCGATATTAAAATACATCTGGCAAAAGACAAGAGAGAGTAACTCAAATGAAGACTAAAACTCAGTTTATAGTTGTTGAACTTTGATGTGCTGAACTGATTTTATAATCTGCTGTGGAAAGGTAGTTGCGTAAATAGAAACAAATTAGTTAACCAAATGATAAATTGTTAAAAAAATAATTAGTCAAACGGGATTATTATAATCCACCATATTGTCAAATACAGCTTAAGGGTGCAAACAATATATTTAATATAGTATTCTTAGGGTGTCTCCAATGCAGATTGTTATTTGATTGTTACTTAAAGACTCAACACAACCATATTACCAAGCACATGTATAAGAAACTAAGTAAATACCTAAGACCACGTTGCTTTTCCAAAATTATCAAAGAACCACACTTTAAGAACTTGTATCAGAAAATTACTGGAAGGAGATAGAGAGAGGAAGAGGGGCATTCTTTTTGCGTTGCACAAACCACACTTTTAAGGACGGCAACAAACTGATAAGTGTGGTCCACTTGGCAGGAAAACATCTTTCCCGATGCTATTATGATGACATGGACTGAGTTTTCACGTGGACGAATTGGACATATTAAATGTCTAGCGGGTTGAAGCACCATGAAAAGGAGCTTGCCATGTGATGCCACAGGGGCATCACACGAGCAGGAGGCACATAAGCATTTTGTTGGCATCATGTCACAAGAATGTAAAGCTTGATAGAGAATTAAAGTGTTGATCAGATGGTTAGCGATGTGGTTGTGTGTCGGGGCCTGGAATCGCACCTGACTTAGGGAACGAAATTCCATCAAAGACCGAGAAACCACATAACGTGGACACATGTTACCTCGCGTGTATCCGCCATTACGGGTCCGACACCGAACCAGCATCGCATACGAACTCCACCTGACCACCTGGTCGTATGTCTCACTGTTGGTCTAGCCGGCCAGAAACAGATATCATTCGATAAGCCAAATACTATTCCGAACACCCTGTAGGGAGGTAACACCATTCAGCTGCGATGAGACTTGCAATCGCAAAGAGGAGCCTGGTGTTCGTGTCCACACCCTAACCCAATCGACCGAAGCATGACTGGTGGGTCACCCGAAGGCCCAACACGACACCTACACCCTGCCCAGCTGGAATTCGCATCTCAGCTGGCGGGTCACTCAACTTCACGATCGCTAGACTCACACAGAGGAATGAATATTAACTCTCTACCGTCGTTTCATACATTTCATCCATACACGCACAGTGTATGAAACGACGTGGTGAACAGCTTGATAAACATAACACAAGCTCTACAGAAGGATTTAGCAGATAAATAACACATTCCTTATATATGGGCAATTACTTATATTACAATCAAGGACCTGCAGGTCGTAAGAATCAATAAGATAAACAACGGAAGCAATAAGAAAAGCGAACCCGATGGTCCGGAAGACCATCAATAACCTAACAGATACCCACAAGATCTTTTAGCTGGAGAGGCAACAAATCGAGCAGGAAAACACGATATTCATCACCACTAAGCTCACCTGTGGAAATGGAATTTCCTGTGAGTACTTTCGTACTCGCAAGTTGCTACTTATTCCAATCACTTGCACCCGGCATGGGATGTTGGACAACCCCACACCATACATTTCCAACTAAACATAACATGGCATTGACGAGAAATAAAGATCATGGCAGCAGCAGAAATTCGGTAAATTACCCTAGTCATGCTAATAGATAGGATCAACATCAAGTAATATGGCTCATAACATAACAGAATTAACATCAGCCAACCCAACATTAGATCCAACTGATCAGTCATAATAAAACAACAGGAACTCTTGATATGACCCAACAGATCATCATCAACTAGTTCAATTTCAAACAAGAGGCCTTGGTTGGTCGATGACCTCATAAAGATTCTCTTGGTCCGGCTCATGAGGATGGCTAGTTCACCATGGGCGGGCACCAACCAGACATCAACTATGATCTTTGGCACAACCAACTGCCTCGCGGCTTTTCAGGGAGCATCAAGCGAGGGTTCACGGCTGTACCTCCAGTAAACTCGACGTAGGGCTCGAGCGACCCCAACATTGTACAGACGCCCTCCAACCATGCTGCCTCGTCTCTCATCTCACTTAAGAGTTCCAGTTAATTAAGGCATCGAATTATGATTCAAACATCCATAATCAATTAGTAGACAATAACAAACAGGCATTCAACACCCCAATCAGGTAGATAGATAATTGAAATTTTCAACAAGCAGCAGAGCTTGCTTGGGAGCTTGGCGAAGATATGCAAAAGGGAGTCGAACACCTTGAAGAGGCGAATCATATCTAGCAGAAGAAAAGCGACTATGATGCTATGCTTAATATGGCAAGATGAATGAGTGCAACTACGATGCATTTAAAGTGAAGCGCGAGGTTAACCTAAGCATGCTATGACTATCTCCTTATTGCAGCTTTAGCTTCAGTTAAGTTATATTGTTAACATGGATGAGTATGGTCCAAAGAGATATATGCACGATTTACATGACACTTTTAAAGAAGCCAGATAGGTTCTTACAGACTTAAGTGAATTGTCACGTATCGGATTGAAATGTATGATTCAATACTAGGCTTCAGAAAAAGACATGCATAAGGTCCATATGATGATGTAAACATGCCAGCTACGATCGTGTGGATTAAGGCAAGGTGTTATGGATTAAAAAAAAGGAAATTTATGATTTAATACTTTCCATACCGATGGCATGCCTGAGTTAATCTTTTAAAATAACAGGAGTAATAACAAGGATCGATTTCACAAATTCATTTAACATATATTCTACAAGGTTCATAAAAATTTCATATTTCAATTTCATCGTTAGCATGGTAATGTTAATTAATTAAGGTTGCATCTTCTAATTAAAATGGAATCTGGACAGCAGGGTATTTTAGCATTAACTCCTAAACGGTTTATCGGAATACGGCAATTGAGTACTAAAATCGAAGCTAGAATCGATGACTACGATTGATCTTTTATGCTCAACTTATAAAAGGTAAGGATAGGGCATCGAAATAAGCTCCGAAGCTCTCAGCCATGCATTAGACCTACACTAAACAACTATCGACAAGAGCTTTGTTGACTCCACTCGATCGCGTCTACCACATGCTAAGGGCAAAGGCCGCATAGGAGTTCTAAAACTTACCCTTGACGCATGCATCACAAGGTAATCGGCGATAATGGCATAAAAGGTCATGGATCGACATTGGCATGGCTCCATCTGTCGTCTTTAGGCATTCTGCCATCTTCTCTTCTACCGTACTTTCTTCCTTCCTCGCAGTCGGCATTGTCTTCTCATCACAGCCGGTCCAACGGTCATCGATGCGACGTGGCAGGGAGGCGGTGCGGTGGCCGCAGCGGTCGGGGAGAGGCGGCACACGGGGAGGGGATGGGGCGAGGTTGGGGCGCGGTGGAATATGGGGGGGGGACAACGGGGAGGGGACGGCAGCTCACCGGCGTTGGCGGGGACGGCAGCCGAGCGGCAGGAGGGCCACGGTGGCCGGCCGGGGAGACCGGCAGTGGCTCGCCGGCCACTGCCTTGAGCGGCGATGAGGAGGGAGGAGGCTGGGGAGGTCGGCCGTGGGTGACGGCTGCCAGCAGTGGCTCGCCGGCCACTGCCGCAGCGGCCTTGCCGGCGAGGGGCGCCGGAGGCGGCGGTGCCGGCCCCACCGAGCACCACCGGGATGGGGCAGCGGGGGTGGCCCGGAGGCGGAGGGAGGCGCGGTAGGAGGTGGAGGAGGAGGAGGATGGTAATCGGCCGGTGAGGGCGAGGCCGGGCGGAGGCGGCACCCGGCGACGGCTTCAACCGAGGGCGGCGGCAGTGGAGCGGTGCGCGGGCGAGGAGGTGGAGAGGCGGGTGGGAGGAGGAGACACCGAGGGCGGCGGCGGCGACCGGAGGAGAGGCGGTGGCCGAATGGGCTGGAGTGGCCAGCCCGTGGCCCCTGGCCCTTTTAGGG
The DNA here is from genome assembly GCA_019208055.1 of Stipa capillata. NCBI lineage: Eukaryota > Viridiplantae > Streptophyta > Magnoliopsida > Poales > Poaceae > Stipa > Stipa capillata. Next base: position 346,002 of record JAGXJF010005591.1, read on the forward strand.
TTAGGTTTTTTTTTAATGCTGGGCTGTTACATTGTGCCTCATATCTATCTGAGATTGACTTTATATGTCTTATAGAGACGAAATCTTTTCCAACCAATAGGCTCGTCTTGCGGGAAGTGTGTATGTCCTAAGGGTGCGTTTGGTTGGGGGACTCGGGGTGGATGGGATACGGCGATCTATTTATACGTGGTGAGATGATCCAGTTTTTTGTTTGGTTGAGTGGTGGGGTGGTCCATTTTTTGTTTGGTTGAAGGGGTGAGAGTGGATGGGGTGAACCATTTTTTTGTTTGGTTGGATGGGTTAGAGTGGATGGGTGAACCATTTTTTATGTTTGGTAACCTTGTGAAGATTATTACTCGCTATATTCCACTAACATATTATTGCAAATGTTAATATCCTCCAACTAACATATTATCACAGCAGCAGAGGGAGAAAATCTGAGAGAAAGAGGTGGCTCGGCCGTGGCGGTCGCCAGCAGAGGGAAGGGGATGGCGGCCGGGAGACCACAGAAACGGGATGGGGGCGGCGCGGGGAGTCCATTCCCGTGGTCACCGGAGTGCGGCGGTGCTCCGGTTGCCCCGGCGACGAGCGCAGGCGGCGGCGGCGGCGGCCTCGCGTGGGGGCAGAGCTAGGGCAGCGGAGGTGGGATGAGCAACACGGCCGGGGGCCGACCGGCATCGGTTTGGGCTCGGATCCGGGGCGGCACCGGCCGGAGGCGGGACCGGAGACCGGATGGGAGCGGCGGCGCGGTGGCCTGCTCGGCCGGGAGGTGCGGAGGAGGGCCGGCCCAGGCTGGCTGGCCGGCGGCGGGAGCAGGGGCGGAGGACTGGAGCTAGTGGCTCGGCTATGGGGGCGGCAGGACCTTCAGCGGCAGGGCGAACGGCAGAGGTGGCGCGGCGGCGTGGGAGGAGGTCGGCCGGCGGCGACCTGGCCGAGGAGGAGGGGGAAAACCCTCAGGCGAGCGGTGGCGCTGGGGGAGACCCGAGCGGGGTTGGGGGCGCGGCGCGCGGGGCGAGCAGAGGGAGGGCTCGAGGGCGGCAGTGAGGTTCCTTGGGGAGCTCAGCTCGGCAGGGAAAGAGCAAGGGGGGCGGGAGGTTCACGTCTTACGCGCGTGCGGGGCGGCCGTTGGGCCGCGCGAGTCGAAGAATTTGGCCGACTCGTGCGGTCCCGTATTTTGCCGGAAAGATTCCATTCGGGCGGCTGTGCCCGTTGCTCGAGTCGCCCAACCAAACGCGCTTATGAGGATCAAATACGGGCCGCTCCATCCCATCCAACGTGAGTACCTCAACCAAACGCATCCTAAGAAATGTTTATTTTGTGATACATGTTCTTAGGAAATGCAGTTCTATCAGTAGTTCGGTGAGGAGAATTAAAGTGTTCGAAATTTACACTAAGAAAATTTGAGGTAGTTAGCTAAAAGAAGGGCCATCTTATAAACGCCCCTTCCAAGATAGCAAATGTCTCATTTACATTTATTACCAATATTTACCCAGCACACAAGTCCTTCTCACGTCTGCGTTCGAGAAACGAAAAGGGAAAAGAGGAACAATCTTGCACACGAATCTCTCTTCCATTTTAACTCCACACCGCACAAGTCACAATTGCCGCAGCGCGCACGCAGATAGCCAATCACCAGTCGCGCAAACCCCACCGCCCCCACTACAAATTCCAGATTCCCCAGGGGCCCATCCGCAAAAGACCCCACAGCCCATCGCCGCGACCAATCACTCGCCGGCGCGCCGCGCCGCGCCGAGCCCGCCATGGCCGCCGCGGACGCCGTCAAGCAGCCGCTCCTCCTCCACCGCGCGTACCCGTCGCACGCCGCCTCGGCCTCCTCACCCTCCCTCCCCTCGGTCCCCGCCGCCGGGAGCCGCCGCTTCCCGGGCGGCCTCGACGTCCCCAACCTCAAGAAGCGCGGCGGCGGCACGCGCAGCTGGATCCGCGTTGAGGCCGCCACGGCCTCCGTGCAGACGCTGGAGGTCGACAAGGCCACCATGATGCGCCGCTGCGAGCTCCCGGCCCGCGACCTTCGCCTCCTCGACCCGCTCTTCGTGTACCCGTCGACGATCCTGGGGAGGGAGCGCGCCATCGTCGTGAACCTGGAGCAGATCCGGTGCGTGATCACCGCCGACGAGGTGCTCCTCCTCAACTCCCTCGACAGCTACGTCTTCCAGTACGCCGCCGAGCTGCAGCGCCGCCTCCTCCAGCGCGCCGAGGGCGATGAGCTCCCCTTCGAGTTTCGTGCGCTTGAACTAGCCCTCGAGGCAGCCTGCTCCTTCCTCGACGCCCAGGTACCCACGCGCCCCACAATTTCGTGTTTTCCCCTCTATAATCAATATATGCTTCTGCTGCGATTGCTTAGTCATGGTACGATGATTCCGTTCTATTGTGTGAATTTTCTACAATATTGCGCTTTAGTTGGATAGTTGAATTGAGGTGGGCTAAGTTCATCCGATGTTTAATGGAAAAAGGTGACGGCGTGGTGCCGAACTGCACAATTAGGGTCAATGTTTCTGATCCCCAGAAAAGAAAGGTTTGTTCCTCTCTACCAATTGGATCAAAATTTATCACCGATGGTTCCATTTTTGCCTCCTGCCTCCTTTTGGAGATCTACAAAAGATTTTAATGAATAGTCGGCATCAGTTTGCTGCATTTGTAATTACAAATTCAGGTAGTGGCAGTTTTGATTTTTTGAATTTTGAACAGTTTGTGGCAATATTCAGGTGTATTTTGCTAATGTAAGTTGGTCTCGGTGTTAATATATAGGGTTGTTGGGTTAAGTGATTAACAGGAAGATGTTGCTTTAAGAGCAGATTTAGCTAGTTTGGTGCAAATTAAATATAGAACAGAGTGTTGACAAAATAATGCAAATTAAGTATAGAACACAGTATTGATTTCTTCTTTCAAAAGTAACTACCTTTCTGTGTGCAGATTCTTTCTTCAGGTATTCGTCTTGATGTCTCATGCCCTTTATAACTAAAACACCAATGCTTTCTCCTATAATATTGACAGTAATTACCTTATTAATCTTCATTTTCTTAATTATTCTAAGCACAATAGACAAATTAATGCTCAGAAAATGGATCAATACCTCATATTTTTATACTCGAACCTTTTCTAACAAGGTATTTTACTTCCTGAACCAGATTTGTGCTATATGGTTATAGTTTTATTAGTTACTCAACTCAGGAGTTGTTTTGAGGCTATCATATGGGACCAGAGGCACTATCAGTAATGGGGGAAAAAGCCTATCTGAACAGTGAAGTGAGGTTATACAGAAATATGTGACAATAATTTTACTATTTTTCTTAGATCGCAAATGCTATTCTCATGTTTGAAAGTACATACTTAATTTAATCTTGATACAGAGTATGCTGACTACACCTAGCTGCCAATTTGAAACCTGATATGGTCATGGTCTTATTCAAGGCCTTGACAAGAAAATTAGAGCAGATTTAGGCTTTGCTTGGCATTATGATTTTCTAATAGCACTTTCAACCTATTATTTTTAGTATATAAATTATTAGCATTTTCATCCTGATATGTAGGGATTATAACAGTGAAATTTTACTAGAAAATCAATGTTCTTCACACTTGACAGAATAGCACGAGTGCACAACAATCCCTACCAGAGACTAGCTGTGTCAAACTGTGCTCAACTATATTTTGGGATGTATTATAGAAAGTGTTTTCTGTAACCTGTAATTGTGCTTTTTTTATTTAAAAAAGGTAGCCAATAATTAGTTAATGTAGGCGAGAAATACATGTTAATTTGGTTTCCCTTCAAAAAGCAACCACACTGCTAACCAGGACATTGAAGGCTTTAACTATTGAGAACATTATATGTGAAAGCTGCAAACAAGAACCATCACCTGAACATGGTTGTGTGCCAACTTTCTGCCATAAATTCTAGCACTTTCTGTGGCAGAAAGTGACACTGGTCACAAGTTTTACAGTCCATGCTGTTTGAGATATTTCATAGCACATGTTAACTTATAGGCTATGGATTTTTATTCTTTAGCTATCAGAATGCATTTTGCATCTCTGCATTTAGCAACCTTCCTCTTACCTCATCAAGTTCTTCGGAAATAGTATGTCTTGTGCAAAAAGATGCTGTTTTCATTGAGGTTCGTTCAAATCGGAGCATGTCTGAATATGCATTTTCTGTCTTTTCTCAGGCAGCAGAATTGGAAATTGAAGCATATCCCTTGTTAGATGAGCTGACATCAAAAATCAGTACTCTAAATTTGGAACGGGCTCGGCGGTTAAAAAGTAGACTAGTTGCTCTCACCAGAAGAGTTCAGAAGGTAAATCGCATTCTAATCGGATCCTGCTTCTTCTAATTTCTTTCTTTTTTCAGATCATGAGTTTGGAGTTTTGACCAGCTGTATAATTGCCATTGTATCTTGCCATAGGTCAGGGATGAAATAGAACAATTAATGGATGATGATGGAGATATGGCCGAGATGTATCTAACTGAGAAAAGATGAGGATGGAATCATCTGTCTTTGGTGATCAGTCTTTGTTGGCCTACAATTCAGTAGGCGCTGGGACTTCAGTTTCAGCTCCTGTCTCTCCAGTCTCGTCACCCACAGAATCACGAAAGTTGGAGAAATCTTTCAGCTTGTGTAGAAGTAGGCATGATAGTGTGAAGAGCTCAGATAACACAGTGACAGAACATATTCAAGAGTTGGAAATGTTACTGGAAGCATATTTTGTAGTCATCGACAGCACTCTTAACAAGTTGACCTCGGTAATGGGCCACCTTTCTTCTAGATTTCAATATATCTTGTTATTTTTCGATTACTAGGAGTGATTGAGGGTGTCTGATCGGTTTTCCCTTCTTTCAGCTGAAGGAATATATTGATGACACTGAAGATTTTATCAACATTCAGCTGGTACATCAACATATTTTCTTACTCTTCTCATTCAAGTTATCAGCACACCAGATTTATGCATTTCACATACTGCGGGTCTATAGTAACCGACTTATCTTGAATTTTCTGCTCTTCTAGGACAATGTTCGGAATCAGCTGATCCAGTTTGAGCTTCTGCTAACAACTGCAACATTTGTTGTCGCTATTTTTGGAGTGGTCGCGGGGATATTTGGGATGAACTTCGAGACTCCAGTTTTCAGCATACAGAATGCATTCCAGTGGGTCCTCATCATTACTGGAGTGATTGGCGCTTTCATCTTCTGCTTCTTCCTTTGGTTCTTCAAGTATAAGAGACTGATGCCCCTGTAGAGAGTATAAGCTCCTCATAGGACCAACAAATCAATCACCTCTCAACCTTCTACTCTATTAAGGTACTGGATCAAAAGCCTTGAATTTATGTAAATTAACATTCTTTTAGAGGCTTGCAGCATACCTACCGAAAATCAAATGAAAATATATTTTCCGTACTTTGTTGTAAAGAGGCGGGGGTATTATAGGAAGAGCTTTTTTCAGTATCCTGAAATGTTTCTCAAGCCGTCCATTCTTTTTGGACACGACTACATCGTCCGTGCACTTTAATAGTTGATCGAGCGCACACCCGAAACTGAAATAATCTGTTCTGTGTTCTATTTCAGCTAACATCAGGTCTCATCCTTCCAAAAACTGCGTCCTCCTAATACATGCAAAACAGACAGATTAGATAATGTTAGCAGCATTTAAGACCTATTTTAAAATTTTAAAAAGCCACTACTCTTAAACTGAGTGTCCAAATCAAAATACATTTTCACAGTTGTATTCCTCGTCATGAGACCTTTAAAAATTAGACTCCACTTAGATATAGTCCATTGAGTTTTCATGAAAAACAACTTAGTGCTATATTTTTATACGAGAAAACGATATGCAAACACAAAGTTGCTTTAATGCATCTGATAAGTTAACTACAACTATGAATGTTTAGTTGTCACGGGAACATATTTGTTCCTACAAAAGCAATATGCAATACCAAACGTGCTATTTGTATTGCCTAGGTAATCTTGCGGTGATTTATGCAAAAGCAATACGCAGTACCCAAATATCTCTTACTTTTGATTCAAGGTTGCCTGACTAATGTAGGTTTGCCAATTGCCTTTAATGAAAAAGGGAAGCAGGTTTTGGCATAAACGGAAGCAAGTATTTACTACATCAAAAGCAAAACAATTCCACTTGAAAAAAGAAACCCGTTTGAAAAACATGGAAAGCTAAGATCTCCTCAGAATCTATGTAAAGGGACAATTGAGAAAAGGACTGATCTAAGAAGCTGTGAAAGCTAAGACCTACCCAATCATCTGTCTAAAGGAAAATTAAAGAAGATAACCTATTGAAAAGACGTAGCGGTATTATTATTATTATTATTAGGCAACCTAGCAACACTAGTAGACAACATCATGTGTCACCATTAGGCAACTTAGGAGCAATACAAACAATGTAGCGTCATCAAGCAAGTTAGTAGCTCTATTAGGTAAATTCACATGTACTAGCACATATAGTCTAGCATAAAACCATTTCTCTCAGTCCTCCCATGACAACTAAAAACTATAATGTTCATACAACTTATCAACAACTGTAGGCAACTTAGCCCTAGTATTAAGTAAGTCCGTATCACTATTAGGCAAAATTTATAGGTACCGATGCACACACTTTAGCATAGAGCTACCCCTCTCAAACCTCTCCCAATAAACAGCTAGAAACTGGAATATTGTACACAACTTAACATATGTTGTAGGAACATAGTAGTACTATTAGGTGAGATAACAGTAATATTGGACAATGAGTAACACGTTCTAATAATTGGTGAAATCTAACTCATCCCAACACCTATCTAAGCTTAGAGAGAAAATGGCGAAATCTAATGCCTCTGCGGCATCTATTTGAGTGGAAAACCTATCCCCGTTGACATTCAAGAAAATTAATACATGAAATGGAAAAGACTAGCATGAGAATGAAAGGACTATATCAAACTAAAACCAATACTCGCACCCAAAATAAAAAAGCAAGGAAACAAGAATGGAAGAGAAGAGATAGGAGTGCCAAAAGGTGATCGAGAAATATATGACCTATATTTCTCTGGTTCTCTTCACGCATGCACAAACAACAAGAACAAGAAAAAACCATGGAAGAACATAGGGATAGCAAAAAGCAAGAGAGAGAAATTAGATTAGAGGGATGGCCAAAAGCAAGAGAGAAATGAGATTTGAGGAAGAGACATGGACCAACCTTTTGGTCTCATGTGAACATGAGATAAATTTAGCCTAGCTATTAATAGCAATGGTTGTATATTCCCTATTATGACAAATATCATCGTACACTGCATAGTTGTCTACTGTTTGGTCCTTGCTATGGAGACATAATACATCTTACACTGCAGGCTCCTCCGTTGCTGGTCCCCGTTGCCACAAGATAGCGCTGTAGTTAATCACGATAAATAGCGTTCAACGTCTAGGATTCTTTTTTATCCAATGGATAATATTGACCATGATTTAGTTATACACTCCACTAATTATCAAGTGAGTACGATTATTGTAAGGATATAATGTAACTATATATGTCAAAAGTACAATATAACCTTCCTCTAATTCCATATAGGAGAATTAATATGTAGATAACTTGTGTGATTTGTGCTCGTGCTTGTTCATCGACTAGCACAGTGTTCGTGCGTTGTTACGGATTAAAAATATACATTATATATTTAAGAAGACTAATTACTGTTTATGCTAAAGCATATCATCTATACCCGATTTTATTCTAACTATTTGTGCTAGATTCAACAGATGGTGTAGGTAAAAATAAACAGACTACTGTTAATAATTGATATCTTTAGTAAAGATATGTAAATAGTGCGGGCGTGTCTATGTATATCAAGTAACGTGTACAGGATGATACGTTATTTTGATGTAGGTCGCTGGAGATGACCCGAGGCTGAGTCCCGCCACGTGGTAGTGACCCGGCGTCACGTCACGTGCCCACGTGTCTTTCCATGCATCCCAGTTCGCCGCTTAACATGCTCAAGTTAAAGCCGCTTCCGTCCTCGCTCTATGCACTCATCGCCACAATCACGAAAAACACCAGCAGCAAACAAGAAAGCTTCGTAGTAGAGGTAAGCGCCTAGAGGAGGAAGCATCGGCGTCGATCATGTGGCCTGAGAGGGTGAAGGCGTGGACTTCCATGGCCGACGACCCGCTGAAACGAGCTTCGTCGGCGCACCCGTCCAACCCGCTGCGTCGCTACAGCCCGGCCACGATGGCCGCCGGTGGTCTCCTCGTCGTCGGTGCCCTCAGCTACCTCATGTTCAAGGAGAAGGAGGGCAGGCCCGGCGACCACCCTGCTCACCGCCCTTGAGAAGCCGTCGTCACCGGAGAACGCCCATTAGCTTAGCTAGCTTACCAGTAACCACCAGATAATAATAAACTGTTCCCCTTGCCTGGATCCTTCCATGTGTATAAACCGCTCGTGCTTTGTTTCTGTACCCTTGGTATATGTGAAGAACATGCAATGATTTTCACTGAACAGAGCCTCTTCTTTACTGAACATGTTAGTTCTTTGAAGTCGAAGTATTATCCGAATTCAGAAAAAGCTGTATGTAACGTAAGGATACACACGTGCACTTACATCAAAGTTCACCCATTTTCTGTACTAAAGTCTAGTAACTGAATTAAACTGTAAATCCCCTAAAACGCCTGAAGATGCAGAGCCTTCTTGCCTGCTTACTCTGTTGATGATTTCTGGTGGTAAAACCAACTATTGCAATGCTAGTTTAGTTCTAGTCGATCTTGACGGAAGAGTATATGAGCCTGGTGAACCAGAAGCAGGCGTAGAAGCCGATGGTGCCGGTGAGGACGAAGAAGGCGTAGGAGGCGATGAGCATATAGCCGAAGTAGAGCACACCGGAGACGACCTTGGTGATGTCCAGCTTGGTGAAGAAGTAGAAGGTGGCATACAGGAAGAGGTACAGCGCCGACGAGCCGGCCGTCAGGTAGGACCTCCACCACCACTGGTAGTCCTCGCCGCAGAGCTGGAAGTAGCACAGAACGATGGCGATCTCGGCGCAGGTGAGGATCAGGATCACGAAGACGACGAACAGGAAGCCGAAGATGTAGTAGAACTGGTGCAGCCAGATGGACGTGAGGATGAAGAAGAGCTCGATGAACACCGCACCGAAGGGGAGCACGCCGCCGATCAGCACCGACACGGCCGGGTGCATGTACCACGGCTGCTCCGGGATCGGCCGCGGTATCTTGTTCGTCCGAACCGGGTCCTCCATGGCGGGCTTCTTGAACCCATGGTAGCTCCCGATGAAGACCAGCGGCACGGAGATGCCGAACCAGAGGAGGACCAGCGCAAACATGGTGGTGAACGGCACGGCGCCGGAGGACCTCTCGCCCCAGATGAGCGCGTTCAGGACGAAGAAGATGGCGAACACGGTCCCAGGGAACATCGACGCCGTCTTGACGGTGACCTTCTTCCACTCCGACCCTCTGAACGTCTTGTAGAGGCGCGCCGAGGAGTACCCCGCGAGCACGCCCATAAAGACCCAGAGGAGGAGCATGGCCGTCATGAGCCCTCCTCGGTTCGACGGCGAGAGGAGTCCGAGGATGGCAAAGAGCAAGGTGACGAGCAGCATCCCAAAGAACTGCACGCCCGTGCCGACGTACACGCACAGCAGGTCGGCATGGGCCGGGGACCTGAAGACGTCGCCATGGACGAGCTTCCACCCCGTCTCCTCCTGGGCGTCCTCCTGGGTCTCCAGCGTGTTGTACTTGGAGATGTCGCGGTACAGCGTGCGCAGCATGATCATGGCGAGCATCCCGGACAGGAAGAGCACGATCATCAGAGAATTCACTATGGAAAACCAGTGGATCTGGTCGTCCGTCATCAGGAGGTAGGTGTCCCAGCGCGACGCCCACTTGATATCGCTTTCCTGCAGGATTCACCATGGACAGTCAAGATAATCTTGAACCTCATAAAGGAGAAACTGAACCATCTGCCTGAATGGTTTGCATAGGGATATGGACGAATGTGAGATGCAGAAAAGGTTGACACTACCATACCTCGAAGTTGACATCATAGGTAAAAACGATCTCTTTGTTGGCTTCTACTTCCTGAGGAGAATCAGAGTCTACAACAAGGTGCCTCGAATGTGGATCGCAGGTCTTAAGGCGTGTCGCGTTCTCCTTCCAATCACCATCATGTTCATGCTTAACACTGCAGCAGAGATGACATTATAAACCGATGTTACAACTTCACTGAAGCACCACAAATGTGAAATGAGGACGAGTATTTCGTCAGATATGCAGCAAAAGAATGTGCCAATCAACACGAAGGATGGATATTGAACCTGTATGGCTTAACCTCAAAGGCAACAATCCTAGCAAGATCTGTCCTTGCATCCTGGTGATACTTCACCAGAAATGAGAAGTGGTTGTGGATGAAATGCTTCTCATCCTTGCTCTGCATGAAGGAATTGAATCCAAATGAGAACATCTGCACCTGTCACAAGCAAAACACACATCGTGCCTAGGCAGCTTGCGGATGAACTTACCCCGGAATACTGGCCCTTGACGCCGACATGCACGCCGTGCTGGTAAACGGTGGGCGCCTCTTGATCCAGTCTCTTGATCGGGACGACGAGAGGAAGGTTGTCAAGAATCCTGCAAGCAACACGACGCAAGTGAGCATATGAACTCTCATTCCATTTTTCACTGAAAATATTTGCCCTTAATACATATCTATGCAAGCAGCATCAAGACGCATCTCACATGTTTACACGGTACTCGTCGTCGATCTTTTCCTTCAGATCGTTTGCTCCCTCTTGGTTCAGAACAGTCTTGCAGACGATCTGGCACAGCTTAGGCTCCCTCATCTCAAACTGCAATGCAACCGCAATTGGGAACCCACAGCATCACCATGTTAATTACAGCAAGCATGATCACTTGCATATATCATAAACTAACGTGTCACTGCCACATCGATCTAGCTCGAATTGCAAGGAATAACAAACGCAGGAGCGAGGCAGGTACTAGTAGAAATGGAACAGCTCTATCGATTGTGGAACTAACCACATATGGGGAGTTCTCGATGCGGTCGCCGCGGAGGACCTCGCCGAGGTTCTCGGCGCTGTCGACGATGGTGTCCGGCCTGCAGAAGGGGAGGGAGTAGTAGGAGTAGGGCAGCTGGGTCTTGATGGAGCTCAGCTGGTTCACCTTCACGGCGAGCACGTCCCTCTGCAAACTCACCACGATTAGCTCACAGCCTTGGCTCAGCGCGCGCCTCGGATCAAGAAACACCAAATCGACCAAGAAACAAGAAGCGGAAAAAGAGGCGCGCGGACCTTGCGGAAGTCGGCTGGGGCGACGCCGGGGAGGTAGAACCCGCGGGCGGTGGTGGCGCCGGCGAGGAGGACGACAACGAGGAGGAGCTGGAGCACGGGGTGGGTCTCCATGGCCGCGGGGATCGCGAGCGCGCGAGGCGAGGAGGACGACAACGAGGAGCTGGAGGCAAGTCGTCGCCGGCAGGGGAAGCTGGCGTTGGCTTGGATTTGACGGGTTTCCGTAGGGAGGCCTGGGGGTTTGGTGATGTGAAGCTGGCAGGTGGGCCCGGACCCCAGTGCAGTTCGCGGGTGCGGGTCTCGCCTCTCGTACTTGCCGCCGTGGGCCCAGCGAATCAGAGAATCCTGAACGTGGGGCCCACTTCGGGTCCACGAATCTCGAAGCAGCTTTGTTTTGCAAGAGTAAGTTGTAAGAAGAGTGTTATCGACGGGACAGTATTAATTGTTCCTTGTTCGAATTACGTAGCCACCCGTATAGTATTGTCAAATACGAAAACATCGAGCCCCTTTGGAGCTTACGAATTTTCTAGCGCTATTTCGCGTATAAGAACAGATCAATCCGTGTAGAAATCAGAAAAGAAAATATCATATTCGGAACGAGAACTAATCTAGTCAACAAGGGCGGAGCTCTCTGAGAGTCTGAGGGCCAAACTGGGCCGTTCCCTCCACCCCACTCTTAATATTTTTCTTTTATTACCTTTTAGTAACATAGTATTAGTGTTATATTTTGATCTATTTCTTATTAGCTGGCTTCTGCCAGTCCATGACCTCTCTAAGCGGTTGGTCTTCGCTGAGATTTCGTTTAAGCTCTGCACTGCTACTCAACGTTTCTGCAGAAATCTTGATGAGATAGGCGCTGCTTAGTGCGGTAATATCGATTTTTCCCTCTCGGTGATGCTGTGGCTGGAAGGGAGTAGCAACCAGCTGCACACTCTGCGGCGAGGCGTCAGTGGCGATGCGAGACGTGTCGCTGTTTCTGCGTCGCCTAACGGACAGGTGTACGCAAGCCATTACAGCTATAGCCCAGTTGTCCATGTCCATGTGGAGCCACACCGTATCGCACTCTTCCATTTTATCTCTCCCGAAATAAATAAATCATCATTTTTATCCTCGAGGCCGCAACAAACTCTCCTGAAAACATGCATAGAACTTGTAGTGCTAACAAAATCTAGTAGAACTACGACTGGTAGTACAGTCGACTGTGTTAACTAAAGCTGATTCAACATAAAATTGTCTCTTTTTTTTTCAAGCATACATCGTGCAGTAGTTAAAATGTTAGGTGACCACGATCATTTGTCCCGATCTATCAACTGCCAGCTGCATGCCAAACAGCTTTTCCGCCCTCATGTTAATGGGCGAGTCCACTAGCTTATGAACGAATGACAGCGACACGGAGTTCTTGAACCATCTCATCACAGATTCGACGTAGAGATCACTCGCTAGCGGACGAGAACCTCCTGAAATTGAGTTGCAAAAATTCAGATTTAGTGCCTTAGTGGGTTGGTTTAGTTGAGCACTTGGAAGGACACCCTTGATCACCTCATCGCTTTGTGCGTCTACTTTACGTGCCTGTCGTCGCCTTCTGCGTGTCCTAGAAGAAGGACGCGTGTGCTTTTGGGCCGTATCAGGCCCATATGGTTTTGAGCCTAGAAACCGAGGACCGAGGTCTGGCCTGGCATGTGCTGGGCCCGTACCGAGTCGGAGTATTATCAGACAAATCGCATGTCCTTCAAAAAGAATGGCAGCAAGGAATACCAGGCCCTACAAAATCGCATGTAGAGAGAGAGAGAGAGAGAGAGAGAGAGAGAGAGAGAAAGAGGGGAGAGAGAGAGGGAGAGGGCGAGGAGGAGAGAGCGGGGAGCGCGCGCTTATGCTTCCGGACCTTCCGGTGCTGCTGCTTCTTTCTGTTTGAAATAATCTTTTTAAGATAATAAAATCTTCACTCCCGATCCCTACGCCAGCTAAGGACGCATATAACTATAAATTTATTGACATGTGGATTTGGATCTTTGATCTTTCACATTATATAGCCCATGGTAAAAGGAAAGAATCATTTCGCTCGTGCATAGAATTACTGTTATATACTAAAAGTATGATATAAAAAATATTAAATTCTTTTATAAAAATAAAACATCAAACCATTAATTAGATGGTCTCTCTTTTTATTAGTAAAGTATAACCGATAGATCTTCATAGCCAATAACAGAGCTATGTAACGATCATACCGGGTCATGGCCCCTCCTTCCATTTTGATGTTTCTATGTAAATAATTAGTAAGCTATCTACTTATACTATATGCTAAGCTTAAATTCCACTAATTTAGCTCTCTCTAGACCGTCACATTACTTGTTAAAGCTAGGTTCTTGAGCGTTGGTAGTTCTTTCTTATCATTGCTCCCTCTTATTTTCTGTCTAGTCCGTCACTTTTTATAACTGTATCTATTAATAGATCACGACGGATAATCTTTATAATATACCTAAATAGATCACAACCAATAGATCATTGTAATTGTACCTAAGCAGATTACAACCATTAGATCTTCATAACTGTACTTAAACAGACAACAACTGATAATTTTTCTTAACTGTACTTAAGTTCCAGTAATTTAGCCCTCTCTAGACCGTCACATTACTTGTTAAAAGCTAGGTTCTCGAGTGTTGGTGGTTCATTCTTATTATTGCCCCCTCTTCTTTTCTGTCTAATCCGTCACTTTTCATAACTATACCCAATAACAGATCACGACCGATAATTTTTATAATTGTACCTAAATAGATCACAACCAATAGGTCATCATAAGTGTACCTAAGTAGATCACAACCATTAGATCTTCAGAACTGTACTTAAACAGACAATAGCTGATAGATTTTCATAACTGTACTTAGATTTCACTAATTTAGCCTTCTCTAGACCGTCACCTTACTTGTTAAAGCTAGGTTCTTGAGTGTTGGTGGTTCATTCTTATCATTGCCCCCTCTTATTTTTTGTCTAGTCCATCATTGTTTATAAGTGTATCTTGTACCTATCATATCACGACCGATAATCTTCATAATTGTATCTAAATAGATCACGACCGATAGATCATCGTAATTGCACCTAAGCAGATCACAACCATTAGATCTTCATAATTGTACTAGAAAGATCACAACCGATAGATCGTCATAAATATACTTAAACAGACAGCAACGAATAGATCTTTATAACTGTATCTAGATAGATCACAACCGATAGATCTTTATAATTACACCAAAACACGATCTGACCATTTATCTAGTGGACCACCATTATTGATGGACCATAACCGGTATATCTTCATAACGGTACCTAAACATGCATTATCCGACATTGATCCAGTGTACTTTAATTGACACATAAACCAATGATCAACTTGTTGATCGGAACTTTAATCACGTGTATTAATCCAATATCACATACAAACAATCAACAGGTTCACGATCTGAACTTTACTTTTGTGTACTGATTTGATATCATGGACAACCAACTTGTCGGCTCAGTTCAAATGATCAACCGTCAAAGTCTCAGTATATTTATGGACTCGAGTAATTCTGCCTATTGATCTAATATCACGTACAAACGATCAACTGGAAAGCGATCCAAACTTTAATTCCACGTACTGATATCACATACAAATTACTCAACAGTTGGCTCGTGATTTGAACTTTAGTTATGCATATTAATTTAATATCACGCACAATTGACACACCTGGCTGTAATTTGATGTTCTTGTAAATAGCATAATAATATATAGTCTAAAAGTTAAATATTATTAAAGGCACTCCTAAGGAATTTTCAGTAAAATAAGTTGAGTTTTTTTAAAGATCAACGCACTTTTTGGTGTTCGCTCGGCTTTGTTTGGTCTCGTGCGTGACTTCGGTCTAGGGCTGGGAACGAGCTGAGCCGTGGCTCAGCTCGCCTTGGCTCGGGAAAATACGAGCCGAGCCTGAGCCGGCTCGCCAGATTCCACGAGTCAGGGAAGAGGCTCGGCTCGAGCTTTCACCGAGCCTGAGCCGGCTCGTAATGGCTCGCGAGCTGGCCCAGCCTAGCTTAAGCTGCTCCCGTCCGATTCAGCCTCTCAGATCTCGCTGCGTTCCCTTTCCTCTCTCTCTATCTCCCGCGTGCTGCGACGGCGACGCGACCTAGGGTTAGGGCGCCGCCGCCTCCCACCTCTCGTCCACCAGGCATAGGCGCCGGTCCGCCACCATATCCTTTGTCGCATCCTCCACCACCCCCTCCGCCACCTCCTCCGCCTCAGCTCCTGCTGCCGACTGCTACGCTGCCGCCTCCTGCTGCTCCTTCACCGGGCACAGCCGCCGTTCGTGGCCACCTCCTCCGCCGCCGCTCATGGATTAGGAGCGGCAGCCCAGCGAGGGGTCGCGGGCCTGTGCGCGTGGAGGCCGCAGTCCCGGTCGCGCTGCACCGGCACCCCCTGGTGCAATGCGACTACCTCTGCCTTCTCGAATCCTCCAGACCTTGAACTCGCCGGCTGCCAGGAATCCACCTTCGCCTCCACCTTGCGCGGCCCCAACTCCACCTCCGCCTCCCCTACCCGGCCGCCTCCACCTCCCTGCTCATCTCCACCGCCTCCATATCCACCACGTCGGACCCCTACCTCCGGCCTCCTCGATGAGCCTATGAGCGGCTCGCGAGTTTTTGTGAGCCGGCTCACCGAGCTTTGCAAGCTGAGGAGGCGGCTCGGGCTCGGCTTGTTCGACCACCGAGCCAAGTTGAGCCCGGTCCAAGTCTTAGCGAGCCCAAGCCGAGCCACGAGCCTCGACCTTTATGTCCAGCCCTACTTTGGTCTTCTATGGGTTAACGGTTGCTCCTATTTTCGTGTTTCTTTTGGTGACTGGTAACGTGTTGTCTCCAGGTTTTTTTTCTCTTCCTTGGTTTGATCGGTGGGGCATTTTGTCTAACACAGGTTGATTGGTGGTGCTCTTTCTAATTGCGTTTTCGCTTTGTGCTGCCGCTTCTTCGTGGGGTCTTGTGTCCTTCGTTGGTGTGTGGTGCTGTCGGCTCTATCGGGTTTCTCAATTCTTTCTTCTTTGTTTTGCTTTCTATTTCAGTCGGTAGTGCGTGTTGGGGGTCGTGGTGTGCTGACGGTTGTGTCAGTGCCTTGGTGCACCTTGTGCGCAAATCTTCAAAGCGCCCTCCACGACCAAAGAAGAATGCCACGACCCCGATTTTCAGAGCCGCGAGATACGACCGCAATTGCCCAGGAGTTTCTCAATTGCGAACGGAGAGCGGATACATCACCAACACAGCGTAAAAACATACAGACTTTATTACAGAACGTGAAAGTATGCTTAGCTGTCACGGACCCGGAATTATATATGGTTAAGGGAACGCGAAGTCGCCAAGGACCGAAGGACTCGTCAGCCCGGTGGCACGGTACCTGCGCCATACGCACCAAGACGGAACGATCCGACACCCGCCACGCGCGAGCCGACCGGAAGCGACCAATCTTCCCAGAACCACATACGATTCCATAGTCCGGTGAAGGTTTAGAGTCGTTCCCAATTACTACCAGACCGGACAAGGTCGGAGGAGCCCGGCAGTTCTACCCACACCCTAACCCAGCTCGAAGGCTAGTGGGTCGCTCGAAAGCCCGGTAGAACGCCCACACCCTGCCTGGCCGGCACAGCACCTCAGCCAGCGGGTCACTCAACCGATTCCTGCCCAACCGAGTAACAACCGGTACAACCGTAACCCTTCACGGCATACCCAAAACGCTTCATATCATACACACATTGCGTAAGGGTAGCCCGGAATTAACAACTCGGACATCACAACAAAGCTCTACACATATGATATTACTAGCGACCGTCCACGATGGGACAATATATTACATCATTCGGCCATAACCGAAAACATATCCGAGTACGGAGAAGTTAAACGGCAGCGGAAAACAAAGTAAATGAGTCCCACAGCGGCATGGCTACCATTCTCAAGTGATCTTTATGTTCAGACTCTGACTTGGAATAGATGAGGATGTCGTCGATGAAGACGACAACAAACCGATCCAGATACTCCATGAACACGGAACTCATGAGTTGCATGAAGGTGGAAGGGGCGTTGGTTAGGCCGAAAGACATGACGGTGTACTCATATGCTCCATATCGGGTGGTAAAAGCTGTCTTCGGGATGTCTTCAGATCTAATCTTTATCTGATGGTAACCTAACCGGAGATCTATTTTGGAGAAGACGCAGGCTCCGGTTAGCTGATCAAAGAGGTCATCAATCCGGGGAAGTGGGTACTTGTTCTTCACGGTGAGTTCATTCAACGGTCAGTAGTCGACCACCATCCTGAGGCTTGAATCTTTCTTCTTCACAAACATCGCAGGGCAACCCCACGGCGATGAACTGGGTCGGACGAAACCCTTTTCCTCAAGTTCCTGGAGTTGCTTCTTCATCTCCATCAGCTCATTCGGGGGTATCCGATAAGGACGTTTCGACACCGGAGCAGTTCCAGGTGGAAGGTCAATAACAAACTCTACTGCCCGATCAGGTGGCATACCCGGCAATTCTTCCGGGAAGACATCCGGATACTCACATACTACGGGGACCATCTCAACTCCCTGATCTTGGTTACCACTCAAAGCAAAGAGGCATCCTGACGGGGACGAGGACACGAATATCACTTCCTTACCAGACTGGGAGGTAAGAGACACTGATCTTCTGGCGCAGTCTATTTTGGCTTTGTGCTGGACCAACCAGTTCATGCCCAATATAGCATCTAGTCCTGCTGATCCCAGAACTACCATGTTGGCCAGAAACATTTCCCCGCCGATCTCTACCTTAACACCCTCACAAATTAGCTCGGTCCTTAATTCCGAGCCGGGAGTTGCAATAATAAGAGGGGAATGCAATGCTGATGAAGGAATACGATTGTCATGTGCAAACTTGCTTGATATGAATGAATGGGATGCTCTGGAATCAAAAAGAACTGTAGCAGGGGTTGAGTTCACCGAGAGCGTACCCAGCACCACCTCTGGTGCGTCCTGTGCTTCCTCCGCCGTGACGTGGTTGACTCGGCCACGGCCGGGGGCTTGGGACTTGACTGGAGTTGATCCTTTGGCTTGCAGACCTCCTCTTGGCTGCCCTTGCTGCAGGTTGGGGGCATATATGTGTCCCGTGCGTGGAAGGATGCAGTGGTTGGCGAAGTGGCCCGTGTTGCCGCAGTTATAGCATCTAACCTTGCTTAAATCAGGCGAAGGCCGCTGCTGCCCTCCCTGAGAGCGAGGCTGATAGGCTGATTGCTGAGGGCGCGGCGCATATCCTTGAGACCTGGGTGGATACGGTGCTGCAGGGCGGGGTGGCTGCTGCTGCCATACCCGCGGCTTCTGAGAGCTACTAGCGGCTGACTTCTGAATCTCTCTTTCGCGCTTGCGATTCTAGCTGAGAACGGACTCTCTTGCTTATATGTTAATGACTTTATCCACCAAGTACTGAAAGTCGCGCACGTCAACAGTGGCTAGCCTTGCCCGCATCTCATCGTTCAATTTGTCCATAAAGTGCCGAACCTTCTCTCTATCGGTGGAAACTTCCTGAGAGGCATACCGTGATAAGTGGTTGAATTCGCGAAGGAAGTCCATGATGGGTTTCTTGCCCTGACGGAGATCTCGGAACTCCTCCCTCTTCAAGTTCATGATTCCGTCGGGGATATGGAAGTTGCGGAAACCGGTCTTGAACTCGTTCCATGTGACTACATGGCCGGCAGCTTGCATGGCCGAGAAGTTCTCCCACCATTCTGCGGCAGCGCCTGCCAGGCAGTGAGAAGCGAACCTGACCTTATTAGCTTCGGCGCACTCTGCTAGCTCGAGTTTCCTTTCAATTTGCCGGATCCAACCATCCGCCTCCAGGGGATCATCTACTTGGTCGAAGGTTGGCGGTTGGGTTCGCTGAAACTCAGCTAGACCACCTCGAGCCTGTCCACCACCGGCGCCTTGATTACGCGCCAGCTGCTCGAGGATCCTGTTCTGGGTCACCAGCAGATCCGCAATACTGGGCTGCTGGGGAGGGGGTGGCACTTCTTCCTCCTCACATTCCCGACGTCCACGAGCAGCTCCGCGTGTCCCTGACGCCATTCTGTTGCAACAAAAGGGCACGAAGTGAGACGGCAACTCGAGAAGTTGGGAAGGCAAAACAATTGGACTATAGTACAGCGAGATATGTCATGAACATGGCACACAACAAGGCAGAACCGGTTGACCATAATCCTCAATTGCATTACGCATTTAACATGGTTCATAGGTGGGCTGCGGTTTAAATCACCCTTATGGTGAAATAAACGTATACAAATTACCAAAATTACAGCCACAAGTACCCAATTACATGCCTCCAAAAGATAACTTAGACTTAGGGTTTGGTTCAGTTTACAATCCATAATAAGACCTTCAACAACTTGCCACTAGAATCCAATCGGCACTACGACGACTAACTCTTATGACTGGGTACTCCAAAACCTATCTTCCAACCACTCATCCTAATCTTCGTCGGTTGGTGGGTTACTGGTGGTGTACCACACACGCTCCTCAGGGTCCTCTTCCTCTTCCTCAGACAGTGCAGCTTCAGCAGAAGGGACTGGAGCGGCTGGGGTCGAGGTACCTCCACGTGAGGGTTTTGGGGTGAAGAGTCGCAGATACTCACGGCACGTCATCCTCTTGCGTGGCTTGACTCCCGAACTCTGAGGTTGATTTGCCTCACCAGGTGGAGTTGGGGTCGGCTCTTGTACTGGAACAAAGGGGCTCTCGCCGCAAGACTCATCTTTATTTGCTACATGATACCTCCGACGCAATTCAGAGCGAAGCTTGTGGTTAACTCTTGTAAGTCGTTCCACCTCTTGAGTAGCTTTTCCATAGTCCCGATACAACCTATCGTGCATTACTTCTGTAGAGACAATGTGATTAGCCGTCTCCATCTCCGTCTCATCTTCTTCTTCGTCGTCACTTGGCGCTGGTACCATAATGCTGGCGCCACCATCAGTAACCTGGGGAATGAGACGGAAGGGGGAGAATAGGAAGATCTCATCGAAGTGATGCCGTAGGTGGAGAACTGCTTTCCTTGAGGCTTCCAGTCGGGCATCCGCATCACTTGGCCTGGGTGCTGTAAAGGTTTGATCCAGATCCGAAACTCTCACTGTGATCCATCCCATCCAAAAATGAGTCTTCCCGTGAACCTTGTAGGTCTTGGCGTGGAAAGCAGGGAGGTCTTCCTGGGGCACTCCAAGATACTCCAACATCCTCCACAATAGGGTAGCCCATCCTTCCAGCTGATGTGGGTTGGTCACAACATTGTACAACATCCTAAGGAATTTTAAGGTTAGTGAGGATAGGGTTAGCCACACAAGGAAAACAAATGCAATAGAGAAGAATTTTAGAACTAAGAGCGATGAGATTAAGGAATAAAAGCAATCTACTTATTAAATTTTAAACATAGGGTTTAATTTGCAAATAGTTTTCTCGACACTGGCGAGTCCTATCTAACGACCACCTGCAATTGGCTTCCTACGGTCAGCTCGGCTCTGATACCAAGCTGTCACGGACCCGGAATTATATATGGTTAAGGGAACGCGAAGTCGCCAAGGACCGAATGACTCGTCAGCCCGGTGGCACGGTACTTGCGCCATACGCACCAAGACGGAACGATCCGACACCCGCCACGCGCGAGCCGACCGGAAGCGACCAATCTTCCCAGAACCACATACGATTCCATAGTCCGGTGAAGGTTTAGAGTCGTTCCCAATTACTACCAGACCGGACAAGGTCGGAGGAGCCCAGCAGTTCTACCCACACCCTAACCCAGCTCGAAGGCTAGTGGGTCGCTCGAAAGCCCGGTAGAACGCCCACACCCTGCCTGGCCGGCACAGCACCTCAGCCAGCGGGTCACTCAACCGATTCCTGCCCAACCGAGTAACAACCGGTACAACCGTAACCCTTCACGGCATACCCAAAACGCTTCATATCATACACACATTGCGTAAGGGCAGCCCGGAATTAACAACTCGGGCATCACAACAAAGCTCTACACATATGATATTACTAGCGACCGTCCACGATGGGACAATATATTACATCATTCGGCCATAACCGAAAACATATCCGAGTACGGAGAAGTTAAACGGCAGCGGAAAACAAAGTAAATGAGTCCCACAGCGGCATGGCTACCGCTGAACAAAAGCTACAACCTATCCCATTGATCGACTAACTAACCGAGAAAGCCACAATTTTAGGCATCATCGAAATAGTCCTCAACCACCGGCTCACCTGCAAGCTCCAGGAATGACCTGGGTGAGTACGAACGTACTCGCAAGACTTATTCATGCTTGATTAAATGTCCTACTCATACTAGTATAACAACGATTAAACATGGATGCTTCTCAGAGTAACAATATACAAGTTAAGAATAGAACATTCATAAGGTGCAATAAATTTAAGCTAAGTAACAGGACAACTCAACATACAAACATATATTCACCAATTCACCACGAGATCAAATCATCCGATCTAAATCCATTGGGGTAGCCCATGAGTCCAATCCATATTACTCCAGTAAACATTATCCAATTCAATTAGGGCAGCCCCTAAATTAAATCCAAATTGATCCAATCCACACATGTTCATTTTAATCTCTCGAACCACTACCGACAACTCAACCCCTGCAGGCATAGTGAGTGCATAACAGTTTGGAGGTAGCGAGCCTCCAAAGTGCATGGAGGCTTACCCCAACTATCCTCAGTGTTGGTTCTCGCTAGCGTCCACGTATGATAAGGGATGGTGACACGCTGAAGATAGGGTTGGTGTGGCGACAAAACTCTACTTACACCTGGGTCGCCATCTCTCGTCAATAAACACCAACCGTACCCATTGTGCACGCCCTCGGCTCTCCCAACTCACTTAACAACTTAGTTGAAGAGCCACAGATGTTCTCAACGTGAGACCCATCCTGCTCGTATTAGTGTGCTTAATCATCTCATATGACATCCAACCGGAACATACCCATACGACATCCAATCGAAACATCAATACATAAGCACACATAAAAGAGGGCATACACAAGAGTACAGAAGGTAAAGATGCAACAAGCTCTGCTTGCCTGATTCGGGTTGTTCCTGATCTTGCGAGGTCTCGTAAGCCGGGTGGTCGTCCTCTTCTGCCTCTGTTTCGAGTAACGACGACACCGGAAACAAACGAGAAAGAAATAAGAAGACGGCATGTATGCATGTATGAATGATGTGAGCTACATGAGACTAGATGTGTAGTGGGTGTCGAAGAGTCGGAATGATCTTTATGGGTTCATATTAGGTCATCGGAGACAGGTGATATCTAGAATGCATGCAGGGTGATTTAAAAGGCTCCGATGAGTTAGGGTTGCGACTTTAGTGATGAAACATTGCACGAGTGGGTGTATTAAGTCAATATGAAGTTAAGTTATGTAATAGGAGACTAAGGTACGTGGAATCGTACGAAGGGAGCTAGTTCACAAAGCTAGGGTTTTAACGGGTCGTAACATGGCACAAGGACAACTCTAAGAACGGTGCTGTGCATGTATCCAAAATGAAACTTTGTTTCAGTCAAGATGTACGAAACTTCCTAAGCTTTTCAACGGTATAAAGTTTGTAAAAATCTGAGCCATGGATCACAAGTTATCGCATTTTGAAACTAGCCGGAGCAATCGATTAAACCCTAGATAATCTACTGTGCATGAAATCAAAATGAACTTTTGATGCGTCCAACTTGTAGAGAATTTCACCAGCTTTCCAACCATATAAAATTTGTCAAATTTGGATTCACGGTGCGAAAGTTATCATAGTTTGAAGTTTCATCGGAGAAAACCTAACCCTACTCTCGAAACCCTAAATGCTAGATCTACCCGGATAACTCCAAAGCTCTCTCTGTTGCGCGAAGGAATTTGTTACAGCCACCCGGGCGAAGCACATGCTAACAGCTACCGAGACCACGACCCACTGACAAATGGGGCCCGCCTGGCAGGGCTGACTGGGCAAGGAATACCCAGTCAGCTGCTGACCGAGCGCGGGGGCCCAATCCCGTGGTGCCGCGTGGCCCCTTTCTCTCCTCTCTCACTTGCTTCTCCCTCTCTCTCTCTGAACGGTGGCCGGAGGGGCTTAGGCGGCGGCGCTCTCGCCGGGGGTCACCGGAAAAAGGGGGTAGGGCACGGCCGGGCTCGGGGAAGCGGGCAAGATGACCCGGAGCCCACCGCGGTGAGGATGCGCCTACGTGGGGGAGCTAGGGAAGTCCGAGGGAGGCCGGCGGCGAGCAGTGGTGGTGGTGGTCTCCAGTTGCCGTCGGGGAGGATCTCCGGTGGTTGGATCTGCGAAGAAAGAGGAAGGGAGGGGTTAGGGGAGAGGTGCGCGTGCTCAGGAGATAAAGGGTGGAAGGAGAGGAGGACTGGAGCGGCGGCAATGGCTCACCGGAGTGTGGCCGGGGATGAGAACGACGGTGGCGCGTTGGGAGAGGATCTCGGCGCGGGTCTGCAATAGAAAGGGGGAGGGGGAGGTGAGCGCGGAGATGAAGCGCGGGAGCAAGAGAATGGGAGGTCGGGCGCACCGCAGCGGAGGAAGGAGCTCGTCGGAGCTGGGACCGGCGCCGGAGAAGGTGGCGGTGGCTTCGGGAGGCGCTCGGGAGAAGAGAGTGATGGGGCTAGGGTTATTTGGGGAGGAGGAAGGGGGAAAAGGGGCTGTCGGAAGGCCCCTTAAATAGGGCGGCGGCATTCGGGCAGCCGGTGGAGCGCCGCCCAGCTCACCCAACCGGCGGCGACGACGTGGGGAAGACGCCCTGGCGGGTGGGCCCGGGGCGTCGGGCGGAGAGAGGAGGGAGGCTGACGGCTGGGCCCCGCGTGACAGGGGTGGGGGAGGAAACGGGCTGCGGCGCCGATGGCTTAGCGGGCCGGTCTTGGCCGCTCGCATGGGCTGGGGGTCCGGTTAGTTTAGGGTTTTGTTTTTATCTTTTTCTTTTTAATTTCTGAAATACCAGCAGCACCCTTCCCCTTTATCATTTTATGTATCAAATCAACTCCAAATTTTATGAAATTTTTACAGGAGGTTCACAATATTATTTGGGACCTGCTGGAAAGATTTGAAACAATTTGAGCATTATTTGACCTATGTTCATATGAAATTTTGAATTAGGGTTTGATTTCGGCTTTACGCTATACTTGAACCCTCGGCATAACCAAAAATTCTGAAAGTTGGCTAGGACTAGGGTTTCCACTTTTTAAAACTATTTGCGGAGCTTGAGAGGTTTGCACCACTGGGAAAACTACCCTGTCGTCGAAAACCTAATTTTGGCACCGTTAGGGTTTTAGTGTTAGGAACGGAGATTCATCGAAGCGTTCGACGGCTTCCACTACCCTCATTGAGGACATTGTTAATTCAACTTCCTCGAATAAGTTGATTGGTGTTTTGACATTGTTAGTTGAATTACTTTAAATAAATTGATTGGTGTTTGCAACAATTATCCACCGAGGATGAGATATTAACATATTCTATAAAGTTAAATCGATATACAACTAGGTTTAAGCAAGGTGTGGTGATGATGCCATGTATGCATGAATGCGGAGCAAACTCTACTTATCGAATCTGGGTATTACATTAGCAGTGGTTAAGTTTACAACGGATTGGGGCATCCGAGCCCAAAGTTTATATTACAACCAAAATGGACCTATACCACAGGTGCCTCGAGCGCGGATAAGATCTAAAACTCATGTTCATCTCTGTCAAAGTACTCTTCGTTGTAAGCGCCTTCTTCGTTTTCTTGTTCAGCTGTAATGGTTGGTGCAGTAATAAGTACGCGATGTACTCATCAAGCCACGTTGGGAAATTGTGCTACTAGCTACATGCTCTAGATTTCAAGGAGGGGTGTACAGTTTAATGTTTGGTAGATGCATAGCCCTAGTCTCCACCTTAGTGATTAAATTCTCTTCATTAAAAGATTTTAACTACAAATTATTATTTTTAGCAACCCTGCCGGGTCAATGTCAAATTCAACTAAACATCATCAATCTCTACTTGTGCCTTGTACCGAGAATCACCTTTAAACATAGTTTCATTAACTGAAAGCACGGCGTATTCAAATACTTTTTGATTTAACTCTGCAGAGTGGCTCAGCTTTACCAACATGGTAGCCGTACCTCTTAGTGTCACTGCAATCATGCACACACCCTTTGGCATGTCGACAAAGGTAGGTTAACAAGGCTTTTTATCTACTCCATCTTTTGAAGTTTCTACCCAAGAACACTACGTCACTTGCTCTCCCGGGAGCCGACGGGCCAATGTCAACTTCGCGATCTGGGAGTCGGTGAGTTCCAGTTGTGATTTTCCAATAAATGGCATATCACCTCATTCGCTTCTACGGGCCTTCCAGAGAAGTGGAACAGCAAGCTAATCTGTAGTCGTTCAGTAGGTAGAGCAGATTTACTAGGCCAGGCTCGACAAGTCGAACATGTGGTTGAGTGGTTTTATGTTCATTACTAAGCACAAGGTTCTTATCCTTAATTGCCCCAAGTAAGGCAATCTACCCGATTACCCTTACTCTACGGAAGGGGTATGGCTGCATAATCAATATATGAAGGGCCCCATCTTCTCTGTCCCCTGCCGTTAGCAATTTCTCTTTAAGAAAACACATACTCCGAATTTAAGCTAGGGTTACTAGTATCCCTGATTATTGTCCAGTCTAACCACTAATGCCGGTGAAGGATTGTGATATAATTTATTCTCATCCTAAGGTTATCAAGGTGAATATGGCCTATTAAAGTTAACTGGGCTGTGGGGTGGTAAGTGATAACTACACATTCATGTCATTCAAAGATAACACATATGAAATTAACGTGCGATAAATAATAACTAAACTAGTATTACAGTAAATAGCATGGCATGTGGGTTCAACATGAATAAGAAGTGTGACTTGCCTACTGCACCGGGGTCCGTTGGGTCAAAATCTTCCGGTAGCCCTTCGCCTTCGGGATCCTTGTCCAACGTCGGATCGTCACTATCGTTTCCTAGTTCCAAAAAGATCCAAGCACACACAAACATATATAAGTCCGGGCTCGACGAATGCGAGCTGGGAGCAAAATGTAAATTAATTTGAAAATAATACTAAAAATAGGTTGTGGGGTGGGAGGTCGGAACTGGAGTGTTGGAAGGATGGAAGGAAGGTATAGGACACGGGTTAGGTTTCGGAGAAAAGTCGGGATATATGTGGGTTAAGAGGGTTTTATGGGTGTCGGATGTTAAAGAGTGAGAATTTGGTAGAATGGGATGGAAAATTGGAACCGTGTCGTCGAGACGATGGAAACGGTATTTAATAGTGTTTTTAGGGTTTCGAGCCGACGGGTCGGGCACGGCCCCAAAATAATATAGGGACCACTAGGGCCCTCGGGTTGGGCTGAATATGGGCTAGGGTTGGGCTGGATATGGGTTAAACATGGGCTTGGGCTTGGTTTGGGCCCTAACAGAAAAAAGAAATCCTATTCTAATTGGGCTCAAACCGACATGGGCTTGAAGTTGCTCGGGTTGGGCTGCTATTGGGCTTCAGAATTAGGCCTCGGCTTGTTAGCTAAATGAAGATAGATAATAAAAATAAAAAGGATTAAAGAGGAAATGGGCCGGCCGAACCGGCATGTGGTGCTTGGGGTCGGCCTAATAAGAGAGAACAGGCCAGCCTGTTGTTGGACCTCAGATTCCGTAACAGAGAGTCTTAAGAGGAATCACTCGCTAAGTCGAAACGTCAACCCCGACCTCAACTCACGGGTGTCAAATCCGAGAGGAGTGGAGTGATATGGCTTCGAATAGCCCGAGATGTCAACCCCAAAGCTTACTCCGGCAAATCAATGCACAGAGCAGTAGGGTGATATGGTCTCCTCACTCTTTCCCACAGAGCCGGAACATCAACCCCGACCTCGTCCCGGCAAATTAATGCGCGGCTGGAGTAGGGTGATATAGTTCCCAACCTCTCAGTGGAGAGTCGCTTCACAGGAGTAATTAAACTTAATAACTCTATGTTAAGACTCTGAAATCCTACCTGCATCATGCACTTCAACCATACACGCATTGTACACGATACAGGGGGAGAACAAACCAGTATCATAACAGAGACTCTACGACCGAAACTGCAATAATACTAGTTGTTCGAAAACTTAACAACATATACATCACCCAAAAGTTATTTACACAGCGGAAGTTTAAGTTTGGCTGAGAAGCCTAAAGGTAGGGCCAAAAGCGGCGGCAGAACAAACCAAGTTGCCGAACCCAGGGCAGGACCACTGCCCGGGATCACCAGCGACTAGTCGATGTCAGCGTCGATCTCAACGTAAAAACCCTCCGCTGCCGGAGTGGTTTCCTCTGCACGACAATATTATCAACGAATGCAAGGTGAGTACAAGATGTACTCCGCAAGACTTACAAGGGAAATTAAGAATAGATGCATCAGGTATCAAGAAGGGGCTATTTGTGGACTATTTTTGCAGAAAGCGAATTTATTCTTTCACAATACCTGTAAGTAGATTGAAATCCGTCTACTGGAATACTTTGCAAGGAGAGGAGCTGAAACTGCATAATGAACTCTAAGCAGACCATCGAACACATGAAACCCTCGATTCTTCCTCGACCACCAGGGAGGAAGCAATCGCTAAAACCACATCCTTAAAGTTGGCAAGTTTTAGATTAGGGTTATACTTGTCTAATTCGATGCGGATTCTTACCAAGCTGTCCATACCGCGGACACGGCTATTCGAATAGTTTTAAATCCTGCAGGGGTGTACATCTTTACCTACACGTATCAACCGACTCTTAGTGCCACCGAGTACACACTTTCACGAGGTGTGCTAGCAGAGGGTGGTTGAACATGACCTTTACAATGTTTTCGACTTCGGTATGAGCCGCCCTAATGGGCTAATCCGCGAACGACAGTTCGGCCGACACTTCGGTGCGGTCCCACTAGTTGTGGCAGGTGATACATCCCCGGTCCTGGACCGTGTGTAACCCTCACTCCTATATTGTTGCATCACACCACATCCTCATTTTCCACGCACCCAATCTACGAAAACGGCAAACTATGCGGCTCATATCCTAAGCCTAGACAGGTTATTCGGTCGTGGGTGGCCCATTATACCACCCGTGTAGAAGTACGCAAATCTTGGTTCGAAAGGACACCGGGAACCGTCCTTGTGGGATGAACGAGACAACCCACCATGCTCCGAGCATGGCCTCTCGCCTATGCCCGATTTGATATTAGTCAAGATTATTAAACATTCCCCGGTGAACACCCACCTAACTGCTAACCCATCCAGAGTATTATGTTTTGTCTGCCATTCCAGGAATTACGACTTGAACCCGACTAAGCAGGTCTAAGCATCATTAGCTGTATAAGCAATATTAACACTACAAGCAATCTACTCTAATTAGGTTGGGAGGGTCGGTGGTGTTGATTGAGCGACAAAGTAAGTTCTCATGCAGGGAATAGGGCTAATCCTTAGCATAAAATATCAGTTGAACGCATGCAATACGGCTTTGAAAACAAATAGTAAATAGTAAATTGCAAATAGTAGGTCATCCGTAAGATGATCAAGGGGCTGCTTGCCTTGCGGTTCAGCTACTATGTCCTGATCCTGCTCGAAATTGTACTCGCCGAGATCGTCCGGTCCTATCGGAAAGAACGAAACACCGAACAGGCGCAGTGTGAACACCATGATGATGAACTTCAGCATGAGATGCAATGTATGCCATGAGCTAGAGGATGCAAAATAAAAACTCATGCAACTGGAATCAGCTTAATCGGAGTCCGGACGCGCAAGATATCACGATCCGAAGATTTCCAGGGGTTCGGGGAAACCCTAAATGGAGTTTTTAGATATTTTCATCTTTTCTAGCATGCAAACATGGATAACAATGATATATTTGAGTAGCTCTTATTTTCTGAACATTTTGATATATTATTTGCATTTTTCTGATAAAGTATGAAATTTCTATGAATTTTATACAGTTTAATCCCTTTGTTGTATTTTCTCAGTAAAGAAATTAAATATTTAAATCCAGAATTACTTTTAATACTCAGCTGAGATTAACCCTAGAGGCTGACAGTGGGCCCCCTTGGTCATTTGGGGTCAACATTGACCAAGCCTATGACAAGTGGGGCCCATATGTCATATGATTTATATTTTCTTTTACTGATTTATTTAAATCTGACGTGTGGGGCCCAGCTGCCATTGAGACACAACTAAAGAGTTCATTAAATTCACTGTTAAGCATTAATGGAGGTCATTAACATGTCGGAATAGTAATTAGGATTATTAAACACACATCATTAATTGTTAAGCATTGATTACGCTCCATAATTATGCCCTAACCGAAATCAACAGCAATCCATAGCATTAATCACTGGATAAATAAATAACTAATCATTAGCATTTAACCTACAACCGTAAATGCACTTAGCCCTAACTAACTACTAACCTAACTAACTACTAACTTAACTACCCCTACTAAACGGCCGGAAGGCCACTGCCTGGGCTCGGCCGACCGGTGAGGCTTGGCCGGCGGCGAGGCCCGGGGCGACGGCGAACGGGGCAGGTGGGGGCTCACCGCGAGGCGGCTTGGACTCGGCTCCGGCGGGGATTTGGCTCCGGTCGGCGGCGGGGCAGAGGAGAGGTGCCGGGGTAGCTCGGGCGGCTGCTCGGGCGGCGACGACCGGGACGACCATGGGCAGAGCGGTGGCCGGGGAAGGGGCTCCGTGTGGCGACGAGCTCGGCGAGGTGGAGCCGGAGGGAGGCACGACGGCGGGGGACCGAGGCGGGGGCGAGCGGAGGGAGGAGCTCGGTGGGGATGTGGTGGCTCGGCGAGGGCGGAGGTTGGCTCGGCGCGGCGGAACCGAGCGGGGAGCGGCGGCGAGTGGGGCGGTGGTGCCGAGGGGGGGGGAGAAGAGCGGAGGGGGGGTGTGGAGCGACCGAGAGCAGCTCTTATAGGGGAGGGGAGAGAGAGACGGCGAGGTGGCGCGGGGGCAGGAGGCGTGCGCCACGCGGCGGCGGTGGCAGCTGGGAGAGAGAGGGAGGAGGGAGAAGAAGGGGGGCGGTGCGGGGCAGGCCGGGGAGGGAAGAAGGCCCACGCGGGAAGAAAACGGGCCGGAAGGGAGAAGGCCCGTCCGAGATTTAGATAGGTTTTTCTTTTCTTTTTATTTCTTTCTCTTTTGATTTTTATTTCTGCTTTACAAATTTCAAACCAGGTCCAAATCAAAATTTGTTTTACAATTCAACCAAATCAAACTCTCTTTCTTTGATTCAATTTAAAATCCGAAAAAATTCTTGATTCCTTTCCGTTCCTTTTAAATTTGCTTTACCAACTTTTAGACAAATTTGCAACCTCTCTTTTGACTTAGGAACCCTAGTTCAAAATTTTAATTCAAATGATGCAATGCCATGATGCACAAGCAAAGACTTAATATTCTGGGGATGTTACACCTGTTTGTGGCCGGTGGCCCGGTCGGGTGAGGAAAGAAAACAAGGGATGCCGAGGAGGGGCGGCCACCGGTGACGGGGAAGAAATCCATCGCCGATAAAGCTCGCTGGCGTCGATTGGCTACTCGGGAAGGGTCTATGGGAGCTGGCAATTCCATTTTTGTGAAGAGGAGGGAGGTGTACCGCGGGAAGAAGCTCAGTAGCGTGGAGGTGGCTTGGGCTCACCTTGCCGGAGATGGAGGCGACGGCGGCGAGGTTTCTTGGGCTCAGGAGCGGAGAGGAGGAGGTGGAGAAGCGCGGGTGTGCTCGGATGCTTGAAGAAGTGAAGGGAGAGGAGCTCGGGAGTGAGGGAGCGCTAGGGAATTTGGGAAAGAAGAGGAGAGGGAGCCCGGCATTGCCGGCTTTATAGGGGTCGGGGGTGGTGGCGCAGAGGGGATAAGCGGCGGGGTAGAGCAGCGGGGCAGAGTGAGCGACGCGTGGAAAGTGGCCTCGGGGCGGAGTTGTTGCAGAAGAGCGGACCTGATGTTACCGGGAACGGGCGGTGAGCGGTGGCACGGACGGCTGTGACGGAACGGCGACGGGAGGAAGGGGATGAAGATGACGGGCCGAGTGGGCCGAGAAAAGGACATGGGTTGGGCTGAGAAGAGGAGATTCGGCCCAGAAGGATTTTGGGGTTTTGAAAATTTAAAATTTTTAGTATTGTTACAAAGAAGAACCGGCTTCAACAAGTATCTTTAATTTTCTCACCATCAAACAAAGTTCCTACGATATGAACATCTCATCAGAGTGAATATACATGTCCTTCTTTCGTTCTAGGCATCAACTACATGTACACCAACACCGCAAAATGAAGAAACCCTAGATCCTACAACACCCATCACCCGCGGACCAAGAACTACGAGAGCAACAACCGAGAGCCACTGCGCGCAATCGACGGCACAACAAGAATATCTAGGATTCCAAGTCGGAAGCAGCACCAGACCGGATCAACAAACCCCCGTTAAGTCGACCAACCTCACATTTCCATATACTAGAAGATAAATCCCGACAAAACAACGCCAAAAAAAAACCAACGTTGTTTCCCCATTATTATCCCAGCAAAATAATCCTATACGACCGGGTCGTACGTGCGACCCGGCCGCATGGGGTGGCTGCCAGGCGACCTCCCCCGCGCTCTCTCCGCGCCCCCCGTGAGTGCAGCGGGTCGCACAGGATCCGGCTCCATTATCCCATGCAGGCCAAAACTGTACTACAAATACCTCGACGTGTACTGCTCCAAACCGTAGCGATGACAGCCCACATCACTATTCACAAGTATGGCTGTAAGGCGGAGCCACAGAACACTATCAGGGCCTGGATCAAAATCGCCCTTCCACGTGAAGACGCAGAAGCGCAACCACGATATTGCACCTTCCACGCAGAACCAAAACTCAGCCAACCTGCAGCGGAAGAATGTGCAGCATCAGTCGCGCTCCATTACCTATATGCAGCCGACACAACATTGCAATCGATGACTACAACTAATCAGCAGTCTCTACACTCAAAAAATGCCTCCACTCCACCAAGCAATGGGGAAACACAAAGGAGCGACAGTTCAGGCTTGCACAAAGGCAAGCTTTTTCTCGAGAAAAGCAACGAACAAAACTGTTGCACGGCCTCATAGGGACGTGCAATCAATTCTGCGATATCTTGCCATTACAAACCCATCAACTTGGAGCAATACAGTCGGCTCCATCCTGCACAGCCTACATCGGCCCCCTACCACCAGCAACACGCATTCAGCAACTGGTCCTTGCAATGGGCCAGCTCATCCACCAGGCTGCAGAAGAAACAAGACTACCATAAAGAGCCCAGGACCAAAGTCACTCGAACAAAACTGCACTACGAACAGCAACCACCACTTGCTTAGACCTCTCTCACCTTTTATCACTGTAGAAAAATCATGTAATATAGGTTAAGTAACCCTCCCTACACCTCTATCCACTCCATATAAAATAGCATGTAAACAAGGTAATCTCGCTCTTCATGTAAAATAGCATGTTATAAACTAGATAGTACTCCCCCACCCATCCCCACTCAATGTAGAATAACACATAAATAAGATAACGTGTTGGCTAAATCTCAGTTGATTGAAATTTTTATAAATCTCAGTCACCTAAAATTACAGCACTAAAAGTGTGTAACTTTAGAAAATTACACACTACTTAGCCTAAAATTACAGTATTTGAAAGTGTGCAACTTTAGTGAAAACTTAGTACAATTTTTTAGTTTGTATGTTATATATAGAGTGAGATGAGACGGTTGGATGTTGATCCAATGATCTAAAAAGTGATTGAGATGTAAAAGAATTTCAGGCAATTGATAAATGGACTGAATCTCAAGTCACTTTTTGGACATTTGGATCAAATCCAATAGTCTCATCCACGTCTCACTCCATATATAACATACAAACTAAAAATTGCACTAAGTTTTCAATAAAGTTGTACACTTTCAAATACTATAATTTTAGGCTAAGTGGTGTGTAATTTTAGGTGACTAAAATTACACTAAGTTTTTATAAAATTGCACACTTTCAATACTATAATTTTAGACCAAATAATATGTAATTTTAGATGACTAAATTTATAAAAATTTTAGACAACTAAAAATTAGCCAACGTAAATAAATAAAGCAAGAGTATCACATGGGCCATGATACATCCTTGCACGGTGCATCTGTCATTTGCAAAAATACAAAAGGTTAATCCGTTTCATCGGCCAAATATAGAGACATCCCTCTTTGTGCATGTACGGATCGATGCCATATATCTATGGCCGGAAACATGAGAAAGCGATTGAGCCTTATCCTCTAGGATCTCCTTTCTTCTGTACCATGTGTCCAAAGGCTAGCACATAGATTCGCTCGTCCTTCTTATGCATCTTCGTTCCATTATTATTGCAGCAAATCATGCAACGAGCTATGAAAGTACTAGCTAGTAGGAATATCAGCTTACCATCGTTGCATGCCAACTAACACGCCCTGTATAGGTCCTTATCCTTCCAAGTGGATTATCCCTAATTAAGCATAAGTAATCACATGCAAGCATGCGTACATGCACGCAAAGTAGAGCTAGCTAGCTGTGTGCATGGAACTTTAAACTCCTTAGTTCTAAGCACACATGGTTCCTCCGTATATATCTTGAAAGAATAGCTAGCTAGCCGGCGGGTGTAAAGAAACAAAGACTATACATAGCATCCATATAGCATAGACTATATAGTACGTATACAATACAAATACTTACGTCCTAGTTAATTAGCATCAACTTTTTTTTGCGATGATAATTAGTATCAACTTGCCTTCAAATTTTCTTCAAGATTAGCATGCATGTATGTTTACTTGCATGTGTGAAGCACAATTCTTAACTAGACAGTTCGTTAATGCCAATTAAGTTATCGAATGCTTAACAACTCATATAGCAACCAAATTCTTCACAGGTCGATATTCATGGTTTGCATTTATTGTGCATCAGTGCTGCATGAATCTATACCATATCTCATCTGTCGACGACTATTTTTTGGGGGGAATCAATCGAAAAAGAAGGGCTAGGTAGTTAGGTTATTCCAATTCGGTCTAGCTCGTTCCGAATCTCCATAGCCTTTGAACCCTGATCAAGGCCACAAGATACCCTTATCATCCAATGGCGTGGGTGATTCCCTTTTGGCCCTTTTGAGAAGGATAGCCGTACGTTCTTGAGTGCTCTTTTTGCCAGCTTTCAGTTCGTTAATTCATGACGTGAGAGCTAGCTCTATGTATATATATCCAACTTCTAATGCATGCATATATTAAAAATTAATTAAAGCTAAGTTAAAAAAGAACTAATTGAAGTGCACTTTGAAGTGGACACGTTTCTAAACGTAAGAGGATGAGCTTCGAGTGAGCAAAACATGGATGGACACATGGCTAGGCACGCAGTATCTATATCTTTACATTTTTGCTCTAGTTCTCTTTTGATTTATCTACTAGTTTTGGACCCTAAAGGTGAGCACCTTTCTTTACGCGTTTAGTTAAATCTGACAAAAAGCTTAACCTACCTAGTGAGATGATTGTTAGCGTTGCTGTGGAATAATCAAATGTGAGACACCAGAAAATGTCGAGATGAACAAGGGTGCATGACATCGTAAAATGTCAAGATTAACCTGGTGTACATATGCCCATGTAAAAAAAAACACTTCGATGTTTTGAAAAAATTAGGAAAAAGTTTCTCAGATATCTATTGTTACATGAAGTGTGAACCTACAATTTTTTGGTCAAATATATGCCGTCTTGTGGGCTATAAAAGAACAAATGGTGTACACTTATAGTTGTTGCTTTAGAACCTCTTCCCTTGTTTTTACAGACTACAAATGGCCACTATTGCCCAAAATTGATAGGTTCAAACGCCATCCAATAATGTAGATGTACAGAAAATATCACATTTTCTCAATACTTCCAAATGGTATTTTGACAACAACAAATTAAAACACCCCGTACACATCGTCTGGGGATCACCTCTCTAAACATGATTAAGGTCCGATGGTTCATCAAGGTCTATTAGAAAATAGTTTTAGTCTTTGGTTTACTTGAGTGCTTGATTCAGTCGGCAACGTGACCTCCAACCAATTTTATATAGGAAAAAACTAGTACAGAATCGTCCATTCGAGGCGTCATATCCGAGGCGGTTAGGCTAAAACGCCTCCAATAACAGATATCCGAGGCGGTTGTAAATATCCAACCGCCTCGGAAAAGGATTTCGGAAGAAACCGTCTCGGATAATAAAATCATCCGAGACGGTTGTAAATATCCAACCGCCTCGGATAAGGTGCATATCCGAGGCGATTATATATTTACAACCACCTCGGATGTGTTCAAACTCAAAATTTCAGAATCCCACCAACTCTGAAATTTTAAAACCCGAAATTTTTCCCTCAGTGCCTGTGGCAGAGGACTATATATTCGATTCAGTGCATAGGGAGAGGCCAGATCCAAATTTTCTTCTTCTTCTCCCTTCCACTCTACTCTCCTCCCTTCAACCTTCCTTCTCCTCTCATCATTCCCATCACAAGGAGGCTCTTTTCTTCCCATCATTCTTCCGGTAGGAACAAGGTGGAGGCTTCACAGCAATTTCACTTCGATTTGAGGTAAGAAAGACCCTCTCAAGTCAAGATTTGTGTCTTTTTCGGCTCGTTTTCTACTAGTGCCTAAATTTTTTATTTTTAAAAAATTTCTCGTACTTTTTTGTAGTAACTCTACTCCCTCATGGTTCGGAATCCACAAAAATTACTGCATTTGGAGCTCGGGAAGAAGTTCAACGGAGGGTTCGGTAGCGGCGATTTTTCGTTCGGTACAAAAGTCACTCTTAGAGGCCGAATTAATCGGTGAATTTTTTTTAATTTTTTCTTGTATTTTTTGTTAGCAGCTCTACTCCCTCACGGTTTGGAATCCATAAAAATTACTGCATTAGGAGCTCGGGAAGAAGTTCAACGGAGGGTCGGAAGAGGCGATGTTTCGTTCGGAGGGGCAAAATTCAGTCTTAGAGGCTGAATTTAGAGGTAAAAAATTATACAGGTCTAAAGACGAGTAGATTTTTTAGATGCGCCTCGTCGATACGGTCATTTTGAGTGGTCATGGAGTCAAAACAGACACCGTATGCAAAAGTTACAGTCGTTTTAGTGAAACCCTACCTGGCACTGCCGGGTAGGGTCTATTTTTTATTCAACCACCTCTGATAGCTGATATCCGAGGCGGTTGCAATTATTCAACCGCCTCGGATAACTGATATCCGAGGTGGTTGAATAATCGCCTCCGATATGTGCCCCATATCAGTGACCACTCCGTAGAAGCGGCTGCTATAACCGTCTCGGATATCTGTACTAGTGAAAGGTTATACTCTACTGAGTATACTAGTAGTCCAGAGTACTACTGCTACTACAGCTAGAGGCGTGGCAGAGAGATTCGTTCTAAAATATTGTGACGGCCGACTAGAATAACCACACCTGGACGGATCACAACACTGGTGCCCTGCATAGATCATAGATGCATCGATCCCACACGTTAATTTATGAGCTAATGATGCACTCGCTTTCCGGTGGCCTACTATACGCATGCATGAAACTAGTATGCAACTAAAGCCATAGTTAAAGAGTGGTTCGAGGTGGTCACGGTACTCTTCGAGGCGATGTTTCATGATGCGATTGGCTGCATGCATGCATGCTTACCAGTTTCCCCTGTGCATGCATGCGCATGCATCTAGCTTCTTGCTTAATTAAGAATTATGCCCTCTGTTAAAAAAGTACATACATGTGAGCGTGCTATGTACTTGCTCAATCCACAATAGGTTGTTTCTTGACTCTTTTTGTCAATCTCTAGTGCAAGATTTTTGTATGAATTAAAATCGTAAAAAACATTAATAATATTACACATGAATGAATATGCAATACAGCCTCGAAAGAAAAATAATAATCTGCAATACAAATCTAATTATATTGCTTTCAGATATAGCGGGTTTATATATATTGTTGTCGCCATAGAAACAACACTAGAAAAAAAGGTATCCATTATTTGATGGCTATGTCACAATAGTATTGAGCCAAGTACGACTGTCTTATGAGAATATCGTCGTGCACTCAACAAAATGAGACTTGGCTAGTGACTTGAGCCATCGACGACTTCCAAACACTGCTCCTAGAGCTCCCCATCGGCTACTCGAAGCTCTAGGTCTCTATCATGATATTTTTCTCATTTATGTGATGGATTTTACATTCCCCATGGGGGGTTATATAGGTAAGAGGCCATGACAAATGACCATAGGTACCCTTGAGGGAGAGTGAGAGAGGAGTAGTCTAGGAAAAATGGTCCATGAGTCCAAGGTGGACTATGGGAGAGGAGGTGGTTCATAATTCATGGTGGACTAGTCCTTACAAACAACTCATAATGCTCCTCTTTGACTTGCTAACTGCCTTGTTGACTTCTTAACCTTGTTTTATGCCATGTAGATGCCACGTAGGATTACATGGGCCGACTTGTTTAGGAGGTAAATATAATCCACAAGAGTCTCCTTGAGCTATAGTCATGATAGTGACTACAGGTTATCTTCTAGCTTCGACGAGTATTCCTCTCTCTTCTGTGCTCTTAGGTTCACAGTCGTCGTCTTGGTCCGGATGCCAAGTGCATGATTTTTCAGGAGATAGTAGTTCTGAACTTGGTAGCTAGGGGGGAGGTACATCTCCATTGACCTTCTTTTTATTTTTCTAGGACCTTTCTTCTTTATTTTTTTTGGTTTTTTGAATTTTTGTTTGGAAAATTGTGCCAAAAAGAAGAAAAAGGAAAGGCTGGTGGCAAAGGGGCCCAATCACTTTTGCTCATCTGGCCTGTGATCGACAAGCACAGACCCAAATAGATTGAAACAACGTCGACCCGGTCCACCTCCTAGCTCATGAGTGGGGGGGTTTGGTCTTCGGGACATGCTTTCTTACCATGGGCCGAGTTCATCAGTGCCGCGTGTTGTCAGCGGGGTGAGCGCCTGATCCTGACTCTTGGACTAACGCCCTTCTTGAAGTTTTGTGCCAACGTCTGGCCTGTT
Organism: Stipa capillata; assembly: GCA_019208055.1. NCBI lineage: Eukaryota > Viridiplantae > Streptophyta > Magnoliopsida > Poales > Poaceae > Stipa > Stipa capillata. The sequence goes on from JAGXJF010005591.1 coordinate 384,376, forward strand.
ATCGTAGACTTCGGCCTGGGTTCCGACGCTGCTCCTTGGGAGCCCTTAGTGGGATTCCAAGGCCCAACCAGGTCTTTTTCAGCGTGCGAGGCGAGCCCAAGGTTTTCCCCTGTGAGCCCCCTCTCCTCCCCTTGCTTTCGGCATCGTTGTCTTCTTCAGGTGGGCAGGTCCCGTTGGCAGTCCGGGCCTTCTTGCACAGATGTCGAGGTCCTGGTGGTGCCTATAAAACCAAAGCTCCATGCTGAAGATACCAGCCCTTCTCATCCTCCTCAAGTGCTGATGATGCCATCGATGGCACCGAGGGAGAGAAGAGGTGGTCAAGCGAGGCGCAATGAGTGAGGCAGCACGAGAGTGCATGCACGAGGATGCGCGGCGCAAAGCAGCATGGTGCAACATGACATGAAGCGACTGGGGTGCACTCATGGCACGGCGGAGGCATGCACACGATGTGGCACAGTGAGGGCACACACATATGTTGCGGCAGTGATTGGTGGGCGTGCACCCTGTGTGGCACGACTCGGTGCGACACAGAAAGGTGGAGGCTCATGCACGGCACGATGGCGGCACGCACGTGGTGTGGCATGACATAGTGTGGCATGGCACAGAGAGGCGGGGACATGCTCACAACATAGTGAAGGGGCGCATGTGATGCTGCATAATGAGGTCAACGTGTGTGGTATGGCACGGATTGGTAGGCACACATGTGCGGTATGGTGCAGGAGCACGCCCGACGTGGCAAGACTTGGTACGGCACGGAGCAGAGGAGATAGGCGTACGACACGATGGAGGCGTGCATGTGGCGTGGCACGACGTAGTGCGACATTGCATGGAGTTGCAGGCGTGCGTGTGCGACATGTGAGTACGTGTGGCGTGGTGTCGATTCTGTCAAGGACGTGATGAGGACATGCATGGCCTGGCGATGGCGCGCGCTCCATAGCGGTGGCAGAGCTTCTTCCCATATCATCTCGAGGGCACACGTACAGTTCAGTGATGCTGCACGGTCTGTCGTGGTGGCGGAGCTTCTGCACTCAGTAGAATGGAGTAATGGGCTGGTTTTTGGCCTGTACAACGCCACCCGTGTGTAGCTGCTCTCCGGGCTTGTGCCGCATCACACGTAGGGCGTTGTTGGGGCTCCTTGATGGGCTATCAAGGCCATGCCACCCAGTTTCACCGAGCAGGGATGTTCATGGCCTTGTGCGCGGGTGGGCCAGCCTTCTCTAGGCCAAGTCCTCCTGGTGATGGAGGTTGCTTTTGAGGTCAATGTGGAAGCACACATGGGCTAGGCCCTTCCTAACCACGGTTGATGCAGGGGGAGCGAATCAAGGCTGCGGGTTGCAACTGGTGCATAGACTACACGTGGCCAATCCAATTGAGGAGCCAGATCGAGTTGCTTGGGTGGGAGGCTTGGTTTCGTGAAGCCAAGCCTCCTATCCTCCTTATGCTCCTTACCTAGCCATTTTTTGGTTCATTGACCTATTGAGAGCTTAGTACGTGAGATGCGCTATTTGAGTTGTGCTTGTGCAATTATGTTAAAGCTTCCACTTGTTTGAACTTGAACAAGAGAGATAGGTCATGATGGTTCCACCTTCAATCAAGAGGGCATGCAAATCATCGGGCAAGTCCAGGGATCATTCTTGTGACCTGGCGTTACGGGATGCATGATTTCTTGGGGCTAACTTGGCAGTTGCTGAGCAGCCATGGCAGTTGGAGTGTGCAGACCAACTAATTTGTTTGTACAATGCCACAGATCATAAGGTGTATACATGTATGTTGGCGATTGATTCCAAGTGTCGGGACAACTTGGGGAAGGATGACGACGCATCTAGTGCTTGACTTGCTGTGCCACGTGTCGAAGCCCCTAAGATCTTTGAGGAAAGAGAAGTATCCAACGCCTATGTTAGGGGTGTTTGGTTGGGTTGTGGCTGTTTTAAAAGCGGTTGTTGGCTGGCTGTTTGGAAAAACTGTTATGGCTGTTGGCACCTGTCTGTGGTTCAGGGTGTTTGGTTGGGCTGTGGCTGTTGGCTGAGTATGAAGGAATTGTCTGAAGTGCCCCTAGAGTGCTGAGAGTATGTAAAATAAGCTGATTTGAGTGTTGTTACCCTAATGGAAGCTTATAATTACCCTAAAATGATTTTTTTGTACGTACATAACATATTCGATGTGTTTTCAACCTGAATTAGTACGAAACAATCGTTTTTTGAGTTAATTAAAATTTAAATTACATGTTTTGATGTAGGTAAATAGAGGAAACAAGTTATACATACCATACTGAAAAATTAAAACACAAGCCAACGGTCTCTAGCAACATACAGGGAATTAGCAATTCATTCCCGAATAATGTTCATGTTATTGCCATCCATGGCAACACTATTTGTCTTCATTTCCTATGGAGGTTGCCTGTCCCACATGTGGAATGTAGTCCTCATCAGCATTGCATTTATCGAACTCCTTATCAGCTAGTTTGCTTTTCCATATAAAATTGTGAAGAGCCACGCAAGTATGAACAATACGGGTTTGTGTCTCCTCTGGGTAACTTGGAATATGTAAGAGGATCCTCCATTTCATCTTTAGGACTCCAAACGAGCGCTCAATCACATTTCGGAGCGATGAGTGAGCATGATTAAACACCTCACGCTTCCCCGTTGGTGCACGTGATATGTGAAACTCCGGTAGATGATATTTTGTTCCCTTATAAGAAGCTAAATAACCAGTCCTGTTAGGATATCCTGAGTCAACAAGATACACTACCTCAGAGAACACTTCTGCTACAAGACCATCACTGACAGGCACGAAAGGGCCCGTCGCTGATTAGAGGCAACACTGACGGGCGCGATAGGGCCCGTTAGTACCTGTGATGTAGAATGAGAGGCAGCCAACTTTGACTGACAGGCCCAACGCACGCCCGTCAGTAGAAGTAGCAAGAGAGGAGAAACTTTCCATCTACACTGACGGCGGTTATACCGTGCCCGTCAGTGAATGTATGACTTCCATTGACGGGTCAACTTACGCCCGTCAGAGGAAGGTTGCTCCAGAATACCTTTGAGGGCCTACTTATCACTGACGGTCCGCTTTGGTGTGCCCGTCAGTGATAATTAAGCACTTACATGAACACAGGAGGAGCCCGCAGCTGGCCGTTGAGCTCGCGCGCCTCACACGGCCAGCTGCAAGCCCCTCCTAGACTGCACGCGCGGCAGCATGCTGTTCTCTTCCCCATCCTCCCCCTCCTCCCTCCCTCCTCCCTCCCTCCTCCCTCTAGATTTAAACCCTAGATCTAGATCTCTCTCAATTCTCTCCCTCCTTCTCCACCCCTTTTTCCCTCTCTTTCCCCCTCCCCTCCTCCCTCCCTCCTCCTCCTCCTAGATATACAATCTAGATCTAGATATCTTTTAACCTTCCCTCCTCCTCTCCACCCATTTCCCCTCTCTTTCCTCCTCCCCTCCTCTCTCTCCTTACCCTATTCGGAAGGCTCTCGAGTCCGCTCCTTGACGGCGCTATCGAGCTCTCTTTGGTACGATGTAATACATGAAAGAAGAGAATTAATTTTATGATTATTTTGTTAATTTGGACTATAATTAATTAGTTTGTTGTTGTAGGGATCGATGGATCGAAGTTGGATGTACGGCGAAAGGGCAACACGGAGTTTTGTCGGTACTTTGAATGAGTTTCTAGATGTGGCCGAGGAAGATTGGGAGAAAAGGGGTGCGAACAAGATGTGTTGTCCGTGTTGTGTATGCAAGAACACGATAATATTCAGGGACAGAGGCATGTTGCAGCTACACTTGTTGACTCGAGGTTTCATGGAAGGTTATACACGTTGGACAAGTCACGGTGAGGAGGCAAAAATTTTAGCTAGTCCTGAATGTTTAGAAGAAGAGGACGTACATGAAGACGCAGAAGAAGATGAAGACCATATTTCTGAATGTAGGGATGACTTGACGGGAGAGGCGGGGAACAATTTGGCTAAAATGTTGAGGGACAGTCACATGGCGGACCAGGTGGTCGAAGACCCCGAGGATGAAAGAGAGGTCATAAAGTTTGTGAAACTGATGGAAGACTCGACAAAACCACTGTATCGCAGCTGCGATCCTAAGCACACGCGTCTATCAGGCACGCTAGAACTTCTAGGGATCAAGGCAGCCCACAACTGTCCGGACACAAGCTTCGATGGGACACTGGCTTACCTTGCGACGGTTTTTCCAAAGGAGAACGTGTTGACTACGAGCACCGAGGAAGCCAAGAAAGTAGTCTGCCCCTTGGATTGGATGTAGAGAGACTCCATGCTTGTCGGAATGACTGCATTATTTATCGTAAAGAGTATAGAGAGCTGCACAAATATCCGGTGTGCAACACATCTCGATATAAGCGGGGTAGAAACCAAGACAAGGATGATGAAGAAGTGACGAGTGGTGCCCCTGCAAAAGTTGTATGGTACCTTCCAGTTCTCCCCCGTTTGAAGCGTTTATTCGGTAACAAGAAGGAGGCAAAGCTGATGCGTTGGTACGAAGAAGGGCGAAGAAAGGACGGGGTGTTGAGACACCCAGCTGATGCTTGTCAGTGGAGGGCAATCGACGCCGAATACCCAGATTTCGGTAGTGATTCGAGGAATATCAAGTTTGGTATAAGTACGGACGGAATAAATCCATTCGGCAACATGAGCAGCAGACACAGCACATGGCTCGTTGTTCTTTGGATCTATAACCTCTCTCCATGGTTGTGCATGAAGCGGAAGTACATACACCTATCTATTCTCATTCAAGGGCCAAAACAACCTGAAATGGATCTTAACGTGTACCAACAACTACTGAAGGACGAACTAGCTACGCTATGGGAAGAAGGGGCTCAAGTCTAGGACGCGAACAAAGAAGAGTTCTTCACTTTGAAAGGCATGTTGTTCTCAATGGTGCAAGACTATCCCGTGTACGGGAACAACGCGTGTCAGTGCACCAAAGAATACGAAGCATGTGTTAAGTGCATGGAAGAAACCACAAGTGTTTTCTTAGAGGGCTTTAGAAAAATCGTGTTCATGGGCCACCGAAGGTGGCTGACCATGAATGACCCATGGAGAGAGGACACGGAAAGGTTCAACGGAACAAAAGAAATCCATCCAAAGCCTTGCGAGAGGACCGGACAAGAAATCTATGATATCTTGAAAGAAATAGACGAAGTTGAGCTAGGAAAAGGAAAGAAACAACCGCCGGTAAAGGGCGTCTGCAAAAGGAAATCTGTTTTTTGGGAATTGCCTTACTGGCCTCACCTAGACACACATCACAGCATTGATGTAATGCATGTCGAAAAAAATATCTGCGACAGCTTGCTTGGTCTCTTGCTCAAAATTCCGGACAAGACAAAAGATGGACCGAAGGCACGAGCAGACATGCAACACATGAATATAAGACATGAGCTGTGGGCAACCAGATAAATGACCAAGACGGGGAAGAATGGTATCAGAGTCAAGACCAGCTGTCCTACTGCTTACTACACTCTGAGTAGAGATGAGCTCCATAGCCTTTGCGAATGCCTCTATGGTGTCAAAGTTTCTTCGGGTTGATGGGATTCGTAGCATAGAAAACAAAAATTTTCCTACGAGATGCAAACGAAAATCTAGATCCAATCTAGAAAACCAAGATCCAATCTAGAAGAAGCTTGCAACGAGAGACAGATCATATTTACATACCCTCGACGAACACGTCAACGCAGCGGAGAATTTGACCGTTGTCGATGAAGCCCGCAGCCTCCCGCAGCTAGGTTATACCTCCCAGCCGCGAGAGGGATCTTCTCGTGTTCCAATCTGATCAAGCACCGCAACGAGCGGCACCTCCGAGATGTGCACACGTACGGCTCGATGACGTCTCCTCCTTCTTGATCCAGCAAGGTGAGGTGGAGAGGTAGATGAGATCTCCAGCAGCACGACGGTGTGGTGGTGGATGTGGTGGAGAAATTCCTGCAGGGCTTCGCCTAAGCAGCTGCGGGAGAGGAGTAGATGGGAGAGAGGGAGGGGCTGGCGGCTAGGGTTCAAGGGAGGGCTGCGCCCAGCCCTCCCCCCCTTTATATAGGCTCGGTACTGTTCACGTGAACAGTACGTGAACAGTAACTTGCCTCCCAAGTTCCCCTTTTTCCTTTATCTTATCTCTCCTATTTTTAAGGGATATCGATCTTATCCATCTAGGAAGGGGGGGTTACTGTTCACGCGACACTATTCACGTGTGTACTGTTCATGCAGTACCCTTGGTCCATGTGGACGCCCTCCGGGATAAGTGGGCCCTACTCTAGAACCCTCCGGAACCTTCTAGAACTTCTCCGGAACTCTGCCCGGAAAAATCCCGAACCTTTCCGAAACCCTAACAATACTTTCCCATATATGAAATTGTATCTCCGGACCATTCCGGAGCTCCTCGTGACGTCCTGGATCCCATCCGAGACTCCGAACAAAATTTTGGTCTCACCATATTAATATCTCATTCTCTACCCTAGCATCAACGAACCTTAAGTGTGTGACCCTACGGGTTCGGGAATATGCGGACATGATCGAGACACCTCTCCGATCAATAATCAATAGCGGGACCATGGATGTCCATATTGATTCCCACACATTCAACGAATATCATTTATCGGTTGAACCACGATGTCGAATGTTTCATTCCTTTGTCTCACGATATTTTACTTGCCCGAGATTTGATCGTCGGTATCACCATACCTAGTTCAATCTCGTTTCCTGGTAAGTACTCTTTACTCGTTCCGTAATACAACATCCTCTGTGACTAACTCCTTAGTCCCTTGCTTGCAAGCGATATCGAATGTGCATTACCGAGTGGGCCCAGAGAATATCTCTCCGTCACGTGGATGGACAAATCTCACTCTTGATACATGCAACCCAACAAGTACTTTCCGAGATACCTGAAAGACACCTTTATGATCACCCTGTTACGGCGTGATGGTTGATGCCCTCAAAGCATTCTTCCGGTACTAGGGAGTGGCATTATCTCATGGTCGAAGGACTAGAACATTTAACATATGATAGCTGAAGCAAATAAAACTTAGTGACACGATCAAATTGCTACGCTCAACTTGGGTCTATCCATCACATCATTCTCCTAATGATATGACCTTGTTATTAATTAACAACTCATGTTCATGGTTAGGAAACCTTAACCATCAATTAATCAACAAGCTAGTGTTAGAGGATCACTAGGGACACGGTGTTGTTTATATAACCACACAAGTAATAATGTTTCCAATTAATACAATTATAGCATGGAGAATAAACTTTATCATGAACTTGAACTATGACAAATAACAACTTTATTTATTGCCTCTAGGGCATATTTCCAACAGTCTCCCACTTGCACTAGAGTCAATAATCTAGTTTACATTGGTAAAGGTCTAACACCCATGGACTCCTGGTGCTGATCATGTTTTGCTCGTGGAAGAGGTTTAGTCAACGGGTCCGCCACATTCAGATCCGTATGTACTTTGCAAATCTTTATGTCACCTTCTTTGACATACTCACGAATGGTGTGAAAGCGGCGCTTGATGTGCTTGGAATTCTTGTGAGACCTTGGCTCTTTGGCGTTCGCTATGGCACCAGTGTTGTCACAGTAGATAGCCATAGGGTCTAACGCGCTAGGAACCACACCAAGTTCAATCATGAACTCTCTCATCCAGACACCTTCCTGTGCTGCTTCAGCAGCAGCCACATACTCCGCTTCAGTTGTAGATGCCGCGATGACGCTCTGCTTCGAGCTTCTCCAGCTCACTGCTGCACCATTCAAAATGAATACATATCCTGATTGAGATTTAGAGTCATCTATGTCTGTGTTGAAGCTAGCATCGACGTAACCCTTTACGACAAGCTCTTCATCACCACCATAGACTAGAAACATGTCCTTAGTCCTCTTCAGGTACTTAAGGATATTCTTAATTGCTGTCCAGTGTTCCACTCCTGGATCACTCTGGTATCTGCTCGTCAAACTAAGAGCATGGGACACATCCGGTCTAGTACACAGCATGGCATACATGATAGAGCCTATGGCCGAGGCATAGGGGATATTACTCATCTTTTCTCTATCTTCTGCCGTAGCCGGACACTGAGCCTTGCTCAATATCTTACCTTGCAACATGGGCAAGAACCCTTTCTTTGACTCATCCATTCTGAACTTCTTCAGAACCTTGTCAAGGTATGTGCTTTGATTAAGTGCTATCAGGCGTTTTGACCTATCTCTATAGATCTTAATGCCTAATATGTAAGCAGCTTCACCAAGGTCTTTCATTGAAAAATTCTTATTCAAATAACCTTTTACACTTTCAAGAAGTTCTATATCATTTCCAATCAATAATATGTCATCCACATATAATACCAGAAATGCTACAGAGCTCCCACTCACTTTCTTGTAAATACAAGCCTCCTTGTAATTTTGGACAAATCCAAAACCTTTGATCACCTCATCAAATCGAAGGTTCCAACTCCGGGATGCTTGCTTCAGTCCATAGATGGAACGCTGAAGTTTGCATACTTTACCAGCATCCTTAGGATCGACAAAACCTTCGGGTTGCACCATGTACAACTCTTCCTCAATGTTACCATTAAGGAACGCAGTTTTGACATCCATCTGCCAAATTTCATAATCGAAAAATGCAGCAATTGCTAGTAGAATCCGAACAGACTTTAGCATAGCTACCGGTGAGAAGGTCTCATCGTAGTCAACTCCTTGAATTTGTCGAAACCCTTTTGCGACAAGTCGAGCTTTATAGACGGTCACATTACCATCAGCGTCTGTTTTCTTCTTAAAGATCCATTTGTTCTCAACGGCCTTCCGACCATCAGGGAGGTCAACCAAAGTCCACACTTGGTTATCATACATGGATCCCATTTCGGATTTCATGGCGTCTAGCCATTTCTTGGAGTCTGGGCCCATCATCGCTTCCTCATAGTTCGCGGGTTCGTCGTTGTCCAACAACAAGACATTCATGACAGGATTACCGTACCATTCAGGAGCGGTACGTGTCCTAGTCGACCTGCGAAGTTCAGTAGCGGCCTCGTTTAAGTTTCATGATCATCATCATTAGCTTCCTCTCTAGGTGGTGAAGGTTGCACTGGAACATCTTCCGTCGCTGCGCCACTCTCCAATTCGAGAGAAGGTTCATCAACCTCATTCAGCTCTACTTTCCTCCCACTCACTTCTTTCGAGAGAAACTCCTTCTCAAGAAAGGATCCATTCTTGGCAACAAAAACTTTGCCCTCGGATCTGTGATAGAAGGTATACCCAATTGTTTCTTTAGGGTATCCTATGAAGACACATTTTTCCGCTTTGGTTTCGAGCTTATCAGGCTGTAACTTCTTTACATAAGCATCGCATCCCCAAACTTTAAGAAACGATATCTTAGGCTTTTTACCATACCATAACTCATATGGAGTCGTTTCAACGGATTTTGATGGAGCCCTATTTAAAGTGCATGCCGCTGTCTCTAATGCATAACCCCAAAACGATAGTGGCAGATCGGTAAGAGACATCATAGACCGCACCATATCCAATAGAGTGCGATTACGACGTTCGGACACACCATTGCGCTGTGGTGTTCCTGCTGGCGTGAGTTGTTGAACAATTCCACACTTCTTCAAATGCATACCAAACTCGTAACTCAAATATTCACCTCCACGATCAGATCGTAGAAACTTAATTTTCTTGTTACGATGATTTTCTACTTCACTCTGAAATTCTTTGAACTTTTCAAACGTTTCAGACTTGTGTTTCATTAAGTAAATATACCCAACTGACTTAGGCGATCGGCGTACCCAGACATTTTGAGTACGTGCTCACTGACGGAGCTGTTCTCCTCCATCTTACAGTTAAAGAACTTCTCAGAGGCTTCATAGCTCTCCACACGGGCATGAGTCTGAAATATCACTTTCAGTTCCTCAATCATCTCATATGCCCCGTGTTTCTCAAAACGTTTTTGGAGATCTGGTTCTAAACCGTACAGAATGGCGCACTGAACTATCGTGTGGTCATCTTTGCGAGATTGATAGACATTCCTGACATCCTCAGGAGCGTCATTAGCAGGGGCCTGACCCAGCGTTGCATCAAGGACATAAGCCTTCTGTGCAGCAGTGAGGATGATCCTCAGATTGCGGTACCAGTCCGCGAAGTTGCTTCCATTGGATTTCAGTTTCTCTTTCTCTTGGAACGCATTACAATTGAGCGACGGAGCTACGGGGCGAGCCATTGATCTACAACATATTTGCAAAGGCATTTAGACTATGTTGAAAACTGCTCAATCCCGTCCGGAGAACTATGTTGATCTTCGTTGTCGTGAGATCCGCTTTGAGCTAATCCACCGAATCTATCTCATTGAAGTTACCTTCGTCGTTTTGTAATCTCTGTAATATCTTCCATGTTTCTTAGCTTCAAAAATACCTTGAAGACCCAATTCTAATATTCGTTATTGATACAGGAGATCTCTGAGAAAGTCCATCGCATCGAGAGTACCCTTTTCGCAGCTGCGACGGAATGAAAAAGGCTACCCGAAGATGCAACCTCAAGATTCTCGAAGCTCTTGACTCAACACTCCCGAAGAAGAAGTGATTGGGAACGCGAAGATTATGTTCGATCCACATACCTATCCTCTCTTCCAGCTAATCCGAATCTCGGGGTCGAGATTCTCGTAAGGGGGGTAGGTCTGTAACGTCCCCATTTTAGTTCTTGTTGATTGCGCATCATGGCATGCATTCATGACATTGAAATTAAGGAACTTCGAATTTCTTTTCAGCTATATTCACCTAGGAGAACCAAACCCTAATTCATGTATGAGGTTTAAGAGGAATTCCAAAACTTTAGGTTAAAAAGGTCTGGAACAAAAGTAGCTTTGGAAGTGTTGAGTTAGAGAAAAATTTAAATGGGAAGCAAAAATAAAAAGAAACTAATGTTGATTGGAGCAAAACTTGAATTTAAATTCATTGAATTGAAGCTAAGTTTGAATGTGCCAAACAGGATTTAATTGAATTCAAAGAGAGTAAATAAATCAAAGAAGAAAAAAAGAATAAAACCTGATAGACCCTAACCCTACCCGGGCGGGCCTCTCCCCTTTCCCCTGGCCCATTTCCCCTCCCCGCGGCCTGCTTCCCTCCGGCCCACGCCGCACGCCACCCCCCCATCCCGGTGCCTTCTCCCGTACGCTACCCCCCCCCCGGTGCCCTTCTCTCTCCCCGCACCTCCCTTCTTCTCTCACCCAACTGCCACCTCCCGGCCGCTCCGCCCGCCGCGTGGCGCGCGCCGCCTGTCGCCCCCTGCCTCGGCTACCCCGCTCACCGGCCTCCCCCTAAGACCCCCCTGCCTCGGCCGCTCCGCGCCCCCCCTTTCCCCATTTTTCATCCCGCCGGCGCCATTCTCCTCCGTCCCGCTCGGTTCACCGCTCCGCCGCCAGCTCTCCCCCCCCTCTCCACCCGAGCTCGCCGCCTTGGCCGCTCGCCTCCGCCACGCCCCTCGCCCCGTCGTCGGTAGGATTCCCCCCGCCGCCACCTCGCCATCCCCCCCTCCATTGCCGTGCCCGTGCCTCCTCTTGGTCGCCGCTTCACCCGACGCCGCCCGCTCCGGCTCCCCACCGCCAAGCGCCTCCGCTACCTCGCCACCGTCGCCTCGGTTCCGAGCGCTAGGAGCTCCGCCCCCCCTCTCCCGTCCTACACTCCCGACCGGATCCCCTCCGCCCCATTGCGGGCTCCTCCCCCGAGCTCCCCGCCTCGCTACGCGACCCCGTGCGCCGCTCTTCTTTCCCCCCTCTCTCCGGTGCTCGCCTCCTCCATTGCCGCGCCACCCCGAGCTCGGCCACCGACCCCGTCGCCGCCATCTCCTCCCCGCCAAGCTCGCCGACGCCTCCAACCATCCCGCTCCGCCCCGGCCGAGCCATTCGCCGGAGCACCGACGCCCGAGCCCGCCGTCAGTCCCGCTCGCCTTGCCACCGCTGGCCCCGATCCCTCGCCGCGCCTCCTCGCCGTGTGAACTCGCTCAGCCCCCGAAGCTCGCCCCAGTGCTACTCGCCTCCGCCCCTGTTGGGGAACGCGCTACGCAAAACAAAATTTTTCCGCGCACGAACCAAACCAAGAAACACTATCGAGGTGTAGATAACGATATCATACCTTCGACGATCACGTCAATGCAGCGGAGAAGTTGACCGATGTCGATGAAGTCCGCAGACTCCCGCAGCTAGGTTATACCTCCCAGCCGCGAGAGCGATCTCCTCGTGAATAGTTCGCCCGATCAAACGCCGAAGTATACGACGTCTCCGAGGTATCCACGCGTACCGGATCAGCGACACCGCGGTAATGTGTGGACCAGCACACAAGAACAGCGGGGATCTACGAGAAGGAGAATCAGCAGCGCGCCGGCAGTTGTACTAGATCCAATCTAGAAGAGAGAGAAAAAGAAGGCTGTGGCCAATCTAGAGATGGCCGGCCTAGGGTTTAGTCCAAGGGACTAGGGCTGCCTCTGGGGCTGCTTGGGATACCCTTTGAGGTGCCCTGCCCCTCTATTTATAGGGGTTGGGGCAGCTCTCCCTAGGCAGGTGGAGTCCTACTTCAGCAGGGACACCCTGTTGGAGTTGGAGTCCAACTCCACTAGAACCTTCTAGAACCTTCTAGAATTTCTAGAACCTTCCAGAACCTTCTAGAATTTCTAGAACCTTCTAGAACCTTCCAGAACCTTCTAGAACCTTCCAATACTTTCCGGAACACTTCCGGACATCACCGGAACCATCCGGGACCTCCCGGAACACTTTCGAGATCATCCGAAACACTTTCGGAACCCTTCTCTCTCGTTCTCCATAAATCATAGCATTCCTAAATGTCGCTAAAACGTTAAGCGTGTGACCCTATAGGTTCGAGTATATGTGGACATGTCCGGAATACATTCCGGTCAATAATCGTCAGCGGGATCTGGACACCCATAACGACTCCCACATATCATCGAAGATCTTTATCGAGCAAACCTTGTATTGTCGCATACAATTCCTTTTGCCTCACGATACATTACACAACCCGAGGCGAGACTTTGACGGTATCCCTGTGATCAACTCCTTGATCACCATACCTAGTTATCCTCGTTACCGGTTTGTACTCTTTTCTCGTTTCCGTATTCCGGTATCCCCGTGACTAACCTTTTAGTCACAATACCTGGCCAGGCGATGCTGGACACCGTAATACCGAGTGGGCCCAGAGTGTATCTCTCCATCGCCGGATGGGCAAATCCCAGTCTTGACATATCTAGAACCACGATATACTTTCTGGTGTACCTGGAAGTCACCTTTATAATTACCCAGTTACGGCGTAACGATTGATGACCCCAAAGCAACCATCCGGTATCCGGGTCTATGATATTCTCATGGTCTAAGGACGCAAGTAAACGTTAACACATCATGAGAAGATACTGACAACATATTGACGAAGTGATCTCGCAGTATCTCATAAGGGGTCTATCCAACACCATTGTTACCCTAACAATGTGTTCCCATTATTGCCGGCATCCTTGTTACATTAACAATGCCCATGATCAGGAAAACAAGATCATCAACAATACATGAGCTAGTCCAGAGGCCTGACTAGGGATCTGAATGGTGTTTATTATTCCACACATGCAATTAGGTTTTCCTCTGAATCTCATATTCAAGAACCAATGCAATTTTAGCATAGAACATAAACTTAATCATGAACATGAAAATAGAATAATAACAACTTTATTATTGCCTCTAGGGCATATTTCCAACAGTCTCCCACTTGTACTAGAGTCAATAATCTAGCCAATGCTTAAGCTCCTAACACCTATGGCATTCCGATGTTGCTCATGCTTTGCTTGTGGTAGAGGCTTCGTCAGCGGATCTGACACATTCAGATCCGTGTGTATTTTGCATATCTTTATGTCTCCACGCTCCACCAATTCACGAATGATGTGGAATCGGCGTTGTATATGTTTGGACTTCTGGTGGGACCTTGGCTCCTTGGCCTGAGCTATGGCGCCACTATTGTCACAATAGAGCTCCATAGGATCCAGCGCGCTCGGAACCACACCAAGCTCGGTGACGAACTTCTTAATCCAAACGCCCTCCTTTGCCGCTTCTGAAGCGGCGATATACTCAGCCTCCGTTGTAGAATCCGCCACAGTGTCCTGCTTGGAACTCTTCCAGCTCACTGCGCCACCGTTCAGTGTATACACTAAGCCTGATTGAGATCGAAAATCGTCCGGATCTGTGACAAAGCTGGCGTCGGTGTAACCCTTTACAACGAGCTCTTCGTCACCACCGTATACGAGAAACATATCCTTAGTCCTCTTCAGGTACTTTAGGATATTCTTCACTGCTGTCCAATGATCATGACCTGGATCACTCTGGTATCTGCTCGTAACACTTAGAGCATAGGACACATCTGGTCGTGTACATATCATGGCGTACATGATTGACCCAATCGCGGATGCGTATGGAATCTTACTCATGCGTTCTCGCTCATCAGTTGTCGAAGGACACTGATTCTTGCTCAAACTTTTCCCATGCGACATCGGCAAGAACCCCTTCTTGGCGTTTTCCATACTGAACCTCTTCAGTACTTTATCTATATATGTACTCTGGCTTAGCCCTATTAGGCGCTTTGATCTATCTCTATAGATCTTTATACCTAATATGTATGCTGCCTCGCCTAAATCTTTCATTGAAAAACTATTTTTCAACGAAGTCTTAATATTGTCAAGAAAAGATACATCATTCCCAATCAACAATATGTCATCCACATAGAGTATTAGAAATGCTATTGCGCTCCCACTTACTTTCTTGTAAACACAAGCCTCTTCGCAGTTCCTGATGAAGCCAAATCCTTTGACCACTTCATCAAAGCGAAGATTCCAACTCCGTGATGCTTGCTTCAGTCCATAGATGGATCTCTGAAGTTTGCATACCTTTCTAGCATCCTTTGGATTGACAAAACCCTCGGGCTGTATCATATACACGTCCTCGGTTAGCTTCCCATTCAGGAACGCTGTTTTGACATCCATTTGCCATATCTCGTAATCGAAATATGCAGCAATCGCTAGAAGAATCCGAACAGACTTAAGCATCGCTACGGGAGAGAATGTCTCGTCGTAGTCAACTCCTTGAACTTGTCGGAAACCCTTTGCGACAAGTCGAGCTTTATAGATGTATACATTCCCATCCGCGTCTGTTTTCTTTTTATAGATCCATTTACATTCGATGGGCCTCACGCCTTCAGGAGGGTCCACCAAGCTCCAAACTTGGTTCTCGTACATGGATTCTATCTCGGATTTCATGGCGTCTAGCCATTTAACGGAGTCAGGGCCCATCATTGCTTCCGTATAGGTCGCAGGCTCATCGTTGTCTAACAACAATACCTCGTCCGAAAACCACTGTGGTTTCGTGCGAATCCTACCAGACCTTCGTGGTTCAGCTGCTGGCTCGACTGAAGTCTCTACATCACATGTAGGGGCTTCCGTATCAGTCATTGTGGGAAACTCCGGAACCACTTCCGGCGTTGCATCACTTTGACCTAATAACGAAGATTCACCAATCTCGTCGAGTTGCACTATCCTCCCACTCACCCCTTTCGCAAGAAACTCTTTCTCGAGAAACACACCGTTCTTTGCGACAAACACTTTGCCTTCGGTGCGGTGATAGAAGGAATACCCAACAGTTCCTTTGGGATAACCAACAAAGAAGCATTTATCCGATTTGGGATCGAGCTTATTTGGTTGTAAACGCTTTACATATGCATCGCATCCCCAAATTTTAAGAAAAGACAAGTTGAGTTTCTTCCCATGCCATATCTCATATGGTGTCGTTTCAACGGATTTAGATGGTGCTCTATTTAGTGTAAAAGCGGCAGTCTCTAAAGCATAACCCCAAAAAGACAATGGCAGTTCAGTTAATGACATCATCGATCTTACCATGTCCAACAAGGTTCGATTACGTCTCTCGGACACTCCATTCCTCTGTGGCGTTCCGGGAGGCGTAAGCTGTGGAACAATTCCGCAGCTCTTCAGATGTTCGCTAAACTCGTAACTCAAATACTCCCCTCCGCGATCTGATCGCAGAAACTTGATTTTCTTGTTACGATGATTTTCTACTTCATGCTGAAATTCTTTGAACTTTTCAAAGGTTTCAGACTTATGTCTCATCAAATAGATATACCCATATCTACTCAAATCATCCGTGAAGGTAATGAAGTAGAGGAATCCACCGCGTGCAGCTATACTCATTGGACCACATACATCCGTATGTATGATCTCCAATAAGTCAGTCGCCCGTTCTACGTGGCCTGTGAACGGCGTTTTAGTCATTTTACCCATTAGACAAGGCTCGCAAGTGTCAAATGATTCATAATCAAATGACTCCAAAAGTCCATCACAATGGAGTTTCTTCATGCGCTTCTTTCCAATATGACCCAAACGGCAGTGCCACAAATAAGTGGAATTCGAATCGATTATCTTGCGACGTTTAGCGTCAGTGTTATGGATGTGTGTATTACCATCAAGATTCATAATAAATAACCCATTCACAACGGGAGCATGGCCATAAAACATATTATCCATATAAATCGAACAACCATTGTTCTCAGACTTAAACGAATAACCGTCTTGCAACAAACATGATCCAGAAATAATGTTTTTGCTCAAGGCCGGAACATAGTAACAATTACTAAGCTCTAATATAAATCCTGAAGATAAATGTAGAGGTAGGACACCGACGGCGAGCACAGCAACTTTTACTCCGTTCCCGACGCGCATCGTCACCTCATCCTTTGCCAGTCGCTTAGGCCTCTGTAGTTCCTGCATCGAGTTGCAAATATGAGCAACCGATCCGGTATCCAATACCCAAGAATTACATTGTGGACCAGCAAGGAATACATCAATAACATGTATGACACTCGTACCTGAGCTGGACTTTCCAGACTTCTTCTTTTCTGCCAGATATTTCTTGCAGTTCCTCTTCCAGTGTCCCTTCTCTTTACAGAAGAAACACTCAACATCAGAAGTGGCACCAGTCTTGGACTTCTTAGACGTGTCAGTCATACTAGCACCCTTGGATTTGCCCTTTTTCTTAGACTTGCCCTTCTTCTTGAAGTTGGTTGTTTTATTCACCATCATCACATGATTGGCGTCCTTCTGGATTCCACTCTCAGCAGTTTTAAGCATAGTGAATAATTCACCCATACTCTTTTCCATCCCATTCATGTTGTAGTTCATGATGAAGCTACTATAGCTCGGAGGGAGGGAAGCAAGAACAAGATCAGTGCCCAACTCTTGGGAGATTGAAAAACCTAGCGCATCCAACCTTTGCGCGTACCCAGACAATCTAAGTACGTGCTGACTCACTGAGCTGCCCTCAGCCATCTTGCATTCAAACAAGGCTTTGGATATCTCATATCTTTCAGTCCTTGCGCTACACTTGGAAGAACACTAACTATTTTGATATTTGTGTGAGGGATCACCCTATTTAACAACGTCTACCACGCATCAAACAAGGTGCATAAAAGGGATTAACATCACATGCATTTAAATTATTGTGATATGGTATAGCCCCTTTTGTTGAAGAAGACTTCTTCAACATCTTTTGGCGGAGAACTCCTTCTTCGCGTACGACGTAGCGTCGAGGTCCATCGATGTAAGATTGTCACCACCATGTCCTTCGATTACAACTATTTGCTATCACATAGCTAATAAAATAAATGCATTACATGGCTTTCTAGTTGACGCGTAGGTCAATATAATAAATAATGACAATCGTATTGGCTCCTGCCGATTGCCGTACTCATGACACGCAGGTCATGACAAAATTAAAATTACAAACACTTTGCATCTCATACAATCACATTGCATCACATAGGCTATACCACATCACATGCATACCCTGCAAAAACAAGTTAGACGCCTCTAACGTTTATGCTACAATACGTGGCTTTATGGCTACGTTGCAAACCGTTTGCTACCTACGTTACCATAAGCATGATTGCTCTTGCAGTTATTTAAATGTCGGGGTGTCTGGAATTGGAGACTCGGAAATCTCGAACCCCATACTAAACTTCGTCATACGCATGACCCCCGTGTAGATCACATCTACAAGCCCGCTCATTGCAAATTTATCTTTCTCAACTAAAGTGAAACCAAAGTCATCCTTAGCATGTCTCGATCCGAAGATCGTAAGGTTCGCCGGACCTCTGAAAATTTCACGATGCCGCCGAGATCAAAATTTTGCAATGAGAGGGAAACAACAAGAAAATCTGGTGGTAGATCTCATCTAACACCCCGCACATCATATGTGCAATGCCGCATATCACATATGCTCTAGTCGTACCTACAACTACGCATAGAACCGCTTTGATACCACTGTTGGGGAACGCGCTACGCAAAACAAAATTTTTCCGCGCACGAACCAAACCAAGAAACACTATCGAGGTGTAGATAACGATATCATACCTTCGACGATCACATCAATGCAGCGGAGAAGTTGACCGATGTCGATGAAGTCCGCAGACTCCCGCAGCTAGGTTATACCTCCCAGCCGCGAGAGCGATCTCCTCGTGAATAGTTCGCCCGATCAAACGCCGAAGTATACGACGTCTCCGAGGTATCCACGCGTACCGGATCAGCGACACCGCGGTAATGTGTGGACCAGCACACAAGAACAGCGGGGATCTACGAGAAGGAGAATCAGCAGCGCGCCGGCAGCTGTACTAGATCCAATCTAGAAGAGAGAGAAAAAGAAGGCTGTGGCCAATCTAGAGATGGCCGGCCTAGGGTTTAGTCCAAGGGACTAGGGCTGCCTCTGGGGCTGCTTGGGATACCCTTTGAGGTGCCCTGCCCCTCTATTTATAGGGGTTGGGGCAGCTCTCCCTAGGCAGGTGGAGTCCTACTTCAGCAGGGACACCCTGTTGGAGTTGGAGTCCAACTCCACTAGAACCTTCTAGAACCTTCTAGAATTTCTAGAACCTTCCAGAACCTTCTAGAATTTCTAGAACCTTCTAGAACCTTCCAGAACCTTCTAGAACCTTCCAATACTTTCCGGAACACTTCCGGACATCACCGGAACCATCCGGGACCTCCCGGAACACTTTCGAGATCATCCGAAACACTTTCGGAACCCTTCTCTCTCGTTCTCCATAAATCATAGCATTCCTAAATGTCGCTAAAACGTTAAGCGTGTGACCCTATAGGTTCGAGTATATGTGGACATGTCCGGAATACATTCCGGTCAATAATCGTCAGCGGGATCTGGACACCCATAACGACTCCCACATATCATCGAAGATCTTTATCGAGCAAACCTTGTATTGTCGCATACAATTCCTTTTGCCTCACGATACATTACACAACCCGAGGCGAGACTTTGACGGTATCCCTGTGATCAACTCCTTGATCACCATACCTAGTTATCCTCGTTACCGGTTTGTACTCTTTTCTCGTTTCCGTATTCCGGTATCCCCGTGACTAACCTTTTAGTCACAATACCTGGCCAGGCGATGCTGGACACCGTAATACCGAGTGGGCCCAGAGTGTATCTCTCCATCGCCGGATGGGCAAATCCCAGTCTTGACATATCTAGAACCACGATATACTTTCTGGTGTACCTGGAAGTCACCTTTATAATTACCCAGTTACGGCGTAACGATTGATGACCCCAAAGCAACCATCCGGTATCCGGGTCTATGATATTCTCATGGTCTAAGGACGCAAGTAAACGTTAACACATCATGAGAAGATACTGACAACATATTGACGAAGTGATCTCGCAGTATCTCATAAGGGGTCTATCCAACACCATTGTTACCCTAACAATGTGTTCCCATTATTGCCGGCATCCTTGTTACATTAACAATGCCCATGATCAGGAAAACAAGATCATCAACAATACATGAGCTAGTCCAGAGGCCTGACTAGGGATCTGAATGGTGTTTATTATTCCACACATGCAATTAGGTTTTCCTCTGAATCTCATATTCAAGAACCAATGCAATTTTAGCATAGAACATAAACTTAATCATGAACATGAAAATAGAATAATAACAACCTTATTATTGCCTCTAGGGCATATTTCCAACATTGTCATCAATGAGTGAAATAAGTACTGCGTTAATTACACTTAATAATGACTAAACAGTGATTAGGATTAAATGCCTTAATTAACCGGTCGGCGGTTAGCATTGATGAAGCTTAATAATCATGTCTGTTGATTTATTAGCTAGCATTAAGCATACTTAGCCTTTATGGGCTCATAAGCATGTCTTCACTGTTAATTAAAAGGGGAATAGAATTGTTATTACGTGGTCACGCAGCTAGCTTGGAGGGCTCGGTTGAGCCAAGGCCGACGGCGGGAGAAGCAAGGGAAGACGGCGTGGCAAGCCTTATCGGCTGACGGCGGGGAGCAAAGCCGACGGCGGGATCCCAGACTGAGGCGGCGCAGCCAGGCGGGGCCGGGGTGGCGGCTGCTGGGCTCGGAATCAAGGCGGACGGCGGGGGCGACTTCAGAGCGTCAGCGGCGAGCTAGGGCGGCGTCGGGCACGGCGAAGCGGCAGCGGCGTTCGGGACCGAGCTGAGCGGAGAGAGGGAGCAGAGGGGCTTGGATAGGGGAGTGGCGCGGCGGCTTCGGGCGGAGTTTGATCGAACGGTAACAAGGGGCTGTTGGAAATATGCCCTAGAGGCAATAATAAAGTTGTTATTATTCTATTTTCATGTTCATGATTAAGTTTATGTTCTATGCTAAAATTGCATTGGTTCTTGAATATGAGATTCAGAGGAAAACCTAATTGCATGTGTGGAATAATAAACACCATTCAGATCCCTAGTCAGGCCTCTGGACTAGCTCATGTATTGTTGATGATCTTGTTTTCCTGATCATGGGCATTGTTAATGTAACAAGGATGCCGGCAATAATGGGAACACATTGTTAGGGTAACAATGGTGTTGGATAGACCCCTTATGAGATACTGCGAGATCACTTCGTCAATATGTTGTCAGTATCTTCTCATGATGTGTTAACGTTTACTTGCGTCCTTAGACCATGAGAATATCATAGACCCGGATACCGGATGGTTGCTTTGAGGTCATCAATCGTTACGCCGTAACTGGGTAATTATAAAGGTGACTTCCAGGTACACCAGAAAGTATATCGTGGTTCTAGATATGTCAAGACTGGGATTTGCCCATCCGGCGATGGAGAGATACACTCTGGGCCCACTCGGTATTACGGTGTCCAGCATCGCCTGGCCAGGTATTGTGACTAAAAGGTTAGTCACGGGGATACCGGAATACGGAAACGAGAAAAGAGTACAAACCGGTAACGAGGATAACTAGGTATGGTGATCAAGGAGTTGATCACAGGGATACCGTCAAAGTCTCGCCTCGGGTTGTGTAATGTATCGTGAGGCAAAAGGAATTGTATGCGACAATACAAGGTTTGCTCGATAAAGATCTTCGATGATATGTGGGAGTCGTTATGGGTGTCCAGATCCCGCTGACGATTATTGACCGGAATGTATTCCGGACATGTCCACATATACTCGAACCTATAGGGTCACACGCTTAACGTTTTAGCGACATTTAGGAATGCTATGATTTATGGAGAACGAGAGAGAAGGGTTCCGAAAGTGTTTCGGATGATCTCGAAAGTGTTCCGGGAGGTCCCGGATGGTTCCGGTGATGTCCGGAAGTGTTCCGGAAAGTATTGGAAGGTTCTAGAAGGTTCTGGAAGGTTCTAGAAGGTTCTAGAAGGTTCTAGTGGAGTTGGACTCCAACTCCAACAGGGTGTCCCTGCTGAAGTAGGACTTCACCTGCCTAGGGAGAGCTGCCCCAACCCCTATAAATAGAGGGGCAGGGCACCTCAAAGGGTATCCCAAGCAGCCCCAGAGGCAGCCCTAGTCCCTTGGACTAAACCCTAGGCCGGCCATCTCTAGATTGGCCACAGCCTTCTTTTTCTCTCTCTTCTAGATTGGATCTAGTACAACTGCCGGCGCGCTGCTGATTCTCCTTCTCGTAGATCCCCGTTGTTCTTGTGTGCTGGTCCACACATTACCGCGGTGTCGCTGATCCGGTACGCGTGGATACCTCGGAGACGTCGTATACTTCGGCGTTTGATCGGGCGAACTATTCACGAGGAGATCGCTCTCGCGGCTGGGAGGTATAACCTAGCTGCGGGAGTCTGCGGACTTCATCGACATCGGTCAACTTCTCCGCTGCATTGACGTGATCGTCGAAGGTATGATATCGTTATCTACACCTCGATAGTGTTTCTTGGTTTGGTTCGTGCGCGGAAAAATTTTGTTTTGCGTAGCGCGTTCCCCAACAGACAACAGTTAACGTACTGATCTATTAATGATGTAAATTAATGCTTAAATGTGTTTAATACGAATCATTACTGTTCAGACCAATTAATTGAGCTATTTAATGCTAATTAACCGATTAAGGCAGGATTAATAGCGTATTTACTAGTAACCATACTTAATGAAGTGTAATAAATGATTAGCATCTAATGAACTGTACTTAATAAGTAACATTATTACTAATGATCACTAGCTGAGGATTAATCGACTCATTAATAACTATGTTTAACTGCCAACCGTAGAATAAATGAGCTTAGTTATTATATCTCCATGACACCTGGGCCCCACACAACAAAAATAAAAGAAAGGATTAAAAGAAAAGATAAAAGAAATAGATTTATATGACAATGGGCCCCACTGTCATTGACCTAAATCAAAGTTGAGCAAAATTGACCCAGGGCCCACCTATCAGCCTCTGATACTATTAAAATTCATTTAAATATTGTTTTTACTGAGAAAAATACAACAAAGGATTTAAAATGGATTAAAACTTAGAAATTTCATGGAAAATCTACTTTTAATCCGAAAAATGCAAATAATATATCAAAATGTTCAGAAAAATGAGAACTATTCAATTATATCATTGTCATTCATGTTTGCATGCTAGGAAAGATGAAAATGACTAAAAACTTGAATTAGGGTTTCCAGAATAGCCGGAGAAACTCGGAACGCAATTTCTCGAGCGTCCGGACTCCGATTAACCTGATTCCACTTGCATTAGCTTTGATTTTGCATCCTTTAGGACATGGCATACATTGCACTTCATGTCGATGTTCTGCATCATGGTATTTACCATTTCGTGTGTTTCGTTCGGTGTTGCTGCTCTACCGATAGGACCGGAGGATCGCGACGAGTGTAATCCCGAGCAAGAATAGAACCTAATAGCTGAGCATCCAGGCAAGCAGCCCCTTTGACCATCTTGAGGATAACCTACTATTTTCAAATTACTATTTGTTTTCAAAATCGTATTGCATGCGTTCCACTGATATTTTATGCTAAGTGTGAACCCTATCCTTTGCATGAAAACTTACTTTGTCGCTCAATCAACACCACCGACCCTCCCAACCTATTTAGAGTGAATTACTTGTTGTTGTAATATTGCTATTATAGCTCACGATGCTTAGACCTGCTTAGTTGGGCAAACGTCGTAATTCCGGGGATGGCAGACAAAACACACTCTGGATGGGTTAGCGGATTAGGTGGGTGTTCACCGGGATGTGCTTAATAAACCTGACTAATCTCAAATCGGGCATCGACGAGAGGCCATGCTGGGAGCATGGTGGGTTGTCTCGTTAATCTCACAAGGACCGGTTCCCGGTGTCCTTTCGAACCAAGATTTGCGTACTTCTACGCGGGTGGTATAATGGGCCACCCACGACCGAATAATTTGTCTAGGCTTAGGATATGAGCCGCATAGTTTGCCGTTTTCGTGACTTGGGTGCGTGAAAAATGAGGAGGTGGTGTGATGCAACAATATAGGAGTGAGGGTTACACACGGTCCAGGACCGGGGATGTATCACCTGCCACAACTAGTAGGACCGCGTCGAAGTAGCGGCCGAACTGTCGTTCGTGGACTAGCCTATTAGGGCGGCTCATACCTAGGTCGAAAACATTGTAAAGGTCGTGTTCGATCACCCTCCGCCAGCACACCTCGTGAAAGTGTGTAAACTGCATTGGCATTAGGAGTCGATCGATACGTGTAGGTAAAGATGTACTCCCCTGCAGGGTTTAAACTATTCGAATAGCCGTGTCCGCGGTTATGGACAGCTTGGTAAGAATCCGCATCGAATTAGACAAGTATAACCCTAATCTAAAACTTGCCAACTCTAAGGACGTGGGTTAGCGATCGATTTCTCCCTGGTGGTCGAGAAAGGATCGAGGGTTGCGGTGTTCAGTGGTCTGCTTTAGGCATTGCTATGCAGTTTCAGCTCATCTCGTTTACAAATTACTCCAGTAGACGGATTTCAATCTATTTACAGGTATTCTCGAAAGAATAAACTGGCTTTCTGCAAAATAGTCCACAAATAGCCCCTTCTTGATACCTGATGCATCTATTATTATTTTCCCCTGTAAGTCTTGCGGAGTACATTTTGTACTCACCTTGCATTCGTTGATAATATTTGTGTGCAGAGGAAACCGCTCCCGCAGCGGAGGGTTTCTGCGTTGAAATCGATCCCGACGTCGACTAGTCGCTGGGGATCCCAGGCAGTGATCCTGCCCAAGGTTCGGCAGCCTGGTTATTTCTGCCGCCATTTTGGCCCGACCTTTAGGCTTCTCAGCCAAACTTAAGCTTCCGCTGTGTAAGCATCTTTTGCTTGTATATATGTTGTTAAGTTTCGGAACGGCTAGTATTATTGCAGTTTCGGTCGTAGAGTCTCTGTGATGGTACTGGCTTGTTCTCCCCTGTGTCATGTGCAATGCGTGTATGATTGAAGTACGTGATGCAGGGAGGATTTCAGGTTTTATATCGTAGAGCTATTAAGTTTAATCACCTCTGTGAAGTGACTCTCCACTGAGATGTTGGGAGCTATATCACTCTACTCCAGCCGTGCATTTATTTGCCGGGACGAGGTCGGGGTTGATGCTCCGGCTCAGTGGGAAAGAGTGAGGAGACTATATCACCCTACTGCTCTGTGCATTAGTTTGCCGGAGTAAGCTTTGGGGTTGACGTCTCGGGCTATTTGGAGCCATATCACTCTACTCCTCTCGGGATTAATCCCGGAGAGTTGAGGTCGGAGTTGAAGCTCCGACTTAGCGGGTGATTCTTCCTAAAGCTCTCCGTTATGGAATCTGGGGTCCGACAGATATATTATTTTGATTCCCAAAGAAGTGCTAAGCGGGACTACTCAGGAATTAAGCAAGTTCTGGAAGCCACTTTTTGAGAATACAACTTGCAAGGGGGAGGAGCAGAATGCAAGAGCAGAAAGCTGATCCACAAATTCAACTTTCCTTGCAGGCAACAGCCGGAAGGTAGCGTGACATGTGGGTACTACGTCTACGCTCACATAAACGCGTTCGTCATATCGCACAACCCGCAATGGAGCCAGAATCAATTCAATAATTTCATACACGACCTGGCCGACGATAAGTACGACTGGAGGAAGGACTTTGCCCGCATCCAGAAGACCTTCCCGTACATTATCAACAACGAAGTCATTTAGCCAAACGGTGATTTCTACGCGGGAGTCCAATTACCCGCTTACCGCCGCCCTGCAAGTACTAGCCAAGCGTCATAGACCTAGAGTAGGGCCAGTGGAAATAAACATTGTTAAATTCATTTGTTTGTCGTTTTAGTTCGTTGTCAACTTGCTTTTATATGTGTACTTAATATTTGTGATATTAATTGCTATATATGCTTAATATTTGTGATATTAATGGCTACATCTGCTTCATATTGTCTATTCAGATATGTTTAAAAAAATATATAAAAATACTTCCACTGATGGGCACCGTCTATTTACCCGTCAGTGGAAACAGTTACCACTGACGGGCGGAAGTTCAACGCACATCAGTGGAAGTACTCTCAGGATGCCGCCCGGGTAGCGCTGCAAGTCTTTTCACTGACGGGTAGTTTATACCCGTCAGTGAAAGTATATCTCTACTGACGGGCCCTCCGTCCGTCAGTGAAAGTAGCACTTCCACTGACTGGAGGTTACTAACGGGCGTGTAACCCGTCAGCGATTGCCTTTTCGCGCTCGTCAGTGCTGGTGTTTCCTGAGGTAGTGATAGTACTTGCCTAACATAACAAATACGACAATATAAGAATCTATATGTTAGTACAATTAAAAATGTTATCTGCACAAAAGAGTAAGGTACTTACCCAGAGGAGGTTTTGGATATACATCAACAAACTTCTTCTGTGCATTATTTAGAGCACGTGTGTCATGTACCGATCCTGACCAACCGGCAACAACGAATGTGAAACGCACATTAGTACAAAAAACATGTTCCCAGACGGTTCAAAATCGTCATCCGAGACGGTTTTGGGAACCTTCTGGGAACATGCGTCACGGATAAGTGACCCATATCCTAGATGGTTTTTGAACCGTTTGGATTAACTATCATCTGAGACGGTTCCTGGGATTAAGGATATTCCCAGACGGTTCTAAAACTGAACCGGCTGGGATTGCTTTTGTATTTTTTTTAAAGTTACATTGTTCACTGCATTTATGTTACACAAAAGTCACATACAAGATCGTCGGACACATATATACTGATCACAACTCATCTCTAACACACACACACACATGAAGAGAACTATCCCTACCTCCATCTAGAATATCCAGCATGCGAGAGAGCGGTGGCGGCGGGTGCAGCACCGACATCACAAAGTTGTGCATCTATTTCAGCTTCCTGAAATGAAGGATAAATCACTAATGATTTACAAAGAATGGATTCGATTTAGAGGGAAATAAGTTCATAAGACATACATCATATCACTATACAAGTGAAAAACGGAATTAAAATCAGACCCAAACAAAATAATTATACATAAACACCTAAAAATGACAACACATGATAACACTACAATCCAGTAATCAAAAGTAGATGTTTCAATAAAGACATACCAATGTGTTCTTCCACCAAATAGCTCCTATCAGAAATGACACACAGGAAGCATTCATTTGGGATATTCGAGTCCGTTGACTTAAATATACCACAGCCTTTAAAGAGTGAACAAAATGTGTAGAAATTACCTTGACTCCTGTATTTATGGCATTTCTTGATGCTTGAAGCAAAGGATCAAACATGGGACTGAATGCGACAGTATCAACTATGTGCCCTGGGAAGAATCACAATACCATATTAGTTTTTGCAACTAGAAATAGCATGAATGTACTCTTGCATGGACAAAACCATAAGCACTAATATATCCAAAACCATGAGCACTAATATATCCAAAGAACCGATATCCATACAACAATTTTTATCTCCGTACCACCGATTGATGCATTCCAATGTTCACGACTATTGTTGGAGGCTCCGTGGAGAAGCAGATTGGAGAAGCAGAGGAGCATATTACCTTGTTGTTGCTGGAACTCGCTGGGGGAAGAGGGGAGACGGAGAAGGAAATCGATGGCACCGCTGCCCGCTGAAGAGGAGTGGAGCTCGGTGGGAGCGTGGCCCTCCAATGGCGGCCTGGCTCGGCGATGGTGTGGCGTAACAAGAAGTAGAGGTGAGATTGGGGAAGATGGGAGCAACGGATGCCTCAATTGGGTTGGATCTGTCTCCCAATCGCTGGATCTAGGCCTCCAAAGCTGAGCGCCCCCAGATCTAGTTCTCATCCTCACTTGCAACCGAGACGGCGGCATCGGCAGACAACGGCACGATGGCAAGAGATGCGGAGGCGGTCAGGCGACCACCTTGATGCCATCTCCGGCATCGGCATCAGCGTACACGCCATCTCCAAATCAGGGAGTGGGAGAGGAGAAGAGGAGAGAGAGGTAGAGCCACAGGGTGGAGAGGGTGGCGGGGAAGGCGTGCGGGTGGGGTTGGAGCGGCGGCAGATGGGGTTGGAGAGAGCTCGGCGGTTATGGAAACGAGGAGGAGAGGGAGGAAGGAGAGGCGACAGGATGAGGAGTGGGGTTGGGGGCATCGACGAATAAGTGCTAGGGTTTAGAAATGGTGCGGCGCTGCGCATGGGCTCGGTCGGGGTAGGACTTATGAGGGTCACTGGGTGGGCTTTGCAGACGGTTCACTTCAAAAACCGTCTAATTTATCCGATTCATCCCATACAGTTCAGAATGAAAAACCATCTGGGTTGCTATTCTAGACGGTTTATTATTCTATACTCAATTGACTTCTCTACCGGGACAATGGTTTTCACATGCGTGTCATCTATTGCACCAATGCAACCGTTGATGTGTGGATGAAAACGGGGTTCTAATAGCTTTGAATGGACTTGGCTGAGTGTTGGATCCTTTGGTCTAACGATATTGTGGGACATATTATAGAGACAATTCAACACTCCATAAAATTTTGTATGCACTGTCCACGTTGATCTGCAGAAGATTACTTCAGCATCGCCAAAGGAATTAGGTCCTCCAACCATCCACAAAAATATTGCCAAACTCTCTATAGATGTCATGTCTCTAGTTGATGTTAAGTTATAATTCTGCACTAGAGTTTGATGCAATGCATCAAATACTCTCCTAGACATTCTAAACATCCTATAGCAAGATCTTTTATGATTGAGCTTCTCAACTGTCCAAGAATAGCCCGTTTGTATAGGACATCGATAAGGTTGTTTGTTCAGGTACTTTTTTCATATTGTTCACCCAACATTGCTAGTTGTCTCAATTGCTCTAAATTTTGCAACCAATTAAGAGAAGTCCATTCAGCACTATTCCCAGCTGCATTTATAGGTTCTTCCTGAATATTGTCATCATAATCTTCAACATCATAATCTTTCTCATCACTCATTTGCTTGGACATACATACAAAAACTCACATAAATATCATATAATAATCCAAATAATAAACATGTCAACATATAACTCAAATAGTGACTACAAATAATTGTTCAACATGCTAGTAGTGCAAATGAAATACATGGCAGTTGCTACAAATACTATAAATAGTTCAAGATACAAATAGTACAACTTAAGGTAATAGTCAAATACTACATGCCATTGGCATGTGACCTCTCAAGGTAATCAAACCTTCCTTAATTACTAGGTATTGCCATGAACAACTCTCTAATTTTCGCCTTCAGAGCAAGGTTGCATGCTGTGAAAAATAGAGGAGTCCCTTGTATAGCACCACACTCGATCATCAATTGTATGACCTCCTTGATTGTAGGGATGGGGCTAGCTCCAGATTGGATGGAGGCTGTGCACTGAGAGGAGATAGCACGTGCTGCCTTCTTGTACTCTTGAAAGTATTTGTTATTCTTTGCTTTCCCCTTGCCCTTTGATTTCTTCTTTCTCTTTGACCCTCATCCAGTCAACTCCTCCTCAACTGGATCTGTACTAGATCATGAACCCTCGGGAAGAACTGGACTTGCCTCCCTACCGACCACCATTCCTGGGACGGTGGCAGTATCCCCGGTCACAAATGCCTTATCAAACATGACCTCCAAACACTCCAAGTTCGCAGGTGGAACATCTTTGAACTTCACAAACTCCTTGTTTACCTGAAAATCAAGAATCATATGATGTTAAAGATCTTACCAATTCTTCATGTACAAAATAAAAATTGGAAATGCACTTGCCCCAATCTGTATTTTCCAACACTCATCTGATGCGTCAACAATCTTCCTTATCGAGCATCTACCAAGACTAGTTGCAGCATTGTTCAACTCAACCCATAGGAGAATCTTTCTTCATGAAATCCCACATATTTTTGAATTGCTTCCTCGTAAATTTTTTCCCTGTTCGCTCAAAGAATTTGGCCTCTAGATTGCTATATCCAATGGTACTCAACTAACCACTAGGCCTATTCCTAGCTATTCTTTCGTCCTTGCAAATCTCAACAAATGCCCTAGTTGCAAAATCATCCTAAACTGCCTTTGTGGTTGCCATCTAATGCAATCACAATTTTAACATATGAGCAACTAGTAAATAATCATATAGAGTAGTAAATAATTATTGAATGTAAAAGACCCACAGTTTAAGAAAATAAAATGGTAATTCACAATGCTCCAATGCAAAGGAAAAATAATCATTTCTTTTACACATAACCAAATGTATTCTATATAACAGAGGTTTATCTTCATCTTCCTCTCAGAAATGGAAGAATGGTTGTTATAAACTTCAATAGTTCGTTGCTACAAACAATTGGAATAGTGTATAAACTTCAATAATTCATTGCTACAAACAATTGGAATATTGTCAACCTACAAACTGCAAGTATATATGCAGTTTATGAACTTTGAGACATGTTCAAAGTTACAAACAGCCCAAGGTACTTCCTCTGCCTAATGAACTTCATATGACCAAGTAACCGGCACTACAATCTTTGCTAAATTGCTCTTCTCTTGAACTGCCAAAATGTATCCCGTCGGAATTTACTACATCAAGCATTATATGCAAAAGTATGGATTTGTACACCTAAGGAACACCAAAGTAATTGGCTATTGTCAAAACAAAATAAGTAAAAATTGGGTATCATGTAACAGCACCACAGACAGGTAGTATCTTGTCAAGTTCAGAAGAATTAAATAGCTGAGTATAACATGCAATCCTCTACCCAGTTTTTAGTGTTGATGGTACACCAGATGTTCACATTTTATTCAGATTGTAATCTAGTATATAATCCTTGCAAATATAGATTATAATCTAGTATATAATCCTTGCTTCCTTCTTGGACTTCTTGGTTGCTTCTATACATCTTCACGATATCTACTAGCTATTCACAATTTATTAGCAAGGGCAAAGGCGGCAGCACACCTTGAGGACCGAAGGCCAAGGGGGACAACCGGGGGAGGAGGACCAACCTTGAGGGTGGAGGGAGAGCCAGACGACCGGACAAGAAAGAGCTCGGCTCGGCGGAGCAACGTGCCGTGGAACCGCACGTCGGTGGAGAGGTGCCGCGGTGGAAGGGACGGCGCGGTGATGGAGGATGCGTTGGGAGGGATCTTTGGTGGAGGCTTGCAGCTTGAGGACGCCGGGGACGCCGCACAAAACAGTGTGGATCCGGTTGGTGGAGGGTGCGCCGGTCGACGGCATGCCGGTTCAGGGCACGGCGTCGATGGAGGCCATGACCTCCGTGGAGGGCACGGCGGGGACGACGTGGTGGGGACGGTGCGGCGGGGAGGACACGACTGGGACGGCGGGGAGGGCAGGGAGGGTGCGGCAGGGAGGGCACGGTGGGGAGGGTGTAGCAGGCAGGGCGCGGCGGGGAGGGTGCAGCGAGGACCGTGGGGAGGACACAACGGGGAGAGCGGGGAGGACGGGGACAGAGCACACAGACGCCGGCACACGGCGTAGATCCAGGGAGGACGGGAAGGCCCGGGACGGCGAGGACGGCAAGGACGGATCGAAGGGGGTCGGGGAGGGCGTCCGTGTGAGAAGAATGGGCCAGGAGGATGAATGGCAATTCCGTGTAAAATGTTCTCAAATCGAGGGGCAAGTACCTTGTACGTTAAGTGGGCAGTGCGGGAAGCTGGGTTTCATTGCTGTTCGCAAAAGCCGGCCCAAAGCCGGGTGTTGGGTGGTTGGGATGCAGCTTTTCTCAATGGAAAGCCACCCAAAAGCCTAACCAAACACCCCCTTAGGAGGTCTTGTTGCTTCTCCGAGGAGGCTGGAACCCTCGGCCCCTGAGTTCGGCTTTGCTCTTTCTTGTGAGACCTCGTTGGCGTGCCTTGCTTCAGGTGGCTCAGATGCCAAAATGGCCTTGGCATACATAATAGCGAGGCAAAGCCCTTCGGTGGAGCTTGTAGCCATCCTCATCTCTTCCCTGGTTTGTTGAGGACACTATAGATGGTAACTAGGCGATGGTGATGATTCCGAAGTCCTTGAATGATGGGAGCTTCTGGTCATCCTTATCATTCCCATAGTTTGTCGAAGACATTGTCGGTGGTATCCAGGCGATGGTGGCGAGTCTAAACATGTCGGTGTCTTTTTTAATAGGTTCGGCTATCTCGTGGAGCACAACTTGGTCCTATACCGAGGGCGGCACTTCATATGGGACTCAACTAGTGTCTTGGCCTACCGCTCCTGTCAAAGACTTGGAGCTCTAGGCTAAGGCCCAGCTAGCGATTGGAGTTGTCAGTGACTCTCCAAGGTTGCTGCTAGCGTTCATGTCGGAAACTTTTTGCTCTTAGTCTGAGGCATGGCTAGCAATTTTGGGTTGTCGGTGACTCCACTATGTCGCCAGCAGTGCTTCTTGTCAATGCCTTGGAGCTCTAAAGGAGGGGTCTTGTTGGCTTGGCGATGACCAGTTTACGCCACTTTAGAACGAGTTATTCACTCAGCAATGGGCGAAGGAGGACATTGTGGGCAACTCAAGCTAAGTGCTTCGCTTGGTAAGCATTGTTCTTTTATCTCCTCTTTCTTGTGGTGGTGAGGTCGCTTAAGTTGGCTTCATTAGCCCTCCGTGGGTAGGTGTAGGGCCTTGCTCAACACGTCGGAGATGCCGCCATGAGACGTTGCCACGTGTTCTAGATGGAGGTGGCGCTTTGTAGGCACGGGCTTGATATTTCGTGATTCACAATAACCTTCTTCAGCATGATGGAACCAATGATCAACTATGACCTTGTTCCTTGGTTTATGACTTTTGTATCCCCATAAGCTTCGAGCCGTTTACTTATGTTATCATATTTTTTGCATTTCAAAGTAGTTCCATAACCACGCACGTAGCTTGGCATAAGTTTTATAGGGCGAGTTTTGGTGCTAGGATCATCTCATCATGTTATTGCTAAGCACCAATATGAGAGTAGTTTTGATGCTAGCTGTTATAATATTCAGCTAAGAGTTTTTATGAGATGATTTATTTTATTTTTAATGGATCTTTTCTTACTGATTTCCTACAAGATAGCGCAATGTTCGCTTATGGTATGTGCATGCACTATTTATTGGGAGGTACATGGATTCCAATACAAACAAGTGCACATGTATGGCAGTATAGATTCATGGCCATAGGAAATGTTGATAGTCAAACTTATCCGATGCGAAGTCGGTGATACACAGGACACCGATTTATATTAAAATATTTTTCATGACAAATCTAATGATTCAATTTTTATCTTGCCAATTGAAATATTTTTTATATGTATATGTTAACTAAATTTTTATAAAAATTTATATTTTAAAAATATTTGTTATGAAAAATTTAATAATTCTATTTTCATCTCACAAATCTAAAATATTATATAAAACGTCATTTATTTGTAAATAAAGATAGTTCACTACCAACTGTTGTGTTCCGAGGACCTAGTGAAGGTACCAAAACAACAACTTTTAGAAACTGGAGATCGAGTAGATGCCATCTGTCTTTTGAATTTAATATTGTTATCTTTTATACCCCTCCAATGTCACGTATGAACTTCTTATTCTCTCTCCTACAGAAATCCTATACGGCGGGACGAAAAACATGCTTTAAGAGCTCGGATGCACTAATTATGTGTCATTAGTTGGGTACATGAGTCACCGGCTCACTGCGCCGTCTGGGTCTTAATTAATCTTTCATGATGACCTCAGATCAAGTGGCGCACTGGTGATCATCGCCGAAGCATCGGCGCTGGAAATCAACCGAGAACACATGCACGCATGCAGGTCACTTCGATCGATCATGGTGCCATCGATCAGCACATTATATATTTTTAAATAAAAAAGAAATCTTCCGAATTCTATATCCAAATATACACATAACCAATTATTACAAAGTGTTGTCAATAGACAAATAAAGACGACACAGGCTAGATAAAAAGGAGAACTCAAAAATTACATAGCCTATTATAGGACTGTCAAGCCAACTGGGACATAATTCCCCTGGTGCCGACTCCAATCTCCTGGCACGAATATCCATCTACCATGCAGATTATCGTTGCAGTAAAGACTATGATCGTAGCCAATTGATACATTAGAATAAGCCTGTAAAGGGTTAAATAGTTATTTTTTGTTAAAAAAACAATGTTATTTCTACACAGCCAAATAAACCAACACAAAACAATGGCACACACTAAAATATGTGGTTGAAGTGATTGACGAAACCCCTGTAACCAACTCTCAAAAATATGAGGGACCCTCCGCAGTGGTGAGATGTCGAAAATTATCAAAATCACTTGCCATGTGAAGCTTGCAAAGTGACATTCAACAAAGAGATGTTGGATGTCTCCTCGGGGCCACAAAAGGCACACAGTTTGCTACTCAGTCAATGCCGTTTAGCTAAATTATCTTTAGTTAAGATCATCCCCGCACAACATACCAAAGAAAGATCCTAATCTTAAAGGGCAGTTTTAACTTCCAAAGTGTTTACACCGGAATTAAAATTGAAAATCCCGAAGAGCTTGGTACATGGAATGGACTAAAAATTGGCCATGAGCATGTAAGTCCTAACGAAAAATATCATTGTCCGGCACAAGGTTAACAAAGAAAACCTTAGCAACCAACGCATTTCATGTCACTAATTTTGGCCCAACAATGGGTCGTCTGAGGGAGACATTGAGAGGGATGACACTCATCACCTCTGCAACTGTAGCATACCATGGCCGGGCTATGTGATATAACGAGGGGAATTTATGCTTTAGAGGTCAACCATCAAGCCATTTGTCCTCCTCAAATCGAATTTCAGTATTACAGTTGACAGAAAAAGTGCCAAACAATAGAAAGTGGTCCATGACCTTCATCAACCCGGTCCAAAAGTGCAAGTCACCTGGTCGTAATTGGGCTGAGGATAATGGTTTACCTTTGAGATATTTATTGCGAAGAAGGGTTTGCCATACCCCCTTTCCATTTATTAACTTAAGCATCCATTTACTTATAAGGCTTTTCTCTTTAATATCGAGGTCCCAAGGCTAATCCTGGTCCTTACGTCTACAGAGAATATCTCACTTCGCAAGGCTATATTTTCGCTTATGATTATTGCTTTGCTAGAAGAATCTGGACCTATAAAATCTAGCCTTTTGCGCACCCGGATAGATACCTCAAAGAAGGAGAACATAAACATGGCAGGCTACTAAGCACTAGAAAGATTGCGGCCCATCCAACTGTTGAGCCTTGTCTCAAAGCGATCCTCAACACCTTTCCAATGCTTGTTCAAAAGTTTCCTATAACGAATAGGAATGCCAAGATAACAGAATGGGAAGGAACCCAACACGCACCCGAAAAGTTGTGTGTACTGATCCTTATATTCCTTGGCCTTGCCAAAGCAGTATATCTCACTCTTGTGAAAATTTTCTTTAAACCGAAAAGGTGTTCGAAGATGCTAAACAACAGCTTCATGTTTATAGCTTTTTGTATGTCATGATCCATGAAAAAGGATGCTATCATCGGCATATTGAAGGATAGACATGCCATCATCTACTAAATGTGGGACAACGCCACTAACTTATCCATCGGCTTTAGCACGCTCAATAAATATCGCGAGCATGTTCACCACAATATTAAAAAGAACTCAAGATATGGGGTCACCCTGTCTTAAGCCTTTATGTATTTGAAAATATTGTCCAATGTTTTCATTAGCCTTTATGGCTACACTCCCCCGTTTGTAAAGAGTTGGACCCAATTCCGCCACTTAGGCAAAAAAAACTTTTCATACAAAGCGTTTGCTAGAGAAAGACCAGTTAACTTTATTATAAGCTTTTTTGAAGTCAGTTTTAAAGATTATGCCGTCAACCTTTTTAGGATGTAGTTCGTGAATGATCTCAAGCATCACCACTAACCCCTCCATAATATTTCGATCTGACACAAAGACCGTCTAAGTAGGTTGTATAAGCTTGTCAGCAATTAGAGACACTCGGTTTGTGGAAACCTTGGTGAAAATTTTAAAACTGACACTCAGCAGACAAGTAGGTCTATATTGCTGAATCTGGTGAGCATCCGATTTCTCCAGAACAAGAGTTATTATCCCAAAATTGAGACTGTATAAAGGGAATGTTTCACTGTAGAAATTAGCAAATAGTGCCATAAGGTCCCCTTTAATGACGTCCTAGAATATTTGATAAAACTCCCCTAGGAAGCCGCATCCATAGAGAACACGGCATCCCAGACCTCCTTCATCGTAAAAGGTTCAGTGAGTAGAGCATTCTTCACTGGTGAAACTCGGGGAATGTCCTTTATCATGTACTCAATCAAGAAAAGTGATTAAGTACATGTGGTCCTAAAAGCTACTACAGATCACTTCATCACTGATGGATCAAAACCCACATCATAGACGGGTTTTTGACCCATCAGTGATGATTGGTCAGTGACAACTCAAGTCATGACTGACGGGTAAATGACCCGTCACTGATGACTTACATTAGTGACGAGTAGAGTTTTTACTCGCCAGTGATGACTTTCTAGGGTTTTCAAAAAAAGAGCCCACATTTCAAAATCATACATACATCACAAATGTTTCTTCCTAGAGAAAAAAATACATCTCATAACATATACATACATCTCAGAATATCAATGCATTAGGTAGGATCATCTCAGAACAATATACATCTCAGATCAATATACATGGAAAAAATGGAAGCACTTACCCATATCGATCAATACAGTAGCAAACAATATATCAATCCATTTGATTACTAGTATGTCACAACGGCACTTACATTATTCACAGATCATAAGCGTGTACATCTCGATAATTTTACTAAAATGGGGGAGGGAGTGGAGAAGGCAACTTGGGGAGCGAGGGTGTCGATAGGAGGTGACAATGGGCGGCGTAGTAGAAGGCGGCGTGCCAATGAGGACGCCTGGGATGGGGCTGATGATGAGTTGCCAGCAAGCCATGCCAAGGACTCCTTGGCGATATAGTAGAGCCTGCCGTCGGCGCTGGAGTCGCGCTACATGCGGATGTAACCGTGCTCGCCCCACCTGGGTCCCCCATGAGTTCTTGACGGTCTAGTATCCTATGCCGTCGCCCATCACGCCATACCCAACGACCGCCACACCGTGGTCCAACTCGGTGCCCCAGTTGCCGGTGAAGATGCCCTCCACTGTGCTTGATGAACTAGGAGGGGGTCACGCTGGATCAGGTAAGGAGTAAAGGAGGGAAAGGAGGAAGGGAAGGGCACCTGGAGGTGGATCCAGTGGCGGCGAAGCCAGATCCGGTGGCGATGAGGCCGGAACGACGACACCGAGGAGCACCAACCGCCGAGGATGACGAGGAAGAGGGGACCGTGCAGAGCTGGGGTAGAGGAGGGGGTACGTTGGATCGGGTGAGGAGTAATGGACGGGAGAGGAGGAAGGGATCGAGTGGGAGGTGTGCAGGTGTGGGGTGGGGTTAGGCTAGGTTTTTTACGCCTCCGGATGGGCGTTGATTGGGGTGACAGATGGCCCTCCGGATAGGCCGGATTTCACAATAGACGGGCTGTGATTTCTGCCCATTACTGACGTGGAGCACATCACTGACTGGTCCCGAAATTGACCCATCTACAGTACTCATCACAAATGGATCTATTTTAGACCTGTCAGTCCACGTCACTGACATGTATTTTTTAACCCATCTGGGATGACATTTTTCACGCTACCCACCACTGATGATGCTCATCGCTGACAAATTTTTAAGACCCGTTAGTGATGACCCCTTATAGTAGCGCGTTATGTAAGTACGAATTTGATGGTCCTCCCGAATAATATGTTCCTCTTGTTCTAACTGAAAGATCCATTGCTTTTGATGTTTTCCGTTGGTAACAAGATGAAAGTACTTAGTGTTATTATCGCTCTCGAGGAGGTGTTTTATTTTAGCTCGTTGGTACCAATTTAATTTCTCCTCTCTTAAAAGTTTAGCTAGCGTCTCATTAGACTATCGGTGAAGTTCAAAATCTTCATTTGATAGTCTACCGTGCTCGGCTAGTTTATCCAGGTCATCAATAATTTAGAGGAGTTTCTTTTTCTCTTGCTTATAGGACCCTTTGTGTGTTTCGCCGCACATTACGTATGCTCAGTTAAATCAAACGAACTGATTAAGTAATTGAATTAACTGATGAGTCAAGTATGGACCGACCTAACAGATCTTATATATCTCTGCATGATTGTTTCAGTATTACTTTGTCAGTTAGTCGGCTTCAGGTGATCTGTATTTTTTATTCTTTTAAAACAGCTCTCAATGTAATATTCGAAATAAATAAACATAAAGTATAGAAATAAAAGCAATGGGCCACTCAATTATCGCTAAATCATCTACCGATGCTCCGACTACTAGTAGAGAATAATATCAGTATCACTATTTCTAAACGTTTGCTCTCTCTTGTACCATACACTCTTCTGAAATCCGACTTCTACGGAGACGCTCAAAATCACGATTAACCTTCACATCCGCAGGTGATCTGTACTGTTAGGGACATATATTAATCAACTATACATTATGCTAGTCTTAACGACTTGTAACGACGGAATGTAGATGCATGCACTGGTCAGTGTAATAAGCATAATGCTCGGTAAGCTGTAAGTAAATTCTAGTCTACATACAGAGAACTTATCTTTCATTATTCCATGGACGCGCGTCTGATTCTGGATTCTGTAACTAAGAATTCTCTTTACATCACTGAACGCTCTAATTTTTTCTATACCATTACATAACATTTAATTTCATATATATCACCGTATAATATATTTTAGTTTCTCAATCTGTGCCATTCCGTTAATTTCCATAAGTAAGTGATTTTGAACATTTTAGATTTTTTTAGTAATGATAAAATTATCCTTACCTCTTTAGCTAACACCTCCAAAATAAAAAAGTTTACTCTAACCGAAATTTATGTTCTAAAGATTAACTAGTAAGTGAGAATTAGTGTCTATTTTAGATGGCATGAAGAAAATTATATTAAAAGTGAAAGTAGGGATAAAATAATGTTTTATTTACTTATATAGATAGCTGGATAAAAAACTAACGAAGTACATAGAGAAAACTAAAATATGATATGAGTAGTATGCAGAGAGTTCGATGTTATTTAATAGCTAGGAGGAATTTAGTGGTATTCTCTCGTAATTAATCGACAGGAGCCTCTTTCATGGAACTGAAGGGTTTTTTTTTAGGGAACATGGAACTAAGGTTGTGGCCGAGACAACAAGGTGCAGTCAAGTACTGGCCAGCTGGTGTTGTGCGTCAGTCAAGCTAAGCTCACGCATGCCATGCCAGACCTGAGCCAACTTGCAGTACGTACACTCACCCTCCCTTTGTGCAAAAGCCAAAGAAAGGCATGACATCTGTGGTCCCACCGCCGTGTACGTACGTGACAAACTGGTCAAACCACCTGGAAACCTTCGCTTCCTCCTTCTCTCACT
Source organism: Stipa capillata (assembly GCA_019208055.1). Classification (NCBI taxonomy): domain Eukaryota; kingdom Viridiplantae; phylum Streptophyta; class Magnoliopsida; order Poales; family Poaceae; genus Stipa; species Stipa capillata. The sequence continues at coordinate 423,610 of JAGXJF010005591.1, forward strand.
CACTCAATCACCTGATCGAACTCGTTTCTGTCTCTCACATCAGTCGATGGGTGCATAGCTCGAATCAGGGTACTGTTTCCCTCCTTGTAGCGCAGAAGAGAAACGAAAACACTGGAGATGGCTACGATGTATTGCTGCAGTGACTGATCTTTGTGCTGTTTTGATGGGGTGACAATTTCCTCCAAGCTTTTATTTTGCCAAAGTTATGACCTACTTAATCGCAGCGCAGCAGCACCGTTTGCCATGCATGGCTTTTTCTATCCTGAAAAAAACATGGGAAAAAGCTCTAGAAAGCTCCGGGGAAACGAGCACTAGAATCTGATGGGAACAATAAAATGGTACTTGCGCAGAATCCGACTTCTCCAGCACCGACTCTCTTGTTGGCCCCAAAATCAACCCCAGGCAGTACGTGTTCGTGGCAGCCACAGCTGCCACATGATTGTCTCTATATTAGATGTTTGATGCTACCTCTATATTATAACATGATTTTAACTAATAATTACTTTATTAATATATAATTTATATAATATAAAATTTAATATTATTAAATTTATAATAAATAAACTTACTTATAATTATAATTTTATATCACGTAAATATTATATTAATAAATTAATTATTGATGAAAATTTTATTTTAATTAATCAAAATAAGTCTTGTATGTCTAGAGGTAGTACTGATAACTAGGAGGCTATAGCTAGCCTCGCACTACTGCCTGCTGAAAAAACTCATATGTATGTGTAGTGCTTGTGTCGAGTACGTGTTACTGACGTGTACCTTGCTAGGTTCTAAATAGCGATGCGACCGAACTTCTTTTCGACTGTTGTTGCTCCAATTAAGCCAGTGTTGCGAAATGAGAGATGCCAAAAGCTAAGTAGGGCCAAAAGTACGTGAGCCACTGCATTGTGTCGTGGTAACGAAACCCTCCACATGCCCACGCCCAGTGTCCAGAGAAAAGGCAGATACTCCTCGAGTCCTGACGCAGCGCAGCTCGCCGCTGGCTGGCTGGCTGGCTGGACACCTGGTACAGCTGCTGTACAAAGCAGTGCATCCACGAAATCTATCTGCAGCGACGACGGCAGAGGCGGCAAGAGCACGTGAAGGATGAATTCGTGCGGCAAGCAAGTTGGCCTCGCGCGCGCGCTCAGCCACAGCCGGCCGGGGGACCGGGCAAGGAGAAAAGTTGCCGCGCGCGCGCTGCCGGAGACGACGACGACGACGGCGACCGCCACCTGCCGCTGCGCCGCAGATGCTTTATTAGCATCTACCTACAGCTTCTCGTGCGTGCCACAGTCTATCCTTAAAACCACATCCATTTATATCTATCCTAAATTACAGGGGTACCACAGGGGGTGCAAGTGCGTATCGCGCGCTCTGTATCTATCCTGCAGGTTACTGCAGCAGTGTAGGCATCAGCCATATGGCCACTGGTTCTTCTCTCTGGAGCTTTCTCTCTCACTCTCTTGGATGCGTGGTTCCCGAGTCATGAGAGACGGCAGAGATGATCAGGTTGGTAGTGACTGTGGCTGACACCGCCTTATCCCATCCATGTCCGCCGTCACTGTTCAAGTGTGTCGGGCTTAATTGGCCAGGGACAAGGAGGGTGTCAGGCTGTCAGACGGCAATAGCCAGCGAGCATGTTTTGAATCTTTTAGTCAGGCTAGTGTGATATGCTTTTGGAAGAGTACCGCTGGTTCACGTAATGAACAATTAGTAGCTCAAACGACGTAAGGCGGTAAGGGTACGAAAACCAGGTGTCTGCCTCAGTTAACTTGAGAGCGTTCAAATCAAGGGGGAGAGTGGTGCGCCGCAGGGGCGGAGCTGAGAAGGCCCTTGGGGTGTACAGGCTCCTGATCTAATAAAATTTTCTTAGCAATCGGCTTATAAAATCAGTATGTGCACTATCTTAATCCATATATAGTATATCATGATGATCTAAATTATAGGAGTTAATAAAACCCTTACTCTTTTGGTGAACCCTCGGTAGTTTCTGTCTAGCTCTATCCCTGATGCGTCGGTGGTTTTCTTCGTTGTTTCTTGGCTTTTCCCCTGAGAACAAAATGTCTTGTAATTATGGTTACGTCTTTTCTTTCTAAATGAGTTATCACGGTGTTCCGTATAATTATGAGAGACATGTTTTTAGTTATCTTTATTTTTAACATGTATGTATAATATTAAATCAGTGCGGAGAATAAAAGTTTAAGTTTGTGAGCTGACCTGCTAGTTGTTGTATCGAGCTATCTGTTTAGGTATAATTATGATGATCAGATGTCATTTGTTTAGATACAATTAAAATGATATATCGGTTGTAATAGATTTATGTGCAGTTATGAAGATCTATCGGCTGTGATTTGTTTTGGTACCATTAGAAAGATTTATTGGTTGTGATTCATTAATAATAAAATGATCCATTAAATTAATAGTAAAATATTTTATTTTTGTTTAAATTTTTAGTCTCTATTTTTTCTATTATATTGTATAATATAACGCTAGAACAACCTGTATTTTGGATCAGTGGGAGGAGCATGCAAGCAGCGAGCGCGCAAAGCGCTAGCGTGAAAAGGGAACCATCCTTTTCTGCGCGGACGCGGATAATCAACGGGAAATTAAAGGAGGTCAGCCGCAGCGGTGACCAAGTTGGAACGAATCTCGGCGGAAATTAGATCCGACGGCCATCCTATCGATCCGTGCGATCTACTGTAGAGAAAAGCAGCATGCATACAAAGAACAAACAGTGTGGTGGTACATGGCCACGCAGCGTGTCATGTTTGCACGAGGAGTACGTGCGCACGCGCAGTGTCGATCTCGCAATTGTCTCATCCGTGTACAGGCTAATTAAACCATTAAAGAAACAATAGCTATTTAATAAAGAAGTGTCTAATTGACGATCATTTATATTTTAATTTACCACCGGTCGCTCTTCTGTACACTATTAGAGTTCAGATTTTACCGTTCTATATAAAACCTTTATAACCCTAACTACTCTCTTTTCTCCGTATCTCTCTCGTTGCTGTCGCTTTCTCCCTTCCCTCCTCTCCCGATTCCAGTGGCTCCATTACCATCATGTCCGACTATCGCCGCCGCGCCGAATCAAGCATCTCCTCTAAACCTGGCGGGGCACCATGTTTACCTCGCACCGGCTGACACTATTATCCCTAACCCTAACCCTAACTCATTGGCCGGCTTGTCTCCACCTCATCCTCGTCGGCACCACCGCCTCTGCATCGTCACCGGTTCCGGCTTGAGATGACGCTCTCCCTCACTAGCGTTGCCGCCTTGGTGTCATCACCGTCTCCGTCTCCACTGCCGGACACGAAGAACAAGATGGAAGAGGGAAGAAGAAAATAATTTATAAGAAAAAATTGAGTGCTGGTAAATTGGAAAACAGTCATCTGACTGTCAGCAAAACCGTTCAATAATGTTTATGTGGTTTGTCTATAAAAGATATATGGATATCAATCGTTGGCTAGATTTTGCTAGGGTGGTTGCAAAATATCGAAGTTGCATTTAGAAATGGCCGTAGTACTCCTTTTTTAAAATAATTCACTGTAGTGTTATTTACCTAGCGAGTTTTCATAATGTTTATATGGATGTTAGAGATATCCTATTTGCCATCTCACTCAAATTTTTACTATTGGATTTGCTCCGAGATTCATGTGCATCTTCTTTTATCACTCTCATTCTCTTCTCAATCCCCTTCCTCTTCTTCCTCCTTGACGCCTAGCCAAATTTTCACCTTGAGCACATTCCTGTGCCCTTCCTCGATTGAATCGATAGGTCTCCACCATCGTCTCGCGTCTCTGTTACCGGTTGAGCTGCTATGATCGACTCTAGTCTCGTCCGGATGTTCTCTTTGTTACCAGTTGTTGTCTTCTTTTTTTATTCTCATTGTTGTAATGTGTAACCGTTGTTGATGGATGGGCATGTCAATAATTCCTCTATGTTTTCCTTCTTCCTCTTTGTCATCGTCAGTGAGGTCCTCTTTTTCCTCATCACCGCTGACGTGTTCTTCTTCCTCGTCATTGGCAGATGGGTATAACACCGTATCTATTTCCTAGATTATAGATTTTATTTATGTTCTCTTCTTCCTGGCCTCCGGTTAGGTTACCAGAGAAGAAGGCCGCGGCAGGCGTAGCAGCAGCGTAATGGCATGCCGGAGGCAACACCGGCGAGGCGCTGGCGCTGCGAGGGACAACACTGGTACCGGATCGGGATTCAATGGTAGAATTTTTTTTTACCGCTTCTACGCTCGGAACATTCAACAGATGTGCGAACTTTTTTTATAAATATTATTTTAAAATCAAAAATTCTAGACATACACATCTAGTTTCAGAAATTAAACAAATAATACCCTGTCGGCCAACCGTCGACCGACAGGGGGCTTGTCGGCCAATGGTCGACCGACAGGCCCCTGTCGTTCCCCCCGCGGACGAGTGCACGCCGAAAGGGCTGACGGGACGCGACGGGACGCCATGTCGGCACCTGTCGTCCGGCCGTTGGACGACAAGCCCCCCAGTCATCCAACGGTCGGACGATAGGGCTATAACTGCGCCCGTGTCTGCTTCCACCTTCCCCATATCACCCTCCAGCACCCCACCCCATTCCTTCCATCGCGCACAGCCATTCCAGAGAGAAAAGAGGAGAGGAGAAGAGGAAGAAAGCGAGAAAGAAGAGAGGAGAGGAAGAAGGGAAGAAAAGAGGGAGAGGAGGTGAGCCCGCGGGAGAGAAGAGGAGGTGAGCTCGCGGGAGAGAAGAGGAGGTGAGCTCACGGGAGAGAAGATCTCTACATCCACGGTAAAAATTTTAAACAAGTTTAGTATAATTATTATGGTTATTATATGTTATGTATGTAAATATAAATTATTATGGTTGTACTTCTTGTCATAGTTTAATTAGGATGTTTTGTACTTGTTTAGTATGATTAGTATGGTTATGTACGTATAAAAAAGTTAGTAAGATTTATTAGGGTTATGTACATATTTAATTAGCATGTTTTGAACAAGTTTAAATTTATAGTTTAGTTAGGTCTCGTTGAATAGAATATGTAGAATTGATTAGACGTCGAAAAAAGAGGTTAATTTATGTCGAACTAATTAATAATTATGAGACATGTAGAATGTTGTTGTTTAGTTAGGTTAATTATTACGTGTTTGTGTTGACCGTTGCATTCGATCGTGCTAAAAGTTCTATCTTGATTTGTCGGTTGATAACCCTGGTGTGTTCCGGATCACCCTTGTACACGCCGTAAGCGTGTACTCGACCTACATTTAGCACGAAAGAATTTAGCGGTCGCGCGACGTAATAGAACTGCATGTCTTACTAAGTATGTGACGAAGATATAAATTTATGTTACGGCAGGTATGTCAGAGGTAATAAATATGACGGTGTACTATGGTCCTGGATTGTTCGATCAAATCATAGTGGGGTTGATCTTACTGAATTCAGCCATGTTGATTTGCCTATATCCGTCCGGAGATGCTGAACTTTAAGGAAGCCAATTATTGGCTTACACATACCTTCTCGATGGATCCTGCACTATATGCTGTGACCATTCAGGCAGTGTTTACCAAGTCTTGCATTGGTATTAAATGAGACTTGTTGTCGATCGAGAGTACTAGAGACTGGAGATCGTGGATGCGGGTTTGCAATGCTAGAAAAGTCCTCCGGTCGCACTAGTGCAAGCCATCCTGAAGGGTGCAGGGTCAAAAGGCGGTGGGTATGAAGTGGAGCAGAACAATCCAGAACCACAGGTGGACGAGGTAGTTCACTCCGCTTGGCAAGGCGGGCAAGCTGGGCAGAGCAGTAAACCGGCAGAAATAAGTCCCACGGGGCAGGCGGATGAAGAAGAGGATTTCGAGACCATGCAGGAGGTAATGGAACAGGAAGATGAAGATGGATTGGCTGAAGATGTTGACGAAGATAGCGGTGACGAAGATAACATTCATGCGTCTCCGATTCCGAGTGCACAGAATCAGGAACTTTTTGGTGGCATGATTGTGAATGATGGCCATGATTCTGGTTGGGAATATAATAAGAACCAGATCCAAATTGGTTCGATGTATGCTACCAAGAAAGAATTGAAGCATGCCGTCACGCAATGGGTTATGTCTACACAGAGGATTTTCAGGACTGACATATCTTCCCCAAATAATTTAACCTTAACATGTACGGCTAATGGCTGTGAAAGCAAGGTGCATGCCCATGTGCCCAAGTATGAAGTGAATTGGGTCGTGACCAACGTTGTGCCGCACACTTGCGACAGAAGCAATGTCCTAGCACGCCACCCCAATCTGACATCCACTCTCATCGCAGAATTGATGTACAGCGAGATAGTGTAGAAGAAAGACATAGAAGCAAAGCACATACAAGTTGCAGTAAAGAATAGGTACAAGTACGAAATCCCATATGGGCAAGCTTGGAGGGCTAAGCAGAAGGCCATGGAGATGCGCTTCGGCACTTTCTATGACTCGTACGATAACCTGCCCCGTCTGCTTTATACACTCCTCCTCCAGAACCCAGGAACACATGTTGACATACAGCACTCGGAGAACCCACACTTTTCAGGCTATAAAGTGTTGAACCGAGCTTTCTTCTCTTTCAGTGCATGCATTGAAGCTTTCAGGCATTGTCGTCCGGTGCTGTGCGTGGATGGGACATTTCTGACAGGCAAGTACAAGGGGCAGATCCTGACGGCGATTGGTGTGGACGACAACAATCAGATCCTGCCATTAGCGATGGCGTTCGTTGAGGGTGAGAACTTCTCGAGCTGGTTATGGTTCTTCAGGCAGATTAAACATGGAGTAATGAAGAATCGGGAGAACGTATGTGTTATTCACGACAGACACCCTGGCATACTGAAAGCCGTGAAGACACTCCAGGAACCAACGGCTGATGAAGATCAACCTTGGCCGGACCTGCAAAGCCGTTAGTGCATGCGCCATCTAGGGGCTAATTTTTTTAGCCAGTTTAGGAACAAGCGCCTGATGAATCTGTTTAAGAGGTTGTGCAAGTAGAACCAGGAGAAGAAGTATAAAACTTTGTGGCGAAAGCTCGATGACTTTACTAAGAGCGAGATCATTGATCGCAAGAAAAAAAATCTGGTACTTAGCCCAGAAGAAGTGCCACGGGGGCTTCCTGCTATTCCAGCAATTGACCCTCCTGGTACGAGGAGGAGGATGGCGAAACAAATAAAGAGTTTCTCTCAGTGGATAGAGAAAGAGCCGCCTGAGAAGTGGTCTTTGCTTCATGACACTCATCACTCGCACGCCTCAGGAGGATTGGATGATACACCCAGACTGGATTGACAGGTGGGTCTCGTAGTTACGTACATTGTTCAAACTAATCTTTATTATATAACTTGACGCTAATTTTATTGTTCTGTACTTATTCCACAGGTTGGCTTGGGCGGGTCTCCTACCGCTGGCACGGATAGTTGAGACTACTGCGGCAGAGTGGAGGCTCATGCCACAAGATAATGATGATGACGAGCCAAGAGAGCAGTACAATGAGCAGTCTCGTCGTTTTTGTTACGACCGGTCACTGATCACCTGCTTATTGGATCGTTGGAGGCCTGAGACCCACACACTACACTTTACTTGGGGAGAGATGGCACCTACTCTCCAGGACGTCTCGTTCTTGCTGGGCCTACCGTTGGCTGGAGACGCAGTTGGACCGTTGGAGCCTCCAGTAGGTTGGCATGAGGACATAGTGTTCCATTTCGCAGGTGTTGCTCAGGGGGTCGGGCAGTTGGTCCGAGATGCAAACGGGCCTATGTGGCGGTAGTTGTGCAACTTTCAGGTAACTCCGCTTGCCTTTATTATTCATTGCGAACCTACTTTTAAAATTTTATTACCTTCTGATGTCATTTTTTCCATGTAGATCGGCGCGCTAGGTTACCCTGGTGTCGCGCTTACGGAGCAACAGGTTGACCGTTGTCTAGAGGCGTACATCTTGTGGCTCTTCGACAAGGTGATGTTCACGTCCAATCACGTGAACACTGTGGACGCTCGCTACATCGGAATAACGCGGGAGATCGCGGATGCACGTTGCTGCGAGGACATAGTTCAGAGGAGTTGGGGTTCAGCCGCCCTGGCCGCCACTTTAAGAGCCATGTGTAATGCTTGCAGCAGGCGCGCGGAGAAGTCGGCGGTACTAGGTTGCCCACTTTTGTTGCAGCTTTGGTCGTACGAGCGATTCCCGATCGGACGGCCAGACATGCAGTTCGACGTACTGTATAACGATAGGGAGTACCACGGGAACCTCATCGACATGCTTACTTTTGGGACACTTTGGACACGGAGATGGGTTAGTTTTATACTAAATATGGTTTCCAACAAAAATACTTCATGTCTTTCCTTCTTATTAATTATTTTCATTCCCGACAGGTACAATATGCTAGCGAACAGGTCAGGAACTGCTACCCAGCCTTCACATCGCAGTTTAATACCTTGCACCCTAGTCAGGTGATCTGGGAGCCGTACAGTGCCGAGACGTTGACGCGACGAGTGCCTGGCGGAATTTCAGCCTTGTGTACCAGAGACCTCGACTACTGGATGACGAAGGCTACCGTAGTGTTCGACGTCACTATGGAGATAACCGTTGTGCACCGAGTGATGCGTCACTTTGGCAAACGCCAGTTGTGTCCTCCCCCAGCACCGCCCACGCTTCAGCCTCACATCCACAAGTAAGAGCATACAAGGTTTTATTCTCAGATAATAGTATTGTAATATGTTTTGCTCACTTCGTATAAATAATCATGAAATGTAGGTACAACCGCAAAGGTGGAAACAAGACGGCAACAACTTGGGCTCGAAACCTTGCGCCGTTTGTCGAATGGTGGACGACGGCAAGCGCAGATCTCTGGCACGAGGACACGGCTTTCGACTCAGCCGAGTACGATGCGTACCTCCGGTGGTACCGGTCCGGTACGAGCTTGTTCTACGTACCGCGTGCCGACCCAGATGAGATGCAGCAGGGCCGCACGTCGGATCACTACCCGGCTGCTTCTGTTGTTGGCATCAGGCACCACGCGGTAAGTGTCACGATTTTCATTGTTTCGCATTTGCAGAAGTACTGAGCAACTAATAATAATCCTTTCGCATTTGCAGGCACAGATGACGCTTGAGGCTCAGGAGAAGGTTCCCACACTTCTTAACCGACTTGACATGGGGATTGAGATCAGTCCATCCGATAATCGATCCGCGTGGCAGCGTCACGACTGGACGGTCTATTCGGCATGCACACTGTCCCCCACGGCACTCCTCATTGTCATGGCAGCCGCAGCAGCAAGTCCAGCCACGTCCTCCTCTCCCGACGTAGGCGGGAGGCTCATCGTGGCATCACCAGCCACAGTCGTCACCCCAGCCTACACCACCTCTCCCGACGCGTGCGGGTGGCTCATCGTGGCATCAGCAACCATACTCGACACCACAGCCAGCACCACCTCTCCCGACGCAGGCAGGTGGCTCGTCGTGGCATCAGTAGCCATACTCGACACCCCAGCCAGGATCACCTCTCCCGACGCAGGCGGGTGGCTCGTCGTGGCATCACCAGCCATAGTGGACATCCCAGCCAGCACAACCTTTCCCGACGCAGGCGGGTGGCTCGTACTGGTACAATCCCTAGTCTGTGATGGTCCACGCTACAGGTAAAATCGTATTACTAATATGGTCTTAGTATTTTATTGGATTATATTACTAAAAACAATTGTATACTGTAGATGACACGGTTCCCGTTTTGGCGTTTATGGGTTCACCAGATACTTCTGAGTACAACGACATGTGGAACCAAGCGGACGGTTCAGGGGTTGTTCCTTACTTCCTGGCATTTCAGACTCTACCACCACCCACGCAGGTCACACAGTCGCCGCCTCGTCAGCCGGATGAGCCGATTTACGGCAGGGGTCACCGTCAGCCACAACCGACACAGCCCTTGACACTGTCCGGCCCTCGCAAGAGACCACGTCGTCGTACTCGTAGAGCCGCCGCACCCGCCGCACCACAGGGAGGCCCAGAAGGACCTGACCAGGGAGACGAGCAGGACTAGTTTTTTTTTAGCCGTACATTCGCACCATTTCCTTTTGTATTTTGACTATCTTTAGTTTTACTAAATTGCATGGAACACTTTGTTTATTTCTTCAAAATCTTGAGTTCGAAACATCGTCAGCACTACACATGGCGTGACAACATGGTACGATAACATTCGCATACAGCCAAACAACCTAATAGAACATTGAAATAACTACTCAGGACCTTTTGGATATTTTTCCTTCCTCATACGACGAGCGTGAGCTTCCTCTCCTTCTTCCTTCGCGCGACGCGCCATCTCGCGCTTCCTCACCCTTTCGGCCTCACATGCCTCCGCAGCTCGACGTTCCGCCTCCTCCTTTTCTTTGCGTTGCATCTCCTGCCAACGCTTTCTCTTCTCCTCCTCATCTTCCTCGTGCATGCGTTGCAGAAGCCGATCTCGACTACAGTCAACCTTCCACATGAGTTCTTCCTCAGCCTCTTTCGATTGGGTAATGTCCAGCCACTGTATGTAGTCACATATAGTAGGTGGAGACTGCAGCAAACGACTGTTACCATAGTATTGCATCGTGTTACAAATGCGGGTATGTGCGAGTTTTACCCTTTCATGCCGTCTGAATATGCCAAACTTCGGTGGCTCTTCGTCATAGTTAGCACACATGAAGAATCTTCTTCCGTACGTGTACGAGAACTCTTGCGACTTCATCAGTCTGCACGGATATTGGCACCAGCAAAGAGGAACTTTGACACCTGTGGGCACGTCGGCATACATCTTCTGCTTCGGCATCTCGTCAGCACCAGATGAAGCCATTCCTACCATTTTGCAATACCACATAGTTAGTATTTCTAGGAAACTAAAAAAAATAACGCAACTATTTACCTCACGCGCGCCCCGCTGCCGAGATCCCTCTTCCGCCTGACCTCCTGAACTGTAATGTCCCCTCTCTCCCCCTTGCCACTTCCGAGAGCTTCTTTCTTCTCACCTCGCTCCCGAACCCTAACCCCTCTCCTCTCTATCGATTTCTGAATTTTTCGTGGATGGGTGGGAGGTAGAGACAGGTGAGGACTGAATAAATAGGGGGCGCTGCGTTTGGGTGATGCACTGGAGGCGACTTAAAGGCCAAAAGGGGCGCCGGAGACGTTCACGGACGACAAAGGCCAAAAGCGACGCTGGTGGAGGCGTTCACGGGCGACAAAAGGGGCGCTGGGGGCCGTGGGGGCGAAATCTAGCCCCTGTCGTCCGACGGGTGGACGACTGGGGCACGTGTCGTTCTACCGTCGGACGACAGGTCGGATAGTGGGGCTGGTCAGCACTTTCGGCGCTCAGTCGTTGGCCGGTGAGCCGACAAGGGCCTTGTCGGTTGACCGTTGGCCGACAAGCCCCCTGTCGGTCGACGGTCGGCCGACAGGGTATTATTTTTGTAATTTCTGAAACCAGACGAGTATATCTCGAATTTTTAATTTTAAAAATAATATTTATAAAAAAAGTTCACAGTGCAGCTCATCCCTTAATTTTACCCTTACGTAACTAGGCACCTGGCCTAGTAGCCTCGGTAACTCTGGTTCCTTGAGCTGTTGCTTATGTCGGCTAGCTAATAGGCCGGGCGTACGAGCTAGCTAGTGAGCTAATGCTAGCAGCTTGTAGGGCGTACAAGGTACACAGTTTCTTAGATCCTTTCCCTCTGTCCGGGTCTTGGCATGTATGTACCCATGCATTCATGGTGCAGGTGAAGTACTCCACTATATTGAACATGCATGTTGCAGGAGGGCGACTGGGTGTCGCCGTACCAGAGTGTACATGCATGCATGCTGATTGGATGGTCTGGACTGGCGCGCTAGCTGCTTGGCCTGCATGGTCCGGTCAGTTGGTCAACTTCGTGTAACTACGGTCTTATCTATCGTGTCTGGCAAAACACTTGGCATTTGATGGGATGCATGGGAGAGGGCACGTGAAAGGTGAACCCCCGTTTTGCGGCCTAACAAGATCACGCTGCACATGCATGAATACTACTCGTGTAACTCTCTCTCTCTCTCTCTCTCTCTCTCTCACTCTCAAAATCTCTCTCTCTAGATATCTCTCTCCTCTGTTCATTCGTCGGCAAGTGTTCGTCGTCGACGGGCACATCTCGTAAGGGGCGACGTGATCTCGGCACGTATGGCTGCCGGCTGGTACGTACGTACGTACGTAGCTTGTCAGAGGAAACTCAAGCCAAAAGCAATACATCTGTGCATGCATGTAACTGATTGACAGTACAGCGTGCTGATGTGCAACAAGCAGTTAATGCCAAATGCCAATGCTACTAACGTACCGTACTGTCCTACCCTGTCGTAGACTCGAAGTTTCTTTTTAGGAGGGTCTACGTGTTTTTTTCTTGTTCTAACTATCTTTCTCGTTTAATTTACTCTGTGTCGACACTAGTACTTATTAAACTATCTATTTAGGTTGCAAAAGTATGGCTTGTGTCATGGAACCATTAGGCAAGAACCCTAGCATGTCCATACCTTGTCGAGCTTCCTACATATAGTAGGAATATATGTTTGGCAAATGCAACTAGATTGACTTGCTTATGCATCTCCAATGTATATTCACACGCCAAGGTCAGCAATTACGCCGAAAATACCTAAGTCATAAAGTAATACTATTCAATTACAGTTTGGTCGTCGTGACTCGCAAGATAACGGAACACCATGCAAGAAGCAATTCAAGTGAATGATCTTGCCCTCTAAACTACAGCGAGAGCTTGGTACTAGTAGGCACAACGAGCAGTGAGCCAAGATTAGGCGACTAATCAGTCTTGAGGCAATAACACTAATCAAATCAAACATGAATAATCAATGTATATATTTATGTTAATCAAACATATACTTTTTTACGCTCCCCCCTCTCTCTCCTTTCCATGTCTTTGCATGCTTGCATTAATCTATGCCGAATGAACACGATCTTTTTGGCAAAAGCAAGCATCAGGGAAGATGCAAGCCCACCTGTCACTAGCTGGAAAGCAGCTCGAAGACCTCGTGAGGTCAAAAGGACGCGTGTTGATGCAAACCAAGAAGCAACCACATGGTAATTACCGTACCAATTAGTCAAAATAATTTGTTCTACATACAATTACACGTCTAGTTAAACCCTAGTTACTTGACTAACTTGGTCTACACTCCACATTTGACTCCACACTTGCAATTGTTAGTATAACTTGGGTACATACCTAGCTACTAGCTATAGATGCCATCATGCATTCTGTTAAACAAGTAGTGTTGCTTGTGGCCTTGTTGTTCGTTCAAAGTTCTTGACCGTTGAATAGGCTTAATAATATATAAATGGAGTTTAATTAACACGGCTTTCTAACCCGACCGGACAAAGAAAACACTGAAGCAGCTCGCACGTCACAGGCAACACATAAATGTCCATGAAACATCCTTATCATTCTCTCTCAATATATATAAACATAACAAACTATATGGTTTCAAAAAAAACATATAGACCAACGAAGTTTTTTTTAGACCAAATATATACAAGTGAAATTTGTTTACTTGTGCTAATTATCAGAGTGACATGGACAGCGATGGATTGAAGCATATTACAAACTCCCACTAGCTAGGCGCTGAATGAGCCAGAAGGAAGTAGCTCAAGCAAAATATAACTAAACACAACTGAGATCGCTAAGTCTTTCTTGTTATTTAATTAAGGGCTGCCTTACGGTATTAAACGAACATTTACGTAAAACTTTGCTTAGAAAGGATGTTTTCAGTTAATTGTACATCAAAAGGTACAAGTAGGTAAATGCTTTTGAAAAGCTATTGTAATGCCGAACAGCGCCTAATGCAAAATATATATTGCATGAACGAGACAAATTAATTAATGAGGAAAAGAGTGAGGGGTAAAAGAAAGAAGGTAAGGTGCTAAATATATTTGTGGTTCCATTTCCATCTCCCTAACTCGGAAAGGTACCTAATTAATTTTGCCGTGCTGCCAAAACCATGTCGATCTAGACAAGAGCCGTTTACGTGACATCAACGGAAGGCATCTCTGCATGCATATATATATGCATGGTCTAGATCGATCCATCAAACAGTAAACAACAAAAATGCTCTTTTTGAACGAAAGCACATGCTAATATGCTCTATATGCAGGTATGTATCTTTGGCTTTGGGGGGTATGCAGATCGAATTTGGGAAAATCGTCTTAATTTCCGATCTCTAGTAATATTTTTCCTAAACCAGAACATGCAGCGATTTTGACATTAAACTTCTCTTTTGTGGTATGGCTTAAGTTGTTTAATCAATCTTCACATATCCAGAACTGCTTCGCATGGAATATATGTCTGGATGCCCTAGAATCAGTAGGTTCTGCCCTATCTATCCTAGTTTGCATCGCTACATACAATAATTTAAGTTGAACAGTTTAACGATATAGGTGAGCTTCGCTTACACACATTGATCGGAATCTTACTTGTTTAAAGGTGGCTGGTATGCTATATGCTATAGGATTAGCTAGGCTGATTTGCGCCTTTAATTAACTGTAAGCAGCATCCATGTCTGATTAGTAGCATGTATAAAGGCACTGAACCATGGTCCACTAATTAGGCCCGATTGGTCCATATTTACATTTGGGTGGAGAGAGGGGTTGAAACTAGTTAAGTAGGCCCTTTTTTTACAAACAACCGGTACATTCACATCGCGCCTACTAATGACTGAACACAGAATTTAAAGACCGATGAAGTCATCATAGTCGTCTTGCAATAGACAGATAGATACATTGTTTATCAAATACTTTTCTTTAATGAGACAAACAGAACGGGTCTGATCCTTAATAACAAAAAATATAACCACTTCTACTAACCATTAAAGCAACGGTGTGGTTCTCTAAACAGGCCTTAGTTGATTACACATAGACACGCCCTTTGTCTGGAAGGAGTAACTCATCGGAAACTAGCTATTCCACTGGGAAGAGAGAGTAATCTTACTAATGAATCAAATCCAAGAAGCTACCCAGAGGTAGCTATTATTCAAAAGTTCTCTTGCTCCCCCAGGCGCGTGTATAAATGGAGACACACCCTTCTCATTGGAGAAGCAGCAGCACCAGCAGCAGTGAGCCCCTTGAGCCCGTAGCTGTAGTAGCTATATAGCAAGGCAATTGAGGAGTGAGATCAAAGAGCTACCAAGAGTGATAATATGGTGGCGATGGATGGGGAGAGGATGGTGGCGAGGGTGAGGGAGTTCGACGTGGAGAGGGACCTGCCGGCGATCGAGGAGCTCGAGCGCCGGTGCCAGGTCGGCCTGTCCGGCGACAGCGACCAGGGCTTCGGCGACGATGACGACGACGGCGGCGCCAAGAAGAGCAAGACGAAGAAGAAGAGGAGCATGTCGCTGTGCGTCGAGCAGATTGGCGACCCGCTGGCGAGGGTCCGCCACGCGCCGGAGCACGTCATGCTGGTAACCAACAAACTAGCTGAGCTAGAACAAAATTCCATTACGAACAAAATAATTACACATGCATATACTATAGAACTGAGATTTGACGCTCTTGATCGATCATATAATTCGGTATGCCCATGAAATGCAGACAAGAATGTTAAATGTACAATTTTTTCACACATGCTTGACTCCTACCATTTCTCTTCTAACAAACGAATGGTGCATGGTCGTGTAGGTTGCAGAGTGTGGGAAGGAGAATGAGATGGTCGGGGTGATAAAGGCATGCATCAAGATGGTGAGCCGAGGCAGCAGTTCTTCCAGCTCCGCCAAGCAGCAGCAGCAGCCGTACGTGAAGGTCGCCTATCTTCTCGGCCTCAGGGTGTCCCCCTCTCACAGGTGATCCACTTCACCTTTTCTTCTTCTTTTGACACAACCATGGCTACACGCATGCACAATGCATAGGCCTAGCTAATCACCCATTTTTTTCTGCTTAATTCCAAAGGCACTTTTCTTCCTGCCTAATCCCAACCAGTAAAGTTTCTCCTTTGAGCAATGGCGTGCTACAAGTAGCTAGCTACTACAGTAGGTTGGTATCTGCGGGTGGCTGGTCGGAACCTGTTCCCGAGGCACGCGCCGCGTGTCGCGGCCGCCGCACGCCGGCCACTTGCTGTTGCGCTGCTAGTTCTTTTCGCTGCTCGACACGGGAAGCACGTGTGTGGACTCGCTCTGAGCTGACGTGCGCGCGTTCTGTTCTGATGCAGGCGGCTGGGGATCGGGACGGCGCTGGTGCGGCGGGCGGAGGAGTGGTGCTGGGAGCGGGGCGCCGCGCACGCGACCATGGCGACGACGGCGTCCAACGCGGCGTCGCTGGCGCTCTTCACAGGGCGGTTCGGGTACGCGCCGTTCCGGCGGCCGGTGTTCCTGGGCCGCCCCGTGCACGCGCACCGGCTGCCCGTCCCGTCGGGACACCGCGTGTTCCAGCTGCCGCCGCAGCTGGCGGCCGTGGCCTACGCGCGCCTTCTCCCGCCACAGGGCACGGAGTTCCTCCCCGCCGACATGGCCGCGCTTCTCGCCCACAAGCTCACGCTCGGCACGTTCATGGCAATCGAGGGGGGCCACCCGGCCGCCGACCCGTCCCTCCCGCCGTCCTTCGCCGTGCTCAGCATCTGGGACTCCACCCGCTCCCTCCGCCTCCGCGTGGACGGCGCGCCAGCGCTGCTCCGCGCGTCCCTCGCCGCGCTCCGGGCGCTCGACCGGACCGCGCCGTGGTTGCGCGTCCCTTCCATCCCGGACATCTTCCGCCCCTTCGGCACCTACCTCCTCTACGGCCTCCGCATGTCCGGCCCCTCCGGCCCTGCCCTGCTCCGCTCGCTCTGCGACCACGCCTACAACATCGCCCGCAAGAACCCGGCGTGCGCCGTCGTCGCCGCCGACATCTCCCCAGACGACCCGGCTGCCGCCGCCGTCCCGCGCTGGCGCCGCTTCTCCTGTGACGAGGACGTCTGGTGCATCAAGAACCTCAACAACAGCGACGCTGACGGCGACGACAATGCCACCTCCGCCGATGACTGGGCGGCGCCGCCGCCCCCAGGCATCCTCCTCTTCGTCGATCCCCGCGAGTTTTGACGTGGCCATTACATGCATCCATGCCATGCACGGCGCAGGAGTAGGCAGAGGCTAGCTCGCCACCTCGTCTCTGCCCAATTTTGACAGGCAAGTACATACACCGTGTGCTGCAAACGGCAATGACCTGCCTTGCCACTTGTGGTATCAACTCCCCGAGCTTAAAGTGCGGTAGAAAAATTAGCTTAATTAACTTTTCTTCTTAAGTCAGAACAGCAATGTATGATTGTATGGCTATGGTAGCTAGCTTCTGATCATTGTCCATGGCAGAATTAATACTTGTTCTTCACTGAATCTCATCGCAACAAATGCAAATGCAAGTAAACCAACAACCAAAAACGACGTGCAATGAGCCAATAAGAGGAACATCTTGCTACAAATAACACTGGAAATCGAGAGTCGTGTTTCTGCGTAAGTACAATGAAGGTTTGCGTGTTATACCAGCGGATAATTCACTAGAAATAAGGAATCCAATTAAGTAACTAGCCTGGGTTCTGTGATTGTCAGATGAGATGATCGACAGGGGCCAAAAGATGCCCACTGTTCACCTCGTGATCGCAAGAAAAATAAACTGAGAACAGAGAAAAGGAAGGCATTCAGCTCGGCGTTAAAATCTATTAGCCCTTATCAAATTGTTCCCGATCACAATCTTTTGCAAAAGATACTATAAAAGTGTCTGCTTTTAGGTTGATTGAGAAGTAATTATTTCTAAGTGGATGATATTGGTCGTTGATTCTTTATCCAATGGTTAATCGGATATTTATACATTTTAAAAATTGTGTGCTAACTTCAGGTCAGTTGCATATTCCTAAGCCTAGAGTTGTATAATTTTTCTTATATAATTGTATGTTTGATATTGTACAACTCAATCGGTATTAAGAAAAATAATTTCTAACTAAGAAATAACAAATTCGAATACTATTAGCTTAACAGCAGGGAAAAAGTAAGGAGATCATGAAAAAGGCAAGCATATATGTTCACAACACATCTCCTAATCATATCAAGCACGCAGAATTCACCCCGCTAATATGACGATATCAATCTAGCTTTGACAAACCAAATCACTGGAAAGAAATGATTCTGGATTGATTGACTAGTAACTAACATCCTTTCGACCTTGCCTTACATTTATATTAGTTAATCTTCCAGTTGCAAGCAGATCTTCTCTAATTAATCCTGCACAAGATCAATCAAATATTCCAAGATCACACAAATCCTGTGCCCACCACCAATAACAAGCTTTCACTTTCAGTTCATGGAGGGAGATGATGATGCCATGACGGTGGCCTGATGATCTGATGCATGCATGGTCCATGTCAACGCGATCCACAGGAGAAGAAAGTGCTCATCGTATCAATCAAAATATGGAGTATTAAGGAACTCATCAGGATGGTCCAGGCTCCTGAGTTCCTGACCAAGCCAAAGCCATGGACCTGTCTATGCAAAGAGTAAGAAAAATGGCATAGGTTAAGCGAAATGCTTAAGGAATTGATTGCGGCAGCATGGTCCTGGACTCCTGGCCAATCCATGAACCTAGGCGAAAGGTAACAAAGCCACAATGCTGGCTTAGATTAAGTGAAAGTAGTTTGCAAGTTGGAGCCGTTCATGGGGAAGGAGCAGAGTTAGAAATAGCATGTTCATGTGACTAGGGTTCTTTGGTCCCCTACAAAACCTAGGAGGGGTGTACATGGCCACCGCACTCACTGCTCACTTTCTACGGCAATTAACAATGGAAATTCAGAGTGCTTCTGCATAAGCACAGGACTCTTCACTAGAAATAAGGAATCCAATTAAGTAATTAACCACTTGGTTCTGTGATCTTCAGCCGACAGTGATCGGGGCTAGAATATCCTAAGTATTCACCTCATGATCACAAGGTAAACGAGAACAGCAAAAAGGGATTCAACACAGCATTAAGATCTACTAGTTCTTATCAAATAGTTCTCACAACCTTTTGTAAACAAAAATGTCAATTTTTCTTCCCTAAACTATTTTTGAAGGTCATTTTACATACCGCACCCCTTCTCCCTCAAGCAAAATTTGGTCTCAGTTAACCCAAAGGCACTTTACTCCCTAACCAGTTTTGGAAAACGGTTTCGATGACATGAATGTTGGTTTTGCTTGCTTTGCATCCACATCATCTTAGTTTTGCACATACAAACTACCACATCACCTTATTTCTCCCCAGACTATCTCTCATCTTCCTCTCTTTTTGGGACACCACATCCATAAGGCTCCCATCCAAGGGCTTGCCGCGGCCATGCAGCTCCCGTCCTTAGAGGCCAGCCTAGATCTAAGGCTGGGTTGGGCGGCGCCACTAGAGGGAAGAGGCTAGCTGGCGCAATTGGTGAGATCTAGAAGGTGAGCTATAGGTCAATGCGTGCCTCCTCCCCTTAGAGCTCGTGCGGGGGCTTCGTGGTGACCAGAATAGGGAGATTCAGAACTAGGACAAGATGTGAGAGCGAAGCACGGGTCCTTGTTATCTTTCAATACATGTCGATGATGTGGCTGAGAGGAAAGGGAAGAGCGTGAGATGGAAGATGAGGTGAGGTCGGTGGTGGCACTAGAGTCCGAAGAGAGGAGGCTATGAGGTGGTGGGCAGACGAGATGTAGAAGAGAGAGAAAGGGGGTACTAAGAAGGTGGCGTGGCAACCCATGTCACCGTCCAAGTCATCAAAACCATTGTTCAAAATTGGCTATGGGATAAAGTGAGCAGGTAACTATAGTTCGAGGGGTTAAGTGATACTAGATTTTATTTAAGGGGTAAAATGAGCGTGTGAATAATTTAAAGGAGAAAAAATGATTGTAAGTTGCAAAATACGCGTAGCTTAACAGCACATAAATGTAAGGAGAACACGAAAAGGCAAGTTGCATATATATTTGGAACAGTTCGTCAAATCCTATCTTATTTACAAGAAATAAAGGCAAAAGCTCTACGGATTCATTAATATGAGACCTAAATACTTGTTTGATGGTGCAGCATGTTCTAGAACCGGGGCGCATACACGGTGGGAAGGTAAGGCACGAGTCACGGCACATGCGTAGGCTGGCTTGGCCTTCGGATGCCACTGAAATTGTCGTCAAATCAAGTTATAGTATATATAAGCCGTATTTAGGATATTCAGTTTCAAATTTTGACCAATAATTAATTTAATAGAATTATGTGATATAAAATTATATTATTAAAAATACTTCCTTTTATAACCATTAATAAAATATTGTAGAAAAAATTATGGTCAAAATCTTGAATTTGGAAGTTAGAGAGTAACCAAGGGTATTTTGTGTTTTTCCCAGCATTGACGTGGGAAGTAGTATAAAGCACTAGTAACGTGTGTTTTCGGTGGTAAATACAATAATTTCAGGCATCAATATTACGTCAACTCAGAGCGGCATGTAACCAATCTAGCTTTGATTGACCAAATCACCGGAAAAGAAGTGACGCTAGCTGGATCGATTGATTAATAGGTACCAGATAGTAACTAACCATTCCTTCGACTTGGTCTTACATTCATATTAGTTAATCTTCTAGTTGCAACTAAATCTTGGGGGGGGGGTGATGTTGATGCAATGATGGTGGCATGATGATCTGATGCATGGTCCATGTCAATGCGGTCCACAGGAGAAACAAAGTGCTCATCTTATCAATCCAAATATGGACACCAGGATGGGTCCAGTCTCTGAGTCTCCTGAATCCTGACCAAGAACTGGACCTGTCTATGCAAAGAAAGAGTAAGAAAGAATGGCTTAGGTTAAGTGAGTGCTCAAGGAATTGATTGCAGCAGCATGCATGGTCCTGAACTCCTGGCCAATCCATGTACCTAGGCGAAAGCTAACAATGTCTATGCAAAGAAAGAGAAAGAAAGAATTGATTAGGTTAAGTGAAATGCTTAAGGAATTGATTGCGGCAGCATGGTCCTGGACTCCTGACCATTCCATGAACCTACTCGAAAGCTGACAAAGTATGTAGAAGTTAATGCTGTCTTAGATTAAGTGAAAGGAACTTTCAAGTTGCAGCCATTTAGGAGCAGAGTTAGAAATTGCCTATAGATCTGACTAGGGTTCATTGGTCCCCTGCACATCCTTGGAGCGGTGTACATGACCACCGCACTCACTGCTCGCTTTACGGCGGCGCAGAAGGAAACGGGCGTTAAAGAGAGTATTAACCTTAGGTCCCGTTTGGAATGCGGGACAATTCTCCAATTCTCGCAGGAATTTTATGTAAAATTCCTGCAACAATTCTGTAAATTCCTTTTGTTTCAGACATGCCCCGAAGGGAGTTCAGAGATACTGAATTAGCACACATGGAATATAGCAAACCTAAGGGAATGGACGAAAGGCAGCAGATAGTGACAGAATATGTCATCCTTACAGCTTTGCTTGGTGTAACACATTGAAAGAAAGGCAGAAAATATATTAAAGACAAGCATATCTATTATCTCTTTAATATAGCATATGCAGATAGGATTACGGGAATAAGCCTATTTATAATGACATAGCACGCCGAAACCTAACAAAAGTTGCAATTAAATAGAGCAAAACAGAAGTGATGACCTTATCAAAAAGGAACAAGAGATAATGACATAAATTACCTTTTAAATCAGCTTGCGGGTGCATGAAGAATGTACCGACCAAAGAAAGTGCAAATTCCTAACAGAATATCAAAGATATGTTTGAAGGAATATCAAAAGGCAAAACAAAAGGAATATTTGAACCTTTTATGTTGGTGAATATAATATTAGATTTTTTTAAGTAAACATCTCATTTGTTATTTGACAGGAATATAGAAACTTCATTTCTTTAATCCAAGATGAACACTCCATCCTGGTATGCAATTTATTTAAGAAGATAGTTCAATTGATGAACCAGAAATACACTATAAAGATAAGCTAGACATCCATATATTTATTAAAAAAAGATAGTAGATCTATGTCTGTATAAAAATGATGAAGATGACTACACGGCGACCGTACGCCCTCTATCCATACGGTGTGGCGGCCCACAACATCCTCCAAAAGAGACTCACTTGTATGTGAGGACACAACTGCTATATATGAATACATGCACCACGGTTTAAATTAGTTGACATCATCAGAAGATTTCCCTTTATTTCGAAAATATAAAATATCTCCGAAACCATTAATCTAATTTGTCATCCGTTTGCACCGTTAAGTTGTCTCGACGAAACCTTCAAGACTAGATCCCAATTGAGTATGTTTTGATGAAATTTTTTTTGTCATCAACAGTTACCAGGTTATAATATGTCTTACCAAGTTACTAGTGAACAACTATCTGGCTAGTAGTGAACGGTTACTAGATAGTAACTCGCTATTAGGCATCGCCACATTGTTATGTAAATTCAGTAAGAGAGTAGTGAAGTGTTATCAAGTAGTAACTGATGATACCATACCATTGGAGCACTGTTATATAAGTCCTAGGGGTGTAAGAACAATGTTTAACAAACTAATAACACACTAGCTGTAACTTGATAGCTCGTCACTAACAACGTACATTAGTACCTGGTAATTACTGACAAAAAAGTTGTCGAAACATATCAACATGGGATCTAGTTTTAAAGTTCTCTTTGCAACAAACTCAATGATGAAAACAGATAGTCAATCGGGTAAGCGTTTGAGAAATAAACATTTTATAATTTTGAAATTGAGGAAATCATGCTATGATATCAGTAATTTCATTTTCTTACTATTTAGATGCAGGATACGCATCAACATGGACTTTCTCAGATCTACTCTAATCGATTCATGGTTTCATGATCGAACTCGCATCATACGATAATATTAGCTGGCACAGGTGTGTCAGCTAGATTTTTCGAGAAAGGATTTCTTCAGGTGCACTGGACGAGCGTAGGGGATATGGCAGGCAAGAACTATGAAGGATAGTTGCACGACTGCACCACACCACTTGTACTATACATGTACTAGTAGAGTGCCCGTGCGTTGCAACGGATATAGATTTTAAAATGAATGATAGTATCATAAAATAAACTATGATGGTCATTTTGTTTCTTAAGTTATGTGATAATATATATTGTTTAAAATTACTATGATACTATCCTTCAAAAGGTCGTTGAAAAGCTTATGTAGAAGTCTATAACTTCCTCAATTGTGTCAATTTGAAATTTGACACAGTTTGGTCGTAGTTTTCAAATTTATCTCATTGTTTTGAATTTCCAAACCCTATATTAAATACTTGTCATGATTTCTTGCAATGCCGTCCATCAATTCTCATATAGGGACTAAATAGAGACTACCTTTGCAGCATGAATATAGAATTTGACCAACGTTTTAAAATTCTTCTTCTTCTTCCTCCCTCTTCTCTTCTTCCTTCTCCTTCCTCATTCCCCTCCTTCTCTTTCCCTCTCTTCTCATTCCCCCAATCAAACTCCTCTTTATCCCCTTGACGGGCGGCTAGGGCAGCGCAATTAGGAAGGAAGGCGGCGGTGACCGGCGATGGTAGTGCGGCAAGAGGTGGCGGCGGCTTGGAGGGGGGCTGAGATAAGAAGAGAGAGAGAGAGCACACAAGTTGGGGTGGACTTTATTTTTTCCGGAGCTCGCGGCGACGATGCTTGAGCATTACGAGGGGGCTAAGGTAGGGGGTGGCGGCGCGAAAAAGGAGCGCAAGGAGAATGGCAATGCATTTTATATAAAGGCGAGGCCATTGGACACGGATGATGCGGTTGTGGAGAAGAGATTTAACAATGTTGTAGTTTAGTTAAGAGATAATGTTTGTTAGATAAGATATGGTTTGTTAGGAGTTTGTTAGAGATCAATTAGTTAGTTATTTAGTTTTATTGTTAGAGATTTTTAAGTAAGACTAAAAAAGGAGGAGAGGATGTGTGAATGAACCACCACTACCAACTCTCATACTATAGATTGGTATAGATATAGATACTCCCGATGTGGAATCAGATTCACAAACCACAATTGTAAAGAACTGTTCATAGTTGCAGTTCTAAATATCTCCTCACATCATGTACTCCAACTTGAAACAATAGCAATAGATGCCAATAGATGCTTTGCACAGGATAGGCATGACACATGTATTTGTTATAGATATCCAACAAAACATGTCTTTCTCAGTCTGTGGTTCACAACAAAAGGTCTTTTTGAGAAGGAAAAAAAAAGATGACTTTGTCATATGATGAAATTAACAGCAAAAAATCTTATCGCAATTTGTAGATCTCAACTTGACAGGGACAGCACTGGTACACTCAAACCAACCTTAAATCTTCACATAAACCAATTTAGCTCCGAGCGAGTACTAACTTTGCACATTAATGGCCACTGTTGAATTCGAGCATAGTGTTCAATCTAGTCCAAAGATAACCTAAACCGCAAGCCAGGTTTACTGACCAATGGTCAACAAGTAGCCATGAGTAGATTTGCATAAAGCAGTACCTTGCTCTAGAAGAGCTAAAGGCGAAAATATGATTCAGAGCAACCAGAAATCAGATGGCAACTGATAAACATACAGTCCAAACATTTCCTTCCAGTAGATATGACCGCTGATTTCACAATGCGTCAATCACATGGTACTTCAATCAACCGGCTAATACACAGCTCTAAGTTCGCAACAACTTCTGGTAGCAATGGCATATACGGTGCACACTGGAGTTGCATCTACTGACCGCCCCTCAGAGCAAGCACAAGATGGAGCACTGAACCACCCTCAATGTTGTAGTCCTTGGCAGTTTTATCATCAGCGAGTTGCTTCCCAGCATAAATAAGCCTGAACATGAGACAGTTTCTTAAGATTAGTGAATGCTTACACGGTTTAAAGGAATGTGAAGCTTAAAGACAAGTTGAAAATGTAAACTTTCCAGTTTCATTTCATTTTCAGGATAATAAGAGTACCTCTGCTGAACAGGTGGAATACCCTCTTTCTCCTCAACACGTTCCTTGATTCTATCGATTGTGTCAGTGGGCTCAATATCAATCTCGATTTCCTTTCCAGTAAGTGTCTTCACCTTAATCATAGTTCCACCCCTGAGCCTCAGGACCAAATGCAGTGTCGACTCTTTCTGAATGTTGTAATCAGCTAATGTTCGCCCATCTTCCAATTGCTTTCCAGCAAAAATTAGCCTTTGCTGATCTGGGGGAATGCCCTCCTTGTCCTGAAGTAAATAAACCAGTATGTCAGTTACTCAGTTGTACTTTCATAGTATATTTATAGATGTTGGTTCCCTCAAGTATAAGCACAGAAACAACTCTCCATTTAATATCAGAAGATTATTGCAGCCAAACAGGAGGGGAAAATAGTACTATTCAATCATGGGGTACAGTGCAATAGACGGCAGCCTTGATCTGATGACAAGAGAGTCATCGACAAAGGCAGTAATTTATGACACAAAAATTAAAACAACGAAATTTCATGATTATCGTTCACCCCTCTCTAATTTGGGTTTGATATGGCGCAGGAGCGAGCAACGAGTGAAGGTAGGAGGCGGTGGGAACCAGGCTATGAGCGAAGACGGTAGCGGAACTGCTCACTCTTGTGTGCACCCAGGACAGGATTGCCAGCCGTGACAATATTCTGGGAAGACCAAAGTTTGGTACCTTTGCTGCTAGCTTTTCATTGATCAACCAGTGCTTCTTAAATAGAGGTTATATAACCAGATTTCTATTCTAAGTTTATAGCAGACTCTGACTCCTACCTAATCCACTCACTGAACTCCAGTCACCCTAAGACAATATTTCCTAATTAAACTCCCTATCCTAAAGCCGCCATGCACCCTCAAAAAGCTGAGGTGCAGCTGAATTCTGCCTCTCCTTGAACCTGCTGTAATAGTGCCTAACAAAGTAGTCCACAACAGGGTTGATTATGTACAACTATGCCACCATGCAATTGAAGGAAAGAGAAACGAAATGACTATTTGCAAGAAATTCCGTAACCAACATCTGCCCTCAATCAGTTTACCAGAGAAAGGAAGGGTATCTTCATTATTATCCTGAAACTCAGGTTTTGCTGATCAACAATAGGAATAACTTAAACTACAGTGCCTTCTAGCAACACAACAGCTACAGCCTACAGCTACAGGTAATAATATCGTAAGGTCATGTTTTTCCTCCAGTAGAACAAATAAGCATTCCCTGCATTGGTAATTTGGTATTTACGGTGAACAATATTACAACCTAGTGATATCATAGAGTAGACTTGCTCTCCTCAATTTTACTAGTTGCTTTGTTCATCACAACATCATACTGTACCAGGATAAGGCAAAACATAATCTACAGGACAGCACAGCACCAAAATTGAAGTACGCTCTTGGCAAAAAGCCAAAAACTCGGCGCTAAATACTAAAATTGCATGGAGATGCACTTGGTAATCTCAGCAAGACACACACGATAATCTCAACGAAATACGCTGCCATCCTAAACAAGATTCCCCGAATCACATATTGCAGAATCATCCCAAGACTTATCTGAATAAACAAGAACCGCGCCAAAAGGAAAAAGAAAAAGTTCGGACCTGGATCTTGGCCTTGACATTGTCGATAGTGTCGCTGCTCTCGACCTCGAGCGTGATGGTCTTCGCGGTCAGCGTCTTCACGAAGATCTGCATCTCGGATCCCTCCTCCCCTCTCCCCCTCGCCCCTCTCCGCCTCGACCCGCGATCTAAATCCGCCTAGGGTTTTACGGCTCTCCGCTCCTCCTCCACGGTTTAGGTCGCGCTGTTGGGTTGATGAGATTAGGAGGAGGCCTGGCTGTTTTGCATATATACACCCGGGGAAATACGTATTTGCGCCCGAGTAGGGACGACGTTGCCGTGTTCTCAGAATCACAAAAGAAAAAACGGACGACGTTTCCGTAACGGGCTCGGGCACGTCTAAGGGTGGTGTAGGCGGGCCGGGTCCGATTCGGTGGAAGTGAGCTGTGGCCCATTATCTACCCTGCTTAGCGGGCCGGGCTGCGGGAGGTAATCGTGGAGGAAGCTGGGCTATTTATTGCCGTACGAACCCGGAAAATCTGATGGCGGGTCAGATGCGCGATCTCGGCCCGTATAACCGGAAACTGGATCTTGGATGAGACTCGCGGGCTCGGCCCAGCCTGCTTAGCTGGAATTGTGACAAGAGTGCTTTTACCGGAAAAGTCACCATCCTGCGGAGCTGAACTGTTTGTCTGTTTCCTGTGTTGTGCGTTGCGAACCCTCCATGAATAAGTAATCCAGTTACCTCTAAAACAGAAACAGAATGCTCACGAGAAAATTCTGAAGTAAATTCAGACACTCAAAGTTTCGAGACAATTAAGCAGATGCCGATGTGCTCGAAGAATACGCTCGAGGCATCGGGCCTGAGCGCACGTCACGTTTGAAAAGGGTAAAAATAGCGCCGAAGAAAAATAGCGCCGTCGCCGGCATCTTTGGCTGATAGATTCACCCATGGCCAGGATGCTTCCGTTTTCCTTGCACTATTCCATTGGTAGCCACAGGTTGACCGTCGCATATGTGCCCTTCTGCTAACTATCCACGAATCCTGCTAAAATATAAACTACTATCTCACATGAATGCAAACAAAGAGAGAACACAACTGCATTGCGATCCCCTTTTTTTCGTTAAAATGGTTCAAATCAAGTAGATAGTATGACAAATGACTGAATTAAATAGCTAATCTAGTCGTCTCGTACAACGGTCCATTAATCACACTCTATATCGAAACTAAATTTCCATGAATGATGTGAACATGCTCTCCTTCTTTTCTTTGAAATATTGAGTGTTATGCGTCATAGACATACAAGTCAATCCAAAAACACGACATCAGCAATATTCTCTCAATTTTTAATCTTCAAAAAATTTGTCTCTCAAACCATTTACCTGATTAATGATCCGTTTTCACCGTTGGATTCATTACAACAAGATCTTCAAAATTAGATCTCATGTCAATATGTTGTGATGACTTTTTTGAGATCAATAGGTACCACGTAGTAGTGAACAAATTATCATATTGTTAGTGCGACATTATTATGTAATAGTCGGTGCGTTACCAGGTTATTGAATATTGCTTCCACACCTCTAGGGCTTGCATAACATCGATATAATGGTTTGATACCATCAATTACTGCTTAATAATACTCCACTACTTCATCCTTAAACTTATAACAGTGCATAGTGTCTAATAACATATTAGTTACTATTTGGTAATCTTTCACTGCTAACTTGATAATTATTAGTTACTAACCTGGTAACTGGAATCTGGTAACTGTTGATGATACAAAAAATTTATTGAAACATGCTCAAGTGGGATCTTATTTTGAAGCCCTCGTCAAGACAAACTCAACAGTGCAAATGGATCACAAATTGAATTAATGGTTTGAGAGATAAATCATTTTTTATTTTTAGATTTTGTATTTTGTGCAGGCTGAAGGTCAACAAATTCATATCTTAACTATATGAAGGCGTGTATGACATAAAAGTCTCATACATACCGAGTTACTCATTCACTAATTTTAACATTAAAGAAGGAAACATGGGCAGGTTGAGATCAGCAAATTCATACATACTGAGTTATCTCATTCACTAGCTTTAATATCAAAGACGGAAACATGCCGCATGATAAACACAGGTGTGCACGTTTCTAATTAGATTTTGGGAAGAAAGAACATGTATAAAAGCACGGCACAGGATAACTTGAACCAACCGATTTCTAAAAATATATTTAAAAAACGAGCTTCTACACCACAGCTGGAGTGAGCTTTGGAACGTACAACCCCTCCATCGTTTCGCAGCTGCAAGATATCTTTGATGCAGATTGGTATCTCCCTATACTGTACCGATTAAACCACTGGAGGCATCTGTGTAGGATCAGGTGATCAGCTCAGTTCAATCTCGCTTCAACTGTTTTCAGTAAAGAACATTTTTGCCGTAAAATTTTCAGTCAAGAATATCACAAGAGTGGATTGGAGAGTTGCAAAACAACATCGATACAAGAGGGAATCGCACACAACATAAGATTCTAGTGTTCGTTCTGTAAAGGGTCATAAAACGAATCGTTAGGAGAATAACGTGGTTCACTAGCAATTGTACTCCCCAAATGCACAGATGTAAATACCAGACTGCGTTCAGTGGAATTTTGGTCTCAAGGACTCTGAAGTATAGAATCTCTTTTGGGCGTTGCTTCCTCTTTTATGACCATTGCTTTGTCCACGGTATTCTCCAGTTTCTAGAGTTCTTTCAATTTGACATCTCATCAGATGCCTTAACTCTGCCACCTACTGCATCCATACATTCTGCATTCCCAAAAGCTCACTGAAAACATATGACAAGAATTTCCACAAAACATCAGCTTGTGTGTCCTAGATGAAGCCACCAACCAAAAATAGAGCCATCGTTTTCCTGAAGATCGATGATGAAAGGAGCTGGTTGATTAGTGTAGACTAAAGCAGAGCATTCTCAAGCTAAGGCGACGTGCGCGTCCGTCTCGGACAGGTGTTGTAACTTTTAAACTCTAATTTTCTCTTTAGTGAATAGACGGGGCTCTTGCCATCCGTTTCAGAAAAAAAACACGATGGTGAGGCGACAGAACACAAACCGGAGTTCATATCCATCTGCGTGGTCACACCTCTGCCTCAATAACATCTTTAACCACCTCCAACAACCTGTGTTTATGGGTTTGCTACCTCTTCACATTATCGGGAAATCTCTTCACATGATCACGAAACCTCTTCACATGATGAGAAATATTTCCTGCGATTGGTACAGGCGCTACGCTAGCGATGGGAAGCCGTGACACGAAAATGTGTTGACGAATTGCGGTAGACTTTTGCATGCTTGGAGTTGGAGAGATCAATTATCAGTCTGTACTTATGCTGAATGTTATAAGGCTTGCTGTTTGCACGATGAATCGCCAAGCTCATGTTCGCTGTCGGTGTTGTCCCATGCCTTTTGTGTACGTTCCGAGGGTTGTTCGGATTTGGACCTTTTCTGCCGGAGTTGTTGCCTCAGGAAATCTGGATATGGGACATTAAGTTCTGAGCTAGTACAATTAAGACGATTTCCCTCGAAAGTACAATTAAGACGAGGCAATCATTAGATGTTTATGACGTAATGTCTCTGCATTGGTTCCTAGGTGAGAACCCTGAGCACTATTGTACATAAAATATCTGGAAAGAAAAGAAGAAAATGTGGCCAACAAAATAAAATGTGTACTACTAATTATCACTACACACCGAGTGGGAAAGAAGAGAAGAGAGGGCTGATCGTCCATTGTATTTCAGCAAATGACGAAAGTTTTACACGGTGCCTGTTAGCGAATTAGTATTAATTTCGCTGACCAAAATATCAACACGCGTACTTGTAAAAGAGCCGATTTTGAAACCCGGGTGGAATTGTAATTCCCAGCGCTCGGATCACGGGAAACGGAACGGCTGTACGGGACGGGTTTCAACTTTCAGACGGCTACTTGACTGTTCCACTAGGCCATGCCCAGCTATCTAGGTGACACTCCCACGTGAGCCTGCTCCCCGAAACAGATGAAAAGTATCTTTTTATCCTTAAGAGCGTGTGCTCTTGTTTGGTACGAGGCACCTGAATTTCCTAAAAGTTATGAAATTTTTTTTATGAGATACGACGTCTCCTATAGTATGTGAGCCCGTAAAATTTCATTTAAAAATATGATTATTTATGTCATACACAATAACAACAGAACTCTAAGAGTCATATTACAAAAAGTTTCTATCTTTTTTGTGCAGTCCATAAATTGATATATTTTTAAATTAATTTTGTTGTTCATATGTTATAGTATATATACATTATATATGAATCTTTTTATAATTTTTTAGCAAGGCTCAAAACGACATAAGAGTGCAGAAAAAGAAAAGCGTTTTTCGAGTTTTTTCACCATTCCTTAATTGCACTTTCCAAATCTCAGTCAACTCGAAGACCCCTGTGTAGCTAATGTTCTAATAGTTATGAATTACTCTCTCCGTCCACAAATAGACGTGTACGAAATTTAAGATTCAACTTTAACCAATAATTAAATCAATAATATTAAATTATGTAACGTAAAAGTGACACCATTTAAAAATATGTTTACATATCAATCCAATGGCACCACTTTTGTGTCATATAACTAAAAAATTATTAGTTTAATTGTTGGTTAAAGTTAAACCTTAAATTCTGTGTACACCTTATATTTATAGACAAAGGGATTAGTATGACAAAGGGATTAGTATGGTAATCCGGAGCATACTAATTGGGAGAACCTTCACAGGACATTATGATGATATTGGGCCCACGAGCACGCACCTGCAAGCAAGGATGATTTGACGGATTTTTATGGTTTCTTATAAAATTTCAGTGAAGTTTTCTTTTTAATTTATAAATTATATGAAGAAGACGATGTGAGTTACTTCACGCATTAAAGCCAAAACAAGGAGGGGTGACGGAGGCACCTAGCTTGACGCATGCACTTGGCTCTTTTGTTGGAGGCCCTTATGAACTTGTTAATATGATGTATCATGCGCTGTGATGTAATAGGTTAGTCCTCCTAGGCTCCTATGGTTCGTGTTTGAGCTCAGTTTATGGTCGGCTGATGTGCTGGGAGGGCTATGATTATTTAGTTCATATTATCTGCTGTTTGCTTTTTCTGGGGTCGAGTTTACAGGGGAAATGATGCTGAAATTGTGAACTGGCAACCCAGCGAACCTATTCGATGTTAAGTTTTCAATATAAGCTGGACAGAGTGTCTCTATCTGAGACGGCTTTGCTCAGCTCGTGAACGTTCATAAAAAGCACGAGCTAGCTCAGCTTAGCTCATTACTTAGCTAGAACTGCTCATGAGGTGCTCGCGAATCAGTCATTATAGGTAATTATCAGTGTAACATTATACTAACAGATATTGCTCCAAACTGAATCAGCATTATATATAAAATCGAGACAATAAATAATTATTCCAAATAGATCATATACAAACTAGAGTTCTAGATCGTCATAATTAATATTTTATATAGCTCAGTAGTCATCAATCAACTTTCTCATAGATCAAAAACCAACCTATATAATGTCTTGCACAAAATGTGAACCAAACAAGCAACTTGGCTCATATTCTATTGGATAGATTAGTTGTGAGATGGACTTTATTATAAGTTAAACAAGTCGTAACGAGCTATCGAGCAACTCGTGAGCTAGCTCGGCTCGGTCTCGTTAAGATAATGAGCCAAAAAGTATGCTCATCTCGACTTGTTATTTTTACGAACCGAGCCACTAACGAGATTTGAGCTTATGTCATGTTTTTTAAACCTAAGAGGATGGATATCATGACAATTTTCACCAAACAGTGTTTGATTACATCATAGTAAAATACAAAGAAGTGGATCATTAATTTTTCTATGAAATAGAGTAGATGCTCACGAAAAGTTTTTAAAATTTACAATCCTACAAATCAAACAACACATTTAGAATTTTTTTTGTAGAACTACAGTTCTATAAGCATCTTTTGAACCAAAGATGCTCTCACCTTCGTATCTCACTACTACAAAATGGATCATCACAAACGGCTTATCACAGACTATTCTGCGGACACCACCAAAATAGACATCATAGACAGTTTCCGCCAAATAGACATCACAAATGGATTTTTAAAGCATCTGTGTATGATAAGTTGGTTATCACAGACGATTTTATTTTAAAAATCCGTATGTGATGTCAAGAACACATA
The DNA here is from genome assembly GCA_019208055.1 of Stipa capillata. NCBI lineage: Eukaryota > Viridiplantae > Streptophyta > Magnoliopsida > Poales > Poaceae > Stipa > Stipa capillata. The sequence goes on from JAGXJF010005591.1 coordinate 456,340, forward strand.
GCGGACAGTGGACAGATTTTTAAAATAAAACCGTCTATGATGTGCTCCTATCTCGGTCAGCCCACAGTTCGATCGGTCACACTTGGCACCACATACGACCCTAGCACCTCTTTCTTTTCTTCCATCTACTCAATCTATACCCCACTGCCCACTCTTTAGCGCCTCTCTCTTTCCCAGCCGAGAGGTTCACCTACCGACGCCCTCCCTACAAGCACAGTCGCCCCTCCCAACGAGTGCCGCTGCCCGTCCCTCTTGAGCACCGCCACACCCTTCTTCTCCTTCTCCATCTCGAGGTAGCTCCGATGAAGGTGGCGGGAGAAGAGCCACTAGATACGGTGGCACCGGTGGTCGAGGAGGCCAGATCTTATGGCATTGGTGGTAATGGAAACTAGATTTGGTGAGACTTGTGGTCACAGAGGCAGGATTTGGTGGGCTCTGTCCTCTCCCGCCAGATCTGACACTCCTTCATGCCGCCACCGCCAGTGACTGGCCTCCTCCGTCATGGCCGCTGACCCCCTCTCGCCGCTGACCCCCTCTCTCTAGATCCGTCACTCTAGGCCGCAACTCCAGATGTGCCACAGACGAGCCAGAGCAGGAGGAAGAGGCGGCCAGCCTTGTGACATCCAGTGCGTCATCGTCAATCCCCTCCTGCAAGCCCACCTTTAGATCTGGTGCATTCAACGAGTTGACGGGGCGGATGGGGAGGGCCTAATGACGTCCTCCTTATCATGCCTGCTCTTCCACGCGCTCAAGCTAGCCCTCCACGATGGCGACGACACCTAGGCTCTCATAGGAGTCGCCAACCTCTAGGTACCGAGCCTGAGCTTGTCGCCACCTATGTGTTCATCTGCAGAAGTTGTCAATTAAGAAGATAGCTAGCTCGGTTCCTATGTGTTCATTTGCAGAAGTTGTAAATCAATTGTTGATTCCCAGTTTCTATGTGTAAATGATCATATGTGTAAGTTGATTGTTTCGATGTATGTTCAGTGGTGTTCCATATTCAATTGTCTTTCTCCATGTTGATTTCTCATTTCCGATAGCATCCAGGAGATGTAATTTTATTTATTTTAGAATTTAAAAACCAAATCACAGACAGTCTTTTAAATCAACTATTTATAATTTTTGTCCATCACAGACAGTTTTTGACTCATCTATGATGATCATAATCATTGCAGACACAATGACACAAACCGGACAAAAGTTATTTATGACAAGGTTTTTAACCCATCTGTAATAAAACTATATGTCTCCATGTGTTCCTTTCTGCGAGGACCAGATGAGGAGAGCAAACCGAATACTGCAAATGGCCAAAAGACCCTACGTCTATCGAACATCTCGTCCGTGCTTCTCTTTCGCAGTAGCGTCCACCACCATGGACATAACGCGACGGAACTGAAACTCGGTCATACGAATAGTAGCACTCCCATCACTGGTCGTGGTCTACTGCCACTCACCAGTCTTTACCGTTTGCATGCATCTGCCGGCCGCCCTGACCTACCATGCGTCGTAGCACCAAAACTACAACTGTCAAAAGTTGTAAACGCTGGCACCAATACCGGCCCTGGGCCAGGGCAATAAGGGCACCTGCTGCATAGGGTCCCTTGCTCGGAGGGCGCACCCAACCATATATGTATATATCGAGTATACAACTCTTATCATCACAATCTGCAGCAGAGATTCTAAAATTACCTTAAAATGAGAAATGATTCTAGAAATTCTATCATATAAATCACGAGGATCGCAAAATAAAACATAATAATGTCATATCACTGCTTCGTTCTTCACCGTTTGATTTCAAATCCAACGAACACGATTTCACCCAAGTATGCTTTGTCTCGCGCACCAGCACCGCTGAAAAAGCGTTGTCTACTCGGTCCGAGTTGAACATCCTCTAGTCCATCGTTGCCATGCAAATTTGTTGTCTTTTACCATTTGTACCAGCCAAGCAGTGTACTTAAAATGAACATGCAGGTTAGTCGAAAACTACGAATTTCATCAAAGATTTTTAAATTTTAAAAATTCAAATTTTTCTATCTCTCAAACCATTAAACGGATTGGCAATCCCTTTTTGGTATTGTGTTTATTGTGTTTATTGCGATGACATCTTTAAAATTAGATCCTAATATATACGTTACCAAATTGCCAGCGGTATATTACCATATAATAATTTATGTGTCTTCCTGCACATTTCTCAACAAAAGGTCACCCATCTTTTGTTCTTCTTCACGTGTAACCCGACGAAACGACAATAAGAAGACACGCGGACCACCAAAATAAAATACCAACCAAAACTGCAACAATTATCAGCAAAAAGATAGCAGCCACCATATATCACATGTAAGTCATCAGTATTTTTGATAGACTAATTAAGAAATCGTAAAGTTGTTCGACATAGACTAACTCATTGATCTTGTCATTAAGAAATGCATTTTTAACATCAGCAGATAGATAACAGCTACCATAGTCTTCAAAACAGGGTTTCTTCGACATAGACTAATTCATTGATCTTGCAATTAATAAATACACTCTTAACATCTATTTGATAAAACATGATATTGTGATGGTTAGCGTATGTAAGCAAGTTTGAACACGGGGAGCGAGTTTGAGTCCTTTTACGTATGTCACCAAGTATTTGGTCGACCAGATGGTCCCCCTTAAAAGCTTCAATTGATCCTTTGGATGATCCGGTTGAACTTGAGGCGGTACTTGAGCTTAGACTTGAGGTGGAGCTTTGTCATTATGTACTTAAGGTGCCCCACACTTTGAACCTCACCTTGAGTGAATGTGGAAGGCTAAAGTTTATAATGTGCTGTCCTTGACCTCGGTTGGCATCATTTCCCCAAGTGACATGTTCTTGATCACGTTTGCCAACTCATTACCATTTTCTAAATCAATAGGCACATTTTCTACTTGCGAGACATTAATTTCACCAAATTGTACGTCGCAAGTGTCCTCAATTATACATGAAGTATTATTGAAGACACAATAAGCGTGTGCATTAGAAGCATAACTGAGAAAGAAACCCTCATAACACTTTGGAGCAAACTTTGAAAGCATTTGCTTCTTATTAAGGATAAAACACTTGCTCTCGAAGACGTGAAAGTAGAAGACATCAGACTTGTTCCTGGAGATAAGCTTATACGGCATCTTCTTGAAAAGTCGGTGAAGATATAGACAGTTGATTGCATGACACGCGGTGTTAATAACTTTCGCCCAAAACCAATCAAAATCTTGTACTCATCGAGAATCGTTCTTTCCATCTCAATGAGCATGCGGTTCTAACTCTACACCATAAAATTTTCTTGCGCGATATTGTCGAAGGAGAACTTGTGCTTCACGCCTTCTTCATCTAAGAACTCTTCGACGTTTGTGTTATTGAACTCAGTTCCGTTATCACTCGTCACATTCTTTGATCTTCATCTTGAATTCATTTTGAGACTTTATTGTAAATTTCTTGAAGATATTGTGTGTGTCTCTCTTGTCATGCAAGAAAAATACCCAAGTATAGCGAGAAAAGTCATCAACAACAACGACACATAAGAATTACCTCATATGCTCACATATGGATAAGCTCGAGTGGCCTTGTGGTAGTCATGACGTTCTTGATGGGATGTGGGCCACTAGCTTGCTTTTTGGCTTGGCATGCGCTACAAAGTGATCCTTGTCGAGAGTCATGTTCTTTCACACCGATAACATGGTTACCCTTGAATAGCTTGTCAAGATTCCTCATTACCACATGAGCCAACCTTTTATGCCATAGCCAACTTAAATAGAACTTTGCCAACAAGCATGTTTGTATACAAGAGTTATTAGAGGAAAAGTCAACCAAATAGAGATTACCTTTCATAAAATATTTGAAGATTATGAACTATCATCACTCTTAGTCACAAAGACACCATGCTTAGTGAAGTTACACTCAAGATCAAGATCACAAAGTTGACATACGGATAACAAGTTATAGCTCAATGATTTCATAAGCAAGACATTAAAAATAGATAGGTCATTTGAGATAGCAATTTTACCTAACCTTATTACGTTTTCCTTTGCATTTTCACCAAAAAAAGTTCCAATGTGGTTATATGATTTGTGCATTCAGTATCAAGCGCCTAACTTTTCTCATCGAAGGTGTAGTCCTATAAAATAAATTAGGCTTGTTTAGGTACCCGTACCTTCTTGGATCTTTGAGAGTTAGACACAAGAGCCTTGAGCACCTAAATAAAACTATCTCCAACATGGTCACCAATCTTAGCACCGACAAACTTAGCTTAAACATTACCAACCTCGCCCTTTCTAAGCACATAAGAGACATTAAATGACCAACAAGGTTAGGATGACCCGTTTTAGCGGAATGATCCTCAAAGATGGAACCTTGCACTTTCTTCTCCTTTGCTTGAACAAACTTGGCTTCGAATATTGTCGATGCGTCCATGTCTTACCATTGTCCATTGAACCTTGGTGTATGACCCAAAACCTCATGGTTAAAGTTCTCCCTTTGGTAGCTCATATCTCCTTGAGGGCCTTACTACCCTTGTAGCATTTGAGCAACTCTTGATTGAGTTGGGCCTTCAATATAGCATTCTCATTTACAAGTGTTGCTTCATATGATATGGGGTTAAAAGCACGAGCAACATCAACATGAGTAACAATAGGAGAATACATGAACAATGAAGCACATTTAGGACATGACATTTCTACACTCTTTTGGGATGAAGTAGATTGCTTTCAAGGAACGAGATTGTTTGCCTTTGAGGATATCATGAATACCTTAAAAGTTCCATAATCTTGTTTGTTCTTGACTTTCTCGATCCGAAGATTTTCATGAACTCTCTTAATCTCCTTATGAGACTTTTCAAGTCTACGATATGAGACCTTAAATTTCTTATGCTTAAGGGTTAGGGTCTCAGTTTTCTCTATCTCCCTCACAAGCAACGCCTCTTACTTCTCAAGAGTGGCAACAAGAGTATCATGGATGTGCATATTCAAATCATCAAGTTCATCAAGCAAATCATCATCACTATCATCATAAGTTGGAGACTTGGGATTTGTGGTACCTTTGACCCTTGGTTATGAGACGATAAGGTGCCTCTTCATCACTTGAGTAGTCGAAGAGGGACTTGGCGAGTCTTTGACTTATCATTGCAAGATTGACAACTCATCATCGGAATCAGAGAGGGAGCTTGAGTCATCGAAATCTCATTTCTTAATAACATGGGCTTAAGCCTTTTAGTGGTTCCTCTTGACGAACTTTATTTTTCCATGTTGTTCCTTCTTCTTGTACCCCTTCACCTTCTCATCCCTTTGTTCTTATTGGGACAATTGGCGATGAAGTGTCACATATCGCCGTACTCGAAGCATGCCCTTTTGGTGAGTTTATTCTTTGTGTCATTCGAGTACTTGTGACTTCTTCCTTTACCGAGCAACTTGTCGGCACAACCCGTCTTGAACATCCTGAAGAATTTTCTCACAAATAGAGCGATATCTTCTTCGAAAGTTTCTCTTCTTTTTCATCGTCGCTTGAGTCATCCTTGACGACGTGGTTGGTCTTCAAAGAAATGCTATTCTTATGGCTTGAGTTATAGGCCACGAGCTCTTCTTTGTCTTGGATTGCCATCTCATGAGCGATGATTCTTCCAAGCACCTTAGTGGGAGTCGACTTCTTAAAGCCGTCCCTCTCACGGATGAGCATCACTAAGTATTAGTACTTGGATGAGAGGGCTCGTAGCATCTTCTTGATGATGAAGTGGTCATTGATCTCCGGGCACGTAAGGACTTCAGCTCGTTCACAATGTGATTGAGGCGGGTAAACATTTCATTCGCACCCTCATTCTCCATCATAGTGAAGAAGTCGAGCTTGCTTGTTATAACATTGAGCTTGGACTCCTTAACGGAAGAAGTTCCCTTGTGGATCTCTATAGTTGGTGAAACCTAAAATATGAGAGCACGATGCTTTGATACCAATTAAAAGAATCTGGGCTATTGACTAGAGGAGGGTGAATAGGAGATTATCAAAATATGAAAAATAAATTTTACACATGCAACTCTATAGCTCTATGTAAACCCTAACAGGCTAGTGATCAAAATATGTAATGAAACAAGTGTGGAGAAGTTGAAAGAGACAACTACCTGGCAAACACAAGATTTTTTATCGAAGTTTGAGCCTTTGACGAGATCTCTGTTGAGAAAGCTTGATCCTAGTTCGAAGCCAGCAATAAAACATGCTCTTTCCTCAAAAGGCTTGCTAATGCAAATCCCCTTCACTCTTGGTAACTCTTCACCTTGCGGTAGGCAAACTCCAAACCTTCACAATCTTCGTGGGGCTCTTCACAAGCTGTTTGAAGGCTCCCAAACGACTCTTAGCCATCTAAAATACATCAATCTTCAAGAGTAACATGCTTCAATCAGTTCGGCTTGGAGATGAACTCTTGTTTGATGCTCAAATATGGCTCATTCTTGAGGAAATGTGAAGTAGCACTCACGAGAGCATAGCAATGGTTTTTCAAAGAGTCAGGTGTGCAAAGAGGCTTGGGGATGCGTATAACCAATTCCTTAAAACTAGCTATTAGTACAAAATTAGTAGAACTCCGAGGTTCCGACATGAACCCAAAGGTTCCACATTTCAAATCAACAGCTAGATTACGTGTGCAACAACGAATCTTGGTCAAATCAACGACTATATTGTGTGTCCAGCAATGAATCTCGGAGACTCCCACAAGAACCTGGAGACTCTGAATTTTCAAATCAATGGCTATATTGCATTTCAAGCAACGGACCTTGGAGACTCTAGCAAGAATCCGTAGACTCCAACTTTCAAAACACACCGGACAGGAGCAAGTATTTGTGGTTCCAACTTGGAACCCAAATCCTTTGGAAAATTGAATGGCTTGAACTAGGCATAGTCAGTGCTAATTTTTGAAGATTCCAACATTGTACTTGAAACTTCTGAGATTTCAAAGGTAATAAACTGAGTGAGGACATTACATGAACTTGAAGCTTCTGACATACTGACTTGGGCACTCCGAGATTTCAATGGACAAGTACAAAATGGATCTCAGACACTCCGGAAACTTCCGGGAGTTCCGACTTTCAAACTCAAAGGACTTAGACGTTTCCAATACCGGAACTTAGAGGTTTTGGGATAATCTCAGATGTTCCGACATTCTAAAAACGGGACGATGAGCAACATAGAAGCTCTGATTTCCTAAATTCTTCACACATAAAAGGAACTCAGATATTCTAACAACGATCCCGGAGGTCAATTTTCAGAGGCCTCTTTGGATTGGAAAGTTGATTCCTAGCTGAGCATTAGCAAGGTACTCTTACTAGTTTCCAGATATTAGCCTTATCAATAGTACGGCTTCCCTAAATTCAATGTGATTCCTTGAACCACCAAAAAAGCTTGAAACTAGTCCTTAATCATTTTTTCTTCAAGCTGTCCTTCTTTAGAACTTTTAGGGCTCATCAACGCAGGTTATATCATCACTTTTAGGACTAAATCACCTTATCATACTTGATTCACATATTAGTCCCTTAATCATGTGTCATTAATAATCAAAACCTACTTAGAAGGCAGAGATGCACTTTCAAAAAGACAACTGAATGTTAATATTTTAGCACATAATTGATGAGTAACTTTACAAATTATAATATGTAATATTAGTCAAGATAGTGTCTCAAAATCCGTACCAATAAAAAACAATGTGCTAATTAGAATTTGAAATAAGTATTTTTTTTAGTTTATATACATGACTCTGATTCTAGCTTGTCCCAGAATGGCCTTGCATGTCACCCACTCCAAGCGACTGTTGGTATTATTAGCTTTTGAACACTCACAAGCAACAAAGGCTCTAGGCAATAATTTTCTCTCTTTCTCCTACACATATTGTTAAAAGATTACATGACATGTGCTTATATGACACCCAAACAAACCGACATTACATGCTTACATTCTATGGAGCATGCTTGGCCCATCATCCGCGCCATCGAGGAGCTTGGTGATGTGGAGGAGGTGAGTGTGGCTTGGAAGCTACCGAGGAGGGACCGGAGGAAGGGGACTATGAACTCTTCTATTCGTTCATGAAATGTGATCCATGCAAGGAAAGAGTTCATGAAAGACAGCTCATGCATGAGCGAGTCCTCTGCGTTCAACATGTCATGGCCAAGGACCCCAAGGTACAAGATTATTAGATGGGATTTGCTAAAATTTACTCATGAGCCAAGAAAATCTGAAATTTTTTGTTCAACTTGTTGTTTGGTTTAGTGTGCGGAGGTTGAGGATCACAACAGGAGGTGTAGCTTGCCACAGAAACCCGCAACACCCAAGAACTAGAAGTCGCCATCGCCCTAGATCTTGAAAAATAATATATGATGGCGAAAGATGACTCACCGGCGCCCAGTATCTTGAAAAAGCACACACTGATGATGATAAGGACCCTAAGACAGCTAGAGCATAGCTAAAAATACATGGATCCTATAGCTGCAGCAATGAAAGGGCAATCAAACCGTGAGGAATTTTATTTAGGAGCAAGAGAAAGATGAACAATGGAGGAACAATGCAGGACTAGAACCAAAGCATCGAGGTAGATATACAAGAGCCCAGATCCGGAGGGACGGTGGTTGAAGTCCTCTAGGCTTGCTTCCCGACCAACAAGACGACCAAGGTTTGTAGAAGGGGAGGAAGAACTCACGAACAACATCAAACTTGAGGAGGCCATGGATTTCGAGGTGGATCTATCCACGAGCTGGCAACCAACACCGGTGACATCAGCGCAAGCAACGACGAGGATGGCGAGGGCAACCAGCTACAGGAAGATGTGCCGGTGATGGCCCCGGACCGGTAGCAACATGAAATTCCAATGACACCATCTCGACACCAACATCATGACACGACAAAATTTTATTGGAAGGCAATGTAATATAGATATTAAAGGGAGGAAACCGAGCCCCCTCCACTCTGGTCGGCAAGACTGGTAGAGGAGGAGGGGAGGCAGCGGAGGAAGCAAGGGGTCGAAGGAAGAGACAAGAAAGAGGGAGGTTGGGGAAGAAAATATCTTGTTTTTGATAGTTGCATGCTAAAATATAAGAAAAAAGGTCTTCTTCGGATGGCTGAAGAAATTAAGTGGCTAAAACTAGTTCTAGAGGTTAATTATACAAAAAGAACTACACTCAAACAACAAAAGATCGAGCAATCAGCGAAACATGTGATTTTAAATAAAAACAAGATCAGGAAAGAAATGAGTTAGTGATTCACATGAGGTGATTTTAGCATTACTTAGCTCTCTAGCACGCACAATACATGTCCAACGAGATACACTTGGCCCTAATGTTGTTTGATGTTTTCTAGTCGGATCTCTTTGAAATGCACAATTATGAAAAATGTAGAAATAGAAAAAACACGGGATTGAAGTGTCATAGCATGTTTAGTCCTATGGAAAATAAAACCACATCAATTGCTCAAAATAGGTCTTTGGACTACATAGAAAAATACAGGAATTTTGAGATTGGTTGTTACCAGATTAGAGAGAAGAGAAAAGGAAAGAAAGAAGATGCACCAGAACTTTGAAGGGCCTCTCTGATTCGCGGGATTTATGATTGAATAGTCATACCATCCCAATCTTACAAGATTGTGAGGATGTTTGATTGTTCATAAGAAAAACAAATGAGTATTTCCAAGAGGTTGGAGTCAATGGAAATTTTCCTACAAAATAAAGTGCGAATGATCAATAGAAAAAACTCTTATGGATTGTAATCCTACAAATCAAACAGTCAACATAGGAAAAATTCCTAAGTATTACATTCCTCAAAAGATTTTCTAAATTTTCTTTGAATCAAATAGGTCTGAAATGAAATTTTCCATGAGATTACGACCTCTTTGGATTGAAGGATTTTTGTAGAAATTTTGTAGGATTTTAATCCATATGAATTTTTTCCTATAGAGACCCTTTGGATCAAAGAAATGAGACCACCAAAATTCCTACGTATTGCATTCCTACACCCTAATTTCATAGAATTCCTAGCAAGATGTTAGACCTCATGAAAAATTTCTTTTATGTCTTACATGTATCTTCTCTCTCTTCAAATTCCTGCAAAATTCCCCTATAAGGCCTCTTTGATTTAAAGGAATTTCATATGAACTTTAGAGGATTCTATTCCTTAGGAATTTTTCCTATAGACCTTGTTTGATTTGTAGGATTGAAAACTATATGAATTTTTCATATGGGCTACTTTACATGCAAATCCCAAAAGGAAATTTTTCACTGAGCCCAACCTCTTGGAGAATTTTTTTTGTTTCTATGACAACTTTCACATGCACCAAACCTCTAAAGAAAATTCATGTGATTTTCCTACAGTGCAACCAAACAACTTATAGTACTTACTTTTATGCTTTTTATTCCTGTAGGATATAACATTTAATGACTTTCAATTCCTACGTTTTTTCTATTCCTGCATTTTGAGAATCCTGCGAATAAAAGATGCTCGTAGCATACAAAGAGCCATGTTTATAAATTTATGTGTTTTGATTTTCTATATGATTCATAAAGTCATGACATTCCAATCTTACGATTTTCCGATTTTTGTGTTTTTATAATCTTGCGTTCCATAGAAGCTATAAGCTCATGTTTGATTTTCTCTAAATTTTAGAGAAAAATTCCTATCTTATGAAATTTCTACGGTGCAATCCTACGATCCAAAGTACAATATAGAAAATTTTCCTTAAGAATTTTAATCCTCCACTTTTCCTCCAAAATTCTTTTGTTCCGAAGTGGCCCTTACCAGCTAAGCCCAATCATGTGTGATAAAAAAAACTAGTGTTTTACATTTCACGATCTCCCCTTCAGTTCATCGTTCACAGGAGAAGGATGTAAATTTATCAGACCACTTGTAAACAACAGAAGCCAACCAACCAAGAACCAAACCAGTGTAGTTGTCAAGTGTCGCTCTCGTACCAACCCTGGGCGTCCTACTCTCCTTGGATTCCACTCCCTCGGCGCAGAAGCAGCCTCCGTGTCTCGCTTCCCCCACCCCTAGCGCGCGCCTCTCTGGGTCTCCCCCTGCCTCCGCAGGCCGCAAGGCATCACCGGCGGACGCCCGGCGTGGCGCTGCGGGAGGCTCTCCTCTGAGTGCCGGCCGTCGCTGTGGCTCGGTTCTTGGGAGCACCGGCTTCTTGCGCTCGCACTGTCCGTGCAATGCCGATGCGGGGCCAAACCCTGCCTAGGATTAGGGTTCTTGGCTCGGAGCTCGCGCTGGTTGCTTCGGGCCTTGAAGCTTAGGGAAAGAAATTTGAATTTTTAGGCGGCTCTTGGGAGAGGAGAGGTTTTAGGGGCGGAGAAATTTTGAAATTTTGCTTGCTCGGTTGTCCTCCCCTGGTTTTGCTCGGTTCTCGAGGTGCTCCCGTAGAATATTGAGGTTGGTAAGAAGTTTGAATTTTTTTGAGCTGGCAGATTGGCCAGGAATGGCTTCCATGGCCGGGGCGCCGAGGGTCCGTTCGCAGAACATAGCGGCGCCGGAGGCGGACGCGAGGCCGGTGCTGGTGCCGGGAGGCAACAAGACCAAGCCTCGCCCGGCGACTGCCCGGAAGCCTTCTCCCAAGCCGCTGCGGAAGGCGGCGGAAGCGACGCCGGAGAAACCTGCGGTCGCCGCCGCGGCCAAGGAGGAGGACGGCACCAAGAAGAATGCCGCCTCCGCCGCCGCTGCTGCTGGTGGCAGCGTGGGCAAGGACTCACCCCCCTTGCCGTCGCCAAGGCGGACCCCGCCGAGGAAGCAGCAGCACGACGTGCCGGCGCACCTCAACCTGTCGCTCAACGCGTCTTGCTCCTCGGAGGCCTCAGCGGAGTCGCTCCGTGGCCAGACTTCTGGTGGAAGGATGGAGAGGAGCTGGTCTAGGCCGGTCCCGCCGAAGCGCGGGAAGGCTGCTGTTATGGTGGTGGAGAAGGATGCCATTGCTACCGATGCGGAGATTGTTGCTCCGGCGACGCCGGAGGCTGTCCAAGGCAAGAGGAGATGCGCCTGGGTGACGCCGACCACCGGTGAGTTCTTCCTTCCTGATGGTTTGATCATTGCATCATTTGAATAGTAGGGCATCTATGCTTATCCAGAATTGTTGGCTAAACAATCTGAAAATCTCTCCATTCATGTCTTGCAGCTTCTACCATCTTTCATATTTGAGGACATTTAGTCGTGCTTATTCATAAATATTTTTGCAAAAATATGCCCAATCAAATGATAACATTTAGTCGTGCTTATTTACTCTGGTTTAGAAACTATATCCCCTTTCATCCTTTTCCCAGGAGCAGTCTAATGCTGACTTCCCAATCAAAATGATCACAATTTGAGTATCTAAGCTATAGCTTGTTAAACTAGTGTTCTTTTTTATTGAGAGCTGTTCCCATTAGCTATAGGCTCATATATGGCCAAAACAGTTCATCATTTTGCTACATTGGATAGACTGAGCATTTTCGTAGTTTGACTGTAAAGTGAGCATGCTCTTCTTTAGGGCCTCTTTGATTCAAAGGAGTTTCATAGGATTTTGGGTGATCCTATTTCTTAGGAATTTTTCCTATAAATATTGTTTGATTTGTACGATTAAAACCGTAAGAATTATTTTTATGGACTACTTTGCATGCAATTCCAAAAGAAAATTTTCATTGAGTCCAACTTCTTGAAAAATTTCTTTTGTTTCTATGGTAACTATGAGATACACCAAACCCCTAAATTTTTCTGTATTTTATACAGTACAACCAAACAACTTCTAGTACTTATTCATGTATTTTTAAGTTATGTGGGATACAACATTTCATGACATCCAATTCCTGTATTTTTCCTTAGATTTGCCTTTTTTGTTTTTATTACCTCAAAAGGGTTTGGGTGATCTTTTGCATTACATCTGACTACCTTATCATTGTTATCTGCACACAAAGCTGTAGATGTAATTAGTTAAACCGGCTCTAGTTTTGACTCATTGGGTCTACATTCCAACAGAGATAATGGTTGAGTTACACAGCCATCATTCAAGACCCCATTTCTCATGTTCTGTAGAATGTGCTATTTGATATTCACCGTGCTACTGAAACCTCCATAATTATTTTCCCATCAGTTGATACTGTAAAAATTGTTCCAAAAGAAAAGGCTACTTTACCAACAGGAAAATAAAAGACTAGATATTAGTTTGCGTAGCTTCAGCCATACCCCAAGAAAAACCATACCTTCAGGTGCACTGAATGCTTGCTTTGTTTGACCTATGGATGCCCAGTGCTTTTCTCTTTGCCTTACATATGAAGTATTTCGTACTTTCTGAATCATTTGTCATGAAGAAAGCTGATATGTCAGTCTTTGCTGTCCATTCATCATCTCTGATCAGATCCTTGCTATGTCACTTTCCATGATGAGGAATGGGGGATTCCAGTTCACGATGACAGGTATGAAAATTACCAGTTCATATATTCGTTCTTTATTTATTAATATTCTGAAAACTGAAAAGGAATTGAACAGTTTGAGGATGTATAATCATGATCATTTCAGGCGATTGTTTGAGCTACTCGTACTATCTGGTGCATTGGCTGAGCTTTCATGGCCTGAAATTCTCAAGAGGAGGCAGATTTTCAGGTAATGATTCTCTAATGTCAAAATGAAATAAAGGAACTTTATGTAAGTTTATTTCTTATATACCTGCCATATATTCCAGGGAAATTTTCATTGATTTTGACCCTGTTGCTGTCTCCAAAATAAACGAGAAGAGGCTCATGGCTCCAGGAAGCATGGCCACCTCTCTTTTGTCAGAGCAAAAGCTGCGAGCAGTCCTGGAAAATGCTCCCCAGATAATTAAGGTCAAAATGGCTGCTTAATCACCCTCTAGTTGATACTCATGCTAGCTACATCTTTTGCCTAAGAATCTATTACAAGGTTTATCTAAACTGACGCAGGTTGCAAATGAATTTGGATCATTCGATCAATATTGTTGGCATTTTCTCAACCACAAGCCAATAGTAAGCAAGTTCAGATATCCAAGGCAAGTCCCTGCCAAGAGCCCCAAGGCAGAAATGATCAGCAAAGACATGGTTCGGAGGGGATTCCGTGGTGTGGGCCCAACGGTCATATATTCTTTCATGCAGGCAGCAGGTCTAACCAATGATCACCTTGTCAGTTGTTTCCGGTTCAAAGAATGCAATGCACCACCAACTCTATGCATGAGTGACACTGACAGGGTTAACACAGAGGAAGATCTAAAAACTGATGAGCTGAGAACAAAAACTGTAGCAAGGAGATGACCTCTGTCGAAGACAATCGCTACGCTTATGATTTCATAGGAGACGGTGTGCAATAGTGATGCGGCTAGCTGGTACTGTACTTGTATTACCTCTATGTAGGTTGTGTGCTAGATTGTCCCTGAAACCAGCTTAGGGATCAAAATCCTTTATGTATAAATTATTTGTGTCAGTAACGCAACTTGGTTTGTACATTGCTACCAGAGCGAAGGATGGCGATCTTGTTACTAGTGCAGAAAGTGTGAAATTCATCCTGTCAACCGTTCGACAGTTCTCTTGATCATGGCTGTTATCTTTGTTTTTGGGTTGCATGGATATCTTTTATTTGGCAGGCTATTATGATGCGGGGTTGCATTTTGGGTCATTACATTCCCTGTGGCTGCTTGCTGCAGGGCACATTTAAACAGATGGATCTGAAATTATGGATAGGATCACATTTCTCGGAAGCTCAGTAGCCTAACCACGGAGGCGGTTATGCATGCAGAACTGCAGGTGCCTCTTTGTGAGGACAAAGCAACAACAGTTGGTGGTTGGTCTGCTTCAGGGCAAAGATATATAAAATATTATATTTTCAAACATAAGAAACGCGTCCACTTGTGCACAGTCAGAAGACTCAGAACTCAAGAAGTAACAATATCTAATGACTGGAACATTGAGGCCACAAGCGTCGTCTACTGCAAATTGTCTGCTGCTCAAAGTTGTCGTTTGTTTGGTGTGTCATTATCCTGCCACTGGCCAGACAGATCGAAGCAACATAAATCATAAGCATGTTGTATTTGAGTTTGTATCGCATGTTCATGAGTAATATCATCAGAGTTGCAGGATAGGTATTCGGGTATCAGTTCTTTACAAACGAAGTAAGAACGAGTAGACAATCTCAGCAAAGATAAAATGCATAGGAATATCATCATAACAAATAAAGCATAACCAGGGTCTTACCAGATATGCTGGGAGGCAACAGGTTGCCCGCTCAAATTCTGCAACATGCAGGAAATGTTTTGCAGGAACCATCTCCATCAAATCAAGCAGCCGGCTGGAGTGGACTCGCAGTCATGTCAGTCCAGGGGATCATGACTCAAACATCAAACAACCGGTGATGCAGGTCCATTGCTGTTGTCAGCAACAACCAGAATCAGTTGAAAGCTAGGCTGGGTCAAAAGTGCTCAAAGAATGGGTCCCACGCAATGGCATGTGGATCTGAGGCATGCAATTTTCCCACTTCAGTTAAAGAAGCGTTAGTCTTGGTTATACAACGCCAGGGTCCAGGATACAGCAGACGAGAAACTAACAGTGGAGTGGAATCTTTATCATGGTCAAGAGAAAACATTCCTTCCTGACTGAATTCAGAGCCACTTTCGTAATCAACATTTGTCATGTACGATTGAGACCGCTGCCATCATTTTTCAAGCAAGTCATTGTTGCTTGAATCTTGACTACAAACTAATCCTAGGATTCAACTGTATTCGGACCAATTTGAGAGCTCAGACGTTAGTACTGTTCAAGCACCAGGCCCATCAAAGAACAGCCTCGTGTATGATCCAGTCCTTCCTGGTTCTAGTTCGGGTTTGTTTCCGCTAGTGCAATTGATAGAGACCAAAATTACGGAATCTTCAACCTAAACTAAAAACTAGATGAACTTCCCCTTTCTTTGGAGGCCCATCGGAAAAAGAAGACGACTTGGCTCTAAAGGACAGAGGGACAGAATGTAATGCAACTGACGTTCCAATAAATAAAAAAACAAATGTAATGCAACGGTGCTGCTTATTTTTCTCCCTTTGACAAGTGGCAACGCCTAATTTTGCTTTCTTAGCAAGATGGTAAGCCAACTACCAAAAGATCCAGATCTGAATGGGAAATTGGGAAAACCTAACAAAAAGAGTAGACCTAACATGCAGGTTGATGTCCATATCACTGAACGCAATACGATAAAGGGGCACAACAGCAAAAGGAGATATTGGTACCTGCTTTGTTTTGCTTGGAGCAGAGGAGATCCAACTCATCATCGTAATGGACAGTTCCAGGGGTCAACAAACTGCAGCACGTTAGCTGAAATTGCAAGACATGTAGACAACTACCTTCTAACAGATCTGCATGTCAGGACAGCGAAAAACAATCCTTGTTTGGTCGATAAAAAGGCGAGTGCGATTGCTTAGCCTGAAACTAAATGCATATGAATCGGCATGGCGTGTTATCAGTTTACCACACCAGTTGAGTAGGCATTTCAGGATGCAATCAGCCTAACATTGGGCCAGTTTCTGATGGTGCCGAACTACCAAAATGCATATGAATCTAAAGATTACGAAGGTCAAAACTAGCACATACAACAGATATAAGACAATTGTAATCTGCAAACAGTGCTCAATTATTTTATGTATGTACAGGTACATTACTATATCATAACCTCACTAATCCAATGTTAAGCTTTACCAGGTATGAAAAACAAATGCTTGACAGGATTATTTGGACATTTAAGAAGGAATAATCTTCTTTTTTAACTATACCAAAATTGTACAGATATACAGACCAGCCACTAAAAAGTTAGGAGTTTCAAAAAGGAGGAGATCTAAGCTCAACGAAGATGAAAAAGAAAAACTATTCTACACCATGTGGCATGATAATACCTCTCATGCAGTTAAAGAGGAGTCCCTCCAATTCCTTGTATCAATAGAGACATTAAGTAAAAATCCTTTTATGTTGACATGTATATCTCCACCTTGTTCTATCTATAAAGAATTTGAACTAGAATCCTTTATGTTCATAGTGTAACGAAAAAAGGTATATCATACTTTAAGTGGCTCTAGCTGTACTCCCATTGGCCCAGGTGAATTAGACACCATTTTATTGACAAATCTGTCGGACCGCAACAGATCAACTGAATCGTCTTCCTGTTCCTGTTCCTCTTCCTCAGTGTTGCCAAGCACCCATTTGCCTGAAAGGCCATCATCACCACCTCTTCTTCGCTTAACCTTCATGTACTCAAAGTAAACCACTAACAATACACCACTCACAACCCATAAAATTAATCCACATGTAAGTCCCTTGATGGTCTTACTGCCGTACCTATGCCCAAGATGCTGCAAACCAGTAAAGAGTGCCACCGCACCAGCTACCAAAACAGACCTCCCAGTAAAGATATGCAGATATTCCCAAATTATCCTATTTCTTGATAGAATTTCCCCATTCTCTCCTCTATCTGATCGAAGATAAGCATTTATTGGCTGCCCACAAGTGAATGTAAATGCTAATGCACCAATTTTAGCATGTGTGGATTTGAAAGAGAAACCTCGGAGCTCAGCAACTGCAAATAGAACTCCCAAGAACATGACAGCCATGCCTGAGTACTGAAGGTATGTATGAGCCTGGAACCAGAGATCGCCTTTCAGATGCTTCAGGTATCGCGCAGCCATGATTCCTCCCGGAAATAACAAACCCCATGCGACAAACATCATAAACCCATGAACAGCAAGCACCGGGCGCAAATCCTGCACTGCCTCTGCCAAACCGCTCGGCAAAAGGACCTGGACAGGACGATTGCTTGTGACGGAGTGCATGTTCTTCACATTCAAGCGGCCAGATGACCACTGGGAACCCATGGCCCAAATGACCTTCAGAGGAGTTGTCCGATCAATAATGTTCTTGCACTCTACCCTCCCACTGCATGAAGCTGATAATGGACGAGTGAACTCAAATGTTATCGCACCATTTTCCGATCGGCACCTCTTGTAGGTAAGATTCTCATGTGTCTCGTGCACGCTCATCCCGTCCTTCCCATTGATCCAATACGAGTTGACATGCCCCGTGCCATTGCCATCAATCCACCCGACATAAGCATAGCTGTTCACCATTGCGCTCCCGAAGCCAATAGCAAGGTATCCACTCTTCTTCTCGCCTCGAGCAGCGATGTTAATCGAGTCACCAGTTAGGGTCCAGAAGAAGGTCACCTGTTGATCATCCAGCAGCACACTGTTGTTGTACATGTCACTGATGCCTCCATCAACGACCTGAATCTTCCACCCCATCTTCGGATCATACAACGATTGATAGTACACTAGGTCCGGCGTGTTCCGGTCGGGCAACCAGACAAGCTCCGTCGGCGCAGCCGGCACGCCCTCTGCCTTCGCGCTGCCGGCGTAAATGACCTCAGACACGTTCCTGGATGTGGCATTACCTCCCACAGGATCAGATGTGATGTACAATGGCACGTCGTGCCCGGCCTCGATGGAGAAGGTGACCGGCACGCCGCGCTCCACCTTGAGCAGTGGCGCCTCCTTCTTGTTGATGTAGAGCACCTTGTCGGGGTTGGGCGGGTTGGGGTAGTGCAGCGCCGGTCCGACCGTCACCACCAGCGGCGTCTGCCTCTCCGCCGTGATCCTGCCTTGGTCCTCTTTGTCCTCGGCGTCCAACGGCCCAAGGCACCCGTTGCTCGCCTCCGACACGTTGAGCGTGAGGAACCCGAACGCCGTCCCGGCCGGTGCCCCGTGGCTCAGCGGCAGGTAGTACGTCCTGAGCGAGTCCGGCGGCCGCAGCAGCCCGATAGCCCAGATCACCGTCATGTTCCTCGTGGCGTTCACTGGGACGTCGTACTTCTTGTCCATGGACACCAGCGGCCGCGAGAACCGGACGAAGGAGACGCCGTCGCGGCGGTGGCCGTAGACCAGCCTCGTGTTGTTGACCAGCCCGGCGGGGTCGCTGCGATCGTAGATCGTGTCCGGGCAGACGCCCTCGACCATGCCGTCCTTGCGCAGCAGGCACTCGCTGTACTTGGTGACGTAGTAGTCCTCCGCAAATGGGAGTCCGTCCTCGGTGAAGCCCGCGACGGCGACGTCGGCACCGATCATGGATGGCTTGGACGCGCCGGGCTTGACCCACCCGAACGCCATGTAGTACTCGGACCCGACGGCCGCCTCGAGGCCGATGTCGATGGCGTTCGACGCCTCGTCGAGCGTCCACCGCACGCGGAATCGCGGGGAGAGCTGGGCGCAGGAGTCGAATATGGTGGGCGCGGACGCGGGCGCGGAGGAGGATGACGCGACGTCGGAGTCGTTGGAGAGGCGGACGAAGCCGAAGAGGGAGGAGGTGAGCGGGTCGAAGGCGGCGAGGACGGGGACGAGCGGCCAGGAGAGGCCCGGGAGGAGGCGGAAGACGATGGACTCGGACCGGAACGTGCGGTTGAGGGGGTCGTCGGCGGCGGGAGCGCCAAGGACGAGGGAATCGAGGTCGGGGCCCTCTGCGCGCCACCATCGCGCCGAGGTGGAGCCCGCGAGGAGGTCGAGCGCGGAGACGCGGAACGAGCAGCCGTCGAGCACCGCGACGCGGCCACGGAGCTGGTGCTGCGACATGCGCAGGTCCGCCTCATATCCTTCCAGGGTCGTGTTCCTCCCGCACTCCTCCGCCACCGCCGCGGCCTGCGGCGAGGCGAGGCGGATGCAGAGGAGGGCGATGAGGAGGACGGGCGGCGCCACGTGCGGCCGCCTGGGCGTGGCGCGCGCGGAATTAGGGTGCGACGAGGAGGAGGTGGGTTGGTGGCATGGAGGCGCGATCACGCGACGGAGGTGAGGTGGGCGCGGAGGCGGCGGCGAGTTCGTCGGGGTGGGGCGGGGAGGGGAGGGAGGGACGAAGCGGCTTCCCGGGTGGATTCGGTTTTTGTTCCGTGCCCGGCTTGCTGTTGGTGGTGCGGTGGGACCCGCTCGTTGGTATCTAGCCAAAAACATGAATTGTGTAACTTTCAACCAAGACATTCAAAACTAGCAAAAACATGATCTAGGATTTGTATCTCTCATCGTGCTCCAACAGGGGCGGTGGGAGGCACACGGAGAACGGGGCAACACCACGAATAGGAGTGTGCGGCTAGCCGCAATGGCAACAATAAGTAAGTAGAGGCTTAGTGGAGTGAAAAAGGGTGACAATGAGGAAGTAGAAAGAGATGGTGCTATGTAGGGAAGCACAGAGCTACTGTGAAGAGATATTAAAGGTGTGTTTGGTTGGAAAGCTCAACTTAGATAGGTGTGGACTCAACAAGGAAGTAAGGGCTTAACAGCCTAAAAGAAAACGACAATGAGAAAGTACGGAGCGATGGTGAAGACACTAAAAGGCTTGGATAAAAACTAATAAAAACTAGAACGACAAGGTATGTATAAGCTCTATCTACATAGTGATGTAGGTGCCCAGACGGAACAATTATTTTAAACACTCGCAAAATAACTTTCTCACTCGTTTGCAGATTTTTTAAGAGTTTAATCGTTACAATGGATCTAAATTGGTAGTGGCGGTCATAGAGGTGCATGAGGCGGCTGCGGCCACGGGACGCCGGTGGTGGCACCATAGAGGGCCGTGCGGGCGAGGCGGTGGCCACTGGCGGGTGCGGCACGGGGCTAGATTATATTCCTAAATGTTTGGCACGACTCTTAGGACCTGTTTGGTTAGCTTGTAGCTGTTGATAAAACTGTTGTTGGCTGGCTGCCGG
Source organism: Stipa capillata (assembly GCA_019208055.1). Taxonomy (NCBI): domain Eukaryota; kingdom Viridiplantae; phylum Streptophyta; class Magnoliopsida; order Poales; family Poaceae; genus Stipa; species Stipa capillata. The sequence goes on from JAGXJF010005591.1 coordinate 477,061, forward strand.
AAAAAGCTGTTGTGACTGTGGGAAAATGAACATATGACTTTTGGTTGATCCAAACCATCTACAATATTTTAAAAAATAAGCACAGAAGTTTCAGCACATTGCAAAAAACTGGTAGAATTAAATTGCAAAACCCATTGGCAAAAGCTGCTGAAAAGCTGACCGTTTGATTGGGCTACAGTTTTTTTCCAGTGAAAAGCTACTGAAAAGTCCAACCAAACACCCTCTTAATGCCATCCAGGACGCATGTCAGCGCTTTCACCGGACATTGTGTAATAGCAGTTGTCACCTGCTGGCTACAGAAGATGCAGTAGAACTAACATGCAACACAGGGCAGGTACAACAATTTTTTTGCCCTGCAACACAAAGTATGTGGACGGAAAGCCATTACTTTGTACCCAGACATATCATGCAGTGCTCTAAACTGTAGCGTTCTAGTATACAGTAGTAGGTGATGTCACATGTTAGTTTGGTGAGCTCTGAACTGTAGCAGAATTACTTATTACAACAGCATCACACAGACTAGAGCACACGAGCTTTGTTTCATGCTTTGCCTATGCAATTCCCTGTATTCTCTTTGCCTTTGGAGATTGACAACACATTTGTCCTTGCATCACGTTTGTTTCCATGGTATCATCGAGATTTCGCAGTGCCTTTGATTAGGCCTTAGCTTCTTTTTGGAGGTTTACAAGACTTGCACCAGCAACCTTGGATGATGGCAAGATGGTCACCTTAGTACCAATATATATTCTTCAGTTCTAGTTTTCCCCACCTGATGATCTAAAAAAATTCTTCGGTACTAGTAGTACCAGTGTACTGCCAATGTTCTCTGGAAGTAAGCATGCGAATTTCTTCGACATGACAGAATTTTCCCAAGTCTGCAAGAGTTTGATATTCACCCTGGCAGCTACGGATTCGTATATCCCGGTCGACTTATATGGAATGAAACTTTTCTCCAAAAACACTGGAACTAAAGAATCACAGTTGGTTATATATCGAGAAGAACAAAGGTGAAGAAAAATAAAAGAAGAAGGTTCTTAAAAGACATGACTCCTACAGTGTAAGCACTTGATCTCCTTGAATGTATAGTTCAATCCAGTAGAGGGACCACAATTATATTGCTTTGGAGCAGCTAGATCCTTTGACAACAAACTTCTTGCTTCAATGAAAAGAATTTAATTAATAATGTCAAACCTGTACACAAGATCTGGAAACAAACAAACAAGGAGAACGATCAATAGAGCGAAGATAATCCATTTCAGCATCATTTGACGGAAATTTTCAGAACAGAAATCAGTTGTCAAAGGCGTTACCCACTGATCAGCTTTGTATTCAATGTCTTCACCGTTTACCCATCTTGCTTGCCATGTCTCAAAAACCAAGCAGATACATTGTTGCGATGCTGGACCAAGCAGCAAAATGGAACCCACTTACAGGACAAAGCCTCCCCTAGCAGTGCATCAGATGATCCAAAATACACGAGAGGACTGCAAAACTAATAGGAAACATATATAGCTCAAGAACGCATATAATTAACACATATGGAGTAGCAACAGGACAGTTTCATTACAAGCATACATACTTCACCAGAAAGGAGGAACGGCTAGTGTATCAATATATCACGGTAGAAAATAGTTATCTTGTTAGCACAAAAATCAGCACCAGTTTCAGTACATCTGAAACATGTTTTCCTGAATAAGATCATTAAGCTTCAGATAATATCATTTTATATCTGGTCTTTCTTTATCGATCAATTCTATGAACCTTATGTTAGGTTATTGTTGATGTCTGTTACAAGTCGTCTGCTTAAAAAGATTCACATCTAGATTGATTCCAAAGCAATCTACCATAAAGATACACACTGCTTATTTAGTACACCAACTCAGAGAAAATTCTGACAGCCATTCTGTGTTTATGGCAAAAACCTGTTTTTCTAATTGTTACTCTGCAAATTATCCTGTCGTTGTGCCCAGTGATATGTGGTTGATACCTAACAACACTTAATCTTGAGAAACACATCAAGTCCGATGATTTGGTTGACATTAATTACCAAAACTCAAATTAGGGGCCTGGATGCCTTCAAGTACATTTCTTTAGCATAACTATAAAAGGAAAATTTCAGATTCAACTGCATGATTTATGGCACTACCAGTTCATGCTATGGTTGTTGATGCTAGCATTTGTGTTCAAACATATATGATAAATGCTAGAGTAAATAATACAAAACAGATGGTAATAATATGAAGAGAATACAAACACAACATAAGTCATAAGTGGATCTCTATTTACAGAGAAATGAAGAGTTCTTTTCCTCGACAAAAAAGAGAAAGAAATCAGGAGTTCATGTGTACCGATGTTTTCATTTTCCCTTTTTTGAGAACTCTGATGTTTCAGCTTTTTATTTGGGTGAGTAAGCCAGTTTATCTCTCTCTATTTATTTTCTTCTTAGAACAATATGCATGCATTTAATTTCAAATAAAAAAGCAGATGGAAAACAAAGGATAATGACAAGATTGTCCATCGTGATTGATGGATAGTAGCAAATGACAAATCGAGCACAACTGACCCAGAGAGCCCCAAAAAATTTAATTGTAGATGTTCAACTAGTTCAACAAATAATAACTTGACAAGGAAAAAAATTATATGAGAGTTCAGTAAATCAGAACGACAAGCTAGCTTGAACACTAAACCGTCTTCTCATGAAAAATACCATTAAAGTTGTTCGGCATAAGACAAGGGTCCAATGTTTGACTTTCAGTTCGTAATTACCTATGAAATAATCAATCGATTTAAAACTTCCAATCATAAAGAAAACAGCCATTTCAAGTAAGATATGCACATATGTTACACTCTTACTTCTATGCATATGTATGGACCACAAATGCATGTCTTGCTTCGAGTGGAGAAGTCATACAAAAGGTACCAAAAGATAAAGTGTTACATATAGCTTCATGAACCTTTATTATATACTCATGAATAGGGGTGAAAATGGTCATATATTGGTATTCCCATATTCCAAACCATATCATTTCCTAGGTGCGGATACAAATGTGGATTGTTTGGAACACAGGCACTAGCGAAACAGATTGAATTTGAATCGATCACGGATTGATGGATAGTGCACGCATAAAGAAAATTATATAACAAGCTGGAGAATTATTTATCATACTTAAGCACATATACATAGTTGCATGTATCATACTTCATAAAGTCGTATAAATGGAGTTAATGACCAGAAATAATAGAAAATATCAATTATTATGTCCCCGTATTTATTTTGATGTTTTATTAGATATAAATACAGAGCGGATATTGCTCTCCCCTTATCCTAACTAATCCCATAAAATTTCTTGTATAAATATGAATCAGATCTTTAAAAATGGCAACCCATGCATGCAGATACTTTTCCGAATACGGCATCAGATCAGGCTGATATTAGCCATCCCATTTTGACCCCTACTCATGAACATCTCATTCTTTTTAGCACGGTTAAACCAATCACCAGCTATAAATATACTGTACAATCTACTAATCCATCTCACTTAACTTAATAATTAATAGGTACCGTCCGAGATGATAATACTCTGAACGCGACCAATCTATCATATGTACTCAAGAACCGATGCAAAGGGTCTCTGAATGCTAAAAGTGATTGGTTTATCTCATGAAATTGTCTGTGTATGCCAAACACTCAATTTTTTGCTGGTTGTTGTAGTAGGACATGTAATTCTCAGACAAACATGGCAACATGCATATCAAAGCTCCAATTAACTTGTGCATCCAAATCCAGCAGAACACATGTAACAACCAGAGTAGCCACAATTGACAACCACAAGGAAAACTGAAATACTCAATTACAGATACCAGGAAGAAAGTGATGTGCAATACCTCAGTCATGCATATGCGCAGATGGTGTAGCTGCTGCTGCTGCCCATTAAATCATGAGGCCATCGGCCAAGAACCCTAAACCAAGAAACTCAGAAGAAATAACAGGAAGAATGGCTACAGTGGATGGGAAAGAAGGGGAACAGACGCTACACTACGAGAGAGACAGAAAACATCTCTCTCCCTGATTCAGCTCCCAATGCGAGGAGGGGTTTGGGACTTGCGAGTAGAGAAGAAAGGGGAAAAAACATCTCCGGGACAAGCAAAAATAAAAAGCAAAACCAATCATTTTTCCATGTACTGCAAAACCTACAATATTAACAACCACTCCCTCTTCACTCCTCCTTGCCATCAGTAAAGTACCCTCCTCCTCCTCCTCCTCGGTAGTTGCTCCCGGACAGCCTGACTGAAAAGGGAAGATCAAATCAAGATGAAGAAAATAGTGCAAATCGACGCAGAAGATAAGGAAGTGACATGTCCTTTATGCAGAAGGCCACAGTCCTCGCGGCACGCGTGTCCATCTTTGCGCGGGTCTCCACCGCCAGCCACGTACGCCGTGAACAAAAAAAATCTTCTTGCGCCCCGTCTCCGTCTCCAACTCCACGGCAGCCCAAGATCGACCAGAACGGCTGAACCGAAACGACAGGCGCGCGGGAGGCTGACAGAAAGAGGAGAGAGCACGCGGCGGGGACGGCACGGACACGATGCCGGCCTCCGCCGTGTGCTCGCTCTCTTCTGTCAATCTCTTCATCAGCGACTTCCGCGCCGTATTTTCCACCGTGAGCTCGTTCGCATCGGCCCATAAAATCAACAAAATCGCATAGAATATGAAAGAAAACGTTAGGAAACTAGCTTGAATCGGATCGAGCTTCTTGGATCCAGTGGTGTTCGTACTGGAGGAATAACATGCGAAGGAGAGGGAGGAGTTTCGTTTTGGGTTCGTTGAATGTAGGAGGTGAAGTGGACGAGGGGTTCGTACCCTGGGCTACATATGTTTCACCGGAAGAGGCACGTAGTACTGCGAGTCTGCGAGAGCGTCGTCATGGACCACGTGCCTCTCAACGTCATAGAGTCTCAGGTCTAGAGGGAACTTTTGGAACCTGACTACATGTGAACCCACAACTGAAAATCTAAACAAAAATCTGATCTAAAAGTTTCTAAATTTTTTTAAAAAAATTATATATATACACGTGGGTGAAGTATATACATTTGATTGAAACTGTGCAACGAACACAAAAAATGAGTTACAGTATCCAGTGAACAGTAATATCTCAAAACTAGCTGATTTTTTCTTACAGCTTACGAATGATAATATTTTTTAACCAAGCTTTTTAAGTGTATATCTCATTCCATAAGCTATATGTATGATTTTTTTTTCAGATTTTTCTAAATCTCATACATGTGGTTTTTCTTAAGGAACGAGTTCACATGTATCCATGTTCAAAATATCATTTTTCAACTCAGGTGTGTCTCACCTTATGTGTGCTACCATACAATGCTACGTGGCATTGGTAAAAATATATATATAGCCCATCATTTCCTATTAGTTTAGACTTTTTAGTGAACTAGTTGGTGTATTTTTCATATCATCTTAGATTTATGACTGAATTGTTTAGCGTATGTAATTTAATATGCTATCAAATTTAAAAGGCTCTAAGTTTTCAACCTGACCAACATTGTATTAATAAAGATACTTATGATCTATATCGATCTCATTTCTAATGTCTACAGGGGCGTAGGATCAAGACAAATCACAATTCCTTCATTTTTGCTAAAATTTAATATTTTTCTTATTTCTCTTTTCTCTCCTTTTTGGCAGTTGGAACAAGATCCAAGGGTTCTTTTCGACAAAGATAAAACTTAGTTTACGATTGTCAAGCTATGTCGTGTTATGCTTACTTAAGCTGTTGTACATAAGAATTCATAAAAAAAACTATATTGCTCTATATAATAAATCAAATTAAATGTAGATAAATCCGGTCAACTAATGGTTGCATCTCACATTTCATTGTGTATGTTCCGCAACAAAAAAGATATGATCTGGGTCAGTTGCTTTCAGTATATATAATGCACACAGCTCTAGTTTCTAGCTGGGCTGGTTCAATAGCTTTATACGAATTAGCGTTTTTTGACTCTCTGATCCTGTTCTAGATCTAGTTCAATGGGCATTTGAAATAGCCGAAACTAACTTGAGTAAAGCGGAGAGTATGAAAGAATTGGTTGGAGATTATCTTTTTCTTGCAAGAGATCCTGCGGGGAAAAGTGTTAAAAAATAAACATGTAATCAAACGCTTAATTTTCGAAAGCAGTTTAACATAAGGGATTATTATCATAATCCACCTCAGTTCAGCGAGCTTAAGAACAACCCTTTCCCTTTTCCATTTGTAAGGCCGGATCAAAATAGATCATTCGGCCACACAGGAAAAGAAGACACAAAAAGGAGGTCCACCGATAGGCCATGCAAATAAAGTGCACACATGCCTTTTGACATCAAGAAGCTAGCCAAAACGATGCACTCCGTGGAGCGCTGTGCCGTGGTCGTCTGCTTGCCATAGCCCGTAGGGGGCGGTGCCGCTGCATGCGCATACAGGAAGGTGCCGGCCAAGAAGCCGTAGCAACTGATGATAACGCCCCGGCCGGCAGAGGACGGGCGAGGCCGAAGGCCCGATCGGCTGCATGCATGGCCAACAACGTCTCTGGCGAAGCCTTCGTGGGATATGCCAGCGTTTTTAGCAAGGGCGCTGGCATGGAGCTAAATGTTTTGCCTCCTAGGTGTTGCTGTTCATGATGTAGTTGTTGATGGTTTTACAGACTAGCGATGTGGTCTCAGATCAGCACCGACAGCAGGGCAACAGTCAGTGCTGGTTAGGAGCTCCGTGCGAAAGAGATTGGTTTGGTGGAAGGCACGATATTCAGCTGGAGAGCACAGGGTCTCCAAAATTATGTAAACATGTATGGTCTGATCTTAATTATTTGTACGACGATTTTTATTGCGTGAAAAAAGTTCACGAAAAATATTTTCAACATCTAGAGAATAATATTTTTGTAGTATAATTTTTATGTTATATATGTAGAAAAATGATACTATTAACCCACAAAAAAATTTATGATAATTGAATTATGATGCTTCTACAGTGGTTCGATAGTATGCAAAAATCAGACTGCCGATTAATAGACGTTCCCGCGAATAGTTGTTCCCACAAATTATCTGAAACGCGCGATTTCGCGTAGAAGTTTCTGGGTCCGTCGCTGTCCGATCGTGTGTGTCAGTGTGTGCCATGATGGTTGTCTAGCAAACAGCGAGTCAAGGAAAGCTAAGCTGGCTGTGGGGCAGGTGGCCGTGGCCATCGCCGAAGGAGTATCAATAATTTCCTGGCGATCCTGCTCGCTCGCTCGAGGGCTTTGTCCGCGTGCTGCCGCAGCCACGCGCGTCCGGGTCCCTGCCCTGCCGCTGTGGCGTACGAGAAACCAACGAGTTCGACTTCGCCGCGCGCCAAGCCGAGGCGCCGCGCTTGTCCCCGTCCGCGGTACAGGGGCAGAGGATAGGGGCGCAGATCACGGTAGCTTGCTCGTTACCGATATTATTTTTCTTCAAGTACATTGCACCCACAGTTATTTAACTTAAGCGACGCGATTACTTTAATCCCTATATCCTGAAAACGCACCGATAACTCCCCAAACTTTGTAAAGGGCTCTATAACAGTCTAAATCTTGATTAGCTGGTATTTTTAGTCCACGTGCACAGATGATGAGCTGATTTTGTAATTCGACGTCCACCTAGATGATCTCTTCTGTCTCTCCTCCTCTCTCTCTCTCTCTCCCCGTACTCCGTACTCTCCCCCAGCTCTATGGTACGGGATGATTCCATCATCGATGGTAGTGCGCAGCAGCAACAGAAGGTACGGGAAGATCTGTGGACTGCCGAGCTTCCATTTTTGCAGAGAAACAGCGAGGCACTCATTGTGGATTTAGCTGGCGGCGGTGGTGGCAGCGGGGAACAAGGGAGCACGAAGGCAGCCCTCCGATGATGCTCCAGCTAAATTGGTCAGTGATTAATGGTAGCGAGGGTAGTGAGGGCCTAAGCCGCACACGTATCGGACCGATATGGATACGGAGATTCATCAATTCCTAAAAACACCGATACGGGATATGTCTGTGTATTTTTTAATATAAAATAAATATAATATATATTATAGTTTAAAAAAATTAAAGAGGATGATGTACATACCTTGATGATTCATGTGCACATTTCTAAATTCTTACACCTAAAACTTTGAAATACCCTAACCTAAATTATAACAATACACTGAACATCATGTCATCTAGAAGCTAGAAGCAATACACTGCAAAAAATTGAACCCACTTGAAGCTAGCTAACAACATGTCAGATCATGAGATTCAGACCCAAATAGTTCCTCCACAATAGAGCCAGGAACAACAGAGCTCTAATAAATTGGGCCTTAGCTATGCAATTTAGCTCTAATAAATTGGGTCTTAGCTATGCTTCAATCTTCAATTCTCCAATCTCCAGGACCCTTAGCTAGAGCACCCTGTTTTATGCGTCTAACTAGCACCAGCAGGATTCATTCATTTCATTCGTAGCAGCAGGTAATGTATGGAGCAGTGAGTGAGGAATTAAGGGGAATGCGAATGGAAAGAAATTCAACCTCGGGCTTGGAGTAGACGCCGGCGAGGAGTCCAGCGACTGGAGCCGTGGTCCGTGGAGCGGTGGAGGACGGGGAAGCAGCCGTGGTCCGTGGATCTCCACCAGCTACAGCCGCTCGGCCGCTCCTTCTTCTCCGGGTCCGTCGCCAGGCTGAGCGGGTCGAAGTAGGAGCCAGCGAGCCGCCGGGGTACAGCCGCCTCTCCGGGTCCAACTCCGCGTTGCGTTGGAAGCCGCCAGAGCGGGGTCGCTGGGTCAGTTGCGGCCGAGCGCCGAGTCGCCGACGCGCCGACCGGCTCGATCTGGACTTCGGTCCGCGGGAGGTCTCGGGCTTCGCCGACGGCGGCTCCGGCGGCGGCGGGAGTATCCGAGGAGGCGGTAGCGAGGGCGGTTCGGTGGCGCGCAGAGGTGTTCGAGGGCGTGGCGGCGCCGTGCAGTGGAGGCTTTGCTCGCCGGCTCGGCCGCGGGCTAGGTTAAACGCTTTGGCGTAATGGGCCAGGCCGTGTCCGCGGCGTGTCGCCGGCGAGTCAGCGATGTATCCGAATTTTATTTTCTTTATTTTCACTCGTAAATTCCTGGATACTCCGTGGATACGTATCGGTGACGTATCTGTACTGTATCCGTATCGGATACGGTATCAGACACGGATACGTGGGCAGAGACACGTATCGGTGCAGCAGAGGTGAGGGCTGCATACACTCACAGGAAAGATTAATTTGATGACAATGTAGGCAGTGGCGAGTAACCACACTACTTGGTTGGATTAATTGGATGATATCGTAGCCATGTTGATCTATCAAATTCTTGGAACTGAGTTTAGCAAGCTATCCCAAGATTAAATTGCAGTTGTACACATCACCTCAACTCGAGTTAGATCGGACAGGAGGCAGTCTGGAGGTGCAGTGGTGCAGCTGGGGAAAGAAGAGGAGATGGGACGGGTGAAAAACGTGTTCTCGAAGATGGGGAGCTCGATTCAGGGACTATGGAGACCGGGGAGGAGCGAAAAGATAACTATTTACTGATTAGCTAGCTATACAAGAACGTTTCCAGCTTCTGTTCTGTGATTCTTTAACACCACCATACCAATATTTCTCGCTTTATTATATCAACAGAGCTAATGGACTGCATGAACAAGGCATTCTTGATTAAGCTGTCCCTCGGATCAAGATTAGACACCACCCTACCAGTCTGATAGGGGACCCCAGATCGAGATTAGACTCTCAGAATTGACCCAGGACCGGGAAGGGAAAAAAAAATGAACTGTAAGTCGTGATCTCTAATGCTCTATCGGAGCCATCGAACCCCAGGATCAGGCGGCCGAGAAGTCATTTACCATCTTTTTCACGAACACGCGATAGTCTGCATGTCTGTGTAGGATCACCCACAGTGACAACTCTGGCGTCCTCGCAGGCCGATTATCACGCGTCTGATCTAAGCCATTCACCATCTAATCATCTCTCTATACTCTGGCCATGGCCATGCAGTTCTTCCGTGCTGTCCAAGTGGGGCCCAGCAGGCACTGCCACCTCCGCGTCTCTACTTCTCTAGCCATGCAATTCTTATGTGTTCTCTTGGTAGTCTGCACAGGGTCTAAGCAGACTCGCCAGATATAAATTTGAGGTGTTTGATTATCTATGTTACGTGCCTCTCCCATCAACCATGCCCGCACGCTACCAAACACGCCCCAGGTGACGCCGGCAATAAGAATTCCGACAATTTCTCTCCCATGAAGTGTATCGGCAAGGAGTTCCTGAGCCGTGACTGAATTTGAGATTTGGAAAAAAGACTTCATTGGCTCAATTTGCGACTGCTGTGAAGTGTTGCAATTATATTTTGAGATGCCATGGAAAAAGAAACATATTTTCTTGAGAATCTCTTGTCTTCTCAATTGTCATCTCATATGTTCCGGAGGACAAAAATATGTCCATTTGCAACTTATTACTAAAAGCCCAGGTAGCTGAACGCACAATTATGCAAAAGCAATTATGAGACTATTCTATGACACTGCTGAACGGAACGGTAAGTATCACTCCTGGAGAGCGACGCTTGGATGTAGTAGGAAGATGCTCAAGATTGGCTAAATATCCTTTGCCGAATCAGATGCTCCAGATGTGGCAAATTTCAACTCATATATGATACAAAGGGGGAAAGCTTAGACCATCAAGTAAACGCATATTTTTAGGATACGAATTACAACCCTCAAGAAGACCCTAAAGGCCTCCATTTCTCTTTATCACTCCACTACCTTGTGAATAATAATTTACATAATTTAAATTAGCTAATGTTACATCACTACACATGTTCCAACGAGTTGCAGTACTCGAGGGCTACAATTTAACCCTCAGTACAGGCTTCATTGAGATCACTAATGGACAATGTAAACTCTACAACAGGAGTCAGCCAACTAAACATCAACTTCGCTACTTAAGGTCAAAACTGAAAGAATGCTAATTGTATTCTACAGAACATGCAGAAAGCTTAGGAGCCTAGCGAGAGAGCACCAGCTGCAAATAAAAGATTCCTCCGAGAAAACTGCAATTCAAGAAAGCAGTTAGCTCTCTATTTTCATTGCACATAGTAAATACCATTAAGTGACGTGAAATGATGCATGAAAGGAGAATAGATTTCTCACCCGCAGGGTATAAACAGGAGTTGATTTTGTAGGGAGAGCTTTTAGTAACCTCAGTCGGTTCGTTGAACCACCTTTGCTGTTTCAGCAAAAAAGAGAGGATATTTTACAACTATTGTAAGGCAATGATCTTATACTTTTATATATGAATTAGCATATTTACAAGACAACCAACTTACGTGTCATCCATCTTCAGGGCCTTTGTGCTGGAAGCGACGTCCCAGAGTTTAACAGTGCAATCAGCTGATCCAGATGCAAGCAATGCCCCTTCACAGCTAAAACAATGGCAGAATAGTTTAGCTAAGATCATTCTTTGGTATAGCATATAAAAACTGTATGCAGCTCTACAGAACAGCACATCATGACTTGTCACTGGAAGAAATAATATACATTTCCAAGGAGAATTTTTCTTTAACAAAAAGATGTGGAAAACATCCTGCAAGTACACAAGACCCTACACTGCAGCTTAAATATACTAGAAAGCAGTGCATAACATACAAAAGACATTTTTTACGGGATTGTTTAAAACATACATCCAGAAGAAAATCCACTGTAGTCGGCCAATAAGTGCATTGGTGCGTTGCTGCCAAGTGCTCAAGCCTAGACCATCAATGCATATTCAAGAAAAATTAACCACATGAGTATGTGCGTGTGTTGAAGTTCCAAGGTGCAGTCATTTGAAGATGGAATTATGAAACCATCCAATCAAATACTCTCAACAAGGATGGCCAAAATGGTTAGTAAAGCCATTTATTGTGTATAGATAATTGTAACCTGATGTTAATTGAACCAGCTGCTTTTCCAAGACCAGGCCTGCTCAGCAAACTGATTATAGGCTGAAAGACCAGTTTGTCAAGCACTGCTTATAACTACCGTAAACTCTACTCACTGTGCATATTCAGTATATCAGCTATTGTTTGACTACCATCAGCAACAAGGACACATGGGATACTAACCAAGAATAACAATGTATATGATGATTACCTGAAAGCAAGTGACCACACACAGGAGTTGTGTCCCGCTAGTGGTGAAACACAGCGACCAGAAGAGAGATCCCACATCATGATGGTTCCATCTTCATCTCCAGAGGCCATGTATCGCCCATCAGGAGACATTGCCAATGACAAAACCATACTCCTATGACCAATAAACATCCGTATACATTCACCAGTTTGAACGTCCCATAGCCTTACAGTTTTGTCACTAGAACCAGTGGCAATGTAGTTACAGTTCACATGCCATTGCACACACTGTCAAGCAAGTATTTGCAGAAGAAGAAAAAATCAGTCAAACATGCAGACATCAGTAGACGTAGGTGAAGCATTCTCATAGGCAGACTATCAATTTTCAAACCATTAGAAGTTCTGAGCCAGAAGTATACTTACATCAACATCAGAAAGATGCCCAGCCATTATTCGCAAAGGTTGGATTTTATCCATTGACCAGATTCTAGCGGTCCTGTCATGGGAAGCACTGGCAAAGTAATGGCCGACTGGACTAAACTGCCAAAAAACAAAACAACAAAAGATCAACAAATATTACAACACACAATCATATGTCACGAGGTTCACAAGAACAGGATCAGAAAGCTCAGCAACAAAATATAAATCGATCATAAGCTTTTGAAAAGAACATCAAACCCAATGGACCTATTCCAACTTCCATCATCATGAAGTATTCGAAAGGAAGAAGTAGCTAGGAATATTTATAACAAGTATTTGCAGTTCTTGCAGTCCTCGCATCAAGATCAAGGCCAAAACAATAGCAGGGCATGGACATTGATTCTAATAAAGGAGACATCCATTCTCACATAAAAAATCTTCCTTTTTTATACAGTAAATTACACAAAACCACAACTTCAGGGTACCTCATAACATGCCTTTTGCATCACAAAACCACAATTTCTGAGCTAATATGTAAGGATACACCCTAAATATCTATTTGTAGCTCTTAACAGGCAAACTGACAGCTTGGGCCCACTTGTCAGCACATATGTGGACGCTTATGTGGACACTGTTGAACTGGACACGGGGCCCACCTGACAACCTCCTTCTCTTCTCCTTCCTCCCATCTCTCTCTCCTCTGCTGAGCTCTTCTCCACCCTCTCCCTCTCCCCTGCCCTTCCACATCGTCGTCCCTCTTCGCCATCATCCTCCCACCAGCATTGGGCAGCCTCCAGCCCAGCCATCAAACACGTGGATGCTCGGACTCTCCTTTTCTTCCCATCTCTCTCCTAGCACCCCTACAACCGAAGCCCTTCTCTCCCAAATCCATGGTTAGTCGGCTCCGGGCGCCGCTGCCACCCAACTCCAGCCCACCACCACTCCCCATCCGCAGATTTGAAGGTGCAGCTTGAGCTCCATCTGCATCTCATGAGGCTGGGCTGGTTGTGCATGCACGCCACCGTGAGGAGGAGCGAGGCGGCATCCAACAAATATGGTTATAGCTCTTGATGTGTTTCTCGTGGTGTTGCTTGATGCTTGTCGGTGGTAGCACTAACTAGTAGAATGGTGCTTGATGCTTGTGGGGATTTAGGGATGATGGCATGTGCGCACTCACCACCAGATTTGTTGCATGCCGACGGCAGAGCCAAGCGGCCATGGATTTGGGAGAGAGGGGCTGCAGTTGGGGGCAGTGAATTAATTGATGGGTGCGTGTGTGTTCTTGATGGGGTTCAAGAAGTATGGAGATGGGATGCTCGCCGGCGGGATCTTGAAGATGAGCATGGAGAGGGAGAGAGAGACAGGAGGAAGGAGAAGAGAAGGGGGAAGGAGAGGATGGTGAGGCTGACAGGTGGAACCCACGTGCACCTCAGTATAAACTTTCACATGAGCGTCCATGCAGGCACTGGCGAGTAGATCCGTTCTATCAGATTTTACTCTTTTTTATATCACATCCACACAGGGAAGGGGGGGCACCATTAGAACTTCAGAATAGTTTACTAATAATGTATGCATCCTTTCAGGCAATCAGAAATCTAACACTAGTAACCATTGATGGCCAACAGAACAAGATGTGACTACAGATACTCAAAAGGCCAGAGTTTATTTTACCACATGATCAACCATATTTGAGGCTTAAACATTCATTAAGAGATTGGCTCAATAAAAAGCTACAACAAGAAATGCATAAACTGGTTGTGACATTAGAAAATGCCCGAGGGTTCAGTAGTCAGTACACTAGCTTTCATATATCAATGTCGTTCTGTGTATCATTCAAATAATAACCACTGAACTAGCAACTAACTAATCAAATGTTTGACATAAACGAGGCAGTCAAGACAGCTCATGAAAGAAAGAGCACCTCAAATGTTCTTTTCACAATAATGATATAAAAAAGGGTTTATTCACATACTTGGACATCCCAAACTGGATAATTGTGTCCTTTGTAACAAACGAGATTGGCATTCAGCTTGGTACTCCACAGTCGAACTGTTAACAACCCCAAAAAAAAGAAAGATGAAATGCTAATTCTCAAGAATAAGTTAACAACAAAATGAATACTACAAAATAAGCACAATGTAAGGATGTTTTACTTGTTGAGTCTGAAGATGATGACAAGAGAAAATCCCCAAATGGACTAAAGGCAGCAGAATAAACTGGTCCAGAATGACCTTGGAATAATGTATAGGGTCTTTTCCCCTCGTCGAATGATGATAAATGCTCACCCTGGGAAGATCCATTCTCTCCTTGCGAACTAGCTGAAAATTAAAATTTGCCCAATCAGCAAATACCATCATTATATAGCTGAAAACATTTTTCAGTTAGGAGAGAATTAACGTTGTAAGATTATTATGAGGTTCTGGACAGGCTCCAGTCAAATACTGCAACACCGTTAAAGTATTCTAGTATGTCTGCTTGTCCAGCAAGTATGACTGGAAAACATCATACTTCAGTAGATCCAGAAGACATTTTTTGCATTGTCCCACACATGCATCAACGCGGCAACACTGTCTTAGTACTTGTAGGTTGTGACTAGAACTGACTGAAATAAACTAGAATTCTTAGAACAAAAGGCAACCATGGCCAAAATCAGATGCACAATTACAGAAGTATTTCAGATGCACAATTACAGAAGTATTTCAGCATATACCACAGAATGGAACAAAACATCAGCAATATATAGTGTATTAGTATAGAACGACTAACATGTTTTGGCTGGTTGACCAATCTTTGACATATCCCAAACCTAGTGAACAAGGAAGTTTTACCAGTTAATATAGAGATCACATTAAAAAGAAGATATCACCTAACTAGACTAACCTTCACTGACGAGTCTGAGAACCCACCAACCACCAATGAGCCGTCATTTGAAATTGATGAGCAGTTTAATCTGTGTTCAACAGGATAATGATCAAACCAAAGTATGCACATTGAAATTGTCAATATTAAGTTACAACTAAGGTTACCCGTTATGTGTATTAAGGAATGTGTAGAAGCTAACAGATGGCAATGCCAAGTTATTCAACTGTGCACGGTTTTCGCAAGTCCTCGAGAATTGATTGTTCAACTTCAATAGGCCTGAAACAAAGGAGTGAATATTTCTCAGATTCATACAACTCAAGGTTGACACTTGACAGATAAAAAAAGTAGACAGGTAAGTTATGTCTTGTGAAAAAGGAAAAATCCCTCCCGAACCCTTTTAGGATAACTTTTCCAAGTGACCCCCATAAAATCCCTCAGCTTTTATTTCAGGTTTAAAAAAGGCCTCCTGATTACAAACTCAAGTGCATGACAGTCACATGTGGGGTCTGGAGGATGGGCCCATATTCAGTTATACGAATGGTATTTTTTATCCAAGGCCAAAGTTTGAGGGATTAGTTGGAAATTTCTGAAAATCATAGAACAAACTGGACTTCTCATAGACAAAATTATGAAGAGATAAAAAATGTACGTTGCTGGAAGGGTTAGCTCTGGTTTCACACGAGGAGCCACAGAAACCATGCTTGTTTCAGATTTGATGTTTTTCCCGGTTGCACCTACAAGCTTATCCTTTTTGAGCTTTTTAAGAGAACCACCTTGCTTTCCACCTTCTGAGGATTTCTTCTGTGGCAAAAGCAATAAGCAAAGAGTGAAGTTACAATACTAAGAAACATCAATCGTGTGTAACAAACAGGGGCACATGCATAGTGGAACCAAGCAATGAGCATTTGCTATCAACAGTCTACAGCACTAATGTTATTCCTGTTCTCAAGAACAAAACAGAAGAGAAGAACAAAAAGCATGCTGCTGACAGCCTGATGCACTAAAAGAAAAGGAAATTTCTTGTTTCAATGGCAGGGACCATAGCAAACAAAATGTAACAAGGCTCCCATACTACAAAAGAGTGTCTTGCCTTGTTATCTTCTGCGTCTGCATCCTTGCTTTCTGCTTCAGTTTTATCAGAATCTGAGAGTGCCTTCTCCATACGCTCCTCAACTGAATCTTCAAGCAACTGCATACCAGAATTTCAATTTTAAGAGCAACACATGCCTAAGCATAACAAAACAAACAATAAACATAGAAGTGAAAATTGCTCCCTTAGCACTAATTCTTCGCCACTTCAGACATACCACTCAAAACTTTGACATTGCTCACGTAGCACTCTTTATGTTGCAATAGACATTTTAATCCCTATTTCCTCTCCCTCTCCTCTCTTCACATGTTCTCAGCTTCACCACCAGCACCTCCCTCTCTTCATTTCCATCGTCACCACTGGGAGGTCACCTCTTCCCCATCCCCACACCCCAACCCCATCCCCCCACCCCCCACATCCCTATCCTGTGCCACCCCGCCCCTTGCTCATCAGAGCCACAGCCCTGCTACCAAGCAGCCATGCTGGAGCTCGACGAGGTGTCCCCAACCAGACCTGGGAGCTGGCCAACTCGGAGGTGGCAACCCTGTGCAGCCATGCTGCCCTGGAGCCACCATGTTGGAGCACAGAACTCAATAGCATGTCCCTGACCAGATCTGGGATGCATGCCAACGAGGAGGTGGTCCCAACAAAACTGTGGTTTCTCTCACCAGGTGCAACCGTAGCCACCATGTCCCATCATCACCATGTCCCTCTCCGCTGCCCACAGTAAGTTAATCCAGCACGGGGAATTGGCGCTCACCATCCATAGCCCCGCCAGGGAAGACGATGATAGAGGGGACAATTAGGGGAGAGAGATTGGGAGATAAGAGGATACACCGATAGTGGATCTCACCAGGGAGGAGGGGTGGTCAAATATTGCCTATTTGAGCAAAGTCGCAACTGGGAGTGGTAATTTTGAGAAGTAGCAAAAACATAGTGCTACTAGAGCAATTTTTGTTCTGTTTGATCTCAATAGTTAACTGTTTTTGATACAATAGATAATAGGGAACAAACAAACTGATCACTGCTGTGCTAAGTAACATACCCCCCAATGCACTTCCTTCTGATTTATCTGTTTTGCCAAGTCCTTACTGGTTCCAACCAGAGCAACAACATCCGCGTCATCAGAGATCAATGAAGGTTGCCCAGCGGATACTGCCAATATTGCATAGATGGTAGAGAAGATTTGAGAAGTGAAAAATGAGTAAATGCATGACAGACTTTGGGGGTAGTGATCTCAATGGATTTGGGAATTGTACCTTCAAAAATTATCCTTTCATTGATTATTCCAAGCATCACAAGAGCTTGTGTTTTCTGGAGATACTGGAGAAGCAATTCATATGAATACTGCAATGAAAAATGAGGTACAAACTTTAAATGGAGAAGCTGATTTATTTTTCTAGCAAAATAGCATCGCTGCAAACAAAAAATGTGAGATTACAGTAGCTAACATGACAATATATGTAGTATACTATCATGGTGTATCATCTAATCTTATTGCAATGAATTGTCCATCGGGATTCAAGGAAAAAAAGTAAGAACAGACCTTAAGGTACCCATCTCTCTCGGTCTTAACAATACTTAAGAAATAAGTGGAAAAAACAAGGTAAGCAACGATAGAGCATCTGAACTTCTACAGCTATTGTCACAACAACAAATATTCATTTGGTGCAATGTTTTGTCTCGGCACATTGATTTAAATGATAAAAGGTGTTCTAACCATTGTAGTTGAAAGAAAGAGACAGAACACAAATATAACAGAATTTGACACCGTACTACCTCGCATAATTTAATTCTGAATTTATTTTGCCTTAAAGATCGAGCCAGATCCATCTCCTGAAAATTATAGTGTGTAGAACAATTAAGTGCATGTTTTGTGAATCTCGAGAACATAAAATCGAATAAACAAATACAAGTCCTCGTTCACAATTGAACAAATGTAAGAGAACTAAATGATGGACCTCCAAATGCGAAGGTGAAAGAATGCCTTCCAGCTTCTGGAGATCCCTTGAATGCATCAGTTCATGATCTTCGCGAAATTTATGGAAAAACGACCGAGCTGCAGGACTCATATGTTAGGATATCAAAGAAACAAACTAACTAAGAGGAAACATAAAATGCAAATAAGTCAATCTAATTATGTATACCAACTACCGATACCTTCCTGTGTATGTCCTTCTGCCACTAGATCCATGAAGCAATGGATAAACACAGGATAAAGGACACGGAGTAATTCATGCTACAAAAAAGTATCAGGATTCAGAGACACCAAGTATATAGCTGAATTTAAGAACAGAAAAGCGCATATCATAAAATATGTAATATAAAATTATGTAGTAACTAGCTCGTCCACAGCAAGCAACTATCCTTTCTCATGACTACAATCATATACTCCCCCTAATTCATAATATAAGTAGTTTTAGGTTTGCGCACAAGAATTAAGGAGGAGCTAGTTAATGTACCAAATGACACTATTACCCTTGTCCCTCCTACAATAAATACTCCAGGACATACAAACATGGGAGAAGAGCCCATTGACCACAACAATTAAGGAGGGGTAGACTAGGAACAAATGACACAAATGTACATTGGAATCCTAGAACTACTTATATTTAGATAAAACTCTAGAATCCTAAACTACTTATATTATGAATCCGAGGGAGTAACAAGTACAAGTCATGCTTATACGAAAAGTTTTTGCTTTTTGGAGGTTGTGTGTATGGGGTTTGTGTGAGGCTTTTTCCTTCATATGGGTTAAAAAGCCTCATGTGGCTTATTGATCTTGTAAATTAAACTTTTGCTTCTCTGCTTAATGAAAAGATGAGCAAAACTTTTGCACGTTCTCTATAAAAAGGAGGTATATAGTGTGAATGCATAGCATAAAACACAAAGAAGACTCGTTAGTAAATGCTGCATCTGAAGCTCGTAGGCAAGTATTCAGCCATGATCCTGGAAGCTTGGTACATCAAGTAGACATGATCGTTTCTAACAAAAGAAGCAAGTAGATAACTCATTTTAAAGTACCACGCATCACTCGTACAAGAAAGACTAGCATAGTGAATAAAATAATAGTGTGAATATCACAGTTCCATGCCTCAAAATAGCTACAAATGCTGCAATGTAAAGTACAGGCACATGTACTAGAGCTGTGAACGTGAAGCCCAATCCATCTACATGTAACGCACCTTGTATTGATCCAGAGAACTGTATGCCCATGTTCTTAGCTTACTGTAGCCATCATAGTATCTTGCTGGATCATTGTCTGACCTGTCAATTGGGAACATATTATGCAATCACATGACAGTAGAGGGTAAAGATCATAAGAGAAAATACAGTGAATTCAGAATCAGTGTGAAACGGCAGATGCTACAGAAATTGGAACCACTTCAACCATGAACAAGCATAAGCAGTCCTAACATGCAGCACTTCACATAACAACAGCTTGTAGCCTTTATCCACTCAAAGGCATGAGAATTAAAGCCACGAGGTGAAAACACCCTCCCACACCAAGTCAAGGCACTTTGGTTACCAATAGGACAAGTACAAATCCCAACCAATGCAATAAGAAACTTATACTCCTGCTCCTGGACAATGTAACAGCACATTGATACAAACCAACTACTCCATCCCACTAAACCACCTAAAACTCCATCCTGTAGCTCTATCACTAATCAAATGCAAGTAAGGGTCTGTTTGGCATTCTGGTGGATTATGATAATCTCATTGGGTTGAGCTCAAAACTGGTTGTTTTGCTATCTGCTTTCTTTTCTTAATCAGGTTGCAGACGGATACAATTTTGCGTTTCAGAACACATGAGACGACATGCGAGAGTACAACCGTTGGATCACAGAAGTTACCTATATTTAATTTGATTTATCCAGCAGTGACAGCAGATTTTAAAATAAGCACAACACAGCAACCACAAACTGAACGTAAATCACAGACCAAGCAAAATCACTGCAGTCTTAAGCTCCAACTCCCCAAGAGAAGTATCAATTTCTCCCACTCGACCGGCTAGGCTAATTTTGAACACCGAGAACTTAAACCTAGCAGCAATAGCTCAACCCGAGCAGTTAAGCTGATCCTAGCCGTAGACAAGCCCGACCACCGGGGCTTTGCCACTCGAAACCACCAAATTCGACACTGTTATACATTTATACTAACAAATTGCACCAAATCAGTAGCGCTACTAGGTTTCCTCGCTCCGAAACTTGGAGACGAGCCTGACGCAGCCACCGGCCGAGACAAGAGGGTTGGAGCTAGCGGCGGCGAGTACCTGGAGAGCGAGACGTCGGAGAGGGAGGTGGTGGAGAGGCGGTTGCGCTCCTCCTGCAGCGCGAGCTCGGTGAGGCGGAAGCCCTTGCGGTGCAGGTACTGCTGCACCTTCTTCTCCATCTCCTCGTCCTCCATTGCTGGCCCGCGCGCGCGTGCGCGTGGGAGGGAGGAAGAGCTCTAGGGTTTAGGGGCGGGTCGGATCCGTAGGCGAGCGAGTCGGACCAGCGACTCGAGACGGGGTGGAAGGGGAAGAAGACGCCGAGGTGGAGGTCGCGGAGAGGAGAGAGAGAATGGGGGGAGTGATGGGTTGGTTTCGTGTTGCTTTGGGCGTTGTACACTTGATGGGCTTCGCGCTGTGATGGGCTGATTGGTTTGGTTTGGCCCATGTTTACGCGGGTCCAAATGGTAAGAGTCCAAACAGATCTCGACAAGAAAACCGAAGGTCAAAAGCCCCAGGATACGTCTCAAAAAAAACAAAAACAAAAAAGCCCCAGGATACGTACCGAACCTTAATGCCATCTGGTTATAAGAACGAGGCTTCTCCTAGGAATCCTATTCCGTCTCCAATCCAAAATCGCGTTCAACTTCTTGGGCTGATTAAGGAGCGAGTAGTCTCACTACCCAGCCTTGGTTGTTTGTTCGCAGTTTCGACTGGCGGCCGTAGATCGATCTTGGTGATGATGGCGGATTCTGTTGAGTCGAGCGCAGGGGATTCGGGAGTGAGGCCGATGGTACATCTCGATGGTCTCATGCAAAATCTTGATCCCCATGACAACGAGATGGACGATGTGTTACTGGACGAGGGGATCGAAGAGTTGAAGGAGGGAACCGAGTGGATGGTGGTGGGTATGATTACTGTCTTAACTAGTTCAGCAGGACAACTTTTCTACGCAAATATGCGTAATGCATGGGGCCTTGCCAAGGATGTGGATTTCTAGTTGTATGGTGAGAATTTGTTTGTTCTTCAACTATTATGTTTAGGCAATTGGAAGAGGGTCTTACGGCCTGTTTGTTTGGCAGGTTTTTGGCTTTTTGGACTTTGGCTTCGAAGCCAGAAAATCACCTATTTACCTGCTTTTAGCTTTTGGTTTCGAAAAGCCTGAAACAATTTTTTAAAGCCTAAACAAACAGGGCAAGAAGAAGGTCCATGGAGCTTCTAGGAAGGGGAGTCATCTTGGAGGAGTATGATGGTTTTGCGAATCTGAAGAACGTGGTGCTGGATCGACTAATAATTTGGGTGCAGATTCATGGTGTTCTGGTAGCTTATCACAAGGATAACATGATCCAACAGTTGGTGGCCCGGGTTGGTGAGGTGTTGCTAGTGGAATTGGCATCGGGGTGGACGCAATGTTGGTAATTTCCTATGTATGTGCGTAGATTGATGTGAATAGGCCCCTGCAAAAGGATCGTGTCAGTGACACTATTGGGTGGTGAACGGCGTAGTTTCCACCTGAAGTATGAGAGGTTACCTCAATTTTGTGTTGTTTGTGGGCTGCTAGGGCACCTAGATATTGAGTGTGGAAACGGGAAGCATGATACCAACGATCACTAGTACGACAACTGGATGATTGCTAAGGGTGATAGTAGGGGAAGGGAAATAGGGGATCCTTCTTCAGTTCAGGGAGTTATAGGAGGTGGAAGCATGGAGGGTGGAGTAGCAGCTCGGGTTATGGCAGGGGTGCTAACAATCTTAAGCGATTATCGGAGAATGAGCTATTCATGGATGAGCAATCGGCTGATGATCTAAAGGACACGGCGATTTGCCCCAATAAGGAAAAAGACCATCAGTTGATGGAAGTAGACCCGGGAGCGAGGAAGAGGCTAGCGTTGGAGTACAAGGCATTGAACGAGCATGATGGTAAGATGCAAGGCCTTAAGGAACTACCTAGTGTTAACGATCTGGTGGATTACTTTGACCTGCAACAGGAGAAAGAGGAGAGAAAGGAGAAGAGACCACATGTTCCGTAGAGGCAGAAAAAGGAGGGTGAAACAGACTCATGATCTATTAAGACAGGATCAGCGGGCACCTTCGAGCGGCGCCACCGAGAGCAATGAAAACATTGAGCTAGAGCTGTTGCAGGATCGACAACCCCACGACGATTCGTGACCTCCAAGAGCTCATTTGGGAGAATAGGTTGGATGTGGTATGCTTGATGGAAACTCAGCTCGCGAAAGCAAGAGTGGAAGGTTACGTTTTACACTTGGTTTTAATAATTGCTTTGTTATGCATAGCTCTAGAAGAAGCGGGGGTTTGGCAGTGTTTTGGAACAACATTTTATGGCTAAAAATTCTTAAGTTCTCAAAGTATCATATAGACGCCGAGATAACGGAGGTGGGGAGAGATTCGTGGAGGTTGATATGTTAGTAGAGCGAGGCTAAAGAAGTTTACGTTACTTGACGTGGGACATGGTGAAGTTTGTAAAGGGAGACACTGTCCTCCCGTGGTTGTGTATAGGAGATTTTAATGAAGTTCTGCAAAGAGAAGAGTGGTTTGGTCCAAATGAACTAGACTGGAATCAGATGCTAGCTTTTTGAGAAACCATGGATTTGTGTAGGTTGTGTGACATTGGGAATATTGGACTTGACTAGACTTTTGAGAGGAGCTTGGCCAAGGAGAATCCTGTAGGGTTCAGCTGAACAAGGCGCTCGCATCAAGTGAATGGTGCAACTCTCTCTTTTTGCCTCCCTCCGTCACTTGACTATTGTAAAGTCAAATCATTCACCAATTTTATTGTACAACAAGCAAGAGGCATCAAACAGGAGGATCATGGTAGAAAGGCCCTTCCGATATGAGGTGATGTGGGCGTCACACTAGGCATTCTATCCAATGCTGGAGGATGCATGGAAGAGTGGTACCCCAAGCGTTTCGATGCGCAACATGCATTCAGAACTACAACAAAGCTGGGCCACCCCTCCATGAACGTGGCCACTGACGTCTCCCTCCATGGACGTGGCCACCGACACCTCCGTCTAGCAGCCGCGCTGGCTAGATCTAGTCCCGGCGGCGGCCCGGGAGACTAGATATGGCCAGGCGAAGTCTCTAGGGTGCGTGACGATGGCCAACTAGCCCTCGATCGAGGTGGATTTGGCTGACAAGGTGGCGCTCCTCGGGGCGGACGTATAGACATGCATGGTGTGCCGGCAAAGGAGCGAGTAGGGTGACGGTGACGATAAGAGCAGGGTGAGGCGGTGGAGGATAGACTGGGATGCGGAGAGATAGGGGCAGAGCAGTGCGTTGTGTGTAGAGGCGTAGAGCAGCGATAGGGACTTAGGGGTAGGAGATGGGAGGTTGCGGGAATAAATACGAGCCATATTGGGATGAGCTAGCGGCCCAAGAAATATATCCTAGACGGTTTCTAATAAAAAGCCCATCTAGGGTGTGACTTTTTTATGAATTCATCTAGGATAAGTCTTATCTCAGATGATTTTGGACGGATTGTCCAAAATGTTGAGGTGTTTGATATTAGCACTTGTAGTGTGCTACGATGTCATGTGCAGCGGAGTGGCGCACTGGCTCGTTCGTTACTGGCCACACGACTCGTATACCCTTCTGATGTGAATGCCGAGACCTGCACGTCAAACACCGTTACTCTCAAGCTTATGGCTCACCACACCGTATCGTCGCCACTGGCGGGACGCTCTCGATCGTTGCTTGGCCTGCAAAAGGCCAGGGCCTCCAGTTAAAGATCTGGACACGGCGAGACAATGGAGAGTGATGATGGATATGCGGAGTGGCTCTGCACTCTGGCCATGGAACTAAAACCACCTGGGCAGTTGGAGATTGAAGGAGCTCTATACTTGTCCTTTTTGGGAGAGAACAGTGACACGTTGCTCATCAAGGACAGTCACAGGCGGGTGTACACTGCCGATCTCGAGTCTGGGCTGATGGAGGGAGGAGGTGACGGCCTGGGTCTCTCGGCCGGCTCAGCCGTTTGAAGGTCGTGCCCTTGGAGATGGACTGGACGGCGTTTTTCGTTTCTCGGCTTGGTAGCCGGCAGATGAATGTGGGCTTAACACGGAGCAGCCATCGTGAGAACTGCAAGTTTTTACATTCGACGAACTGTTGGGTAGATTACTATGCTGCGAATGTGGATGAATCATGAACGCATTAGGTTAAGTATTCCATCATGTTACTCGTCCTAATCATGCCCAGTTGCATGCATGTTAGACCGTTTGATTTCTTGGTACTGTCTGTGGTTCGATGTTTCTCCTAATTAAAGTTCCAGCGTTTCGGTGCTATAAATACGCGATTCGGTGTGCATTGCATTGCGTGGGAATAATGTTGAGTTGGATATACACACACACACATATATATGGCACAATTACCCGTGGCTCTATGGTGTCTGGGCTCCATGATTTCAAATGATCAAATTTAAAGCAAATTTGAATACTTTTTAAAAAAATTTCGGCTTTAGGATATGTATCCAGAGATATATACTCAAGTAAAATACATATCTTTTAAAAAAACTCAAATTCAAATTTTTTAAGTTATATTTGATCACATATCCAGAATCCAAGGTAGATGATCTAACATACCCTGAATTCTAAGTATGTGACCTAATATACCTAAAATCTTTATATTTTTTCAAAAGTATATATATTTCATTTGAATTATTATAGTTAAATATATACTTAGACAAAACTTCCAAAAATTATATCTAAATTTAACTTGAATTCATGATTTTGAAATCTAGAGCCTAGGCACCATAAAACCCCAATTATACGTACATATATAATCAGAAATCGGCACTGACAAGCCGTTCCACGCTGAACCATAGCATTCCGGGGGTTGTGAAGTCCACCTGGGAAACAATATTAGAAAAGAACAGACGTGCGGGGACGGACGGACGGCCGGGTGCGGTGCACGTCACGGACGACGTCAAGCTCCTCCACCGGCGGCCGCCGCGCCGCTCCATGCACGTCGGGCGGAGTGGGCTTGGCCCAAACACATGAAACATTTGCGATCACGTACGCTTCGGTGCGCGCGAACGTGCGACGCTGCGATCGATGGCTGCTAGCTCTTCCACTCTGACCCGCAGCCGGCCGACGGCGCTTGCCCTCGGACCTAACCCTACGTCTCCCGCGCATGCATGCCTGTCCATAAAAAGTTCGTGATGAGTGAACTAATGTTTCTAAATGTGTGCATGCATGGCGCTGGACATCACTTTTGGATTGTGCTGCACCAAGCCCATGTACGTTTTTGCCGTCCACTCCTCGTACAGTAATTAATTACTCTCTTTATTAATAATTACTTTATCGGTACATAATTTGTATGACATAAAACTTACTCCACTAGATTCATATTTAAAAATACTTATTTATGATTATAATTTTATATCACATCAATCATATATTAATAGAGTAATTACTAATCAAAATACGACTTATATATCTGAACGGATGGAGTAACAACTAATACACACTAACTTTATGTTCTTTTGCAAAGTCAACCCCACAGGCTCAATCGAACAAGATCGATGTTTAGCTATTTCATCTTCTGTTGAGAAAGCCGGACGAGCTACGAATCGAGTAGTTGAGCATCGCAGTCCAGTGGCTTTCTTTCCTATGGCTTTTCATATAGTGCACTTGATTATATGAGTCGAGAAGATCAAGTTGTTGTCCAAATGGTTAATAAGGACTATTGTGCAGCTCTCTAGTCCCTTTGAGGCGAAATTTTCCTTCACTAATAGATGATATAGCCGTCACTAGGTGATCACGAGTCTAATCTTCCATACACTACTTTTGACCGTTGGTGATTATTTAGAACCAAAACAGCATGGCCACGATTGCATGTTGGCCTGGTTTAGCGCCTCTTTGATTCGTAGAAATTTCACAAAATTTCTATAGAAATTTCATAGGAAACAATTCAATTTCAGAAAAACTTGAACATTTGCTATGAATGGCCCTAAACATACATCGACAAGCAAATATCCATTTCCATCACGGCGAAACTATCCAAATTAATCTTCGGTCCCTGAGAAGAAGAAAGGGAAATTTTCGGTGCCAAAGATTGTGTTGACCATCCAAATTAAGTTTCAAATCCTAAACCATTCAGTCGAACCGATCGGTACCGGTGCTCAATCTGACCTGCACGGCAGAAACAACAATGCATCGGAACCGGTGGTTGACTTTGACTCGGGAAATTGAAATGTCACGCATGCATGGATCGGATGTTTGGTCGTTGGCGGTGACCTGCATGCGTGCTTGCAACTCGCCAACCCATGAAAAGTTTCCATGCGAGTGGCCGGCGTTGACCTGAGCAAGTTGCAAGAGGTTAGTAATACTAGCTCCCGAGGGTCAGGAGCAGCACGTAGTGGATACCGTTGAAATTGACCCAGTGTGAACCTTGGGAATGCATTGACGTAAGAAAGTCAACCACGGAAAGTCCAATCGATATTGTGTCAACCGTCCAGCCAAGGTGCCTAACGTCGAAACGGATCTAAGAAAGCTTCAAATGCTCTTACCCAATTTCCTTGATTGATCTCGTCTTTGGAAAAACATTAGTCGATTCCCCTTTTAGCTCATGTCCAATGCTGCTTCTCCTCTGGAACTTTCTGTTGTCGTGTTAGAGAAGATCCTATATCTTTGAATTGAACATATCTAGCAATTACTCGCAGACGAAGAACAGAAAAATATTGTCGGAATTTTCTCGATCCAGAATTTTAGCGAATTATTTGCCAAGATGCTCGAGCAAGAGTAGATGAGGAAATGTTGACGACCTGGAATGCAGCATGGCCAATTGAATCTTTGCAGGGATCTGTTCTCACAGCAACCTGCTCCAACAGCGACCAACAACGGGTCAGCTTGATGGTTTGCGAGTGGCTCATGCGGAGGAGGGGGATCTCCAATATCCATACTTTTGGTTCAGCAACCCTAGCTGCCGGCAGAGAAAAAGAAAAAGAGAGCAACCACCATTTTTCTATTAGCATTTCCACCGGTTCCCCTTACCTGGTGCCCGATCAGACGTTAGGAGGTAGGGGAAAACGTGGGTCAACGTTTGACGCGTAGATTAGGTTTCTACAATATTAGGTTTGTGTATCTTTGACGGTGGCTGTCCGATGGTGAAGACGGCGGCGCCGTATAGAATAAAGGTATTCTGGCTCTATCTTTGCCCTGGTGTGACCATTGCAGTCGACGCTAGGGAGCTAGTGATGTTTTTGTCCTGTGGATTGACAACTCCTGATCCAACAAATCGTCATCCAATGTCTCGGTTTGACTTGGCGGTGGTGGCAGCGATAGTGGTGTTTCGTTCTTTTGTGTTATTGGTCTTCTTCCACGATGATTCGATAACGAAACAGCGGTTTGACATCCTGCCTCATGAGGAGCGTGTCCCTGGTCATAGTATATTCAGCTGTCTTAAGTTCCCACCTCTTAGGGTGGGCAGCTCATGTGGCTCTTCAAGACTTTTGAAGTCAGTGAGACTTGTGTAGGTTTGGTCTTCTGTGGTTTCTTTACCGGGGGCATGAAAGAACGTCGAGATGTGAAATGCGGAGCTAGAGAAGACGACTTTGGAAAATCTTGATATGACTTTTGTTTCTATCAAGGAACTCCGTTGCTTGTGTTTATTTCAGTTTCACGAATTTTTTTAAATATTATTTTTTCCCCAAAAGTCTCACTTCTACAACACGGATCGGAGGAATTTCAAAAATATGCCTGAGTCGGCGATGCGCAGGCCGGGCCACGTCGATCATACAGTTTAAAAATTAATAATGTTAGTGTTGTTAGAAAAAATCAGTTGATTGTATGTAATTTTACATAAGGAGTCTTGTAAATCTTGAACATAGGTTCAGCGTCGCATTGAAAATTTGATGAAATGATGTTATGGATGATAGTAATGTCTGATATAGTTAATTTTAAGATTTTCTATGGTCCTAGAGAAGTGAGGACAAACTTGTCTGGAGTTGATCTTAGTGTATTTAGTTACACTTTATGGCCTATGCAAAATCCCAAGTCACTGAACATAAGAGAAGCGAAACACTGGTTCGCTCGTAGCTTTGCTCTTGATACGAACAAGTATAGCGTCATCATTCAAGCATTGTTCACAATGTCCTTAACTAGTATGTGCTGGGATTTGATGTTTGTTGAAAGAACGAAGGAGTGGAGTTCTTGGCTCAGGGTGTGCAGAGGTCGTGATGATGAGCCAGTTGCATTGGTGCAGACTGTTGCGAAGGATCAAGCAGGATTTTATAGTACTGAGTATGAAAAAGGTCAGAGCAGTGCATCGGCCCAAGGGGTAAAACACGGAGCGGATGATTATCCAGAAGCAATGGTTCAAGGAGGAATGAGATCTAATCATGGTCCTTCTGGGCGAACAGATGAAGCTGAGGAATTCAAAGAGTTGGTGGAGACCATGGAGCACGAAGATGTACCGGACATGGTAGAAGATGAAGGCGAGGAGGTAGAAGATGAAGACGAGGAAGTCGATGATGAAGAAAGTGGTGACGACGAGGAGACTTTGGATCGTCAAATTCCCAGCGGATGGAACCAAGAATTATTGTGAAGTGTGTGTGACAAATGGACATGAGTCATTGTGGGAGTTTAGAAGGAATGAGATACAACACGGCACCATGGATCGCGACAAGCTCGAATTGAAGGATGGCGTTGCTCTTTGGGGTATGTCCACGCAAAGGACATTCTATGTTCAAGTGTCTACCCCTACCCAGTACACCACAAAGTGCACCGCTAATGGTTGTCCTTGCTATGTGCATGCTCACGTCCCCAAGTACGAAGTGAATTGGATTGTTAGTAAGTAGTGCCTCATAACTGCGTTAGATCCAACGTCCTTGTAGACCATCGTAACATGACTTCAAGCCTAATTGCAAGACTGATGTTTGCTGAGATAGTGAAGAAGAAGAATATGAAAGCGAAGCATATTTAGGTAGCAATAAAGAACAAGTACCAGTTCTCAATCAACTATGGAAAGGCATGGAGGGCTAAACAGAATGCCATGGAGATGCGATTTGGGAATTTCAAAGATTCATATCACAACCTCCCTTACCTGCTATGGACACTTGACGATGACATAGCACCCGGGTATCGTCAAGGAGGATAAAGCCGGCCCTCTGGACATAGGGTGGGCCAAGCCGACAGTTCGGAGTCCGACTTCTACACGGGGGTGCATCGTCAACTTGGAGTACAAGACATAAACATGTACCTACCCGATATCTTGGGTTCTAGTTGTAACAGATTAGGAGATCTACTTGTAAACCGATCCGGACTCATGTAACTCTGCCCCTGCCGCCTATATAAGGCAGGGCAGGGATCCCCCGATCAGTAAGCTCGACACAAAGGCTCTAGACATAGGTGATACACATACATACCCAAGCAACCTAAAGAGCTCCTTTCGAGGTCTTGCTGCATACGGTACACAAGCAATACAATCCACCAAACACAGGACGTAGGGTATTAACTCTGCCCGAGGGCCTGAACCTGTATAAACTCTGTGTCCCGTGTGCACCCATCTAGATCTGCTACGCGTACGCTGCTCCATGTTCATTATTGCCAGATGAAAACACCGATAGTTGGCACACCAGGTAGGGGCAGTGCACATAGATACATCTGAACAGATCCAGATGGGTTTCTCAAACGACAACGATGACTTCGCTCCGAGCCGAATCATGAGTTTTGGCCTCCTGGACTCTGTCGCCGATCCAGGACAGGTTTTCCGATTTGGAAAACTGGACTTCATCACCGATAAGCTCGGCAAACTTCACCTCTACGACTCGGCTTCCAGCCGGTCGGCGGAGGCTTCACCGCTTTCCCCACTGGGACTCTCCTCTGAGTCGATGACCTTGGCGGCCATCTCGGAGGATGAGGTTACGCGAAAGTTGGATCTACTGCTTGAACACGGGTTTTCACCCGTCGAGCAGGGATCCCGACTGGTTGGCACGATCGAGTCCCTCTTACCCGTCTTCGACTATGACTCAGACGGTTTTGAGAGTTGGGGAAACCACCATCCTTCTCGGGAGGTCATCATGACTGGCTCGGATGCGTTGGCACACAACGGTGACCAGTCAATCCCCATCGCGGATCAGACCCCCGATCAGCTAGAAGTTACCCGGCTCCGCCTTATTGCCAAGGAGGAGAGATTAGCCGAGCAGCAAACCGTGCTCGCTCGTCAGCACAAGGAACGACAGCGTCACGAGGACATGCGGGACCGAGGGCGCCAGGTTAACAATGCACTCCGCATGCGCGAGAGGGACGGCGTCCAGATATTTCCGCTTCCCAGTCACAACCTCGTCGCCGCCACGGTGGAGGCACGCGCCATCAACATCCCCGAGGGCACACCGGGTTATGATGATCTCCGATGGCTCTGGATCCCGATGGAAGAAGCAGCTCTCCAGCAGGCCGTGATCTCCGAAGTCCGCGCGGCTTCTCCTGCGAGCACCAGGAGCCAGCGCTCTTCCCCGCTAGAGAACCCACGCGCCATAGAAGGTCGCCGCACCAGCCTAGCGCTTCATCGCCCCGCTGGGTCGGTTCGTAGCCAACTCGAACCAGACCACGATGTACGGGACACTCTCGAGGCAAGACACCGCGCTCGTCGCGGCACGGGGAAAGATGATCGCCCCGCCGGGTCGGTACATAGCCGACTCGGACCAGACCGCGACGTGCGGAACACCCTTGAGGCAAGACACTACGCTCGTCGCGGCACAGGGAGAGACGACCGCGACGGTCACCACGGTGACAGTGGCGATTGCCACGTTATTAGCTAGCGCCGCTCTCCGACTCCTCCCGGCACGGCCTACGCAGGCCCGAAGGCGTTCGGCCCTCGCATCCGCAACGTTGTCTTCCCGCCACGATTCCGAGTCACCGGCATCGACAAGTACACAGACGAGACTTGGCCAAACATCTTGCTAGCCGATTACCACACGGCGTGCAGGACAATGGAGGCAACGATTATGTCATGATCCACTACTTGCTCCTGCTCTTAGCCAACTCAGTCCGAGCTTGGCTCACCAGCTTGTCTCAGGGCAACATCCAGTCCTGGACCGACCTTGAGACCCTCTTTGTGAACAATTTTCAGGGCACCTACAACAGGCCTGGGAACGCGTGGGATCTCCACAGTTGTACCCAGGAGGCGGGTGAGACCCTCAGAGAGTAAATCCAACGCTTCTCCAAAAAGAAGAACTCTCTACCGGAAGTCCGGGAGGGCGACGTCATCACCACTTTCTCCAAAGGCGTTCGGAGCATGGACCCCATTCACAAGATCACACGCAAGAATCCCCAGACTACGCGCGAGCTCTTCGATATCGCCAACAACTTCGCAACTGGCGAGGAGGCTGTTCGCAGTGCGACCAAGGACGACAAGGGGAAGGGCAAGGCCCCCGAGTCCCCCAAAACGAAGGATCGTCTCGAGTCGCCCAAGAAGAAACACCGGAAGTGCAAGAGTGGAGTTGCCGTTGTTGAGCGTGCTCCGCAGCGCCGTCCTCAGCGCGGTAATGTCACTTTCGAGGAGATGATGGGTCAGCCATGACACTTCCACAGGCCGAAGTCAAACCACCTCACGCGCGACTGTAATCTTCTAAAGAAGCTGAATAAACCTTCTGCTCCTATCCAGAACAAGAAGGAGCCTCCTCCGGATAGGAGCGACGAGTTCCCAAAGGAGACTGCGTGCCTCATGATCTTCGACGATCCGAGTGGTTACGAGTCCAAGCATCGCCAGAAGCTCACGGACCGCGAGGTCAACTCGATCGAGCTGGCTGTGCCCCGGTACCTTCGATGGTCTGAGTCCGTAATCTCATTCGACCGTTCGGATCACCCCGACTACATATCCCACCTCGGAAGGTTCCCCTTGGTGGTGGACCCAATCGTCCGCGACGTCTGCCTCACCAAGGTCCTCATGAATGGAGGGAGCGGTTTGAACATCCTCTACCTCAAGACCCTGAACGACATGAAGATCCCCCGCTCAGAGATCAAGCCCACCGGCGCACCCTTCCACGGGGTTGTGCCCGGCAAGCTGGCAAGACCACTCGGGCAGATCGTTTTGGTGGTCATCTTCGGTACACCCAATAACTTTCGGACCGAAACCCTCACTTTCGAGGTCGTCGACTTCTTAGGCTCGTATCACGCTATCCTGAGGCGTCCTTGCTATGTCAAATTCATGGCCGTTCCTAGCTATGTCTACCTGAAGCTCAGAGCACTGTAATGCAAGTTTTATCTGTGTCGGATATATGTTCGATAATTTGGTAACACAACAATTATAATTTGGTAACTTATCACTGTCAATATGATAGTTCATTCATTATAACATTGTAACTACTGGACCGAAAAAAATTATCGAAACATATCAACATAAGATCTAGTTTTCAAGCTCTTGTCACAATTAATCTAATATTGAAAACGGATTATCAATTGGACCAATGGTCTGAGAGATAAAATATTTTAATTTTTTAAAATCGAATGAATTTTTGATGTCATCTTTTTTGAATTGTTAAATCTCTTGTTGTCATCTTGTTATCGTAAAAGGTGACTATCTAAGGTACGATCAGTGTGTAGTTCTTAATCAGCCAAACTCTTCCATTGCCACGATCCTCTTCGGTTCGTCTATTTCAATTGTAATCTTTCCAAAAACGTGATAAGCCTGTGCGGAACCAAGTAGCACACTGGCACTAGCATCGTAGCATGTGCGTAAAAAGCACCGCGGTACGCACAGCATGAGAAGCACGAGCTCCAGGTGCTTCGAGCGCCCGACCGGGAAAGGCAAATACGAGGCCGGAATCTACACGTGTTCTCGTGCGTCATGGTTAGGAATTAAAGCAGAACCGTACAGTACTGAAAATCTGAGACGATCCTGTCGGCTGGTAG
The DNA here is from genome assembly GCA_019208055.1 of Stipa capillata. Lineage (NCBI taxonomy): Eukaryota > Viridiplantae > Streptophyta > Magnoliopsida > Poales > Poaceae > Stipa > Stipa capillata. The sequence continues at coordinate 510,648 of JAGXJF010005591.1, forward strand.
TCGAGATCGACATTGTAGTTTTCGTTTATTTATTTAACTATCTGTGATGCCAATCTCGTGTTCTTTGTTTTATATATATCTCGTGGTGATTCGGTTATCGTATCATGTGTGCTCTTTTTGGTTGCGGTCGAGAAAGTAAGGTTTCTTTGAAATAATGTATATGCCATGTGTATTTTATCAAGACGTGGCTAAAATCTGTTTATTTACCACATCAATCGACTTATCAATGAAGGAAATCCGTGTATCCAGCTATATTGGTCAGGTACATGCGACCAATTAATACATGAAATTCGTGGAGTTCACGTACATATTTTCGCTGTGGAAGCTCGGGAAACCGGGCAAGTTCAGTTCGTCTTCGATTAACTAGCTCCTCCCGTACGTCAGCCGGTCAGAGAGAGTGAGCGAGCGTCTCTCCCTCCCTAAACAAAAACGACGTCAAAACAATGGAAGCACGTTCGTGCGATTAAACAAAACGGAGCAAAATTAACGAGGTAAACAAAGAAGACTCCAAAAAAGATTATGTAGTTGCCAGCGACGACGAAGGCGCGGTGTGCCCTGACCCCTGGTAGCCTTTGCACAGGGAAAAGTACGGGCGAAATTGACACGGGTACGTCGAGTTGAATCTGCGCGGAAGTCCAACACCGGCAGCTTCGGATCGGATCGGATCGGATGGATGTGACCACGCACGGCCGTGTGAACCCACGCCTCGGCGGAACAGTACGTAGCAGCCAGCTCTGGCGTAATCACCGGTCACTCTCCGTCGATCGAGTCCTAAAAATTTTGTGGTTCGATGGTCCCAGTGATACACACACACATATCACGTACGCCCACGGATTCCAGGTTGAAAAGATAGTCCGCGCGAGGGAGCAAATTCCACGGCCGGCGGCGTGACTCCTGAGGTAGGTGCGTGAAATGTTTCTTGTTTCTCTCTTTTTCTTTTGCCACATTTTTTTTTCCACGGCGCTCTTTTTGCTTGACCTTCGGTCCTATCCAGCTGGTCCTTCTTAAGAAGCTAGTAATTAGTCCTCCGAATCTTGTTTACCTTAGATTGTGTCCAAGCGGCCACCGCCCTTTTGGTCAAAATTAAGGACGAAGGAAGAGCTTGATGCACGTACATCCGGGGCCAAACACCTAGCTCAAGCCATCGCAGGCGTGTAGAACTTCTTGTAACTGGCCTTAGAGCCATGACCCCCTGTGGGTCGAAATTTGGTAACTCTCTGCTTTATTAAAATACACGGCAAAGTATTTTGTCAGTTTTCGAGGAAAAAAAAAGATTTTCTCTAAGACCTCCGCTCAATTCCAGTTCAAAAAAAAGACCTCTACCCCAACGTGCCAGGCATGCATGTTTAGGTTCGGTAGATTTCAGGGAGCTCAACAACTAAGGAGCTTGGATATTACTTCTTCCGAAAGTATGACTCATTTTTTCTGATAGTAGCATGACTCAGTTAATTGTTCCATGGGAGCTCGCCAGGCACGTTACCTCTGGACCCACTTGACATTGGCTACGGTCAGATTAGTTGACCATGCATGATTCCATGGTTACGAATGAGCACTAGCAAAGTATACAAGTACAGTGGGCAGACGGGAGGAATATACTTTTAATCCGGCACGTGCTTCGTAAAACTAGGAGTTCGAAAAGAAAAAGGGAAAATGTAATGCGAATATATCCTCCGAAGGTTCTCTGAGGTCGGCCACACAGTTGCGCACGTTGATCTGAGCCAAGAGACGAGAAAGGTATATGAGTAGATCGCGTCGAGTTGCATGCATGGGCGAGCGGTGTGAGTTGCGCGGTCAAGTAAAAGGACCAACAAGTCGCTGGCCGGCCACTAGAAAGTACCTGTGGCAATGCATGGCCAAGTCCCACTTTGCCTACCGGGTATGTGAATCCGGTCCCTGAGCGCGCGAGCGAGGCCGGGGGCGGCTGCTTCGCCTTTTCTTTCTTTCTTTTTTGCCCCGGCAACCATCGCATCGCGCCGGATTAGGGTCCACGGCCACATCCAGGCTTGGCCACGCCGGTCTCACTTGAGCTGTGTGACTTTGTTTCGTCTCGTCCTCTCTCTTTCCACACGTGGACCGCTCTGCTTCGCCACAGGCTGCACGGCGCGGCAGGTGTTCCGCGTGCCAACCACCACCTTCATTTGTTTAATGGTACTAACTGTTTGTAATCGAGAGTTCGGCTTAAAAATTGATTAAGCTTGGGAGTCCCCTTTCCCTTCCCTACAGTGCTCTCAGGCGATCCAGAGGCGTCTTCGAGGTGTTCCCTCCCGTCAGCGTTCCCGCTGTTTTGTCCCGCCTCTGATGGCCCTCTTGGCCATTGGAGGTGCGGCGGACGGCGGCTTCTCGCCGGCGGGCGGGGTGGCGGTCCCTTCGTGCTAGGGTTTGGTACCCGAGCGAGGGCGGCAAGGCAGAGGCGTCGTCCTCGGTATGGTCTTTTGTCCCCCCGTTTCGTCCCCGCTCCGGCGCTGCTTTCTCCGGCTCCGTCGGGAAGCGTGTGGGGTTTCCGTTCTGCTGCTCCTCCTTTGGAGTTGGCGGAAGGTCTTTTGGTCTTCCTCTTGGCTTTGCTGGTGCGGTGCTGGGAATTCCCTCTGGCGTTTGATGCTCTGCGGTTTCTTCGTGGCCCGACTGTTAGCAAGATGAGGCAGGATTTTCTCCCTGTCAAAATCTCCCGGCCGATGCTCCTTATGGTCTCAAGCTCCGCCTCTAGCGGCGGTCTACAACTGCGGCCTCCCAACGGACTTAGGTCCTATCGAAGCTTGTGCAGGGCGCATCTTGTTTCCAGCAGATTCAGCAGCTCGGAGAAGCTCCCAATGGCGTCCGGTGAAGCGGCGAGGAAGACGGCCCTAGGGGCTTTATTGTATTTTCTTGTTTTCTCAGGGACTCTTATGTATGTTTTCCTTAATATATATCAGATATAAAAATGCATTCGGGTGTTTTTTTTAAAATTGATTAAGCTTGGGTTATGTCTGTTACAAAACTACCCTCCGAGACGTGCGCCGTTCGGCGCGTCGCGTCTCTCAGAGTCTACTAAATTCTAATCCTGGTAATTGTTCCATATAGTCTGCATTTATTTACATGTATTATCAAAAGCTCATTTTTTAATCTAATCTAATCTAATAAAGAAAAAAGCACCACCCTAAATCCTCATGTCTATTTACTTTTATATAAGTGTTATTCTTGTGTCTATTTACTTTTCTATAAGTATTTCATCAACTAATTATACGGCATAAGATCACATCTCGTAACGTTGGTTTCATAATATGTTATCAGCACGAGACTCTCCGAACCAATGAATCAGGCTACCTTTAAAACGGCTATGTGGCAATCATCGAATCGATGACCGTCAACTAAATCTAGTAAATCAAATTTAATTTTTAGATTGTCATTTGCATTGCTTTCTCGCTTTCTACATTGAATCTCTCTTTCTATCGGTTACAATGTGTTCTTAGATATCAATATAGCCTAACCTAACGAACATCATTTGTTGACACGTGGTTCAACAGATGAACCTAGAACAATCATCACCTTGCACGTAGTCGAGAACTGCATGCAGTCTGTACGGCATTGGCACGAAACTAGAGCAGGTTGCAAGTAAAGCCCGCAACAACATGCTATAGGTTAACATGGTCCGTTATTGCACATCATGGCGTGAAGTCGTTGCCTCTGCCTAGAATTGAGATTGACGTCGCTACCTCGCCACGAGAACACTGCTCGTACTACCAGACGACACATGAAGCCTCGCCGCTACCAATAGATGAACAAGATAGCATCGCAACTTCGCACCACCTCTGGCCACCAACAGTGTACCCTCGACATTGCCGCAACACCACACAGACATCGCCCGCGACATGCACCACCATGCCACTAAGACGTGGTGAGCGCGCTTACACCAAGTGCTGCCACGGCACGGGCTGCCGTGCTGAGCTTGCAGGCCTCGCCTACCAGGCGGGCGGGCAAGTGAGCAACGGGCGCTGTCGGGCCGCGCGCACCCACTTTGCGCTTGCCCGCCACGTGGACCAGGCAGGCAAGCGAGTAGTGAGTGCGAGCATGCTGCACCACCACGCTACCCATGCCGACCGCGTGGGCCAGGCAAGCGAGCGGGCCACGCTTGCTAGGTGGACCGGGCCACCGCAGCAAGCCGCGTTGCACTTGCCGACCAAGCGGGCCAAGCGAGCGAGCAGGTTGCGATGCACATGCGCATAGCCACGCCGCACTTGCCAACCTTGCAGGTCAGGCGGGCGAGAGAGGCACGATGCCCGTATACGTACGCTTGCTACACTTGTCAGCCACACGGGTCAACCAGGCAAGCATGCCGCACTACCAAGCTATTCTTGCTGGTCGAGCAGGACAGGTGGACGAGCAGGTAGTGGCGCACAAACACGCATAGCGGCCAGCTGTGTCATGCTTGCAAGCCTCGTAGGCTTGGCGGACAGGCCACACCATGCTTGTGGGCCATGAAGGCTCAACGGGTTGGTGTGTAGGAGAATTTGCGAAGCGGTCCCTAAAAAATAAATCGCATAGAATTTCTACGTATTTGAAAAATTATTGCTATGAACTCATGTGTTTTATTGAATCCACGAGAAATCACTAAAATTAAATCTCTAGCATAAAATTTTTGGGATTTTCTCTCGCATTTATTTCTTGCATAGAATATATTGTTTGGCTTATTATTTGAGTTCCTTTGCTTTATTTAAATACAATTTCTTAAGAAAATACTAAAGTTGCTTAAAGAATATTGTACCATAATTTTTCATACCCCCTCGTAGGGTTTTACATGAAGTAAAACTTATATATACTTTGAATGAATGATGTAGGATGTCTGGCTTCTCAAACAAGGAGCTCGCTGAGCTCGTCTCTTATGGCAAAAACTACCTGACATAGAAGTCTGATGTGGAGATCATCTTCGACACAAAAGAACCTTGCAGCGGCCATTGGTCGGGGTATTGGACCCGCCACACTCATGCAGAGGGGCCAAGCTTTGCACTTACTCCGCCACCACCTCTCACCCACTTTGAAGGATGAGTATTTAGCAGGAAGGGATCACATGACACTATGGATTTCCTTGGAGGAGTGTTTGCAAAGCTCAAGTATGTGCTCCTCCCCAAGGTAGAGGAGGCATGGCGAAATCTTCGTTTCCTAGACCACAAGTCTGTGGCTGAGTACAACTCTGTTCTGCATAAGATTTGTACTACCCTTAAGCACTATGACAAGGAGCTCAACGAAGAGGAAAAGATAGAAAAAACACTCTCCACCTTCCATGCTATCAACGTGGTGCTACAGAGCTAGTACCGCCATGACAAGTACAAGAAGTAGTCTAACTTGATTGATGTTATGCAAGTTGTTGAACAACAAGATGAGATTATGATAAAGAACCATAACTCTCGCTCTGTTGGAACCACACTAGGCACGAAGCTCATGGCGCCGGCTACAACGTTGAAAAGCCCACCTTTAAAAAGAAAGGCCAGAAGGGAGAAAAGGAAAAAAGAGGTAAGTGCTTATAAGGGACATCCCTACCCTCAACGGCATAAGAGGGGAGAGAAGGCCAAGAAGGGCGAGAAGCCATATGGTCGGTAGGATCAGATTTATTTCCACTGTGACATGTGGGGACATTATTCTAAGACTTGCCGCACCCCCAAGCACATTGTTGAAGCTTTCCATCAGAAGAACGGAGAGCAGAAGAAGATGGAGGCTCACTTTGCTATCAGTGTGGAGATGGACACAGAGCGGCAGGCACTTGCCCTTGAAGGAGCTCATGAAGAGAAAGTTAAGACCCCATGAACACCGACGATGTTGATCACATGGATACTGAAATGGTCACCATCACCATTTAGCGAGACACCACTGCATTCCTAGAGGTAGTGCACATCCATGCATGGAGCCCACGGATGCATAAATCTGAGTAGAGGTCGACTCGCATTTCTCTGGTTCAGTTTAAGTACCTGTGTGTATTTTAATGAATTTTATCAAATATTCCTATAGTGCTTTCCTTGCATTCGAACAATTATTGAAACTGCATCTAGGCCCTATGTGAATTTTGGTGATCAATGACGAACAATTAAGAGACCAATGTGAACTTTGAGTGTGTAAACAGGTTTTAGTCCAACATGTGTGATCCAACCAACAATGGTGACCCCTTAAAAGATGAAAAGAGGAATGACGGAGCTCAAAGTGCTTTAATAGGTTTTAGTGATTTAACAAATCACATTGAGTATAGAAAAAGGTGTACAAAGAGAGGTGTGCTTAAAGGATTGGATTAGTGCCTGAGTGCTCAAAATTCTCAACAAAATATTTAGCCTCAAAAATATCCCCAAGGTTTCTTAGTTTTATTTGCTCTATATAACATTCGGAGTGTCTAAATTATGGCCCGGATACTCTGGGTGCAAAGCAAACTTCCTGCTAAGGGTTGGCCTCGATACTCTTAATGACTTTGCAGGCGTGCAATCATTTCTTTGGGGGATCTCTCTATCGTGGTCCCAGAGACTCTGGGTATAAACTCAGATACTTCAGGTAGCGTGGACTGTCTGAGTGAGTTTCCAAGCATGCGACCATTTTCTGGGGGATCTCTCTGTCTTGGTCCCGGAGTGTCCGGATATAAACTCAGATACTCAGGGTAGCTAGATTATCTGGGTGAAGCCTCTGGGCTCACAATCCATCTTTGGAGGTTTTTCTGTCTTAAGACTCAGAGTGTTTGGGTTGTTTTCTGGATACTCCAGAGATCCAGACTATCTGAGCAGAACTCTGGGCGTGAAACCGATTTTGAGGTGTCTTTTGTCTCGGACCCTGGAGTGGTCGGATTTCTTCCTAGATACTCTGGATGTCCGGAGTGTTTAGCCCTTCCTCCTACCGTGCTGAAGCATTTTTGAGGGGTTTCTGTTACCCACTCGGAGTGTCCGGACTTTTCCCTGATACTCTAGGGCAATTTATGTAGCTATTGTCTGATTTCCTAGGCGTGCACTCCAGATGGATGTCTGGATACTCTGACCACATATTTTTCTAGGCAACGACTAGTTTTTTGTGAGTGGACTATTTATACCTGCACTCCCTCTTCTACTTTTAACTCTTTGCCAAATCATTTACTGCTCTTAAGAAAGTTTCACCACCTTCCTCATGCCTCAAACCTTTCATTCTTGTGAGGAATATCTCAAGAGTGTGTCGGGATTAGTTGAGCACTGGAGAATTGACTTCATGTCCAAGTTCTTCATCGCGCTTATTACGGCTAGGAGTGTTTGAGAGCTCCCAAGTAAGTTATGATGAGCCTCAAGAAGTTAGTGAAGGTTGGGATCTGCCTCCGTAAGTGAAGGATCATCAAGAAGAAGTCGAGGAGACGCAAAGTGCGTCCTCGAGGGATAAAGACTTGAGTGAAAGCCGGCTCTTCATCAAAGTGATCGAGCTCCCCAGCGTAGATGAAGGATTTCCATAAGGATTCAAACTTCAGCAACAAATCACTTGTGCCTCCTTGGTTATTTCTTTCCATTATTTACTTCTTGCAAGCATTATTTTTATTGTTATATTATTATGCTTGTGTGTGACTAGTTATAGGTTGCCCATATAGCTCTTGTATTAGATAAAATTTAATTTCACATAATTACAAGATATGCTTTAAATTGATACAAATTTGTTAGTCGCCTATTCACCCCTCCTCTCTATGCCGACATCTTGATCCTTTAGTTATATAATGGTGCATAAGCTCTATGAGAGCGGATATTTTTATATTTCTAAGTATGTGCTCACGACATATATTATCAATGGTTTATAATAAGTCAGGTTCTATTATTAAGTTTCTGTTATGCTATTTTTTCTTTGCCGCATATTTATTCAATTCTTCAATATAGAAGCTGGTAGTATATCATGACAAGTGTGACACACCAAGTGCGCATAATATCCATGTCTTGGAATGACGAGAAATATAACGCTTCCTGGAAGTCACAAAGACTTTATATATGATATTCGTGCACTGTGGAACAACAATTGCATTTTCACATGAAGAATAGATTTGAAAGAATAGTGATCAAAGAAAGATCAATCTTTCTTTGAACCAATATTACGTTGAATGACATGCATTCTTGCATGAAGCAATTTTCATCAATCCTATACTATTTGTATATTATATTACTCTACTCTATGATCTAGTGCGAGGGATGCACCCTTACTGTTAACATTCAAAGATTTGGATACACTACGAAGTTGTATGTTCTAAATAAATAATGAAGCACAATTGAACCCACACGAAGGAGGGATTCAAGTAAAAAAAATTTGCATCAACATTTACGAGAACAAAAATAATTAAGCCCTTGAACAAGAAGTTTTCATGGTACGTTCATGATATATTCGATGATCTATTCCTGACATTAGGGGGGAAGTAGGACCCTTAATGAAAAAAATATCGATAAGTGCTATGGCAAGCCAAAGGGATCCATACTTAAGACCCACAAACTAAGTAGGGCGAACGCTGTAGTTAGAAGTAGAGAAGAAAATTACAAAAATTGACTAAAAATGCCCAAATATTTCACTAATCATAAAGGTAATCTCTTATCCATAGGCCTCACACCATCTCTTATCCATAGGCTATCATATATTTTATAAGAGGACGAGGACTCTAGCTACCCGAAATCCCACATACCCGGAGACGTTTAGGGAAAGCAGGGCATGGGGACTTACCTCTCTAGATTTATAAAATACCCCATATAGAAGAATAAGAAGGGGAGCCAATTGAGACCTGACACATATATGAACCTAAAACTGAATGAAATTATAAACATAAATCTTCCTATGAAAGAAAGTTACCGACAAAGAAATATATGCGTACAATAATGCTGGAGACTAAAGGGTCTTGTACCCACAATATGAAATAGTAGGGTACTGGAAGGGTAGAATGAAGAAGCTCCCCACGAAGAGATTCCATAAATTATATTGACATGTGAGAAAGAACAAGCAGAAAAATGCATGAAAAACTGCAACTACTTTAAAGAAAGGAGAATAATTGGTGGCATGCAGCACATGCTCCTTCGTATATTCAATAAGGATTTAAATAGATGCTCGTTCGCTAGAGAAACAAGCATACTCTAAGATCTCTAAATGATTTTTGTATAAAGAAAGTCTATGTTAATGAGTTAAGCATCATTGGGATGAGATAAGATATAAAGGAAGTGATCTTACGCTTGAAGTCTGAGTTCAAAGTTAAAAGAAGAATCTAGGTAAAATTATGTTGGGTTTAGGTTGGCAGTTGAAACACAATGCAAATTACTTTGCACTTGTAAGTCAAGAAGTGATGGTGATATGCCACCCGGGTATCACCATGGAGGACGAATCCGGCCTCCCGGCGGCCACGGGATGGGCCGGGCCGACTACTCGGAGTCCGACTACAACACGGGGGCGACTCACCGACGTGGAGTACAAGACAAGGACTAGTACCAGTCCGGCTACCCGGAATTGGTTGTAACCGAATAGGAAACATATCTGTTAACCCGATCCGGACTCTATAACCCTACTCCGGCCGGTTATATAAGGCTCGGTAGGGGACCTCCAATCGGCATCGCCTTTACATTCAGCATCATCTCCATTGTTTCATAGCTCAGGCCCCTTCGAGATCGATTCTCTAGGGCCTGCGGCACTCGGGATACAGCAATACCAGCCACCAAACACAGGACGTAGGGTATTACCTCTCCGAGAGGGCCCGAACCTGTCTAAATCTTGTCTCCCGTGTGCAGCCATCCTGATTTGCTGTGCTCACGCCGCCCCATAGTTAGTATTGCCGGAATAATACTCCGACAAGAAGACCCCATAGAAAAGCTCATGTTTTGGGGTTAGAACTCCTGCTTTAGATTTCTCTATAGAATCATGCACGTAGACATAACTCCAAGTCGAGTGTACCATAAGAATGCACGAAGCTTTATGGCTTAATCACCTACCTTACCCGAAGTTTTCACGAAGTTGAAGCAGCTTATATAGCACAACTGAGATTGGTTAGCACATTGATATTATATAGCACTCCATGTGACACCACTTACACCATTCATGAATGAATAAAATAATGTGAGTACATTGGAATCTCAAGGAAAGGCTCATCAATTGTGAGAAAGAATCAAGAAGATTGGATATTATGTGATAGTCGTATTTTTTCACAAAATATTATCCATAATATTTCCACTAGAAACATATAGGTTAGACATGAACATTCTAATGGGAGCCATCATGAGGGAGAACAAAAGGAAACTTTAATGATTGCATTTGAACTAGGAAATTTGAATATTTTTATTTACTTAGAAGAATCAAACATTGATAATTATTTTGTTCTTCAAAATTTATTCTACAAAATAAGAATGTAGATTGAAACACCTATTCTCAAGACTTAGCTCGAATTGAAATTCACTTCGCACGTGTGCATAATTCAAGGGAGAAGTTCCTGAATTAAGAATTAATCAAGTGATATAGTAATGATGAATATTATAATAAATATCGCTCATTAATTAAATCAATGAAGATTAATCAAACTCAAATGGTTGTACTCTTTTTTCCTTTGATGAGTTTTCACAAGGAGTTTCATCCTTGAGATTTTTAACGAGGCAACTAGTGCATTATAAAACGGTGAATGTAGTATATTCTTTTTCTAATTTTTCTCATTGGATTTTTTAGAGTCTTAATGAGGTATGAGCATTTCACAGTAGTTGCCCAAGGGGAGTTTTATGAAACCAGGCCTCCTAGGCGTGGGCCATTCGGTGCATCGCCACCCCTAGGGCCCATATGTAGTCAATTACTAAACACTAGCCTCCGTAATTGGTTTAGAAATAAAGATGTGGTCTCCAGTTATTTACACTCATTACCGAGAGCATGTATTCATGAGATCCAATCTAATAAAGAGAAGAGCATCACCCTATATCCTCATGTTTATTTATTTTTCTGCAAGTGCTTGATCATATTACACTTTGTGATGTTAGTTGCACAAACAGTCTCTAAAAACCCACTGTAGCTGAAATGTGTCCCAACTGTGTTACAGTGATGCGAGCTTTTTTTGGAAAAAGAAAAACAGTGACGCAAGTGCCTCTTCAGCTGAGAAGACTCTTCTTGATTGAAGTCCTCCGAGCCAGTATTCACAAACGAGTTTATCAGATTTGTTATTTCTAGGTCGTCTAAAAGTCTGTAATTTCTAAGTCAATCAAGTTACACATCACTAAGTCTAAAGTTATACAGAAAAATTATGTAACTTTTGATCTAGAAATGTGCAACTCTATACCAAAAGTTACACATAATTTTTAAATATACACCTAATTAACCGTTAGAGAGAGAATCCATGCTCAAATCATCGACTTAGAACTAATAATTTCTCAATCAACTTAAAAATAGACACTCTTTTTATATATACATCGTTTCTAGCCTACGTATAAAATTGAATTGGCTTTTCAAACTGCCTACATATGAAATTGAATTGGCTTTTCAAACTCATTTATTTAACAAAGCAGGGTACCTATGCTTTGCTCAAGATGTACGAAGATATCGACCGGAAAGTCGACTTCGCAACATGCATTAAGTGCGGTTTCCGACCGCATCATGACAAATACGGACGTCTTCCGCGCTCATACATCCTCCTCTCAGGCAACTAGCTTTCTTACACATTTTTTTATCGAGAAAACCGGCGTCCATTCATATGGAAGAAAGAACTAGCGTAACAATTACTCCCTCTGTCCAACAATGCAAGACGCGCACGCATCTTAAGATTTACAATTATGCCTATAATATTTTGGTTATATGATATAAAAGTGATATCATTGAAAAGTATTTTTGAAAACGAATCCAATAATACTATTTTTGTGTCATATAACTAGAATATTATAGATCTAATTATAAATCTTAGGACGCGTGCGTACCTTACATTGGTAGATAGAGAGAGTATTTACAAAAGATATGTTTCCTCGTGGCAACAATCTCACAAAGGATATAACAACCGGTGGATGCGGGCCACCTCCCGAGCTCCCCGAGGCTTGCTCATTGGCAAAAGACAGCCTCGTGAATCACCATGGCCACCTCACGGGAGGTGATGGCCACGTTTTGGAAAAGACGTACGACGGTTTATCTCTTTTCAAACTCCACACATGACATAACTGAGCGCACCACTAAAGTCGGCTCTATTCTCTATTCTCTTTTGCGGTCGCCGCAAGGTTACCATCTCACCACCCAGAGAAGAAGCTGGCCGAGGTGACTGATATCCCATCCAAGAGGTCACAGTATCCCAAACATCCCGGGTGAAAGACCACAACATGCAAAGACGTGAAGGCGTCTCAGGGAAGCACAACAACTGTAAATTGAGCCTTCAACCTGTTTGCTCCCGAAGCACTGTGTAGAGCCGTACAAAGATAATCATGCATATTGTACCAACTTTCATGATGTATAGAGTGCAAACATGAACAACATTTGATAGAAGTGGAATGAGAATTGTCTTGAGTGCAGCAGTCGGTGCATAAGGCTGCGAACCCACCTATCATGCATGTTCGAGTCTGACTTGTACCTTACGTCGCAATGTGTATCAAGTATACTAGTCTTATCCCCATCACCTGAAAAAAGTAAGATAAAAATGGCTCTAGTAGTTAGCGCTCTCACAGCATGAAGACTAGCACCAATTAAGCGACAGTCGTTCAATTCCACTTAGCCTATCTACCCAGCCACTGATCGTTCCTGCAGTTCTTGTCCACAATCTCTCTTCTCAGCAGTGAGCTCAGTTGACATTTGACAGTTGATCAGTGGCAGCCAACATCGGTCCCTGCTATCTACAGGTGTACTAAATGTGGAGAAAATGTCGCTGGAGATTCGATGCACCGATCTATGGCGCCCATGCATCACATTAACAATTGGATATAATATGCTTGCTTGCTAACCAAAAAAGGCTCCTAACAACGACACAAAAATAAGTATTCATTGCGGCTCTCGCCGAGTTCACATGTGCGAGCTAACTTGTGTGGTGCCGAAAGAGCACGGCATCTTTCTTTCAAAATGCGGCTGTCCTAGTTAGTATTGAATCCTGTTGACCTTAGCTTTATAATTAATTTGGTCAATGTATGGGATATTAGCATAGGGGAATGCATATTCGCCAGAAGATTTCAATGTGCAACTGACTCTTTCTGTTTCCGCCGTCTTCTTTTTGAGATGTGAAGTTTGCCACCTCTGATGTGGTCTTGTTGTCGTAAGAAATTCAAGATCCATTTTGGACAAATGGCTGAAACAATCAAATACTAAATAAGTGGCTTTAAAAAAAGGAAACTAAATAAGTGCAGGTACGTTCTCCTTAGTCTAGTTTATCGTATGTTGTTTTCAACAAACTACCGCCGCATACAGCAGTCATACACACAATTAATTACCAGCAAATTAATTGACCTTCCAGAAATGGGCAATTCTAAGGAAAGGATCAACAAGGTGACCTGGTCTGTGAATAACTTCTCAGCTTACCCATTTTTCTCATACGTACTCTCCAAGCTAGCTAGCCACTGGATGCATCGTACGAAGCGATCAAGCCAGTTTTGTTTTTGACAGGTCCAAGCCCTGCCTGCTATGAGTTTCATTTATCGAGATCACTACCGATTCTTTCTCAGATCACGTCAACTGGAAGTCTCGGTGCGTGCTTGGTCCAGGTCCAGTGGATATCCGGAGACAAAATCAAATGTTAGGTTCTAACCTTTCAGCTGCACCATCTCTTGAAAATCCAGGACCGGAATTGGCTATCCACCATATTAGTAGTTAGTCGTGAACAAGGCTTCTATGAACAACAAACCATGCTCTTGTGCTGTTAGAGCATCTGCATCTGAACGTTTATAAATTAGAATTAGACGCTAAGATAAATACGTCAGTATTTTCTTTCCATTCATTTCTCTTAATTTTTTTACCGCATCTCTTAGCATCACTTATAGGTACTAAGGACTCTAATTAGTTAAAAGTATAAAAAATGATAAAAATTTAAAATTACGTTTTATTTAGCTTAGTATTGGATGCTAAGATTAGCGATGGTGCTAAATTTTTTGATCTTAATATCTACTTTCACATTCCTCAATACCAGTGTTAATTAAAAAAATTCCTTTTAGCGTCTCCCTAACCTAGAGATGTGGATGCTCTTGTAAGTTAAGACGTACTGCGTGATATCTCGGCTCTTGTGATGTTCGTGGTAAATGTATATGTTGCTGAGCACCACGCATCCGGCTCCTCGTCCGGTCTGACCATCCAAGCCCACACGTCATACTCACGAAATCGTGCACCAGTTTCGCGCAGCAAGCTATCGATGAACCACTGATCCATTACAACTTCCTGCTGCCAACGTGGCCCGTCGAACTACTCTCTCAGTTGGGTTAGGTTGCCACGCCCTGGCCCAAATCCATGCTGGCTACGTTGGTAGTATGAGCTGACGGAGGGAACTGTGTTGGATCAATGGTCCAGACTGTCTTCTCGCTGCATGGAACCGGTGCAACATTTTTGAGAGACTACCCGGTGGGCCCTCGTGGTCAGACCAGATGAGTAGTCTATAATTGTGTGATATAACTAGCACATTGTCTTTTGCAATTGCATGAAAAAATACATTTTATCATCTTTTATTTTTTATTTATGATATGATATTAGATCAGTACGAAAAATAAAATTTTAGATCGCAAGCAAGCCGGCCAGTTGTTGTACAGAGCTAATAAGTTATCTACACATGATATTAGATTATGTGGAATTAAAGTTCAGATCATGATTAGTTAATCATTTGTATATGATATTAAATCGGTACATTGAGTTAATATTTATATCATCGGTCTTTGATATTACACAGAGACTTAAAGCTTAGGTAGTTTTTTGTGAGGTGTAAAATTATGAATATCTATTGTTGTGGACTATTAATAATTAATATACATCAGATCAATGTTGGATAATGTTTAGTACTATTATGACGATCTTTTGATTGTGGTATATTAATAATAAAAATCCACCAGATCAATGTCAAGAAGACGTTTAGCTACATTTACGAAAATTTTATTGGTTGTGATCTATTTAAAATTACGGAGAAGTATGCTTTGGTGCAGTTATGAAATCTATTGACTGCTGAGGTACAACTATGATGATATATTCGATTTGATCTGTTTAGGTATAATTATGATGATTTATCGACTATGATCTGTTTAGGCACAGTTATGACGATCTATTGGCTGTATACGTTTATGTACAGTTATAAAGACATATCGATTGTGGTCCACTAATAATAAGACGGTCCATCAGATTAAAAGCTAGATTTTTTCTTTTTGGATTTTTGGCATTTTTATTTTTTTTCATGGTACTGTACTTCTACTATATAAATAGAAAGATTGATTCATAAATATGTAGTTTTGCGAAATTTGTGTTTAACTTCGTAGTTTTATGATAGTCCGTACATTAAACTTGTATTTTTGCCACATTTATTCTTGAGAAAAGAGAGTCCAACAAGAAATTTATGTAGCTAACTAATAACTATTAGCTCAACCGTGTGGCAGAATTGCACTCCGAGACGCTCTTACAAAAAACTAATGCGGAAAATTAGGGTCCGGTGAGTGGTGAGACTGCAAGAGAGGGAGTCAACCAAAAATCCTCACTCACAGAATCCCTGTCTGGCTGTCTGCCCTCTTCTTTCTTTCTTGGAGTGCCAAATAGTAACCATCCCAGTTGTTGGCATGCGATGGTTTTCCTTGACCATGGAGACCCTGCTCCCCCCTTTCCAAATGCTCCTGCCCACCACTTGACTAATTAAACAATCCCACTGGCTAACTAATACCCAATCCAGAATAAATCACATCGATTCCCCTCATGCTGAAATTCACACACAAAAATACTCACATGCCGTTCTTCTTCGCACTTTAATACTCCATCACGACCAGGAGGATCGACGACAAACCCCGAGACGATGCTTCCTCCTTCCTACTCCTCCTCTCCTTCTTACCAAACTCCCAACGCCAGATGTCTCCTCCTCTCTATATATATTGCCTCCTCTGTGTCATGACCCATTCACTCATGCACGTTTAGTTTTCTGGCCTTCTTCTTCTTCTGGGATTTCTCCGGCTGATTCTTTTCTGAAGATCCAGCAGTACTTCAGGCCATGAATCCGTGGATGATCGGGCAGCCTAACCTGAGCCTCGGCCTGAACGTCGGCCGGCCGACGGTCTGGCAAGCGGCTCCGGCGACTAAGGTCCTGGTAGAGGAGGACTTCATGTCCGTGAAGAAAGATCATGAGGTAGTTATATATATATACAGTTACATGATGCGCACGTACGTGGATGGATGCGTTAATTTGATTACGAGAACGAGTGTGCTCAGATGTTCAATCGGTTTCTGTCATGTGTGTAGGTTGAGGCGCTCGAGGCGGAGCTCCGGCGAGTGGGCGAGGAGAACAAGAGGCTGAGCGACATGCTCCGCGCGCTGGTGGCCAAGTACTCCGAGCTGCAGAGCCAGGTCAACGACATGGTGGCGGCGGCGGCGGCGGCGGCGGAGGCCAACCGCCAATCGTCGACGTCGGGGGGCGCCTCGGTCTCGCCGTCCAGGAAGCGCGTCCGGAGCGACAGCTTCGACACGGCCGGCGGCAACAACCATCACCGCAGGCACTCGCCGCCGTTCGCACCCGCCGCGGCCGGCAGTTTCGTCGTTCCCGACCAGATGGAGTGCACGTCGGCGGCCGCGGCGGCCGTCCACGAGCCCTGCAAGCGAGTCCGCGAGGAGTGCAAGCCCAACAAGATCTCCAAGCGCTACGTCCACGCCGACCCCTCCGACCTCAGCCTCGTAAGTAACGAAAACACCTGGCTACTATACTATCATGTATTTGATCGTCTTCTTCCTCTTCCTCGTCGTCATCGCAACGCAAATTGTGCTTGTGCTACGTGCAGTTGATTAATTAATTTGTGTTTGATTTGGACGAGCAGGTGGTGAAAGATGGGTATCAATGGCGGAAGTACGGGCAGAAGGTGACCAAGGACAACCCGTGCCCGAGAGCCTACTTCAGGTGCTCGTTCGCGCCGGCGTGCCCGGTGAAGAAGAAGGTGCAGCGGAGCGCGGAGGACGGCACCATACTTGTGGCGACGTACGACGGCGAGCACAACCACGGCCAGCCGCTGAAGCACGAGGGCAAGAACGCCAAGGCGCCGCCGAGCGACGCCGCCGTCCGGGCGCCGCAGCCGCTCGGCCAGCAGCAGAGTCAGCAAAAGGCGGCGGCGGAGCCGTCGGAGCAGGTGGCGGAGAGGAAGCACCTGGCGGAGCAGATGGCGGTGACGCTGACGAAGGACCCCGGGTTCAAGGCGGCGCTCGTCAGCGCGCTCTCCGGCCGGTTCCTCGAGCTCTCGCCGTCCAAGACTTAAGTGGCGTGCGGCTTCTTGGATTAGTATTGCACGTTAATTAGTTGAAAACTTAAAAACCATCACACGATCACGTACGGTAACTTTGGGCTGCTTAACGCATCCGTTAATTGACATCTAGGTGATCGTTTTAGGCTAGAGATTAACTGTATATACATACTGGATTAAGCTCTACATGCTGCCCGTCGGGCGTGCTTGGGTCTGCGCAACATTTCGATCCTAGGCGGATATAGTTAAACAGCTAATTAATTAAGATTGCATTCTTGGAGAGAAGATGTGTTTGGGTATAGAGAGCTATCATTGATGTTAGTTATCGCATGTTGTATAAGAAAACAAAGAGCGTGCAAATTCTTTTTTAGCACAGTTAATCAAGTTCAAGAGATCAAGTGTGAGATCCTTAGTTTTCAATATATTTCATCTAGTTGGATTGTCTATTTGTTCCATTCCATCTTTTGCATACATACATACATACATACATACATTCACTAATTGACTTAGATTCAGCAGATGTTTGAAGTTCAATTCGTGGTATCTTGAATATCCGAGTTACGAAAACGGCTGTTTTTTTTTCGTTTTATTGCGGGGAATAGAATTGGCTGCCTAATGAATAGGAGGCACCAATATCATTTCAGCGTAGCACGGATAAATAACGCCGGTATATACAGTGCAAAATGTGCAGCATGGTAGAGGACAACATGGTTCATGTGCAATAACTTGCGGAAACGAAGCCGAGTGGAAGCGGAAGCAGTATGGGAGCTCGGGGAGGTGGGCCCCACGAGGAGCTAGCTGATTAGTCAAACACGTGGCGGCGGCGGTCCAGTCAATCGTCAGGTTCGTCAACGCTGGCCGCGACAGCTTCAGAGCTTCGTCTCCTTTTGCATGCCAAGTTTCCTTGATTTCCTTTGGGTATCTTGCTAGGTTGGTTTTTACTAACCTCACAACACATACAAGAGGGGCAAACAGGCATTTCAACCACATCATATATTAAGCTTAATATAGATAGGCTGTCGCATTGTTTAGCGCAGTCAATCACCCTTTTGGGTTGTTCATTTTAATTAGACCGAATCATAAGCTACATATGACTTGCATTTAGGGAAAACAATGCCAGTTTCATATGCCCATAGCTGAAAATCATTTTTTTGAGAAATTTTGAGGAAAAATTCGAAAAGATTCAGCTAAATTAAAAATTTTCTTGCATTTGAAAGTTTCGGCAAAAATTATTTGCACAATTAGTTGCAGAGCTCCTGTCCTTTTGAGATTTCTCGAGAAAAAAGTCACTAAGTTAGGTGGAAAATTTTGAGGGTGTTGACATTTATTGCCACACATTGAAATTCATTGATTTCGCGATTTTGGGCTGAAATTCATTTACAATTTGTTCCGTAGTTGCGTGATATATGGCTAGCTAGGCCACTGGTGACTTGTTTGCGGTTGACGGACGTGGTACTCATAACATAATCTTTACTAATTCAAGTAAAATTATGCCGTTACATTAAAAAAATATACTCTCAAATGGCTACTAAATTAATATAACACCTCGTTTGGCTCCTGGTGGAATTGTAGAATTGGAATTCAATTCCATACCTCTAGGCGTTTGGCTGTCACTGGAATTGGAATTGAGAATTCTATCCCTAATTCCATCGAACAGGTGCACCACTAAGCCCAATTCCTCACTGGAACATGTCATTTCAGCGGAATCGCGTGGCCTCCCCCCACCACCGACTCACTCGCGCTCGCACCCCCCGACTCACGCATGATGGCGAGCGGCCTCTCCTTGCTCGCCACCGGCGGAACTCCTCGCCGGGGTTGACATCTCCACCTCCAGGTAAGGCCTCCTCTCTTCCTCTACTCTCCTCTGCCTCTCCTCCCTCCTCCACTGTCTAACCCCCACCTCTTCCGCAGATCGCCTCCGCCGGATCCACCTCCGCCGCAGATTGCAATCGACACGGCTACGTCCGTCACCCCCGTCCCTCCTCACCCCCGGGATATCCGCCCCCACGCCGTCCGCCTCCACCTTCGCGTCTTGGTGTCCTCCACGTCCGCGTCACCCTGTCCGCCTCTGCCCCCCGAGGTACTCCCTCCCTCCCTCCTCGCTGATCTCCCTCCCCGCTCGCTCTTCTCTGCTTTGTCGGGTTGCCGGGGTGGGGGTGGTTGCGGATGCGATGCAGGGGTGGGGGTGATGCCGATGACGTCGACACAGCCGGGCGTGGTGATGGTGAGTGGCTTCTCTAAGAACCTGCTCAAGATCTTGAATGAAATCCTTATAGACCTGTAATCCTTATAGCCAGGGCATGACCCTCCCCTTCTCCAGATAGTGTTGGTCCTGATGCAAAGATCTGTATGCTTAGTCGCTTAAATAATAGTTACATGTATCACTGTATTGGTATTTTTGAAAAATGGCATCTGATTCATTCTGGTTTGCTATATGAGCAGCTTTCTTTGCTACATGTATATTTTTCATACCCTTTCTCAAATATATGTATGTGTGTAAACTTCTAGGCACAGAGGTATATTGCAAACACAACTGAAAAAGCATTTGCAAACACAACTGAACTTCTGAAGTGTGAAGAAGCAGCAAAACTTCCGAAGAGGTCAGGGCATCATCTTAGGTCCTACTTAATGCAGAAGTGCATTAGAAAATAAATCATGATTGTGTTAAATGATCTTTACATCATAGGAAATTTGTCCTTTCTAAGCAGTAAGTCCTTATAGACTAGTAAGCAAGTAACCTATTGTAAGTACACTGCTGATCTTTAGCTTTGGTGAAGTAAATAGAGAATTGAGATGCATCTCCTTACCTGGTCATCCATGCTTATTTGGCTGAAATCAGTACTTAAGAATGTAGTATTTCCTACACATTATTCTTATCAGGTGCTCCCTCTATTTCAGCTTGAAGTATATTATGGAACTAATTATAGTCAAAGCATAACATGAGATAGCATAGTTTATGGTATCTTTCTTTTTCAGTTGTCTAGCATCTATTTTTTCTAAGATATAATATTGTCCATGTTAATGTAGATGCCAACAACAAATTTAGATTTGCAAGTTAACATTGTCGATGATGAGAGAAGGAGGAAGCGAAGAAAGAGGATGGCAGCTGGATTCTTTGTTACAGTTGTTGCAATAATTGGGCACACTTATGGTCGGATAAGAACTAGAGAGATAGATGATTTTAGTGAGGATGAGGCTGTGATTAGAGTTAGAAAGCAGATGCTTAGAGACATTTATTAGGGTTCAAACGTTCATTGCTATGATAGCTTGCGCTTTATTAAACGATCCTTTAATGACCTATGTGCAATCTTTCGTGAAAGGTGTGGTTTGCGTGACGCTTTCTATGTTACAGTTGAAGAATCTGTGGCATTATTCCTGCTTGTAGTAAGTCATGGTACAAAGTATCGGTTACTTCGTAGCACATATAGGTGGTCACTTGAGACAACAAGTAGACATTTTAATGAGATCTTAAGAGCAATTTTGTCCCTGTCTCATGAATTTATAAAGCTGCCAGACCTTTCAATTGAACAACAAGAGGACAGTAGGTGGAAGTGGTTTGAAAATGGTCTCAGAGCATTAGATGGCACACATATTGAGGTTCGTGTAGCATTGGCCCAACAAGGAAGGTATAGGAATAGGAAGCAAAGCATAACCACTAATGTGTTGGGTGTTTGTGACCGAAATATGAAGTTTTTGTACGTCTTAGCTGGATGGGAAGGTTCAGCATCAGATTCTCGAGTTTTGCGAGATGCAATGACACGACAAGATGCTTTTGCAGTTCCAAGCGGTAATTTTTTTTATTTTAGTTTGATAGAACATCTAGCTATTGATTTTCAACTGAAAAATAATACCTGTTAATTTTATTTCACATAGGAAAGTACTACTTAGTAGATGCCGGATATACTAATGGTCCAGGATTCCTTGCTCCATACCGATCTGTACGCTACCATTTTGAAAGAGTGGGCTGCTAGTGGAAATAACCCACGTACTCCAAGAGAGCTATATAATTTGCGACATGCTTCGGCTAGGAATGTGGTAGAGAGGACTTTTGGCTTGCTAAAGATGAGATGGGCTATTTTGAGGACTAGCTCATTTTTTAACTTACCAAATTAGGTATTGCTTAGTTAGTAGCCACACCACGCATCCATCAATGAGTTCTTTTGGATTTATATTGACGTGCCATACTAACTTTGTCACAGATTCATATCATCAATGCTTGTTGCGTCTTGCATAACTTCCTAAGCGGTAGGCAGAGAGAGATGGATGACTTGCTACTAAATGCTGTGGATAATGAGATAAATAATGCCATTTCTGAAGATCCAGAAGAACCTAATATGATTAGGCATGTTCAGTCATCAAATGAATGGAACAATTACAGGGATAGCTTAGCTAATCAAATGTGGGCTGATTATCGAGCGAGGCGTGGGCAATCGAATGTTTTTATGTAGTGTGGTTACATGTGCTGTTATATGTTTGCATTGTGGTAATATTTGCTATATATTTTATTTATGTATCTTTTGCTTCCTTCTCTCTCGTGATTCTTTTTCTTTTATCTTAGACGTGTATTTTGTCACACAGATTTACTTGCTATAGAAGTGTATGGATAAGGGGAGGAAAAATTCAAGAGGCTATGTCGTATGGACGGATGAGATGGATGAGGCTCTGCTGAATGTTTTTGTGGACCACTACAACAAAGGGGATCGTGCTCAAAATGGGTGAAAACCACATGTGTACACTGAAGCGGTTAGGAATGTTCGTGAGAAGTGTAGTATGGATATCACAAAGGATAATATCATCTCTAGAAGCAAGACCTTGGATAAGCACTATGCAATTATTAGCAAGATGTTGTCAAGGAGTGGTTTTGGTTGGGATTGGGATAATAACAAGATTTCAGTTGATAGTGAAGATGTTTGGAACAGCTATGTCAAGGTAAAATACATCTTGCTTTTATACATCTTGCTTTTATGCTGTTGATAGTGAAAATATAAATTGTTGATTATTTGATTTGCTGATTGTTTGATTAAGTATCAATTTTTGTTTAATCAAAAGTACTTTCATGCCTTGTGTCAGATATACGTTCTGCTGACCAACTATGCTGTAAAACCATATATAGTCTTTTTTTATGTGGCTGCACGTCTGCCTTGATGGCAATACATGCCTAGTTGATCATTCTGGATGTTAAATCTTTGATGTGAAGATAGTTCATTTCTTCTTTTGTACTCAAATATTTTGCATATGACAATAATGCAATCATGCATGACAGTGCCATCACCTAACAAAACTTGGTGAGATTTAATATGTTGATAACTCTGTTCATTATTGTTTATCGCCGTCAGTACTGTACTTGAGTGCCAGAAAACAAGCTGTTTCTAGACATTGCTTATAGTATCTAGTTATTCCTGTTATTCGCATCAATACCCTCCATGTTGCATCGAAACACACCAATTGTGTGCACTGATGAGCTCCTAGATATTAGATCAAGGTAGTTGATATATTGCTCACCTGCATTGTTATATATATGATATTAGGACAACAAGGAAGCCGGTTGCTATAGGTACAAAGTTGTAAAGTTTTAGGATTCCATTAGTCTCGTGTACTCAAAGGACCATGCTACCGGAGAAGGAGCTAGGATTGCGGCTGAAAGTGCAGCGGAGATGGCTGCGGAGGATGTCAGTAATTTTGCCGCAACTTCATCAGCTCAAACAGGTGAAGAGCATAAAAGGAAGAGATATAGATCAGATGATTCAATTGCTTCCATGCTTGGGGAAAAATTGGACAACTTCACCGTTGCTTTTCTTCAAGATGAAGTTGCTCAAGCTTCAAAAGTTACTCCTCCTGAAGAGATACTAGCAGCTCTTAATCAAATCCCTAGATTAGAAGAGGATGATCTATTGGCAATTTATGATATTTTGGTTTCTGATGATCACAAGTTCAAGTCTTTAATGGCGTTGCCGGAAAATCTGAAGAAGAGATTGGTGCTAAAGCAAGTCAAACCATGATGCAGTTTTTCTATTGTTAAGAGCTTTACTTGATGTAATATCGATATACCTCCCATATAGTTGCTATATCTTATACTGTTCAGTCATGCAAAGGATGGCTTGCTGGCCTTTAATGCTTTGTGCAGAGACATTGAGATTCTCTACACAGCCTCCTGAAGACCTGAAACCATTGTATCTGTTTTGATTCTTCACTGTCTGGTTGCTTTGAGTGGGACTACAATATTGGAAGACTGAGTGTGTGCTTTTTTTAGTTCGTTTTCCATCTCTCCACCTTATCATACACATTTCATTATTTGCACAAATATGATTTATTTTCCCTTATCTGCAAAGGCCTTATCAGATGTACTGCATATGGTTTCGTCAGTGCTCCAGCAACTTGGGCAGTAGTTGTAGTTACGGACTTACAGTACATTGCAGGATTGGAATCAGTAACAGGACCAAATTGGTTTGCTTAATTTGGATGAGATTAAATTAAGCAGTGTCTTTAATTTCATGCGTAAACTATTGTGATGATGCCACGTTCTATAATAACAGTGATGGCATGGGCTGGTGACCACGCTTCGGCCGTCCGCGCCGATGTCCAGGCAGAGCATGCCGCTGCTACCGGAGCCGGACGACAGCAGCCAAACAAGAAAACAGCCAAATGGATATCATTTCAATTCTAGAAAATAGCTAAACAAGGTCTGGATTTCATTTCAATTCACAATTCCAAATAGCAGCCAAACACAAAAATTGGAGGTGGAATCCAATTTCTACCAATTTCAATTATACTTGAAATGGTATTTGAATTCAAATGAATTCATCAAATTGAATTCCTAGGAGCCAAACGAGGTGTAAGTGTTTCTTCAAAAGCCACCGCGAGTGGCAGAGCCACCTGACAGGCTGACATGTCCACGCTCGCCGCTGAGCCGCCTTTGGGAATTCTTTTTCCTTCTGTAGCTACTGTATTGTACGGGAGAGGAGGAGAAACAGGCGAACCAGGATTGATCGACCCATCAAGAACAAAGACAAGACTACCCTTATAAAAAAAGCAATTTCAAATAAATATGTTAATTAATAGTACCCCAGTAAATTAACGGCCAAATTTAATCTATACTACCAAATTCCTCTCCCGGTAATGGATTATGGTGCTTGCCCAGACTCCAAATATTTTCTAACTCCGCCACTAACCACCGCTATGTCAAACGGTGCCTGGATCCATTATATACCGAGAACGAGGAAGGAGGAAACTGAAAACTATCATTCCACAAAACAGTAGGTACCGACGATGTGCATGCAGCTTAGAATTAATCCGTCGTGTGGCGATTGAACCAAATAAGCTGCATATCTCTATGAGTAGAGCCAGGCCACTCAGTGCACATTTTAACCTGAAAAAAACATAAACATCTATGAGTAGAGCCAGGCCAGTCAGTGCACATTTTTACCTGAAAAAAACATAAAAATCCATAACTGTTACTAACATATAGTAGCAGAGTAGCAGACTAGCAAGCTAGTCTATGTAGCTAGCGACTTAGCGAGAAGCTTCTGAAGTCGCCGTCGTAGCGAGTCGCAATCCACGGGCAACTGGGCGAAACGGGACACACCTGGTCCGGTTTGGACCAGAAACACTTTGTTTTCTTCCTGCTGAACTTGACCAAATTAATGATCAGTCGAGCACATCACATCACACCCACGGCTATAGCTAATTAAATTAAACCAAGGTGGACTAGGACTGTTCCGCGACCTCACCAGCGAACCCCGAAGGTCCGATTGACAGGGACAGGGCAAGACTAAGTGATAATTAGACGCATGATGCAGATTGGGGTTACAGTATTACTGCGGTCAATTCAGCAGTTACTACTCCTTGACTAGTAGTAGCTTCTAGGCTCAACTAGGTTAGGGAACGGTCGAATTAAGGGAATCAAATAAGTGGAGTTCATTTAGACTTTAGTTGAACTTGGAATTACAGTGGGTCGTCATGACAATGCAGGATGGATGCATCCATGCATCGTTCAGTCAAGGACACAGCTGTAAATCCTTCAGTGCAGGTCAGTCACTGGCTGAGTGGTACCCGGTATCACTCTGAAGTGCAGTGTTGCTTACTTGCCAACTTTGAATTCTCTTCATGGACCACATACCAATTGGATAAAAGTAGCAGGAACAGAACAACATGCAGGAGATAATCCACATCGGAGTCATGGACTAGTTGAACACTCCGTGAATTAGCCTGTGCGTTACCTGCCAAAATTCCACAGAACTGTACTACTAATTAGAGTAATCTTGTACTAGTAGCTAGACACCGATTTTTGGGAGAAGACTGATGTACCGAGTAGCTAGAGTGACCTTCCGGACCTTCATGGCTTCATCCACGTGAGCACGTGGTTTTACCTTTCCAATCAAACCATAGATAGTTCCACGTTCTCGATGTAACAGCTGAGAATATTCTGGAGGTGTTGTTCCTTCAAGATCCATTCTACAAGCCGACGATCATTAGCTGCGTGGAATGGAAAGAGAGAAGGAAAAACGCAAGATCTTGCTGGCGACGGGAGATCATCACATCGATCGAGTAATCTTCGCGCGGCGTCGGATTTGTTCGTCGCTGTCCCGTGATCTCTCGTGGATCTCTTGCTCGTACGGGCGCGCCGCACGTGCGGCGAACGGTCGTCAGACGGTGCAAGATGTTCGATCAATCGGACCCCTGATGCTCGCGGTGGAACACGAGATTCCACCGCTTCTTTTGATTTGGCTGTCCGGAAAAACCAGGGCACCAACGTCGTGTTCATACCACGTACGTGGACTATTCACTGATTTTTCAGATTTTCATCATTAACGTGGTATCTAACGAATTAATGATCTAAGTTGCTCAACCTTGCTCGAATATAACAATGTCGCCAACGGCAATCGTTGGAACCAAAAAAAGTTTGTGAAAACAAAATATTTTTCTCAAAAGTGAGAATTGTAACTTCCTTTTTTTTAGGACAATTTTAACTTTGTGTTGATAGTGCTTTCAGGGAAGAACGCCAAATTTGGCCCCCGGCCGAGTGCCAATGCCGGAACTAGCCCCTGGCCGGGGGCAACACCACTTTTGTTACCGCGATGTGCTGGGCGACTGACGCGTGGCAAAATCGCAGGTGAGGAGCGCGACGGGCGAAAATCACGACCCCGGACCGCGAAGATTTATTTGTCTGCACCTGCACCGCGACGGGCGGGTTGCCGCGGCCCACACCCACGAGCCGGACTCGATCGCGGCCTGTGCCCGTGAGATGGGCTGGATCGCGGCCTACGCCCGCGAGGCCGAGCTCGCGCTCTTGGCCCGCGACGAGCCTAGCTTGCGCGTTCGGCCCGCGAGCAGATGCCTTTCCCCCCGTCCCCCGTCCCCGCGAGCGGACCCGCCGCCACAACCCCCCGTCCTCCTGCCTGCTGCCTCCCCTTGTCCCCCCCGCCTCAGCGCCTCCCCCGTCCCCCGCCGGCTCCCTCGCCTCCACCGCCTCCGCCGGCACGCCCACGCTCCCCCGGATCTGCTCCTCCGCCCCGCTTGCCCAGCCGCCTCCGCACGTCCCAGCCCCGCCGCCTCCGCACGGCCCCCGCGCCGCCGCCTCCCACCACCTCCGTCGCGAGCCTGTCCGATCGTCGCGGGCCACGGGCGCGAGCTTTGCTCGTTCGCGGGCCACGAGCGCGAGCTCGGCCTCGCGGGTCCTGGGCGCGAGGCGACGGCGGATCGCGGGCTGAGGCCGCGGACTCGATGCTCGTGGGTGTGGGCCGCGGCAACGTCGGCGTCGCGGTGCAGACAAAGAAATCTTCGCGGCCGAGCGGCGCGATTTTCGCCCGTCGCGCTCCCCACCTGCGATTTTGCCACGCGTCAGCCGCCCAGCACATCGCGGTGACAAATTTGCTATTGCTCCCGGCCGGGGGCTATATGCGGCATTGCTACTCGGCCGGGGGCTAATTTTACCTTTTTCCGTGCTTTCAGTTGGGAAGGCTGAATTGCAAGCCCTATCAAGCCGCGACGGCCCAAAAGGCCCCAAAATTGGAGAGTTGTCAATGTTCATATGGGGAGCAAGAAACATGAACGCGTGTAGTGATGGTAACCTGGTAAGGCCTAGTTAGGCGTCACTCTACTGGCCCAGGAGGAGATAAGTTCGACCAAAAATGGAAAAAACAGGAGATAAGTAAAAGGAACAAACGGAAAAATCGTGGTCGGCAGGATTCGAACCTGCGCGGGCAAAGCCCACATGATTTCTAGTCATGCCCGATAACCACTCCGGCACGACCACTTCATACAATCTGCTTCCTTACGTGCTTTTTCATTTCTTGTCAACAATAAAGGATGGAAGGAAAATAGAAAATGCCAATAGGAGGAAGGCATTTCTTTGTAAATTATTTATTTTTCTCTTTTATTGTGAAAGGGAAGAGATCTATGGAAGCCTTTCCGAGAAAAAGAAAATGCCAGTTGGACGAACAGGGACAAAAACTGTGTTCTTATCCACTCCCGGGTAATCCATCAACCTGTGTATCAGCAGAGCAGCCCCACTCCTGTCGCGTTGCTCGAGCAGTACGCCGACGCCCATAGCTTCTCACCTCTTGCACAGATCATGTCTCTGCCACAGAAACCCAACACTGCCCCCATGACCCCTTCTTCTCGTGGCAGCCAACACGCAGCAAGTCAAAATCAGAAGCATCTATCGTTCCATCAATCCTTACCTGCTGCACTGTGCTCAGCCTGGACGCAGACGCTACAGCTTAACCGAATAACATTTCGAGAACGGATCGAGAGAACAAGGGGAAGAATCTGAGCGGCTTGCTCAGGACGATCGATTCCGCTCCACTCCATCCCAATAATCCAACGTCGACACGACAAGAAACTTGGCTCGATCGCGTAACTAACCGATATGCTACAAAAGGCACGGCAGATGATTAATTATATTAATATGCAGGCGTAAGCTGGGCGGCACCCATCAGGAACATGGAACGCGAGATACGCTGTCTCGTCTCGTCTTGTCTCGTCGTACTGCATGGCATCGCATCTTTCCATTAATCTGCCGCCGCTGCCTGCCCCGTTTGCTCAGCTTTGATGTCTCTCTCGCGCACGTACAAACGAACGGAACAGGGGATCGGATCTTTGGAAAGAACTGAACAGCTGGTGTCCGGGCCAACGATGGAAACCCGTCAATGGGAGGCTACGGCAGATGATCATTGATTCGGCGTTCGTTTTGGGTCCGTCGTCCGGCGATTCTGTGTCTGCTTGCTTGGTTTTGTTCGTTTGCTCTGCATTTCAAGCTGATCCGGTCATGCAAAGCGTAGTGGTATCAGCCAGTGGCAGGTTCCATATTTCCATGATCCTTGCTATGTCTTCGACCTTGATGAGAGACAAAGGGGCCACAAACCACGAGACTTGCCGCTTGTGGCTTGCGACTTGCGTGCTTTGGCAGTTCGTAGACCACACTAGTCTACGAACAACTGCATCAGTCTCCGGATTATATGTAGTTCTCTTTTGTACGAGTGTTAACTGAATAATCTCCTTTCTGTGCGATTGCAAATTGCAAGTGATTTTTTAATATTATTTTATCAAGGTACAGACAGTTCGATATTTCAAATCAAAATGCAACACCTGACCTACAAAATCATATGTGATCCTTAAGAAACCCGTAACAATGCCGTCCCATCGTCTCATTCTATCTGAACCCTGCAGCATCATATCATATCATCATAGAATGGATCAGTCGCTGTCCGCGGGGCCCACCTTCGCTCCCCCCACGACCGTGATCCGGTCAGCCCACGCCACCCGCTCCGATTTGAAAACCCACTTTGCCTTTTGTTCCGCGAGCCCGTCCCTCGGCTTTTGTTCCTCCCCCGTCGCGGCTCCCGATGGATTCCGAGAGGAAGAAGAGGAGCATCATGGACTACCTCAACGACGGCGAGGAGCTCGGGATCGAGGTGCCGGCGGCGACGCCGCGTTCCTCGGCGGCGGTGCCGGCGGCGAGGTCGCTGCTGCCGAGGTTCAGGTGGGCCCGGCTGGCCAGGCTCGGGCGGAAGGACGCCGGTGCCGGCGGGAAGGGGAAGGGGAAGAAGGAGGAGATTGCGGTGGAGAAGGGCGATCACAAGTCCTCGGTCGCCTCAGGTGCGTGGTGGAGTTCGTAGTGTCGGTCTTGTTGTGTTCGGAGCTTTTCTTGGTTAAAATTAGAGGTGAATTTTCGATAGGAACATCTAGCAATCACGCCATTTTGGTTTAAATCCATGAAAACCCAGATGTTTCTCGTTAGCAATTAGCAATAATTTTCAAACCATGTTTACTTATATCATTTTATCAATCACCGACGCTCTCCCTCTTCTGCGCTTCAGTTCCGGTGCGGGAGGCTGAGGGCGACGACACGAGGTCATCCGACCTCGGCGTCGGGGTGAGCCTGGTGTTCCTCCTTGCCAAGACGTCCGACGAGTTCAACAAGATGGTGAAGGTGCGCGCGGAGATGGAGACTCTCCTGAAGGAGATCAAAGACCGGGTTCGGAACAGCAGCGACGGCGGCGATGATGTGACCAAACCTTGCAATCTTGATTCTACGGCGTCAAGCTGCCTCACGGATGGGAATGACCGGACTGCGAATGTTCAATCGGAGGATCATGCCACTTCGGCCGGCGTGGAGGTGGCAAGGAACCGCGAGAAGTCGTCATCCCGGGATGGCTGCTGCGTGGGAGTGGATGTGCTCGAGGAAGAATTCCATGCCGAGCTGGAGCGTCTTCAGGTGAACTATGGTTCAGATATACCTCCATTTCTGCCGGAGGAACAGGACGCAGAGGTATGCATGCTTGTCTCCGATGGCATCACCGCCAAGAACATAATGCTGTGCAGAGATCGAGATTTAGCTGTCTCTAGTTTATGCCAACATTTATGTTTATTTGGAATTTAGCCATTGGACGACGGCATCGCTGAGTACCGGCAAGGATTCGAGGACCACTGGGGGGAAATTGTTGAGGACGAAGACGAAGACGAAGACGACGACGACGACCACCATGAAGCTGAATATAACGGAGTTTCAGCATTCGAGCTGGAGAGAAGGCTGAACGAGCTTCTCCACCAGAGGAACCAGGAGCGGATCCAAGAGCTGGAAGCCGCGCTGCAGTGCGCGGAAAAGAAGCTCGTCGAGAAAGAGATGGAGGCGTGCCTGTGGAAGGACACGGCAAAGCTCGCGTTACGGCAAGACGGTGAGTCAACCATCGAGCTACCCTTGGGTCAAAGATCAGATGTTCGTGTTACTCTGACCATCTTTTGGCCTGTGTTGGTTTTTGCAGATGAGGAGATTGTGGAATTGGTAGACTTTTTGTGAACAATTCATCGGTTGTACATGATTAAAGATTGAAGAAGAATTTTGGAACTATTGCATGAAGGGGGAAAACAATAGTGGCTTGCCATGGTCAACTGTGGGATTAACCTTTCTGCGGAATATGTTAGTACTTGTTAGCGATCGAGTGAAGCTGTTCATACCAAAGTTTAGACTTAGAGCTGTAGGTTACCCGAGCACGTTTTGGCAGCCTGACAGATGTACGGATCCATCTGAGTTTGATGTTGCAAGTCTCTGCATATATGTGTATGTATGAGCGTGTCTTGGATCATAAACATGTGAATTCAGATTTCAGATGGCAGCTTGTGTTATGACCCTTGACGTAGAGGCTACGTTGTTTCGGCTTTGGCTTATTTTGTGTTCAGCAACTTGTCATAGTGTATCTCTTTTATTCTTCCTTTTCTCGCCGATGTTTTCAGTCTTTATTTATTTGCCCGTATACATCCCTAGTTGTGTAAAGGTCGGAGGTTTATTCTTTAGGTATATCATTTTAATGCGGCAATGTAGAGCAATAATAATCTCTCTTAAAAAAAGGAGATAACAGCTTGTTTGTCTTTCTTAGGGTCATCTTTATTAATTTTTACCTTATCTTACAACAACTTTTGCTAGAATACACCAAATTTATATGGATTTGCTAATCAATAGTTGACTATTTTCCAATTCACTAAACGATCAATCTTTCTCACCAAAATCGTCTTCCTCCTTTGCCTTCTTGTTTGCTTGCGGCGAGCTCGCAGGAGCTTGATGCGGAGCTATTGTCGACACACAATGGTGATAGGGGTGGAGCAGAGCCAAGAGACCCTCAAGCGGAGTGATTTGGGTTTTTGAGCGTCCTGGTTAGGGTTTTGGGATGGGGGGTGTCGTTAGCGTCGGAGAAGAACCGGTACCCCGGGCTTAGAGGGTTGTCGACGAGGGGCAACAGATAGTTACAGTGGGACAACGAGGATGCATTGTCCTCGTAGAACTCCTATCTAAAAATAATGAATTATGCAAGATTGAGTACTTTTGATACTCAGTAAGCCACAACGGGAAAATGAATTAATGCAACACAAGGACTCAAGGGATGGCTGTAGGTTGTGGTGCTTGATCCTATCACTTCCAATATTTCTACCTATTTTGTTTCAGCAAAAGTATAATTAAATACAGCCAAACATTTGATTAAGCGGTAAAGGTTGGCACCATCATTTTTGAATGTTCAAAAGCCATTTATGCCTTGAGTTCAGGTATCACCATTCAACACAAATCCATTAGTCGGGGTCACAACACATTCGAATTATTGAAGATTGTGTAGAGTCTGTCTAGCTTCACCCATAAG
The DNA here is from genome assembly GCA_019208055.1 of Stipa capillata. NCBI lineage: Eukaryota > Viridiplantae > Streptophyta > Magnoliopsida > Poales > Poaceae > Stipa > Stipa capillata. Next base: position 542,584 of record JAGXJF010005591.1, read on the forward strand.
ATACCACAGTTTGTATGGAGTCAATGATAACAAACTGCTTATTGTCCCGCAACACTAGCTCTGCTCAGTGAATGACATGTCTGTTCTAGCAGTCGGGGTCATATCAAGCATATGATATGCTGATTTTTCGATCACTTACAACGGTTCCACCAACGTGAAAACGAGAAAGTGACAACCAAAGTCACACCCTCGTTGCACCAGTAAATGTGACTAGCTCAAGATTGATGACTGGCACCTTCTCCTAAAGAGGTTCATGAGGCAGAACAGTAAATTAAGCCAGATCTGATTTCTCGACCCCATGGATGGATGACAATTATGTCTCATTTCATGGCACAAGGTTCTTGTCCTTACGCACTTTGAACGTAGCCACCTCACTTGACACAATGCTTGTACGCACAACCACCACAGGTACATCCTGACACACTATTGACAAACCACATATCAGCCTCCGTCCTCGGCACTTTTCAAATCATCATTCTAGACGAATGATCATAGTGGGTGTAACAACTCTCACTTAAGCATACATCTGACATGTCAGCTAGCAACAGCGGGCAACCAGTTGTTCTTTTCCATCACCGTGCTAATTTGAAGTCCTATGCTAGTTCTACGGTTACAAGGATAAACGAGATCATATTATACAAGGATGACTATAACAAGCATAAATAATGGGAATAACTATGAACATATTAAATTACAAAATAGCAGTGTACAAACATAACAATTGTAAATACTTAATGCAATTAATCTCCCCTATATACGTATAAATATGGATTGCAACATGTTCAAAGGATCATGACTTGCCTTGTGATTCGAGATTATTGTCCAATGTGTTAAAATACTGAGTTGCTACTCCTGCTCCCTCCGGTCCTTCATCGCAATCTAATGTACACACACAAGAATTCCAAATAAGATCAAGAAAATAAAATAACAAGAAATAAGTCAAAAGAAATACGAGAGTTGAGGTCAGAGAACCAAGGGAGAAATAGGAAGAATCAGAAGGTGATATGGAAGAACCGGGGCTTAAATAGCCAAAACCGGCTGTAAAGCAGATTAAACCGGATCTGGTTCATGCCCAACCAGGTTGGTTCTCATCTGAATCAAACCACATGATCTAGCCCCACCAAATAGATCGATTATTCTCTTCTCCTTGTGTACGTCGTCTTCTTCCTCAAGTACACAGTAACGGAATAGAAAAGGAAGGGGCTAAGGCAAAGGAGAAAAGAGGAGAGCGATGGGGGCACGACATGAGGCGAAGGCGGCACGACAGAAGCCTTTGGTGGTATGGCTAGACAAAGGGCGCGATGCAACACCCTAGTAGAGAAAGGGCAAGATGTCTATGGCAGCTACAGGAGCAGGGAGAAAAAGTAAAGGAGGGGTTAGAGAGATAGAGAGGGATAGAGAGAGATAAGGAGAGCATGGAGCGTTTCAAAGTGACGTAAATCCGTTTTTGTGGTCTTCATCGATAGAGGAGCTCCCTATGCGATGGACGATGACGACGCTCGTGGCTGCAGACATGGCTCCTGTCACAGCCCGATTTTCCGAAACCCAAAAATTAGGGCCAACAAATTTTTTTTGCTAATAATGTTGATTAGAATACATCAGACCAACACTTTTAATCAAATCATGCTTCTGCAAAACCCTAAAGTGAGTCAACCAAAATCTTCCACCTCTGTTTCTAATTCCTTAATCTCTGCTTTGTCGAAGCTTTGTCCGGCAAGAGTACAACCCTCGCTTTACACCTTGTCTCCGTGCGGGGCCATCTGTCCTTGCATCCCGCCACGAACACACCTTCGGCATCCCTTCCCCCTTCCATCTAGCCGGTACAACCTAAACCAACACCTGCCGCTAAGTGCCCACAACGGTACCTTTTGTGAAATTGAAACATATGTACGCCACGAACCTCTTCCGAATGACATGACCTTCTGCCATCTACCCCGCCATGTCCTATCGCGAGTATGTGCACATATATACTGCTTTTATGTATACACACATATGCAAACCCTAATCCTCGGCACCCCAGTTTCTCTCCTGTCATCGAACCTCATGCGTGTATATATGCACGTATCAGTGGCAGAAACCAAAACCACAGCTCACCGTAACCTCGCATGTCCATTCCATCCACACACAAACCCCATATATGCAAAAAAATCTTCAAGTGTATGCAGGCACATACACTCCAAACCCTGGTTTACTCTTCTCGGTGAAACCCTATCCACCGTAGTGCTTCTCCTTTTACCACATGACCAAGAAAATATTCTCAGCCATTCTACCAACTTTCTTTACCAATATATATACATATATATATATACACACACTTCTTTTCACCCTTATCCCTTATTCTTACCATGTCACCTTTTATCTTTTGCATGGTTAAAACCCTAAGTACCTACTTCACCATGTTTACGCACTCCTCCAAACACTCCCCAAAAATCCTAGAAAACGTCTTGAGGCATTCCTCAACTCTTTTCCACAAAGACCTTCTGAGGTATTTAATTTTCCAAGAGTCCCGCACGAAAGGTCAAGCTGACGCTCGTCCCTTATTCCTGATCTTTTCGGCTACCTACTTCTATTGTGCTAAGTGGACACAACTTGTACCAGCCAGTCCTTCCCAAAAGAGTCTCTCATATCTGCTTCATCACTTGATTCTTCAGATTCTTCTTCAGATGAGGAATCTGTCTTCTTGGCCTTCAAGGCGATGGCTCTTTGAGACCCTGATCTTGTAGAGTGCAGCTCTTTCTTCTCTTCAATGATCATCTCATGAGCATTGAGTCTTCCAAGAGCTTGTGAGGGAGTCAATGACTTGAAATCTGCTCTTTCTTGAATGAGTGTGCATAAGGTGTCATACTTTTCATCAAGAGACATGAGAAGTTTCTTGATGATGACAGTGTCGGTGATGTCTATTGCACCAAGTCCTCGAAGCTCATTGTGATGGTTGTGAGTCTTGAGTAGATGCTTGGGACTGATTCTTGATCTGAACCTTCGAACCTGTTGAATTGGCTTCGGAAGAACATCAGTTTCTGGAGTCCTTGACTGACTCAGTGGCTTCATACACTTCTTCAAGCGTGTCCCAGATCTTCTTCGCGCTTCTGAGAGTGCTGATTCTTCCAAACTCATCATCGTTCAGTGCACCGAAGAGTATGTCACAGGCTTGAGCATTCAGCTGCTTATTCTTCTTATCAGCATCAGTGAGCTGTGCTTCATTGATGACATCAAATCCGCGCTCAATGAATCTCCAGATTTCGAAGTCAATTGCTTCAAGATGCATCCTCATCTTGTGCTTCCATCCTGCATAGTTAGTCCCATCGAAGATAGGTCTATGTGAAGAACTTCTATAGTTCCCGGAAGTCGACATACATTTCTCCTTGGTGGTTAAACCAAATCAATAGCAAGAGGAGACCTTGCTCTGATACCAATTGAAAGATCGAGGTTATCGACTAGAGGGGGTGAATAGGAGATTATCAAATTTTAACAAATTAGTTGCTTAGCATGCAATAGGTGAAGCAGTTTATAGATGAAGCAGCAGAAAACAATCAAGATTCAACTCTAATGAAGAACAACACAAAGTAAAGAGCAAGAATCGAAAACACAAAGATTTAACCCAAAGTTCAAGTTGTTGGCAACAACTCTACGTCTTCGTTTGGAGAGGCTGAGCACTTAGCTCCGAAGACACGCAGTCTTCACCTTTTTCTCCTTGAGCTTGTGTCCACTTAGGATCCGCTCAAACACTCTTGGTGGATCTTGAGGTGATCCCCGGACCTTCACAAACTTTGGAGGCGAATCCACAAGTTGAAGCTCTTCCAACACGCCTAGCCGGCTAGGAGATGCCAAATCTCCAAGAGTAACAAATCAGATCTGCTAGGCTCGAAGAAGCTCTTGCTTGAATGCTCCATCCAAGTCTCAAATCTCTCAAATGCTTTCCTCTCTCAAAGTAGATCTCATGGAGTCAAAGAGGAAAGGGAACACACAGTGGAGAGAATGCCTTTTTGCGCTAAGTGTCCTCCCGAGCCCGCAGGGGGTCGGGGGCTATTTATAGCCATTCTACAGAAAAGAGTCATTGGGCACAAAGATTCTCTTCCGGTGCAACCGGAAGACAAACCCGGAAGCACCGGGATTCAAACAAATGGTCAGATCTGAAGAACATCAGATGCACAACGAAATGCTTCACCACAAAGGCTGTAGGTCCGGAGGAAACGCGGTCACACCGGAATTGAAGAATGTACTCATCAGAGCAACTTCCAGAGGCAATTTCCGGTAGTGCCGACTTTGAGGGCGGTTGTGCCGGGTAAGGAGAAATGACACATTCTCCTTCACAGAGAAGGAAAACGGTCCCAACCGGAAACATAATCTGGTACAACCGCTTCACAAGAAGACGTAAGTCCAGAAGGGGTTCTCGGTGCAGCCGGAAGACGGAACCGGTGCAACCACAGACATACGAAGAATGGGACTTAGTCTAAGACGAACTTGGCCCTAAGTCCAGAAGAGATTCCCGGTGCAACCGGATACAAAACCGGTGCAACCGTAGACAACTCAGAATGCGACGTAGACTAGGGCATCAAACGACCTAAGTCCAGAGAGGATTCTCGGTGTAGCCGGATACAAAACCGGTACAACCGAAGACAAACGAACAGGACTTGGTCTAGGGTATCAGAAGCATATTCCGGTAGCACCGGTCTTCCAACCGGTCATACCGATTTCTGGAATATGAAGCTAGGGCAAACTCTAAGCGGCAGGGTTCCCTAACTCTCCAACACAGAGGCCATTCTCGGCAGCACCGGATTCAAAACCGGTCATGCCGCAATTGAAACTCTTCAAGGTTGAGACGACTGAGTCCTCAAACCTTGCAACAGAGGCCAATCCCGGTACAACCGATTCTTCAAAACCGGTACAACTGAGAGTCACTGTCTGTGTTTCAGAAAGAGATTTCAAAGGATTTCTTTTGAGATTTAGACTGAGCACTTAAGAAGATCCTTCCTATAGCATGACTATCTGACCCCTCTTAATAGGTGGCTTGTCCTATAGACTCAAATGATCTTTGATCATATAAACACTAGAAAATCTCCACTAATCTTCTAGATCCAAGCCTTTCTTCAACATCAATTTTTAGGGGTCGACATTTACTGGTTAAACCAATCACTTGGGGACAAATCACCTGTGTACACTTAGTAAACCATTAGTCCCTTAATCGTTTGTCATTAATCATCAAAATTCACTAGGGGCACTAGATGCACTTTTAGCCGTCTCTCCTTCCAAAATTTTTCCTAGGCGCCAAGGCAACCGTGGCTCCTATCTACTTCAGCTTCGGCCACCAGCGTTACCACGGCCGCCGCTTCGGCATGGATGCCCCTAGCGACGAGACTCCGTACCCTCCTTCAACACCGCCAGTGGAATCTCACCGAACTCCCGCCGTCGTGCAAACCACTGCACCTCACCGTCGGTAAGACCGCTGGTGCTGTCAACACCCCAGCCGCTCTCTCTCCTTCCATCTCTCCCTTGGCTAAGCTTAGAATTAAAGCCCTAATCCTCCCCTCCTAAGCACACGTGGGAAAAAGGAGTTAGCTGTCCTCTCCGTTCGCTGGTCGGTCCCACATGTCTGATCCAGTGAAGACGCGAATCCTCCATTATGCTTTCCGTTCGAAGAAAGCGCATTTCCATTGCCATTTCAATTGGTTAAACTTTGCCCATTGGAAGGCGTAATCCTCTTCTCTGTTATGAATCTGCTTGCTATAGCCAAAGGCGCCACCCCAAAATCCGCCTTTGACGTCATCCCCTCCCTCTACTTTGCCCTACCGGCCGTTCTTCCCCTCTCTGATTCCTCTCTCCCGGTAGAACTTCGAAAGTCCATATCTCCCCCGTTATAGCTCCGATTGATCTCGATCTTTTTCCTATATTCATCAAAAATCAAAATCTATCTAATGGTACTAGTTTCATAATTTTGGAATAATTTGAATTTTCAAATTTGAAGCAATTCAATTGAGCATGTCCTATATTTCTCAAGCATAGTTTAAATTGGTTAACTCCTTGTTGCATAATACTAATCAAGTAATGATAATTTCTTTATATCCTTACCTTCAAAACCTTTTGTACCATAATAACAGTAAGGGTCTTGAAAATCCATTCATTACAACTCATCCCATATACGCATGTATGTATATACGTGCACGCATGTCTTCATATTTATACACATATGTCGTTTAAATCTTGCTCTAACAAGTTTCACATAAATCTCTAAAAACTCTGAAGCTTGAATAGTGTCCCCTGGACCCAACCCTTATATGAAAGCTGAAAGCTTATAAATGTTAATATGATCCTAATCATGCAAACCCTAGTTTTCCTATATGTGAATGCCTTACCTCATGTGATATTAATCCCATCGCAATATTTTGAAAACCCTAGCATCCTTCTAAGAGCAATGCATGGTTTTTAAATGTTGCTTGTGCGTATTTTGGTTCTTAGATGGTTCTTCCTCGCACCGTTGGTGATTCGCTGTTTTTCCCGACGTGTAGTTCCGATGTTGCGAGGCCTTGCACGAGGGATTTCAAGTGTTCACCATATCGACTCGAGCTCGAGAATCGGCCAATATCGCCAGGCAAGCTCTTCACCTTTGATCATGTTGAATCCCATGTTTACGAAATAATATGTTGTTTCCGAAACATGCATGCTATGTTCTACGACTCGTTATTTTATGTAGTGAAGTTATAACCGATGCTTAGAGAGCCCTAGTCCGACCTTGAACTCCTTGTCACCCTAAGGACTATATATCCTGAGAAGTATTAACGGGAACCCTAGGGTAGAGTATATATACTTGCTTAGCCCTGCAGTAGCAAAAAATAAGTTTTCAAAAAGGAAGGAATGCTCCCATATTTCATGGGGTGAGAACTTGAAAACGGACCATCGTGTCCGAAGGTGTATGAAGGTAGAATATCCATGGGTGGGATATTTTACTGCAAAAAAGGTTTTGTGAAACTGAAATAAAATGGAGAAGATTTTGATCCGGGTCAAAAATGAAGGGAAAGAGTAGGAAGCTTGTTAAAAGCAAGGTAATGCCCGGCGTGGTTCTCGTTGCCCGTTTACGGGTGTAGTGTGAAATCCCTCTCGGATCACATAAGGACCGAGCTTAAGTGCCGTTTGGCTAAGTCTTACTGTACGTCCACATGTCCTTTATGGGAAGGACTTGATCTAGTACCCGGTCTGAGATTAGCATGAACCCGTAGGTAGGGAGAAGCGATGGCTTGTTCGCCACAAAGTTGGAACACCAACCTCCTTGTAGCGATGATACTGACTCAAGCTAGGTTTGAGATATGTCCTTCTGGCGGGTTCATGGCTAGGCTTACTCCGGTGAAGAGTCTCGTTGTACTAGCCCTGTTAGTATACGGCGCGCAGTATGCCCAGGGTGACCTACATCGTGTGGGTAAAGCCGTACAACCTCTGCAGAGTGTTAAAACTATTCGAATAGCCGTGTCCACGGTCATGGACGAACTTGGTCGGGCCACACTAAAGTAGATTGGATTTCAAAACCTAAAATGTGGTTTTGGGTTTAAGGACGTGATCCGCCGTGTTCGCAGGGTGACATGCAAGTTCCCCGTTGAAGCGGGAGGAGAGAAGAAGGGATTCCCGTTGTAGCGGGCAATCGCCTATATCCCCGTCGTAGCGGGTGAGCAAAGACTCCCCGTTGTAGCGGGTGATTACAGAATTTTCTGTTGTAGCGGAAAAATGCAGGTACCATTCCCCATTGTAGCGGGTGGAATAAAGAATGATATGATCGGCTGCCTCGTCCGGTAAGCCGAGACAATTTCAACATCTGCTTTTACAATCTATTAAATATTCTAAACGCAAACTTACTTTTCCGCACAACATGAGACATAGGATAGAGCCTGATTCTGATATACCCGTGCATGCATATATCTGTGATAACCTCCCTGGTGGAGAGCTTGCGAGTACATTCAATGTACTCACCTGGCTTGTTGATTTGGCCAGACCGAAAGGCGACAACTCGAAGCAACGACGGTACCCGCGAAAAAACTACGGGCGAAACTCCAGTCAGTTGCCTGTCGGGAACGGCATATTGATGGGCTACACCACCATTTGATTTCCGCTGCGAGATTTTAGCGTTGGGCTAAAGGTATAATTTTCGATCTTGAAGATCGGCTATATATATCATATTCTAATAAGTGTGTGTATGACCTTGATATACAGGTTAAACTTGTGTGTACCGGGCTACTGATCATGGGACCGGTACAGTAAACACAAGGGTTATCCGGCTTTAAAACGGGGTACGCCACAGCTCCTGGTGGCACTTCAAACGACAGGGAGGAGGATATGCAGGTGGGTAAAAGGATGAGTGCAACAAGGGGCTCCGGTGCTACCGTTTGTCAGCTGCAATGTCAATGTCTGCGCTCGTCGGTGATGGCGGCGTTGACGGTGTCTGATGATCTTCTTGCGTCTTGGGCAAGTACCAGGAGTTGTGAGGGAAAGATGGACGAAGGTAAGATCTTCGTTTTGCAAAGAAACATTTAGAAGGTTGGGTTGGAGACATTCATAGCCATGGCTTGGTTTGAAGAGGATAAAGGGAGAGAGAGAGACATATGAGAGGATGAGGTGGACGTTGAGGAGAGGGCCAGCGTGGCTTGCAGGCTCCGTGGCCAGCAAGGGCGACTAAGAGATGAGATGGAGAGGTGTGGGTGTTAGCGAGTGAAAGGTGGCAGGGAGGCTTTTTGTCGAAGGAAAGGTTAATGATGTACTCAGGTATGAGCTATGATTGACCGATGTGAAGCTAAATAGAAAATAAAGTTTGATAAAAAGGTTGGATTTAAGATGGTTAACATATGAGCATAAAGATTGTGCCATTTGTCGTGATATGATCAAGTGAACTTGATAAGCAATTGTGTTTTGCATTTTTTGAACTGACCCACTGTTTATGTATGTATATGGAAAAAGTGTTGGTTATGTGTCATTCATGGGCTTGCATCAAAATGACGATTACATTGAAAGCCCATAAGAGGATGACATGAAGTGGTGATGGTTATCAAGATGAGAAGAGCAAGTTTTAAGATAAACATCATGAGAAGTCATATGCTCGAAGCTTGTGGTCCATCAGGTGAAGATGGACAAATGAAGGTGATCTCAAGAGAAGGCTTCATAATGACTATGGGGAGCTAAATAAAAGACTTCGTAAAGTAATGGTGATCAAGGTGATTCCAACTTAGAGCAAAGAGATGGACATCATCGAGCTCAAGTGGGATGCATGAAGCAAAGATATATCTAGACTAGATTTTCCTAGTTTAACGGTCTCAATGAGTTTAAAGGGAGACCAGATTATAAGATAGAGAGATTTACTATTACAAGAGACTATCGGACGAGTTGCTTGATCACGTCGCTTGTCGAGTGCTTAACCATTGCATGTGTTGCATATCATTGTGTTCTTTGCGGTGGAGGTGTTAGAACTTAGAGTTCTAACTTATCCCGAGGTTCCGAGATGTGAGTGCTCAAAGGCTTTGGATGGAGTTCGTTGTTTGCATGGGTTTTTTCCCTAGACTTTGTATCTAGGCGTGAGCGATCCGATCTATCCCGGCGGATGGTTTGATCAGCTGAGGTTTGGGTACTTCGAGAGTTCAATTTCTGGAGTATCTAAACTTAGTGTTCAGTAACCAACTGTTCCGGGACTATCCGGATGTATTTCGGAAGGCCCGTCCTTGAGAACTAAGCTTTGAAGAGCTGAGTCTAGGGGGTCGATCTAACCATCAGCCCCTAGCCAGACACTCCGGTTTTACTTAGAGTTTCCTAGAGAAGTAATACAGAGCTCGTTGGGCCTGGAGGTTCGTTCCAGAATATCGGGGGTCTCTGAGTGAGGCCGGGAGGTTTTTGTGAGAGTCCAAACTTAACTTCTGGACACCCTCTGTGTATCATCATCAGTCCAGGATCAAGCTGATGAACATAGTCAAAATGATAACATTGTCCTATCAAATTTATTACAACATAGTCTTGACGAAATAGATGCCACATGGTTTTAACAAAGTACTCGGTCACATGACCGTTACAGAGAATAAAGCAGCGGAAAAGAAAGCGATAAACCGGTAGGCTCCATCTCAGCCACAGGCAGTCGACGGAGTAAACGCGACCTCACTCCTCGGGATCATCATAGTAGTAGTCGCCGTCAACGTCTTCGGCAGCGTAGTTATCTGTCCACCACCATAACCAAACATGTCGATGAGTACTTCGCGTACTCAGTATGCCCCCTCGTAGGGAAAACACCTAAAACCAATGTATATGAGGCTCCAAAGGAAGGCTGTATGGCTGTTTTGCATAAAAGCATTTCAAGGTTAAATACTACGATAGTTTCGAAGGCGGCTTTGATATAAAATCAGGTTTTCATTTCAGGGGTTTAACATCAATGTGAGGGTCCACGGCCAACACATGCGAGTAAGGCATCCGGCCTAAACTCGGCCATAGGTTTCAAACACCTAATCACATTACCCGAATTGTGGTAGAGGGAAATAGCAAGGGGAAGAAGGACATGTCTTTTTATCTAGAATTAGTTATGTGACATCCATAACCGTGGATACGGCTAATCGATTAGTTTGGCACTTTCCAGAGTTTGTACACTTTACCCACATGACACGATCATCCTCTTACGCCAAGATAATCAGGCTTGTACACACGCCCATCGGTGTGCCGGCAGGGTGACCGTGACGGGGTCTTTTAGCTAGTCTCATCCCGATGTGTCATACCCACTAGGTTTCGACACGGAGGAGCGTTCATCCACTTACCCTGCGTGGTCCCCATTGGTGCCGAGGTCCTCGTAGCTACGTCCACCCTTCTGCGGTACAGCGATGTCGACATCAAGACTCGTCCACCTACTTGACCAAGCGCGTGCCCATATAGCATGTGGTCGTACTGTTTTCACACTTCTCAAAATCATGAATTTGACCTTATTCGATACGGACGACCGACGGTTTCCTCAACTCATGAAGAACGACCATCTGCTCCTTCAACACATGATTCAGTTATCGTCCGCACCTTTTAGATGGTAAGTTTCACTCAGAGTAGAAAAGGAAGAATAGAGAGAGAGAGAGGGATCAACAGGGGCATCCGGCCCCTAGCTCAGCGAGCTCAACAAGGTTTCAATAATCATAACAATGATCCAAAGATCAGAGGCAAGATAAAGACAGCCTAGGGATAATAAAGCATGGCTAAGCATCATCTCTACTCTATTACGAAATATTAAATAAACTACTCAAGGTATCAGGTAAAATAGCGACAAGCGGAAAGGTAATGATGTGTCAATCAACACGCTAGCTACTAGAATAAAATAGCATGCATGTTTATAAACAATAAAATATAATGATTTAGAAAATATAGGATCAACATGATTAAGAAAGAGGGGGGCATGTCTTCGTTATCGAGTTGTTGTTCTTAGAAGTCGGGTCTGGCGGCGTTGGCGTCACTCCCTAAACGTCGTAACGGAAAATAAAGCGAACGGAAATAAATAGCCATCTAGAATAAAGATCCAACTACAAAAGGTATGTGGTGATCGACGACGGATAGAGTGTGTCGAGAGCGGGTTAGGGTTTTAACCCTAGGACGGTCCTTAATTGGGGGTCTCCTAAAGAGGGCCATAACCATGTAATACTAATAAGTAAAAGTATATTAGGATAATTAATTTACTAATACCAGCAACGATGAAATAATAACATGAATAAAAATAAAATAAAATAAATAATGTTTAATTATTTATTACACGATAGAAAAATATTATTAGGACTATTCAATTAATAAAATTACTAATCAACCAAAAATAAAGTTTTAACCATGCTAACATGTCATATGAAAATAAATAAAGCCTACGCATGCTATTGATACTGGACATATCATGGTTGAGCAATAAAAAGAAAATTGGTATACGGGTTGTACTTTTGACATTATCGGTGTTCGCAAATATTCCAATCTAGGTGTCATACATCATAAAATTGTGATTCTTAGGTATGGAGCTAACGACATTAGTTAACCAGTACCTAGATCATATATAAGTAATTATTACAGCAATGTTTTAACTTAAAGAACAGTAACAAATAATAGTCTATTATTTAGTACGCGAAAATAGCCTAGAAACGACATATGATTATTAGCGTGCTCAAACAATGTTATAATTTTATCAAATTTTACCACAAATAGCTAAGAATTAAGTATAACCCTAAACCAATTAAATTACAAAAAAAAGAAAGTATTTATATTTTTAATAATTAAAATAGAGACAAAAATGAGTATATAAAATCATGCATAGCTTCTAAAATCTTGGGGAAAATTCAATGTGGGTCCTACACATGCTAGTAATTTACTGGAAAAGAAATAATTTCAAAATCTTCACCAGTACAAAGTTAGCTCAAAATTTGGTCAAATTTTATCTGAATTCGAATAGATTTAAAATATAACGGTCGGATTCGAAATCCGATCACACCAGTGGATTCATGGCTCCTAATTACCCTATTCTAACCCTAGGATCTGAGACTTGGCAAAGAATTGAATTATGGGAGGGTTAGATAGGAATGAGAGATATGCATGTCTTATGGAACTGCACTAGATCATCAATTGATCCATCAAGTTTGCATACACGGGGCTGCTTTGCTACTCTTCTTGCATGCATGTTTTGGTATGGAGTAGAAACCGAGCAGGAAAAGAAAAAAAACATATTGAAAAAGAAAAGGAAGATGTGCTCACGTTCTATGCAACGAGCAAGTTGATCAATTGATTCTTGCTTGGCGAGTACGTGCATGGCTGGATGTGTTGAGCAATGGAGGGAAGAAAAATAAATTGGAGATGAAGAGAACGCTCACGGTGATGCAGAGCAGCGAAGGATGACTGCGGCGACGATTCGGCGGCGGACAGCGACGCGGACGACGCAGCAGATTGGATCTCCTATATTTGCTAGGCCGTGGACTTGAGAGAATAAGAAATATAGAAAGAGAAAAGAGAAAAGAGAAAATAGGTGATAGAGGTGCTGCATATATGCATAGGGATAAGGGCAAACCGAAACGAGCTCGTGCACGATCTGCACGGCCACACGTGCGAAGTACGCGACGTCGGCGCTGCGTCGTGCGCGACGTGTGCGTGTGCTGTGTAGCACAGCAACAGCCGGCCCAGCAAGGCCCAACAAGCCTTTTCTTTATTCTTTATTCTTATTTTTATTTTCAAATTTAAATCTGCAGAAAATCAAAGGTGGCATTCAAAAATACCAAAACACTTTCAAAAATTCCCAGAAAAAATCCAGTAAATCAATTTAGGCATAAGGTCTCCCATAAAAATATTTCCACATGAGAAATCTAAAATATTATTTCTCAGAAATTAATCTATTATCTCTTTTAAGCCCAAAATTATTCCAACCCTATCGGGTTAGCTTGGGAAAAGCCAAATTTGAACATACACACTTATATCATATTACGAGCGATATCCTCTGACAATAATTTTTTTTGAAGTCTGAAAAATTCCAGAATTTTGAGGATGTTACAGTTTTCCTCTAGAGTATCTGGGTTGGTGTCAGAGACTGTGGGATATAGTGTCCCTGTGTGTCTCAGAGTGCTCAACAGTCACTTTCTGACTGTCGGTGTTGGGTCGGTCTGACCGTCAGCCTTGCCTAGAACTGCCTAACAACAAGTTTTTAGGGTCGTCTATAAGTAGATCTTAAATCGGCCTGGGAGACTTGTTGCCTCTTGGGTCACTTGTTGACCCTCTCCACTTGCTTGCTTCCTCTCTAAGTCCTCTTGTACATGTGTTGATCTTGGTAAAGTATGAGGGAAGTTTAGTGCATCGATTGCACTTTGCGGTTGCATTTGTTGCATCTAGTTGAGCTCTTGGCATCTATCGTGTTCGACTCTTAGAAAGCTTAGTGGTGTTGTCTTGGTGATCTCTTCAAGAAACTTGTGAAGAAGCATGAGTGGTCTATGGAGCTCACCATCTCCAGAGTAGAGGAAGGGGCTAGTCATAGGGTGTGTTTGGTAGAGTGTATCTCCTCATCTATTCTCTTCTCAACCCACTTTTCATTGTTTGGTAGGATGTATGAGCTCTCTCAGCCATACCCACCTCAACCCACCAAAGCCCCTCAGCCATACCCAGGAGAGAACCCACGAACGGAGGTTCGCTGGTCAGCATGGCCGGCTCCCAACCCCGTATCTCTCCCTCAGAAAAATCACTGCCGCCGCCGCCACCTCCACCCATGACTCCCTCCGCCCAGCCCCGGTTAGCCCCGCCGGTGTAGCACCCATCCCGTAGCCACCCATTCCACGCGTCCTCTCCCCAAGCCCCGCTGAGGTCCGCTGCGTCGCGCCTTCCTTGAGCCCCCGCCGAGGTCCGGTGAGTCCTGAGCTCCGGCATGCGTCCTCGATCTGGCGTGCCTCTCCGAGCTCTGCCACGGCGTCCCCGATCTCCGACAAGCCTCGCCAAGCTCCGCCGCTCGTCGTCCAGTGGAGGTCCGCCGCGCCTCCTCTTCGATCCCTGAGCGCCCGTGCCTCTTGTCCCTGAGTCCCTGAGCGCCTACGCCTCCTCTTCGATCCCCGCGGCCCCGAGCTTCGTCGGTCCGCCGATCGGCCCCGAGCTCCGCCGCCCGTCCTGGAGGCGCCGCCGCCCGGCCCCGAGCATCCGCCGCCCGGTCCCGAGCTCCGCCGGTCCGCCGCTCGGCCCCAAGCTCCGCTGCCCGTCCTGGAGGCGCCGCCGCCCGGCTCCGAGCTTCCACCGCCCGTCCCCCGAGCTCTACCGGTCCGCCGCTCGGCCCCGAGCTCCGCAGCCCATCCTGGAGGCGCCGCCGCCCAGCCCCAAGCTCCGCCGGTCTACCGCTCGGCCCCGAGCTCCGCCGCTCGTGCCATTATTCTTTCATTTGTATTTTGTAGTGTCACAATTTTAGCAATTTTATCTATATATGCTTGTGTTATTAAAAAATGAAAATAATAACATTATGAAAGCAAAAATAAAGAGAGAGAGACCATTTAGAAAAACATATACATATACTTCTCAGCACATACAGGCTACCAAACAAGATCTCAGCTCAGCATGTCTCAGCACATACAGACTACCAAACACACTGCAGTTGTATGCACTCAGCATGTTTAGACTCAGCATGTCTCAGGGGAGAATAGCCATGCCAGGCTAAGATGGCTACCAAACACACCCATAGTGATCGAGGAGATACAAATGTGTCCTCAAGAGTAAGCGTCTTAAAGAGAGTCCACCTTTGATCACAAGTGATCAGATTCTCAAACGGAGATGTATGATATCAGTGGATATATGAATTTCAGAATAAACATCGTTATTCTCTTGTCTCTTTTACATTGCTGTAATTCATACTTGTACTAGATTGTTTGTATTTTTTTATATAGAGATTGAATTGCATGCTTGTAACTCTAGGATTATAACTTGACATAGACATAGGGTATTGGTGCACTTAGAGCAGCTCCAAGGGCCTCCCTATATTTGCCTCTCCATATCCTCATATGGAGAGCTTCTCTAAAAAGATTCCTCTCCATATTTCTTTCCACTCCAATGGACTCTCCATATTTCACTCTCTATATTCTTCCCTCCTATATTCTATTGATATTCTGTAAGCAATAAAATATTTGTAATGGCTATATTTCCAACGGCTATATTTTTCAACGGCTATATTCCAATGGCTATATTTTTGACTCTATATATACACCAATTGCCTGGTTGCTCCTCATCCACCATATCACAATAGTTCCTCCTCCTCCAACATATCACATTGGCTGCTCCTCCTCCACCATATTACAATGAGTCATCGCAACACTCCCCTGCAATCTCTCTTGTATTCGTCATCATCGTCATCCGACGATGACAAACTCATTGTTGCTACAGCATACTTAGCACACAATGAATCAAGGTGTTTGGGTGCCTCACGCCATGGCGGTTCTGTCCATGGACATCGGGTACTTCATCGCAATAGAGAAGCCGGCCATTCTAGACTATATCAAGACTACTTTTCGGAAGCTCCTACGTACGGGCCAACTATATTTCGGTGCAGATTTGCAATCAGTCCATATGTTTCTCTTGGCCATTTTGTTTATCATCATGTGCAGTGCATTTAGTCCAAACTGCTCATTCATATTTTTCACGCAGGTTTATAATGGCTCGTTCTCTGTTTTTTCGCATAGTACAAGCCGTAGAAGAGCATGATAATTATTTTGTGCAAAAAGAAATAGTGCTGGTATTCTTGGGTTATTTTCTTTGCAGAAGATTACCGCAACTTATGGAGTACCAGCAGATGCTACAGATGATTATATTCGGATAGGAGAAAGCACCGCTATAGAGAGTCTTAAAAAGTTTGTGAAAGCTATTGTTGAAGTATTTGGAGATGAGTATTTAAGATCTCCAAATGATTATGATACCGCTAGATTACTTGCAATTGAAGAGAAAAGAGGTTTTCCTGGAATGCTAGGGAGCATTGATTGCATGCATTGGAAATGAAAAAATTGCCATATAGCATGGCAAGGCATGTATACCGGTCATGTGCACGAGCCCACAATCATTCTGGAAGCTGTTGTTTCACAAGATCTTTGGATTTGGCATGCTTTCTTTGGTTTACCTGGGTCTCATAATGATATTAATGTTCTTCACCGTTCCCTACTCTTTACAAAGCTAGCCGAAGGGCAAGCTCCAGAGGTAAATTACACCGTTAATGGCCACTACTATACGATGGGATATTACCTTGCAGATGGCATATATCCACCTTGGGCCACATTTGAGAAGACAATACCATCTCCAATGGGTAATAAGAAAAAACATTTCTCCCAAGCCCAATAATTTGTTAGGAAGGATGTCGAACGAGCCTTCGGAGTTCTACAGGTTCGTTTTGCCATTGTTCGCGGTCCAGCAAGATTTTTGGGATCAACATACACTTGGACAAATCATGACAGCTTGTGTCATAATGCATAACATGATAATTGAAGATGAGCAGGAAGAAGGACCAGAAGACTTCAATTATGATCATGTGGGAGAAAGTGTGACAGTATCTCATGAGCACACGCCTGAACTTTTGAGTTTATTTAAGCTCATCATAACATCAGAAATAGAGAAGCTCACTCTATGCTGCAAAATGGTCTAGTCGAGCACCTCTGGCAACGTTATGGAGGAGTTTAGTGTTTAAGTTGTCGAGTGATGTATTATTTTTAATTATGCATATTGTACGCTATTCTTTCCTTAATAAAGTCAATCAGTTTTTCCATACATCAACATAGTTCATAATGATCCAACAACACTGAAAATAACATAATAATCCTTACAACACCTAAAAGAGTGCCAACAAAGTAACATAATAGTCGTTACAACACCTAAAGAGTGCAATAAAGTAACATAATAGTCCTTACAACACCTAAAAGAGTGCAACAAAGTAACATAATAGTCCTTACAACACGTAAAAGAGTGCAATAAAGTAACATAAATAAAGCATATCACCCCGAGTTGTTACAACGTCGAGTCATGATTTCATTCTGCAAACTTAAATAATATTGTTGTTGTATCCCAGTCATAGCACTAATGTCCATGTTCATAACTTTGTCATCTTCCAACCTTGTCCTTAATTGTAGTTCTTTTTTCTTTACTGCAATCATTTGTTCTTCTAGTTTAAATGCTCGTTCATAGCGCTCAGCTTTCAGGGCCTCTTTCACCTCCCCCGCCTCTCTCTTCTTTGCCCACACATTATCTAATGCTTCCATGACAGTAGTATCAGTTGAGGACGTAGAAGTTTTACCTCGTCGTAGTCGTTCTTTCTCTGCCTTTTTACCAATTGGTCTACTCAAGGGATCACCTTCTACAGTACGAGCCTCCGAGTCATCACCATACCGACTTGAGTTCGTACCAGGAGTAGACGAACCCGGACTTGCAGTGGAGGTCATCTTCGGTCTTTTATGAGATATCCTGTCAGTCCATTTTGGATGGAGGTGTAGCGTGTTCCAGCAATGCAATAATCCGAACGCTTTGCCACCTTTCTCTTCTGCTTTGTACAACGCACATGTCTGAATAATCTGCACAAGTGCATATGTGTTATTAAACGTGCACATAATGTATGAAATTTCAAGCAAATTCAATAGATGTACACCTTATCTTGCTCTGTTAGCCCGCTTTGCCTTCTATTCTGTATCCGGTCATAACATCCACAGAACCTATTAACTTGTTTTTGAATGGTTGACCAACGGTGCATCAGGGAATTGGAAGTACGATCAGAAACAAAGAACTTGTTCTCGTGGAAGTAGTCATGGATCCTCGCCCAATAAGTAGAATGGTTTTGTTCACTCCCTGTTGCTGCATCCATACTAATATTTAGCCAGTCCGACACCAACACATTGTCTTCATTCTCCGTGAAGTTTTTTGTTCTCTTGTTGTTCGGTCTCACAGAGGGAGTAGCTTGTGTAATTGGCGATGGTTGCTCTCCAATTGGGTTACAGTTTTGAGAGTCATCCCAAGTTGCGGCATCTAATCCACCACTCAATAGGTCTACATAACTATCTATTCATGCTTCCTGCATCAAATTTGCGTATACACTTCAGTGGTATTGAAAGAGATCAATTATAAGCAATATCAACAGTATATCATCGTGCAACAACAATCCTATATATTCCCTCATCTTGCAATGCTCTATCCAATTTACGAATAACATACATGCTATCTTGCTCATCACTAACTTTTGCAATACAATTATCAGTATACCATGCAATGCAATTTCATAAAAAAAAATTGACTTGTTTTTCTATCTACAATTGCCTAAATTCACTCTAAATTTGCACCCACCCTCCCCTTCTCTCCCATCCCCATCCATCGCCGGCCACTCCCCCAATTCCCCATCCACCGCCGGCCACTCATCCTATTTCCCATCCACCGCCTACCGCTCCCCCCCCAATTCACTCTGCCTCTCTGCCCTCTTCCCATCCGTCTGCCTCCCCCTATCGCCGCCAGCCCAACCGACGCCTCCCCCTACCGACGCCGCCTCCCTCCGGCCGCCCTCCAGCACCGCCACCACCACCTCCTCACTCGGCAGCACCAGCAGCACCTCCCCTGCCTCCCCCAACTGCCGCCTCCCTCCGTTCGCCCCTCCCTCCATCCGTCGCCTCCCCCTACCGACGCCGCCTCCCTCCGGCCGCGCTCCAGCACCGCCACCACCACCTCCTCACTCGGCAGCACCAACAGCACCTCCCCCGCCTCTCCCAACCGCCGCTCGCCAGCTGCCCTCCGGCTCGCTCTCTAGCACCGCCACGACGTGCTCCTCCCCCGTTGCTCGCCGACCGCGACCCTCCTCCCTCTGCCCCCGACGTGGCGCGGGCTCCCCTTCGCCGCCTGCCCTCCAGATCCACCGGCCATGGCGAGGAGGGAGGCCACGGCCACGGCGAGGAGCACAACGAGGAGGGGAGGAGACCAACCTCTACTGGCCGGCGGCGTCGTTCCTCGGAGGCAGGAGGCGGAGCCGTTGCTCGTCGATGGCGGGAGGAAATGTCGGACGACGTTGCCACAGATGGAGGAGGCTTGGCGAGGCGCTATTTCTGGCTACGGGGAAGGCAAAGATGGAGACGCATCATTTTTGGAGAATGATTTGGGGAGACCGTTGGAGCTGGATTTTTTTTATTGTGCTCCCCAAAAATAGCTTGGAGACCTATATGGGGAGGCCCTTGGAGTTGCTGTTAGTTGAGCTTAATATGTTTATGACTTGAGTTTGAAAAAATCTGACTAATTTTATTTTCTTTTATGATTGAGTCAAATCTGTAATTCTTTTTTCAAATTCTTATTCACCTTTTTCTGGACGACATCTAAATCATTTCGCTCATGCAGCCACCACCGAGCTTGTAGATCATCAGTGCTTCCGCGGGAAGAAGCCATCGTGTGAGGTGGGAGAGCACGTGGCGCGATCGTGCGGGACGGCCAGCGGGTGCGGCATTGCTCGTGCGGGCCACCACCGAGCTCGTAGATCATCGCTCCTAATGTCAGAGCACGTGGATCTGGCAACTATGGCAACCGACGACACACGCACTGGGGCCCAACGTGAAGCAAGGAAACTAGAGATTGGTCGTTGTTGGAAGCGGACAACTGGTGTCTATAGGGAACCCTAACGAAGTGTGAGGGCGATCGGTTGAACCCGATGCTCATCGAGAGTCCCCAATCGCGAGGAGCGACCATAAAATCAAGTTTTTTCGAATCTCTATGTAGTCTTGGCGGGTATGTCTAAGACCACCTGGGGCCCGCGATTAGAAATGAGCCACGTAAGCTTAAATAGGAGGCGAGAGCACCAGAAGCTCACGGCCTATATTATTCAGAAGTAGAAAACGGCTTCTTATGGCAAACGGTCATGTATCATCTCTAGAGAACCGGTCCTTTTTTTTAGGGAGATTTGATGAAATGCCCCGTTTTCTTTGGTGCGTTTGATGAAATGTCCCGTTTGTGTCTATGACGGGTGGCCCCGGACCCCACCCGTCATTCTCAAGGGGGGGGCATTTCATCAAATGCCAAAGTAAGTCATGGCATTTCATCAAAAATTCCTTTTTTTTAGCCGGACTCCCTGTCTTACAAAATAGATACCCGTATTTTAGAAAAGATTCCCTTGGTACCTCTGTCAAAACAACACTGCGGCTGCTCTAAGAAAAGACGAGAGGGCTTGCGAGAGCTAAGATCGAGCGGAAGAAGAAGACCTTGGATCGTTGGATGCGCTGATCGGCTGAAGGAACGGTCCATACTCCAGAACCTGTACCATGTCTTCACAGTGTTCCTCCAACAGGACGTGAAATTCGCTAAAAAAAAACTCGACGTGAAATTCTCTCTCTCTCTCTCAAAAAAAAGAAAAACTCGAGGACCCGGCACGTGTCTCTTGAACCATCCACGTTCACAGAAAATATCGAAAATGCCACCTCACAACTCCATTCGTCGTGCTGCTCCGTCTCCTTTTCTGGCCCTCTCCGCCAAACACGCCTCCATGCCTACTGCCACCGGAGCACGTCACCTCGAAAGGAATTCTTCTCTCATACTCTCTCCTCCTCCTCTTCCTCCTCCGCTCTACTGCACTGGGGCTGTTGGTGACGAATCCTAACTTGCTTGGATTGTTCTCTGGGGTGGATGCTTCAATCCATCCAGTTTGTTGCGGATTTGTGTGCTGCGTGGCGGAGTACGAACAGCAGTTTATTCTCCAAATTTTGTTGGGTGCTCAGTCGCTCCTGAGCTGAAGTGTGAGGCCACCGCGCGTGCGCCGCGGAGCATGCGAGGCGAGCGCTCGAATCCGCCATCCCACCCGCCCCACTAGCCGTGCCCGATGATCACATCACCGGAGACCGGGCCCTTTCTCAACGGCGGCGATGAAGAAGGGAGCCTTTGGCGCCGGCCTGGCTCCCGAGCGGGGGCCGCGCCGGATCGTCGCTTCTCGGGCCAGCCCTCTTGCCGCGCCGACGCGCATAGGCCTGGAGGCCCTTGGGCAGCCGCCGGTGCTGCGGGCGTCTGCGGTGGAGCGTGTTGGGGACCGAGCGGCGGGGTCCGAGGCGGATACCGGTCGAGGGTTTGGTCGGCCAACGCGAAATCTGAGCCGCCATTGATGGATTTTTCACAGTTTGGTTGCAATTTTTGGACTCAGTATGTTCCTCATCACCATTATCTCTCTCCCTCTCCTGTCTATGTGTATCGCCTCCATCGCCGTTCCCGTTCTACCTCATCGCGACATTCCGTCCCTGCTATCTCCACCCCGTCCGCAACCTTGGACATTGGTTTTTGAGGTATGAGCTTTTGGTCATCCAGTGATTAGTCAAACCTCACTGACCTCCACAAATTTTGGGTTTGCCAGTGCACACCCGGCACACCATCTAGATCCGTCCCTGAATTAATGTATGTATGTATGCATGCATGTGTGAATGCCCACAGTTCACACCCCAAAACCCAAACCCTAAAGCAAATCAGTCGAGCTTTTGTCACCGACCCACCTTCCGAGTGGCCGCCCCATCAGTTCTCCACCGCTAGGGTGCTGCCAGCCTCCACCGTTCCATTGCCTTGGATTCGGTTGTGGCAAGGGCTGGGAACCGTATGGTGTTTCTGATGCGGCCTCTGGTTGTGGGTCTGGTTGGCCGAGGCGAGATCTGAGCTCGTGCCGATGGAACAAGTCCCTCTGGTCTGGAAGGATAAAGTGGGAAATAATGATCACAAAAGCATGTATGGCTTTGAGCATTCGAGGATGCCATCTGGTTTGCCCATGATTGGATTAACTTTGGTACATATTTGATTCTAGTTGACTCTGTTTTTGCCTCTCGAATGAAGAAATGGAATCCTTATGAGGGGCGATGATGATGATCTGTGGCTGAAATAAGTTGTTTTTAAAGTTGTGGCCTGGGGTATCAAATTAGAGCTCACCGTCACCTCGCTTGAAGCCTGTTCAATCACTCGCTGATGTTGGATGTTCTGCGTCTTGGACGGTCATTCTGATGTGTGATAACCAGCGCAGCTCCACTTACATTACGATGGGTTGATTATGCAGCAAGAGATGTGAGGATCGGGTTTGATGATTGAACAAAGGAAAAACTGAGCCCTCTCAATGCAATTTCACTATTCTGTAGTGCTTCTGTGCTGCTACATATCACACTGTTTTTCTTCTCTATTCCCCTCCCTTGGACTGATGTGGAGTGGAGATCCATCTGGACTTGGATTGATCTCTTTTGTTGTTGCCGAACCCTAGCTTGCGTGGAATGTTCTGAGAGTTTTGTTCTGGTCTTTTCTTTGCTGTGAGCAATCTAATCCAAATATTGCCTTCTGGGATGGGTGCTCCAATCCATCTAGATTGTTGTGGATATGTTTGATGCATGGTGGAGTACTAATAGCAGTTTATTTTCCAAAAAGTTTGGTGGCTCAGTCACTCACTTCTGCTGTTGTGATATAAATCCTTCCACTTACAAGAGACTATCTCGGAACTTCTCAGGTCACCCCATTCAGAGGATGGTGTCTCCACTGAAATTTACCAATGGAGTGCCCTGACTCGATTTCTTGTTTGATCCACCCCTGCTGATAACAGGGAGAACCCTACATTGGTGCTACTTGCAAGGTGCAGATATTAGACCTGAACATTCATTTTTCTGTTTGCTACTTCATATATTCTTGGTTAGCTAATACGGAATGTGAGCTGCCATTGATGGACTTTTGACAGTTTGGTTGCAATTTTTTTGGATACGTATGGTAACGTTCCCCACCACCATCATCACTACCTCCTACTCCTCCTCCTCCTCCTCCTCTTTCTCTCCCCTCCTCTCTCTCTCTCTCTCTCTCTCTCTGCTGTCTTTGTGTATGTACATATGTATGCATGTGCGATTGTTCAGTAAATTTTGTTCATTTGGCCCTGTTTTGCGCCTAATTTTGAAACGGGACCCTGCTGGAAACTTACTTTTAAACTGGACCCATCTTGATCATGCTGATGCTGATGAGGGGCGATGATGTCAGCCTTTTATGAGAAGCATTCCTTTGAGCAATCGAGACAGCTGTAGGTATCAAATAGAACCGACCTTCTCTTCTCTTGGAGCCTATTTAATCATTCGCTAATGAAGGTGGTTCTGTGCCTAGGACGGTCATTCCTGATGAGTGATAACCAGCGCAGATCTACTTACATTAGGATGTGTAGATTGTGCTGCACGAGATGTGAGGGTTGGGTTTGTATGATCGAGCAAAGGCGAAACTGAGCCCTCTCAATGCTATTTCACTATTAATGGTGCTTTTGTGCTGGTATATTTTAAACTATGTTATACTGTGATACCCCTTCTTATGCGTGAGAGCCCTGAATCTGATCAGATACTTTGGAACAAAGGAATGTAATACTGATGAGGGGCAATGATGATTAAGCTTTTTCTGAAAAGCATGAAGTTAACAATCGGGGAAGCTGTGGGTACCAAATTAGACCCGACCCTGCCTTCTCTTGGAGCATATTCAATTATTTGCTGATGGCGGTTCTGTGCCTAGGACGGTCATTCTGATGAGCGATAATCAGTGCGGCTCCACTTACATTACTATGGGTAGATTGTGCAGCAAGAGAGTGGGGTTGGGTTTGTATGACTGAGCAAATGTGAAGCTGAGCCCTCTCAATGCTATTTCACTACAAATAGTGCTTCTTTGCTGGTATATTTTATGTGTATTCTTTTCTGTTCATCTTTGAAGCTGCCTTTGCTCTGAAGTTGAAGCTAGTGAGTTGAACTTCATTTGGATTTCTGTTGGCTAAGCTTCAAGTTACCGTTCCATTTGTTTTTCTCTAATGCTCCATCTGTTCAGAACGTTTTCGTTCTTCTTTTGCTGCACATGGTGCACAATTCTGCATGAAGTAACAGTAACATTGTGCAGTTGATGTGTTAATTTTTTCTGTGAGTACAATTAGCAGATATTTTGGACTACCTTTATGGATGGCAATGATGAACATGGCTCATTCAGAAGTACATGGAAAACCTAAGACACCAAGGTTTGATTTAAGGTTTTGGGTTTAGGGTTTGTGGTGTGATTAATTCCATTTTCCTTTTAAAATGGAGGCATTCAAATTGGACGATTTGCATCTTGTAAGCAACCATTTGAATGCTGAAAAAATTGTCACATATGTGTGTCAACTGATATCATAGGAAAATAACAGTATTGCTTCATGTACCTCTTTTGATCTCACATGTTGCAGGGAGACCACAACTTGTTGTGTGATAAATGGGCCAAAACTGAGCCTCCTGTTCTCTCAATATGCAATGACCACAATTTTCATTTCTTAAACCTTCCATTCACTTGCACGAATGCATACTATAACAAAGGAGGAGGGGCAATGCTTGTTGACAATGGATGGAATATCATGCCTTTGAGCAATGGATGTGCCTATGTTTATTGAGTAGTACATAGCCCTCGTACACTCTTGAAGCCTGGTCAAGTTATGTTCTAGTTTTGGTGGCACTGTAGCTCGGATTGTCATTCAGATAACCAGTGCTCTGGCTTGGATCCTTTGGACTGTCATTTTGATGACCAACACAGTGCCATTTATAGTATAATTGGTTGATCAGGCGATATTAAGAGGGTGGGCTGTGGGGATTGAGATTATACAGTTGATGAAAAGAAGAGTTGAGAAGGGCAAGGGTGATGAACCCTGTGGATGCAATTCAAGCAAGCCGTACATACTAGATATGTGCACCACAATTGTCCTATTCGTTTTTCTTCATGTCTGAAGCTACTGGCAGTTTCATTCCTGGGGTTGACAAGATACTGTTCTCTTGTCTGTCTGGTTAGTATGGTAAATTTTGCTACATGCCTCTTCAAAGACGAAGTTATGATCTGCCACGTTTTTGTATATTGTTTAACTAAACCTCTAATCATCTTCATATTTACTTTGGTCGGATATGACCTTTTCTGATGAATGTTTATGTTATTTAGTTCATTGGCGATCAATCTCTTTTTGCTGCTGCCGCTGCTGTCAGTAGTCACTGCCAGCCTGCCACATTGTTTTTTTTTCGATTACAACTCTTAGGCATTTGTGTGGAATAGATCTATAGCGAGTTGTTTAAATAAGACACTGTCGGGTAAACTTGTCGATCTTAAAAGTTTGTTCAATTTGTTCCCTACTATTTTGTCTCATGACTGAAGTTCCTCTGGGAACTTGTGCACTATTGTTCCCTTCTCAAGGTTTGTTCAGGTTTCTTGCTTTGGTTTTGTTGGCATTTTTCGTAAGGTTTGCCTGACAGGTGTTTAATTTTGTGGCACGATATTATTACCAGTGTCCCACCTCACACGTCTAATTATCTAGCAAGTTATGTATCACAGCATTTGTCATGGGAGAAATGGGTGAAGTAGTGCTTTCTGTTTTCTGTTTGGAGTAAATACATTCCTTCTGGTCGATGTGGTGATGATCTGGCCTGCAAATTTACGTTTTCTCCTTTTTATGTGCAGTGCAGTGACTCCTTTCATCTGAAGCGAACAAATATCAACTATTTCTTTGGTTGCCAGTATTGAATGGCTATGATGATTTTTCTGCCCCTTGTTGCAGATCTTTCAACATCTCCTTTGCGGCTTTTTAACTGTTAATATAGGTTTCACATGTTCATATTGTAGTTCTCCTTAACTGCCACTTTTATTACGATGCTTGCCATCCCTATGTCGTTCTACAGCTGCATCTTTTCTGGTAAATTAGCATTTACCTGACCAATCTACAGCCATTTTTGGATATGCAGTCATGCTAGACTCACACTTGCACTTGTGCCGTACAGCACCATCGCATGGCGTCACCACCATTAGAAGCTGTTTTGACCTATGGCATGCAATGCTACTCTACCACTTCATCTATTTGATGATCGGCTAAGTGCAATTTTATGATTTGACAGATATGATTTGCAAGTTTATCATGTAAATGCCACCCCTCTCACTGTTGCTTCTGTATGCAATATTGATCTTCTCTTTTGCGTTTCTATACCATCGTTTTGCAAGTACCTCTTTGTTGATACTTTCACACTTAGGGCCTCTTTGATTTGTAGGATTCTCATAACATATGAATAAAATAAAAAAAAGAGAATTGGATGTCATGACATGTTGGGTTCTACATGAATTGAAGACGCAAGAATAAGTAATATATGTTGTTTGATTACACTGCAAGAGATTAGGAATAGATGCATGCCCATAGTTGTCATATGTAGAAAGAAATTTTTTCAAGAGGTTGAACTCAATAAAATTTTGTTTCGAAAGTAAGTGCAAAAGGTAGCTCATATGAAAAATCCTAAGATTTTAATCTTACAAATCAAACAACCACTATATGAGATATAGTTTTTCTAAGGTATGGAATCCTTCAAAAATCTATGAAATTTCTTTGAATCAAAGAGGCCCATACCGTTTCTGTCCAACTGAATTTAGTAACATCAGCCTCTACCTGTCTCCATCAGCATCTCCATGTATTCTGCTTCTTTCACCCGTTTCACCTTGCAACAATTGTAAGACCCTTTCCTTTGTTTCAGGCCAGGCTATTGGTGGGCCAAATTGGGCCTGGTACGAGCAAGAACACTCCACCTGTACACGTGTTACCCTGGATCTTCTCGCACGAGCAGTCTACACATCCCGTACAAAACCCCTCCTGCGCCGACCAGTCCAAGCGCGAGGCTACCACGTGCGCGCGGCGGAGGAGCCGATGCGAGGCGAGCACGCTGCCTAGCAATCACAAATCCGCCTCGTTCGCGCGGTGGCCGATGACCGCGCCGGGCTCGAACTCGCGACCTTCTAGGAGAGGCGGCGATGAGGAACGACGCCGTTGGCGCCGCCCGCCGTCTTCCCTAGCCCCGGCGGCCTCGGACCTCCGCTTTCCGGGGCCACCCCTCC
Organism: Stipa capillata; assembly: GCA_019208055.1. Lineage (NCBI taxonomy): Eukaryota > Viridiplantae > Streptophyta > Magnoliopsida > Poales > Poaceae > Stipa > Stipa capillata. The sequence continues at coordinate 569,893 of JAGXJF010005591.1, forward strand.
CGCCGCCCCGCCCTGCATTGACGCATCGGCCTGGAGGCCCTCCTCGGGCAGCCGCCGCGCGGATCCGGCGGGGCCAGTGGCGGCGAGGGGGTGGGAACCGTGGGGGCGTCGGGGCTGGTGCGGTCTCCGGTGGTCGGGGGGATCGGGCTGCCACGGCGAGATCTGAGCTGCCCGTTATGGATTTTTTTCGCTGTTTGGCTGCGGTTTTTTGGATCTGACTTGGTATGCTCGCTATCACCCCCTCCTCCTCCTCCTCCTTCCTCTCCTCTCTCCCCTTCAACTCCAACTCCTATTCCCTCTCTGCATGAGCTCTCGCTGAATGCGGGGCGGAGTCGGTGTGAACTAATCCTTGCGTTCCAAAGGGGCCCTTAAAATCTTAATCATCACCTCTTCTCTCTTATGAATGTGGTGCGGAATCCATATGAAACTTCTATGGATGTGCTGTTCCACACTCCCAAACCCTGACCTAGAACCCAACAGATCTCCCCCTTCGGCTCCGCCTCCACCGTGCATTTGCGCTTCTGCCTGGATGGATGCTCTTCCCTGGCAACATGGCGGTGGTGGGGGTCTGGGAACCGTCGGGTTGTAGTATCTGGTGTGGATTCGGAGTTGGCGGTTTGGTCATCGGAGGCGAGATTTGAGCTCCTACTGGTGATGGATGGTTGTTTCCTGCTATGGAATTTTGATTTGGTTAGTCAACCATTACCAGCGCCATGAGCTCTACTCGCCCTCCAGCTTCTGCGGCTGCTGCTGTGCTGAGCTGCTGATGTTCTGTATCCGATCTGTTCTATCGATCTATTTATCTACCTATTTACCTATTTGGAAGGTTAAATTGACATGGTATGGTATGGTCCCTTCAATCTGCCTCTGTTAGGGGGGGCAATGGTCACCATGTATATAAACTTATGTAAGCATGAATGGTGTGTGCATTTGAGGCAGTCTTATCGATGAAAAAGAGACCCATTTTCCCGAGCATGAAGAATTGGAATCCTAATGAGGGGCGATGATGATCAACCGTGGCTGAAATAAGCATGCCTTTGATTAATCGGGGCAGCTGCGTATCAAATCAATAGCCACACTCTCATCTTTTGCTACCTTTCCATCCACATCCTAATATTGACGGCTGTTCTTGGATGGTCATTCTGATGAGTGATAACCAGCACAGCTCGACTTTAATTGGGTGGGTTTGATCTGGTGACATAAGATGGTGGGGGCTAGGTTATATGATCGACCAAAGGCGAATCTGAGCCCTCAATGCAATTATACTGCTCCCTACACAGTTGCATTACATTGTTTTCCTTCTCTTTTTTTTGGTATTTGATGCTATTGCCTTCTTATATTTCAAGTTATTGTCGTGGTTGTGGCTTCTCGTCATGTCAGGAACAGTATCTACCCACAGATCACCTCTCATGTCCCGCCTCAACCCTCCTGCCGGTGCATTCGGGCTTGGTACTAGTAATAGTTGTATCTGTTTTCACCCTTTATTCATGGGGTAAAAGGCGTGCAACATGATCTGCAGCAACGTTCCAATTCCTGCGTTTCAACCCCACCCACCTCTGGTGACCTCGTCAATATTTGGTCTACTGTTTTGGCACAGCACAGCACAATAGCAGATCAACTGCAAACTGGCCAGGAGGCATGCAGATTGGATGGTTTGCTTTTTGCAGACAACCATTTGAGTGCTTAAAGGATGACTTTTTCTTAAATGGGCTAACTCTGAGCCTCTCATTCCATCGAGATACTTCATGGAAATAAAATGGGTTTTTTCCTTTTCCAAAATTTGCTTATCTTGCTTACTTGCATGCATGGAATAATGTTCCTAATGATAAAGTTGTAATATTTTCATACAATAGATACGTATTAGCAAAAGCATATTTTAGTGGATGCTATAACGATCTGTTGAGCAAGTTTCTATGTTCTCCTTTTTCCTGTGCGTTTTGTTGGTTTTGCGGTTTATCAGCCATTCATTGTTTTCAAGAATAATATGCAAAAGTAAAGTTTTTCTTTGTCTTCTGATCTTCCTTTTTTGGTCTGTCCTTATCCTGAATGGCTGTGATGATTCTGCTACCCCTTGGAAATTTTTTTAGAATTATCTTTTCTCAGTTCACTGTTAAACTAGGAGGGCTTGTTCTACAGCAAGTAACCAGTTTTGCAGCTGATTGATGGTGATGGTGCTGGTGCTGGTGCTGGTGTTGGTCTTGGTGGTGGTGGTGGTGGTGGTGGTGTTACATGTTTGAATGGACAATTCTACTTAATACTTGATTTGGATAGAGTCAGAGAGATGGCATGGCTGCTATGTTGATAATGGGGTGAATCTGAGCCACTGAAGTAACAAGTGACATTTTGTAATTTTGTTTCGATTATTGTTTGAATTTTATGCTTCTCTCCTCACATATTGCTTTGCCCCTATGGTACATGGTGATTTGTCATGTGGTTCGTTGGCTGAGCCAGTTTCTTACGTTTTCTGTTTGAAGTAGACATATGTTCTGGTAGATGTCTGATGAGTGATGACTCATCTTACAATTTCCTGCTTTCTCTTGTTCTTTGGATTTGGAGTAGCAGCTATTTCTACCATTTTAAGAACGAATGTGCAAACTGAAGATACTGTACTTCTTTGATTGGCATTTAAGAAGGAATATGCAAACATAAGATACTGTTTTACCTTTTAACCACTTTTTTCTTCTGTTCTGTTCATGATGGCTGTGATGATTTTGCTGCCCCTTGGAGAGCTTTTAACATCATCTGAATAGGTTCCTTGTGTTCAGTTCAGTTTGCTGCTAAACTAGGAGGGCTTGTTTCACAGCATATGCTGAAATGAGCAACCAGCTTAACAGTTCATTTGGGGAGGGAGGGAGAGAGAATGAGAGAATGAGAATTGTGGGGTATGAGCTTATTTGGCATTGGTCTGCTGCGCTGTGGAATCTTCCTTAATAAAGTATCTTCTCTTCCTTGGCTCTAAATAGAAACAAATATTCTTTTTGAAAAACCATTGCAATGCGATATGAAGCCTTTATGTTCTGTTATAGGCATCTCTAGCAAGATGCAGGCTTGCAAATTGTACAGTTTGCATTTTCGCAGACAACCATTTGAATGCTGGAAAAAACACCAAAGGATGATCTTCCCAACTTTTTGTTGTACCGGTACTTGCTGTGTGATGAGTGAGTCAGAAACAAGCTTTCCATTCTTTGATGACCACATACTTTATTTTCTAGAAAGTATGACCATTGGTTACCTTGTTTGCTCGCAACATGGCCTCGGATCTTCCTAGTGCCGCACCTCATGTTGTGCCATAACACACTGGCTTGGAGGCCCTTCGGCAGTTGCCAATGTTGTGTGGCAAGGATGGGGACTGTAGGGCGGGTTTCATGTGCCTTCTGGTCACGGCGTTTGGCTGGAAGCCGTATCTGAGCCCCTCTCTGATGGATTAATTTTCTTCTTTTAAAAAAACTGGCATTACCCGCCACCTCTCTTAATCATGTCGATGTACATGTAGTGCGTGGATGAATTGTTGGTCACTGGCTGCCGGAGACCAGCAATACCCAAGAGCAGTCATGATGATGTGACATCTTGAGGACTATGGACTACATTGTGGTGCTCAGTTAGTGAACCAAATGTGACAGGTCTGTCATCACCACTCACCGGTGTTTGCCGTTTCTTACAAATGGGTCTAATTATATACTTCTGTTGCATTGTCTCCTCCCCCTTGCATGGTTATTATTTGCTCGCTAGATACTGATTTTTTCTACTTTTGTCAATTCTTTTGTGATGAATCATCTTTTTCCCTTTTTACAATTCTCGATATTTTTTGTGCCTATTTCTTTCAGTTATTCCATTTGGTGGATGTGCATGGCAATGATGATATTAATGTGCATGGCAATGATGATATTACTGCTTGATTTTATCGTTTTGGGTGTTAGGCCTAGGGTTTTGTTGTGAATAGTTGGAAGCAACCATTTGAATACTGAAAATGTTAAATGGGGTGTAACCGGATCGGATACAGAGCGACTGTCATGGGAAAAGAGCATGTACCTCTTCTGACTTTTGTGGAGAGCACAACTTTTCGTATGATAAATGAGCCAATGCTGAGCCTCCCATTATCTTAATAAACATTACTTGACTTTTGAAAATTTTGTGGTTGCCCTCATGCTCCATTGCACGAATGCCATTACTTGACTTTTGAAAAAATTTGTGCTTTTATATTTTTGAATCTTGTCGGTTTGGTTCTTATATCAATTTGTTACTGATGTACTTGGATCTCACTTGATGTAGAATTACTGTTGGATAGAATGCCATTATTGATGAATACTTTTGTAATAGGCTCCAGTGAACTTGTTGATGAGCTTCTAAGTGGTTGTATTTTTCTCTCATTGATTCTCATTGCAATATGCTGAAATATGTGTTTGGGTTTCGTTACTCCTCGCAGCAGCGAAATCCTTGAATAAGTGATGCACCCGTAGATACTACTTTGATTCCTAAAAACTCTTTGCATGCCTCTGATCCTCGCATCCTTTGATCAAACTATGCTGTTATTTGTACTTGTGTCTTCTGTTACTTCTCTCCCAGTCCCATCATTTCCATTCTCACATTACTTCTATGTACCATAACTGCCAAAGCTTGCATTTCCATATCCTTCGACGGGCTCTTCTATGCTGGGAATTTAGCATTTGACATATTAACATACATCAGTTTTGTAGATCGATAAAGATAGGCTTTGGGAAGAGAAATCTTGTCACTAAAATCTATTTAGCAAATACGAATTGCACGTTTTTTGGTGTAATAGTGCGTTACTCTCACACTTGCTCTGCTAGATTAGTATAATTTTCCTTGGTTATCTCTTAAATACTTACCGACTAGCTTCCTTTTAATGACCTCTATTTTCATGTGGTGCCTATTTTTATGCATTAAAAAAATCTATTTGGGAACTATGAATGGCAAGTTTTTGATATAATGATGCTTTACTGGCTGTCTTGTTTCTGTTATATTTGTTGTGAACAGGTGTCTCTCCAAATAGACACGACGGTGATCAATTAGCAACTGCTAATGACGATTCAAGCAAGCAACTGTTGTCCCTTGTAATTGTATATATATGTATAACTTCACTCAAGAATGAATACAAGGAGAATCATTTTACAGCATTGAAACTCTGTCTCAATCTCTTTGTTCAATTCATTCTACAACACGTTATCACGCACTGTTAGCCTCTCAACAAAAGAGCACTTCGGCCACGCAAAGCAAAGAGCAAGAAGAACAGAGGAAGAAAAGGTGAGCAATCAACGGCCGAATAGATTGTTCAAAGAATCCTCAGCATTCTCGCGACAATTGATGTTGCCATCACCGCGCTTCTTCCTCTACATCTTCACCGCCACGCCGTCCTCCTTATCGTCGCCGTTCTCACCGCGCGCTTTATCCTCCACGACCTACGCTCATGTCCTCCTCAACCGACGCGGACGCGACGCCCGAGCGCACCTGGTGTGACTCAATCGGTGACCGAGCTGTGCACTCCGGTAGCACGCACAGCTCGGGTGGCGGCGGCGACCCCACCCGGCCTCATCTCGGTGGCGGTGGCCTCTCGCTCCCGCTCCCAACCCGACGGCGATGCCGGGGCCTTCCCGACCGGCGCGCAGCGCTCCGGCGGCGTCGGCTCCCTCACGGCCGGCCTCTCCAGCGGCCACTTCGGCGGTGGTGGAGCCGTCGAGCTCGCCCGCCTCAATCCGGCGCCCGCAGACCTCCAAGACCCGGTGGCGAGCGGCCCGCAGCACGCCTCGCCGGGCGGAGGCCTCGATCCTGCCAGCGGCGGCTTCTCCGGCCGGCCTAATCCGCCGGCGCGGCTCCCTCCGGCACCCGGCCCTCCCACCAGCACCCGGCCCTCCCCGCAAGCACCCGGCGGCGGCGGTTTTAGGGTTCATCCCTAATCGCTCGCCCCTTATATGGGGCATCTCGGCTGGGCACAACAGGCCGGCCCAACAAGCCGGCCCATCAGGCTGGCGGGTTTCACAGGCCGGCGCATTTCACGGGCCAGCCAAAGGTCCATCCGGGCAGTGTAAGAAAAAAATGAGCTGGGGCTGTATATTTTGCAGTTTAGCCCCTAGTTTTCGTATATTTATGCATCTTTCAAACTTAGTTGAAATCAGCATTGCAATTTTACAGCTTAACCCTTAGGTTTACTGCTAATTGCATTTTAGCCCTAGTTTTCTACCAAATTGCATATTAGCCCTCAGGCTTTATGTAATTTTGTATTTCAGACCCTCAGGTCTTAGTATTTACATATATCAATATGTAATCATGCATTAAGTGTGTATTACCTCCGTAATACCATAATATGCATTTTATTTTGCAATTCCTTTATTTTATTGCAATATTATCTATTCTGCTCATAAATTCTCATTTAAAGCCTCATTTTGCTTTAAATCTTGTGAAAATTATGCAAATTTGCGCATATTTAAGTGATTATCTTCTAAAAAATTTGGCAAATGCATAAGGTAATGGAGACTATATCAATGGCTGCGATTGTAGCATCGCCCGTTCTTTAGAACGGAGTCCACGATAATAGCGGCGATTCATTTCGCCTATTACTGTGAGGTCTACACCGATATACGGTGATTACCTTCAAAGTGCTTAAACCCAAAATTCAACAAGTATAGAGTCTATATTTTTGGCGATGATTGTAGTATCACTTATTTCCTCAGAAATGAAGTCCAAAAATACTAGCGATGATTTTATCACCTATACTATAATGAAAATCTACACTTGGGTCGTTAAAGAATCATCTTGACTAAAATTTTTGCGCAACTTTTACATCATTAAAATTCCTTTAATTTACTCTCAAGTAGATTAATATAAGCATGATCATTTCATACAGGACAATGGCAGACATATCCAAGAAGGATTTTGCCGAAATTGTCCTAGATGGGAACAACTATCTGACTTGGGCCATGGACCTTAAAATCAATTTATTAGGTCGTGGTCTTGGTGCTATCATAAATCCTCCTCAAGAAGGAGAGAAGACTCTACCAGAAAGAACAAGATATGTAGTTTTGCATTTCATCCGGCATCACCTCCATCCCGATCTCAAAATTGAGTATCTCATGGAGGAAGATCCACTAGCTCTATGGACCGCCCTCAAGGAGCGTTATGACCAACAAAGAGCGGTCATGCTACCCGAAGCACAACACGAATGGTCCAACATTCGTTTTCAGGATTTTAAATCCGTGGCGGATTACAACTCCGCTATTCATAAGATCAACGCCAAGTTGAGATTCTGCGACAAGGTTGTTTCTGACGCCGATTTAATTGAAAAGACATTGTGCACTTTCCACCCTTCTATGCGCATATTGCAACAGTAATATCGCCAACAAAAATACACCAAACATTCTGAGTTGATTTACACGCTTCTCCAAGCTGAGAAGCATGATGAACTTCTTATGAAGAATCATCAAAATCACCCAACGGGCACTATGGCAATACCAGAGGTTTATGCCAATACTCGGAACAAATTCAATGGTCGTAAAAGGAACCGCAAAGAGTTCAAAGAAAAGTGGAAACAAGGCAACAAGCAGAAATTCAACAAGTTTGATAAGGGCAAAGGTCATTTCAAGAAAAATGACTCCAAAGACAACTCTCAAGTTTGTCAACAATGTGGATGTATGAATCATCAAACCAAGAAATGCCGAACTCCAAAGCACCTGGTCGAGTTGTATCTCCAATCCAAAAGCAAAGGCAAACAAGTCCAAGGGGTAAAATTTGAAACTCACTTCAACGAACAACTAGACATCACTCTGGAGGCAGGATGTTCTCAAACTCTTCCTCAAAAGGAGAATCAAGAACAAGCCAAGAAAGATGATGACCCCATGGACATTGATGACATGCTTGTGGAATTCAATTCCCAAGACATGTATGGAGATCTCAATTAATCTCCAATTTATATCCATAAAATATGTCAATAGCCTATATATTGTATGTACTGAGTTGTAAAAGACGTACTATATTGTCATTTATTGTATTTTATTATTATGTACCTCAGACATAATAGTTAAATATATGATGTATGTGTTCTATATAAATTCAAGTTCATAATGAATTTTCTTTTATTTATATAGAATTTTCAAGACAATCCAATGGAGGAGGAAATATGTTTAGTGGATAGTTGCATCACTAACTTAATTTTAAGGGAAATGAAATATTTTCAAACTCTAAAAAAGAGTAAAGAAAATATTATGACTATCGCTGGATGCGATGCCATAATCATAGGCTCTGGTCAAGCCACAATCATTCTCCCTACGGGTACGAAAATCACAATAGAGGATGCACTCTTGTATCCCGATTCAACTCGTACCCTACTCAGTTTTAAAGAGATATGTAAGAATGGTTTCCACATTGAAACTAGTGTTGAGTGCAATGACGAAAGTCTCCTCATCACTAAAAATGACGGATATGAAAAACAAATACTTGAGAGAATTCCTTCTTTAAAATCTGGATTGTACTACACATATATTAGACCAATTCAACATGTTACGTATAAAGTAATTTTTTAAAATCTTGATAAATTCAAGGTTTGGCATGATCGTCTTGGTCATCCTGGCATTGGGATGATGAGAAAAATTATTGAAAATTCTGTTGGTCATGACTTAAAGCTTGCAAAATTTTCCAAATCCTCAGATTTCGTATGCACCACATGTGCTACAGGGAAATTAATCTTAAGACCCTCTTATCTTAAGATATGAAATGAACCACTTAATTTCCTTGAATGCATTCAAGGAGATATATGTGGTCCAATTCAGCCATTATCTGGACCATTCAGATATTTCATGGTTCTAATCGACGCATCTACAAGATGGTCGCATGTGTGTTTATTATCCACAAGGAACCTTCAATTTGCTAAAATAATCGCTCAAATTATCAAATTAAGAGTGAATTATCCTGAACACAGGATAAAAACCATTCGAATGGATCATGCCGTAGAATTCACTTCGCGAGCATTTAATGATTATTGCCTAACATTAGGCATAAATTTAGAGCATTCTGTACCTTATGTACATACCCAAAATGGTTTGGCTGAATCTCTTATTAAAAGAGTCAAATTAATCGCTCGACCACTTTTACAGAATTCAAATATACCAACATCTTGTTGGGGTCATGCGGTTTTACATGCTGCAGAATTAATTTAAATTCGTCCAACTGCATACCATACGGCTTCCCCATTGCAGTTAGTACGTGGAAATCAACCAAGTATTTCCCATCTACGTCAATTTGGCTACGCTGTACACGTGCCAATATCACCACCGCAGCGTACACAAATGGGCCCTCATAGAAAAATGAGGATCTATGTGGGGTATAATTCTTCGTCGATAATTAAATACCTTGAGTCCCTAACAGGGGACTTATTTACAACCCGGTACGCTGATTGCATCTTTGATAAAGATCATTTCCCGGTATTAGGGGGAGATAAAGACAAGCACCACAAAGAATGCTGAGAAATAGATTGGAATATCATTAGCATTCAATCATTAGACCCACGTACTAAAGAATTTGAATCTGAAGTTCAGAGAATCATAAATTTGCAACACATTGCAAATAACCTGCCAAATGCATTTACTGACCATAAAGGTGTAACAAAATCTCATATTCCGGCGGTTAATGTGCCAGAAAGAGTGGAGGTACCTAATAAAACCACTCAACTCCCTAATGAGAGCAAAAGGGGAAGAACTTCTGCCACAAAGGATCCAGCTTCTCAAAAGCGTCCACGGAAACAGATGACTCTAAATCCTCAAACAGTAAATGCAAATCAATCTCCAAAGGAGAAACATTTATCGGATGCTCAACATCCACAACCCAGCAAAAATGTGCACATAAATTTAAGTGCTGGGACATCGGAACATCCTAACTCTAATATTGAGGGAAATCACAATGAGTTAGAAGATGATAATGAAATTTCCATAAACTATATTGATTCAGGAGAATCTTTTAACAGAAAGACTACAGTTGTCGACATATACTTCTCCTCAAAAATTGCTAAGAACCTTCAATTGGATCCAGAACCTAAGTCCATGGCAGAGTGCCTCAAGCGCTCAGATTGGTCCAAATGGAAGGAAGCAATAGAGGCAGAATTACGCTCGCTCAAGAAAAGTGGGGTATTTACTTCAGTAATACCAACTCCTCAAAATGTCTTCCCTGTGGGAGCAAAATGGGTTTTTGTTCAAAAAAGAAATGCAAACAATGAGGTGGTGAGATACAAAGCGAGACTTGTAGCACAAGGGTTCACGCAGAGACCTGACATCGATTATGATGAAACATACTCTCCTGTTATGAGTGGAATCATGTTCCGATATTTAATATCTTTGGCAGTACAAATGAAATTATCCATGCAGTTGATGGACGTAGTGACCGCATACTTATATGGGTCACTTGATTCGGACATTTATATGAAAGTCCCTGATGGACTTAAAATCCTGAATCCAAATGTAAATCGTAACATGTATTGTGTAAAATTACAAAAGTCACTCTATGACTTAAAACAATCATGAAGAATGTGGTACAACCGATTAAGTGAATTCCTTCTTCAGAAGGATTACTCAAACAATGATGATTACCCTTATGTATTCATAAAGAAATCCTCAAAGGGATTTTGCATCATCTCAGTGTATGCTGATGATCTCAATATCATTGAAACTACACAAGACATACAAGAGGCAAGTAATCATCTAAAGACGGAATTTAAGATTAAAGATTTGGGTAAAACCAAATTCTACTTAGGTTTACAACTTGAGCATTTTCCCTCAGGAATCCTTGTGCATCAGTCTGCTTATATCCAGAAAATCTTGGAAAAATTCAATATGGATAAATCATATCCGTCCAAGACCCCTATGGTGGTTCGATCTCTTGATAGAGAAAAAAATCCATTTAGGCCTAGGACCAATGGTGAAGAAATATTAGGACCTGAAGTTCCTTATCTCAGTGTCATCGGAGCACTTATGTACCTAGCAAACTGCACCAGGCCTGACATTATTTGCAGTTAATCTATTAGCTAGACATAGTGCATTCCCTACAAAAAGGCATATGGTAGGTGTCAGGAATATCCTCAGATATCTCCAAGGCACAAAAGATCTTGGTTTATTCTATCAGAAAAATCAAGATATGACTATAGTAGGATATGCAGATGCTGGCTATCTATCTGATCCCCATAATGCCAGATCTCAAACTGGATTTGTATTCCTACATGGTGGAACAGCCATATCTTGGAAGTCATCAAAACAGACTTTAGTGGCTACTTCCACTATTCATTCTGAAATAATTGCATTATATGAAGCATCACGTGAAAGCGTTTGGCTTCGCAGAATGATTAACCACATACAACAGTCATGTGGAATTGGTTCCTTAGAATCACCAACAATTATCTACGAAGATAATTCTGCTTGTATTACACAAATGCAATCAGGTTATATAAAGAGCAATATTACAAAGCACATTGCTCCTAAATTATTTTATCCCCATGAATTACAGAAAAACGGGAAAATTGAAATCTTGCAAACTAAGTCTTGTGAAAATCTTACAGATTTATTCACAAAGTCCCTACCAACATCTCTATTCTAGAAATATGTTCATGGAATTGGTATGAGACGAATTCGAGACTTGCAAGGTTCAGGGGGAGTAAACTCCTAAAAATATAACCTGATAATGATCATCAGATCATATATATTGTACTCTTTTCCTTTATGAGTTTTTCCTAAATGGTTTCTCATAAAAGGTTTTTAATGAGGCAATATTAATACAAGCACTATATGTCATATCGTTTTCTCCTTATTTTTCCCATTGGGTTTTAAAGGAGTTTTCCATGACATATTATCCAACAATAAGAATTCATATATGCCATACCATTTTCTCCTTATTTTCCCATTGCGTTTTAAAGGAGTTTTTCATGGCATATAATTATTATATTTCTCATCATATTTTTCCCACAGGGTTTTAGAGGAGTTTTTGCAGATGTTCTTCATATATATACAAAGATGAAAATTGATCAAGGGGGAGTGTTGTGAACAGGCGTCTCTCCAAACAGATGCGACGGTGATCAATTAGCAACCGTCAATTAGCAACTGCTAATGACGATTCAAGCAAGCAACTGCCGTCCCTTGTAATTGTATATATATGTATAACTTCACTCAAGAATGAATACAAGGAGAATCATTTTACAGCATTGAAACTCTGTCTCAATCTCTTTGTTCAATTCATTCTACAACAATATTTGTTTTCTTTTCGTGGGTCATCTCTGCGTTACCAGTCTACTGGCTTGTTTATTACCACGAGTCTTTTGTGATGGCTCGTATGTAGTTTTCATAGCCTTCACTGATTTCCTCAAACCCTAATCCCAATGGGTGAAATTACCCAAACAGGCTGAACTCTGAAGGATACATCCCTCCAACCTGTGACCGGCGTCAAACCTTGGCCACCGTCTTCTCCTCAGGGCATGTTTAAGCAGGGCTACCCCAACCTGTGGTTTTGTCCATCCACGGAGCTAAAACTATGGTATAATTTTTCCTCTACCTAATGCACCAGTAGCCTCGTTGTTAGATGTGAACTATTTTTTTTCTCTCTCCTTCACTTTCCCTTTCCTCACTTTACCCATTCCCCTCTCACATTCTCATTTTCCTCCTGAGCAACTATGTCTCCGAAACCAGGATTGATGTTCTACCCTCTTCGTGATGAAGTCGGTGATGCGTGGCCTGTCGACGCATGCCATGGTTGGATATCATGATTCCCTTGCCCTACCAGCTGTGGATAGTGGAGTTCACTGCTGCTACCAAAGTTGTCGTCGTCATTTGTGGCCGTCGTCTAGAACTCAGAGCTCATGCTGTTGACGAGCTTGGGTTTGGATCTACCATGGGCAGAGGATACTCGTACTAATTTCTTGTCATCGATGACCCAATTTCCTTGCTTGTTCTAGATTTCCATTGGTCTTTGATATCCAATCTTCACATGATTGACTTTTCTCAGTTAATTGGTTTAGTTGTTGGGTGTTTTAGAGTTCTCGGTTCCATGGAAGGCGAGTTCCGGTCGCTGTCGAGGTCCTGGTTGTCTTCAACTTCGGTGAAGGCCGTAGCTCAGTGCATGTCAGCGGCGCCATGGCTCCCACACCCTGATGCAGGGATGATGAATCTGGCAGGGGCGCTAGTGGCGGTGGCAGCTGAGGATTTTGGGCTCGTGTTCTCTTCTCTGCCCTTCCTTCATTACGGGCTCGTGAGGGAGGCGAGATTCTTGTGGTGGCATGGTCCCGTGAATTTTTGTCAGAAAGGAAGCTGGTTCTTTTGCAAGTAGTAGTTTGGCACTACAAGCCATAGGTTGGGCTAAGGTGGCAGCGCTAGCTTGAGCTGGCAGTGTGGGGTAGTAGTCCACGGTGGAGCGTTGTACATGCTCTCACTCTTGTTGTTACTTTTACTTGCTCTTTTTGCCTCGAGCCCCCGTCCCTCTATTCACTTCCTCAGCCTTGTTCCGCTACCTCTCCTGAGCCCTTAGCCCCCTTTCCTACCTATCCTGAGCCCTCGCCCCCTTTCCTTGCCTTTCCTCTTCACTTGCCTCCCTACTTGCCGTCACCATCAAATCTCTTTGCACCTTGGTGTGATGTGCTGCGCTTGGTGTTGTACTCTTTTTATCCCTCGGTGAGGCAACTCGAGGCCATCACCTTGGTGCTGATGTAGTAGATCAACTCGTGGGTGGGTAGCTGGAGCGGGAAGATGGCGCAACAACTCTCAAAATGTATGTGCCTCTTGCTGGCCCCTCTCTGCTGCGTATCTTAGTTCTTGGGTTCTTTTACTCACGTCCGTGGGTGGTTTTTGGATTGTTGGATAGTAATGCAGGTGCCTGGTCTATGGAGGAAAGGAGAGGTAGCCTCAAAGTGATGCGCCAGGAGATGGTTCCCAGTTATCTAGCGGCGGCTACGTACGTTGAATTTCTATTGATCTTTCTCATGACTGAAACGCAGGGATGTTACTATGTTAGGAAACCACAAACTTAAAAAAATGTGGCTTTGACATTTTAACAGGACGAAAAAATGAATATAGAACATGTACACTGACCGGTTTGATTTGGGAATTATAGTGCAACTATAATTGCAACATCATGTGTTAAGAAAAAAATCCATTTGTACAAGTAGTCATGAGAGGCTAAGGGCTTTGGTGACAACAGTCAAGTTAACCAATATGTTGCTTGTTTTCACTTATAGGAGAAAGAGATTGTAAAGCGAGGGGATAATTTCTTTATTTTTATGAAAAACTATAGGGGAGGTCATGGTAGTATTTATTTATTTATTAATAGAGAAAAGTATTTACAAGGGATTGGGGGAGGGTGGGAGAATGTATAGCCCAAAGAGAGGGGGCACAGAGAGATTGAAGTTTAGATTTACACAATAGAGGCGAGCCAATCCTAGAGATATGCTTTAAGCACCTCCTTCATCCTAAAAGAGAGCAAGCTGAGGTCTTTTTTTAAGAACCTACCAAGATGCTATACTAGACTCTAAGTTGTCAAATATTTTGCCATTTCTTTGTCTCTAGATATTTCAAGCTGCGGTGAGGAAGACTTCCATGAAGAAAGGCTTATTGAACTCAAATTTTGCCTGGTAAAGGAGATATTCTATGTCTGTAATGTTGTTAAGGGAGATACCAATTAGGCTCTAGCAAGACTGGCTGAAATTGTAATCAAATAAAAGTTGGTCTCTAGTCTCCAGGTTCCTTGAGTTGTAAAGAACGCAAATGTAATCATCCGTGACATGAAGATTTCAGCGATGTAGCACGTCTTTAGTGTTGAGTCTGTCATTGAGGAGCTAGAAGTAGCCTTTGAGCTTGTTAGTGCATTTGGAGGCCCATATCGAGGAGAGGGAAGGATACATTTGGACCTCGCGAAAGACCCAACTATAGAATTTTCTTGAGGAGTATGTGTGGGAGTCCCAACCATAGTGCTAAGAATCCTTGTTTTCTGGGTTAGTTGTCATGGTGGCGATGATCTGCCTTAATTCGTGAGATTCATCGAAGGCCTAGTTGGAGAGGGGGAGATGGAAATAGTCCAGTGGTATAGCAATAGAGACCATGTCTTTAACAAAAAGGCTGTTGTTGATGGAGGAGTGAAGCTGATGGAGTTTTGAGGCCGGAGTATTATCATTCCATTGATCATGTTAGAAGAGAGCAGTGTCTCCACTAGGAATAGTACAGGAGGGGAATTTTGTTAAAACATTGGAAGAGCCTGAGAACATCACACCACTGGAACGAGCCCATTGGTCTGGAGGCGTGAGCAACCAAATTGCGGTAATAATCCCACACCAATTGGACCTAGGGAAGTTCAAGCTTGTTGTGTAGAGAGATTAATGATCCCGTGACCGCCTTTGGTTTTAGGCTTATAGACTTTGTCCTAGGCCATCAAAGATTTACGTCTACAAGAGAGCTGTGTCGATATTTTCCTTAACGCCTTTAGGTAACTTAAGGGAGCAGAGGTAATAAGTGGGTAAAGAACTATGAGTGGCCTTGTTAATGGCAATGCGCCTATAGAAGGATAGAAAAAAGAGCAAGAAGCAAGCTGACGCTCAATGCGATTCATGAGAGGTGCATAATCCTGGATTCTAGGCCTGGAGAGGCCCATAGGAAGGCCCAATTAAGTTTACGGGAAGGTGATTATCTTGCAACCAAAGAGGCCGGCCAAACGTTATGTTTTATCCATAAAGATGTTGATGGGAAGAAGGGATGATTTGTGCAAGTTAACACTGAGGCCCATGGATTGTTTGAGGGTCTCAAGGAGACCTTTGAGGCATAAAAGTTGCTAGGCAGGCTTGTAAGATCAAAATGGTGTCGTCGGCATATTGAACAATAGGGAACTTGCTATGGTGGTTGGGAATGGGTAGCTAGAGAAGGTTACATTACCGGGCTTTGTTGACGATCGCTTGAAGAAGGTTAGCCGCAAGGACAAAGAGGATGGGGGAGAGAGGATCCCTTTGTCGAACTCCATTTCGGCGGTGAAACTTCTTGCCAATGACTCCATTTAAGAGGACTAAGGAGGTGCAAGAGTTGAGAATGGATTCAATCCAAAGGATCCATCAGTCGTCAAACCCAAAACATTTCATAACTGCCACGATGGTGGAGTGCTCGATGGTGTCAAAAGCCTTTTTGAAGTCTAGCTTTAGTATCGCAATTTCCTGTCCCTATTGGTGGCATTGGTGAAGGTACTCGAAAGTCTAGGCAATGCAATCTTGGAAGGTGCGGCCTTTGATGAAGCAATATTGGTTTTCATGAATGATTTGCAGGATGCCTTTCTGGAGTCGATCGGCCAAAAGTTGGGTAAGAAGTTTGAAGCAGGAATTGAGCAGGGAAATCGGCCTGTAGTCATTGAGATCCTCTAGGCTTAAAACTTTTGGGAGCAATGTGATAAGGGAGTCATTAATGCACTAGAGGTTGACAGAGCCCTGACGTGGCAAAGCTTGTAAAAGTCCTCTTTGATAATTAGCCAACATTCCTTGAGGAAAAGGCCATTAAAGCCGTCCGATCTAGGACATGGCCAATTGCGATGTCTCCAACCACATCATCAATTTCCCGCGGGAGAAAGGGACAGATAAGGAGGCAAGCTCTTCGAAGGATTGAGGAAGATCATTGAGGTCAAAGTGCATGATGGGATCAATCGATACCCCCATTCGATTGTTGAAGGTGTTCCATATGATGGCAGCCTTCTCATGATGATTGTTGGTGGCGAGGTCATTGGCATGCAGGAGAGAGGGAATCTAATTTCTTCTGTAGGTCTTGGTAGCGACGGCATGGAAGAACTTAGTGCTCTCATCCCCAAATTTGACTCATCTAATGGTGCAGTGATTGTGCCAGTCAATTTGCTTGTACTGAAGCAGCCTATTGATGTGGTTCTTGATAATGCTTGTAAGGTTAGCCTCTACAGTGGAGAGGGGACGTTGCTCTTCAAACGTTGCTCTTCCAGGCCAACTAACATGATTAACACCATGTTGTTTCTGTGAATAAGAAGAAACGAGAAAGGTTCTTGATCCATACTTTAAGGGCTCTCTTGGTGTTTTTGAGCTTGGAGGAGATGACACCAGCATAGTCTCTGATCTTGCATGGGAGGTGCCAGGCAGCTTGCACGACATCAAGAAAGCCAGGTGATGCATCCAATTTTTTTCAAAATATAATACTTTGACCTTGGGGATGTTAGTGCCGATGGAAACAATGCAGGGCACATGATCAAAGATATCTCGGGCTAGGGGTTTGATAGTGGTATTAGGGAAGGCCATGGTCCAATGTGCTAAGGTGAAGAACCAATCCACATGTTCTAAGAGTGCGTCATTTTGCATATTACTCCAGTGAAGGCTTGGCTCGAGATAGGAATTTTTGTGAGATCCAAAAGGCTGATGACATTATTGAATGTGAAAGTGTCATGAACGTTGCCACCTGGTCTATTGCGGTTTTCTAGAGAGCGGTAGAAGTTGAAGTCACCCACAAAGAGCCATAGTTCATCATTAAGGATATCCAAATTACTAAGTGTCGGTTTACTGGTCCGACAATAATGAATATGGGGCGGCGCACACACAGAAGATCTAGATGGGTGCACACGGGACACAATGTTTAGACAGGTTCAGGCCCTCGAGAAGAGGTAATACCCTACATCTTGTGTTTGGTGGATTGATATTGCTTGAATCCCGTATGAGAAAATATGAAAGAAAGATAGATGCCAATCAGGAGATCCCTACCCGGCCTTATATAGGTGACCGGGGTAGGGTTACAAGAATCCGGATCGGTTTACAGATTGGTTTCCTAATTAGTTACAACAGAATCCGAGATTGCCGGATGTGTGTTTATCCCTGTCTTGTACTCCAAGTTGATGAGGCGCCCCCGTGTAGAAGTCGGACTCCGAGTAGTCGGCCCGGCCCACCCTATGTCCATAGGGCTGGTATTGTCCTCCTTGACGATACCCGGGTGTCATACCATCGTCAGTAGCCCCCGAGTCCTTCACGATCTGGCTGCAACTTGTCAGGGTAACATCCAAGTCGAGTGCATTTGCCTTCTTCCTTTTCTCGAGTGGCACCCGCCTGAGCGCGCCTTGTTGTGGCTTGCAGGAAGATTGTGAGGGACTTATACAACTCCTGTGAAGTAGAGATAATAAGCCGAGTGATATTTACCCGTAGGGCTAGAATATAATGGCAGGTGAGCTAATAACGGGTAAGTCCTGGTGGTATCCGGTCAGTTCCAGCGGATGGAGACCGGCTGATAGCACAGCGTGGGACATACCATGAATCCCGACTGAATTCCCGAGTAGCACCTGGTTTCCCGAGTGGCTCAGGTCCAGCTAGTGTCTCTCTGAAGGAATGCCTCGAAATTCGCGTCAGAACCAGAACACATGCTGTAGCGCTTCGGTCCCGAGTCGTTCGGTGTCCGACTAGTGGCCAACTGGAGGTGCACTACAACCGCCCTTCACTCGGGTGTATTCAAGTGGTCGTGGACCCCTGGAGGTCAACCATTGAAACCCTTCAAACTGTAGCGCTTCGATCCAGAGTTGCTCGGTATCTGACTAGTGGCCCGATGGAGGCACGCTACAGCTGCTTTTTATTTGGGTGCATCCCCCGAGCCTCCGGCCGACTGGAGCAGTCGGGCGGAGGTTCTTTGTTAACCTGTAGATTTCACTCTGGGGGCACGAATAGTGCACCCAGAGGGTGTAGCCCCCGAGCCTCCGGCCGACTAGAACAGTCGGGCGGAGGTTCTTTTTGGTTTGTAGATTCCACACTGGGGGCACGAACAGTGCACCCAGTGGGTGTAGCCCCCGAGCCTCCACTCGGTTCAAGGAGCCGAGCGGAGGGTCTTGATGATTCTTCCCGCCTTCGATCGACTCGGCCAGCGCAAGGCCGAGTGGGATAACCTAGAGGGCACCCTCTGCGCGACACAGGAGCAAGTGATCGCGAAGGAAACCCCGCTTGAGTCCGATGGAGGAGGTCCAGTCTATGGCGAACACCATTGCTGACGGCATTGTCCTGTAAAGGCAGGCAGCAAAACACGTGAACCGCTCCATATACATGTGAAGTACTCGGGAAGGCCAAGTACAACTTGCTTAGGTATGTTTTGGTTAACTTGTTCTGTGTTTATTAACCCCTTCTTTCGTAAAAATTCGTTCGTGTGCACCCATCTAGATCTTCTGTGCATACGCCGCCCCATATTCATTATTGCCGGACCAGTAAACCGACAGTTGACGCGCCAGGTAGGGGAGCGCACATAGATTCATCTGCTAGATCCAGATGGGTTTCTTCATCAGCAACGGCGGTTTCGTTCCAGGAAGCGTCATGAGATTCGTTT
This sequence comes from Stipa capillata, assembly GCA_019208055.1. NCBI lineage: Eukaryota > Viridiplantae > Streptophyta > Magnoliopsida > Poales > Poaceae > Stipa > Stipa capillata. The sequence continues at coordinate 589,203 of JAGXJF010005591.1, forward strand.
CCCTGGACGCTGTCCCTGATCCAGGACAGTTTTTTCAATTCGGAAAGCTGGACTTCATCGCTGACAAGATCGGCAAGCTTCTCACCCCTGAGTCCACACCTTCGGCTCCTCTCCCCAGGGACGGGGCTACACCGAAATCAGATCTGCTGTTCACGCACAGGTCTTCACCCGTCGAGCAGGGATCCCGACTGGCTGGCACGATCGAGTCCCTCTTACCCGTCCTCGACTACGACTCAGACGGCTTCAAGAGATCGGGAAGCCAACATCCCTCTCGGGAGGCCTTCATTGCTGACTTGGACACGTGGACAAACAACGGTGACCAGTCAATCCCCATCGCGGATCTCAGCCGGCACATACGCGGGCGCGCGTTCAACGTTGGCGACTTGGTCCTACGCCGAGTCCAGTCCAACGAGGACAAGCACAAGCTCTCACCACCGTGGGAGGGCTTGTACGTTGTCGCTGAAGTGCTGCGCCCGGGGGCTTATGGACTGAAGGATAAGGGCGGCAGCCTCATCACCAACGCCTGGAAGATTGAACAGCTAAGTCGTTTCTATGCTTAAGCTTTGTACTTACATATTTTAAGTATGAATACATGAATAAAATATTTCTTTGCTCCACCCGAATAACTCTTGGGGTTCACGACTGGCCCGCTATGCACGCTCACGGCTTCGCATAGTGGACACTCGGGGGCTACAACATATCGGGTGCGCCCAACCGCACTCGGGCTCTTCTCTTTCAACAATTATTTTAGTACTATGTAAAACGCTCGGCGTTAACTCTTCGTCTTCGATCGCCGGTCTACGCCGCAACCCTGCGCTACACGGGAAACAGCCCACGGCTAATCTCTTCGCACTGGGGGCTACGACGGGTCGGCAAGAGCACACACAGAGGGCTAACTTACACACGAATGAATTTTTACGAAAGAAGGGGTTAATAAACACAGAACAAGTTAACCAAAACATGCATAAGCAAGTTGTACTTGGCCTTCCCGAGTACTTCACATGTATATGGAGCGGTTCACGTGTTTTGCTGCCTGCCTTTACAGGACAACGCCGTCAGCAATGGTGTTCACCGCAGACTGAACCTCCTCCATCGGACTCAAGCGGGGTTTCCTTCGCGATCACTTGTTCCTGTGTCGCGTGGAGGGTGCCCTCCAGGTTATCCCACTCGGCCTTGCGCTGGCCGAGTCGGTCCATAGGGCCGGTATTGTTCTCCTTGATGATACCCGGGTGCCATACCATCGTCACTAAGCCATCTGATAAAGTCGGTTCGGAATTCACCGATGCATGGGCTGTAAATGCTGACGAGGTGTCACTATTGGGCCGAAGTCCTAGAGGTCAAGACGATATGAACTACAAACGACTTAACTTTGACAATCGAGCCATCGAAGGCCGAGTTGTTCCAAATGGTGATGATGCCACCAGAGTTTCCCAAGGAAGGCTAGAGACAAAATTGATCAAAGCGGCTGGAGGCATAAGTTGCTCTCTTCGATCTTAGCCCTTACCACATTCCATTTTACATTAGAGTTTAAACCTCTAATATTCCAATTTAGAACATTCCAGCTCTTATGGTCATGATCCATGGATGGGACAACAGAGGGCTGGCATATTCAGGATTGCATAGTAAGCCTACAATCTAGGGAGAAAGGCACATAACCAAGACAAGGCATCCATAATTAAAGAAAACAAAACATAGCAACACCACTAGTTGGACATAATATGAAAGTGTTGCAACATAAAAGAAGCATAGATCGTCCTACGACAAAAGAAAGCAAAAGGTAAAGGATCATCCTAGACACCACAAGAGCAAGGGCCATAGAGGGGCTCCAAGCAACCAGGCAATTAGTCCACATCTTCATTGGTTCAATGGCAAGCAACTTGTCCTTGGCGATCTCCTCAGGCGGGATACCGCAGAAGTCAGTACCTAGGGATTGAAGAGTGCTGACAAGGAGGTGAGGCGCCGGCACCGGTTGGATGGCATGAGCAACAATTTTAGGAACAAGAGTGCCTTGGGGGCCCTGGTAATTGGAGGCAAACTTGCATCTCTTGAAGGCCTTGTCGCGGTGTGGGCTAAAACGACCTCTGGAGCCGATCTTCAACAGGTTGACTGGGCTGATTGGGTTGAGATGTCCTCTGACTCCTAGTCTTCAATTGGCTAGCAGCGCTAGTAGGGTGCGGAAACCATCTTGGACCTTCTCAACATGGGAGCTATGGTGCAAAACGTTGATGAGACAGGGGTGCCATTGCGCATACGACGAGAGTATGTCATCAGGATTCCTTTCGCATTCTTGAAACGGCCGAGCGGCCGTCTAGAGGAGAAGTCAGGACCATCACAAATAGCTGGATTTTTGAAACTTGGCACCAAAAGAGTCTGATCCTGGAAGCAGGCAACGAAGCCCCTACAAGAAATCTGATTCTTGCTTGCTTTAACTTCCTCAAAAAGCCTTCATGTGATCTTGTTGGATCCAGGAGGGTAGTTGAGATTGACCATGGCAGACATCTTCAAGACAAAAGCACACTTGATTGTGGTGTTAATCGCCATCTTCTTTAGCAGGCCACCAGACATGTTAACCAGGAGGTCTTGGAGGCTAGAAAACTACCTGTTCTTTTCTTCAACATGATCAGCATCTAACATAGTGGTAAGAAATCTACCAGGGTTGCATCCAGCATGTAGAGTCATCATTGGGATGTATTTTTTGAGATTAGGGGCACTGTCTAGAGGGGTGGTCTGCTTCTCCTTGCCATGTTCATTATAAGCAGCAATAGAGGTAACAATATCATCTTCATGGTACTTGCCCGATTAAGGTCTTTAATCAGCTCAAGCTCTTTAGCCGAATAGTGCATGCCCTCTTGAGTAGCAGCTTGGTGAAACTGTCCAGTATTAGCCCCATCCCAGGCATTCCTCGATTAGAAGTGGGAGGATGGTTGGGTTCCACTAACCAGACATCATCGGCCATGGCAACTTCTTGGTTGTTGTTAGCAGCATCCCAATTATCCCAACATCATCCACCAGGTGCTGGTGAGGAATTGGACCATGGGAGGGGTGCGGGCCCCTGTTATTCGGCGGGAGATCTTCAACAAAAGGAAGGGGACCAGCCGGAAAATTAGCCTCAAAGAGGATAAACCGTGATGGTCCATGATCTTCCATAGCCTCCATAGGTAACACTACAAACAAACACCACATCACGGGGGATGCGATCAATGTCGGTGACAAGACATTTGGCTAGGATTTTGTGCTTACTGTGCCCTCGATTATGCTAAAAGAGGAGCTCGCCAAAAGTGGAGATAACAGCTTTGATTTTGTTAAGGTTAAGGAAATCGAGCGGGAATCCCAACATGAAGAACCAACGCTGAACAGGGGCACTAAGGGTGCGAGCGTTGCATGCTTCGTTGTGATTGATGAAGGAGAGAGTGCCTAGATAGGGAAATCATGATGTGCATTGAAAACCACAACGTCTCTAGCAAGGACAGAAGAGAATTGGAAGAGACCAACTCCAAGAGTGTAAGAACCATAGGTACGAATCGGCTCATGTAGCACGTTGATGAGGTAGTCGTGGATGGCATCTCTAGCAGCGCCTATCTGGTCGAGCTTCGGCTATAGGTGAAGGATGGCAACGACGTGGTCCACGCAGGTGTGAGTTACCCGTTGCTCGCTGTATTGATGGATGAGCAGGCCATCAGGGAGGAAGGGTAGGGAATTAACCGCAAAATTTGCCAAGGCTTGTGGAGAATTGGGGGCAGAAGCAGTGGAAATGGGGGGTTTTTTGGATGAGGAAGGTGAGGGGTTGGAAGGAGGATGTTGGCGCTTCCCCCAAAGCGTCGGAAAGAAGAGCTTGATGGAGATGATATTTTTTTCACCCAAGCATGCTGCCTTTTGAGCAACTTAGAGATGCACCTCTTGGTCACATGTCCATAATTAAAGCAAGCACGACATCGGATGGTGGAGACGCACTGTGATGAGACATGACCAAGGACGAGGCATCTGCTACATCGAGAAATAGGTTGGGCTGGAGGAACCCATGCGCTGCCAGGAAATGAAGAAGTTTGACGAGCTAGAGATACGCAATTTTGGGAGGCCAGGGTGACATGGGGCAGCGCAGGCAATGGTGAAGCTGAGGAACTTTTTTCCTAGGGGCTAAAGAGAAGTAAATGCGATTAAACACGCTGCTAACGGTAGGAAGATCTTGGCTGCGGTGGTCGCCACCAGTCGCTAGTAACGGAAGAGGTACATTGACGTCACCGATCTTGACAGAGGAACACGTAGGGGATTTGGAGCTATTCTCAGCGGTAGGGTTGTGTCGGGTTACTATAACCTGAGCATGTTGGGTACGTGCTTGGGGACACAAAAACCAGACTTCACTTTAGAGTCAAATTGTGATGATGAGCAGAAGCAAGAGACGGACACCTGCCCTTATCAACTGGAGCATGCTTTAGAATTGGCCTGATCCCAAGATTTTGTCCCAAATCCATGATAGCAAAGACCTGATCAAGTCTTCTCTTAGTCGGAGAGATGATGGTCCATTCGTCATCTTGTTTGCGTGTCCATGAACTAAACTCACATTGTTAGTTGGGGCCACCACCGCCCCAGAGGTGGAAGAAGCATTTGAAGGCCTCGCATATGAAGGATCTAAGGGAAGCGACCAAGAAACCAACTTGTTTGTTGCAAATAGAGAAGTGGAAAACTGATCGCCCAGGGGAATCACGTTGAGTTTGTCGCAGAGCCCTCCGAGGCAAGACTCAAGGGCGAGACTAACCAAGTCCGTCGAAAGCTTGAAAGAGGCACAACGAAAGAAAACCACTAAGATCGCCAGCCTATTGGGTGGACCGTCAAACCAAAACAATGGAGAATCTCGCTTTTGAAGTTCAAATCCACATAAAAGTCTAGCTTAATGGAAAGATAAGCATAGGCCACCATGGAACTCATCGGGGGACGACCTCTGTAGTTGGTGAAGGGGAACGGAGCTTAGCACCAAGCTACAGGGGAGGTTGGGACCGGGCGGTGGAAGGCTAGGGACAGGGGAGCGGCAGGGAAGGATGCCGGCTGGGAAGGGCGGAGAGCGGAGCCATCACTGCTGGTTCAGTTGCCGATGGATAGTTCATTGCTACTGTGATGATGTTCATGTGATTTGAATCTTGTGCTTGTAGTTGATGTGTTGGTTTGGCCTGATCGCGTGGCATGTTTAACTGAGCAACATCGGTCTCCCTGAACCCAGTTTTATTTTCCGAGTATGGATCCTATCATTTGAACTCATGGCCTTTGGGCATATAAGATTAGGCGGAGCTGTAGCCACGCACGGATTGGTGATGGCCTAGAAGCGCCGTCCAATAGCATACTGGCCTCGAGTGTGCATAGATGCCGCGCGTGCCCATGCACCGGTTGCACTTTTGGAGTCATTTGCAGTACGCACATGTTATCTTGATTTTTCACCACGTAAAGTTTTCAAAAAAAGAAAGAAAGAAAGATTGTATGTATAAGTACGTGTAGACCATGTGATCCCAGAGTAAGCCAGCACATCGTTGCACAGTTTGTGGCCGGTGAGCAACCTATAATTATGTCGGAAGGAAGATGAAGCAAACATTGGGGATACTTTCCATGGTTCACTGTAAAATGGGCAAACTATGCCATGTACCAGTTTAACAATGTCGAGACCGTTTGCACCAGATTTTAGGCGTCGTTTGCTCAGCAGCCAGCACAGTTTCGGTCTGGGTAAAATGAGGTGATCAGTTAAGTCTAACCAAAGTACAAAGTCCATCGGAATTTGTCATCTGGATCCCGTTGGCTGTGAGGAGAAGCCGGAGGCGCAATGTCCTTCCTACTCACGGCTGATGAGTGGCATCGTTGTTGTGATGAACCTTCTATCTTGTATCTCTTTCTTCTCTAATCCAATCTCTAGTTCTCTACTGGTTCCCCAGTGTACAGAACTAGTATTTCCTGTATACCAACACTTCGCCGCCTGCCGGTGGTGCTGTAGCTCACCGAAATGGCCGTCGTCGTTGAGCCGGTGGGTTGCCGGCGTCGCTTCCTCTCATCCGCTCTTAACTCGTGTGCCATATTTCTAATCTCTACTGGGCTACTAAAAACTGGGCCAAACTGGGCCTTGTTAGGGAATTAATCCAACAGATACACCTGGAGGATGGATCCTGGCCGTTGGATCTTGCCCCAGGAGCGCTGCTCACCCGACGCGTGTAAAAATGCGAGGGCTCGGCACCGCGTCCCTCACGCACAAAACCTCGCCGCCGCATTCACTCACGCACTCACTCATTCATTAGTTTAAGTGTGAGGCCGCGGCGTTTGGGCGGCGGAGGCGAGCGCCGTTCCTGCCGTCCCGCTCGCCGTGGCCGATGACCGCACACCCAGACCGCGGCCCATGGGAACCTGCGGCGATGAGGAGGCCCGGCCCTTGGCGCCGACCCTTTCCCCACGAACGGCGGCCACGTCGGACCTCAGCCTCGCGGCGCCAGCCCCTGCTGCCCGCGACGCGACGCGACGAAACAGTGGCATGGAGGCCCGGTTCGGGCAGCCGCCGCGGCGTCGGCGTGTTGCTGCGGTGGGGGCTCTGGGGACTGTGTGGCGGAGGCTGGCGTGGCTCCTGTTCCGGGGTTCGGCCAAGGCCAAGGCGAGATCTGAGCCGCCCCGTTTTGGATTTTTCGATTGAATTTTTGCCATGTTTTGATTTGGTATGCTCACCACCACCATCTCTCCCTCTCTCTCTCTCTCTCGCTCGCTCGCTCGCTCTCAGCCAATGTGCGTGTGTGCGCGCGCGTGTGTGCTCGTGTGTTTACATCTGCAAACCCTAGACCATTCTCCGAACGGTCGCCGGTTCTAGATCCCACCTCTTAAGGGAGCCGTCTCGTCCGAGCAGCGGGGGGCTGGGGACCCTAGGGCGGTGTTGGGTCGGCCTCCGGATCGGGGGTTTGAGGGGACGGAGCCAGCAATGCGAGAAATTACTGAGTGGTGATCGATGGCTATTTTGTTTGCAACAGTTTGCTTTGGTACGCCGGGGATCACCACCATCACCAACATCATCATCATCATCATCACCACCACTCATCACCACCTCCTGTTGACTCTCTCTCTCTCTCTCTCTCTCTCTCTCTTTTTGCCCTCGTTCCTGTGAATGGTTCGTGACCAAATTGTTCATGAACCTGGACTGTTAGGATGCTCTTAGCTAGTCGTGTCGCTAAATATGTTTTTGGGTGTAAAATGGACTTTTTCTTAAGAATATATGCTCGCAACCATGGGCAGTGAGGTGGCCATTTAATGTGTAATGGCATGCCAGTCTGTAACTAAGAAAAGAAATCCTGATGAGGGGCGATGATGATCGACCATGGCTGATATAAGCATGCCTTCGAGCAATCGAGGCACCTGTGGGTATCAAGTTGGATCCTCCATCCTCTCTTGGAGCCTTTTCAATCACGTGCTAATTTTGGCGGCTCTGTCCTTGGACGGTCATTCTTGAGGAGTGATAACCAGGGCAGCTCCACTAAAGTAAGAATGGGTTGATCTGGTGATAACAGAAATGGGGGTAGGGTTTTATGATTGAGCAAAGGCGAATCTGAGCTCACTCAAATACAATTCTACTGATCCCCAAGCACAATGTAGTATGTTGTTTTTCCTTCTGTATTTGTATTTTAGGACTTCTTTGATTCGCAGGATTTCAATAACGCAGGTATAGGGAAACTGCAGGATTACAATGTCACACATTCCTGATGAGGGCGATGATGATTGACCATGGCTGAAATAAGCATGCCTTTGAGCAATCAAGGCACCTGCGGGTATCAAGTTAGATCCTCCTGCTTCTCTACGAACCTTTTCAATCCTGTGATACTGGTGGTTCTTCCCTTGGATGGTCATTCTTGTTGAGTGATAACCAGGGCAGCTCTACTAAAGTAAGAACGGGTTGATCTGGTCACAAGAGGTGGCGGGGCTAGGGTTGTATGATCGAGCAAAGGCGAATCTGAGCCCACTCTAATGCAATTCTGCTGGTCCCTAAGTGCAATTTGCTAAGTTGTTTCCCGTTCGTATTTGTATTTGAAGCTGTTGCTGATTTATGTTCTAGTGTTTATGGTTGTATCTGCAATGTTTTTATCTCTTTCATTCTTTGTTGCATAAATTGTGCTATGTTGCTCTCTTTTTGTTGTGAACTTAACGTATAGGATAAGCATGGGGTGAGCTTAATTTCACGACCCCCAGCACGCCAACACTTTGTGTCGATAATGAATTAATAAGCATGCCTTTGAACAAGTTATGCAGCTTTTCTAGTATGACCCCCCTTCTCTCTAGAAGTCTGTTCAAGTCATATGCTAATGTTGGTGGTGCTGTAGGTCATATGGTCAATTTGGTAACAAGTGCGACATGCTTATCCTATACCATTTGGATTCAACTGAGAGGATGAGAATGCATATGAGCATAATATGGTGAGAGTAATAGATGACACAGCTCGGATGGTCATTTTGATAACTAGCACAGCTCCGTGTATGATACAATGTTTGACCAGGTAGTACAAATATATGCGTGGATTGGCTTATAGATCTACCGGAGACAAATCTGAGCCCTCAATGCAACTGTACAATCATGCAAGCTACGTGTAATATTATTTTCCTTTGTTTTCATCTTTGAAGCCATTTCCCATTTTTGTGTCTTGTGTTTTCAGTAGAGCTACATGCTACTCCCAGAAGTGAATGTCCTGTTGATACGTATTTGTTTAATTAAATTGTGCGATCATTATTCTATTTGTTTGGTCACAAGTAGAGCTGTTCCTCTTGTTGCCAATGCTGTTCTACTTGTTCTTGACTGTTTGTGATCATTTTGCTGCCCCTGGGAGATACTCTAGTATATTCTCAATTGGTTCCTCAGTTGTCTGATCCATTTGGTTTGGTGCCAAACTAGGAATGGGTCTCAACGCTCAGCAACTGTTCCAAAACTGTCAACTAAACATATTTTATGTCTTGATATTATGTTATTAGCTTCTCTTATGTTCTTGAATGGCTGTGATGATGTTGCTGCCCCTTGGAGATCTTTTAGCATCTCCTCAGTTGGTTCCTCGGTGATCTGTTTAATTAGTTGTCATACTAGGAGGGCATGCTCCCAGCAAGTTACCAGTTGCAGCTATTTTTATTACGTGTTACAATGAACGATTCTACTTGATTGTTCATGTGGAGAGTGACGGAGGGAGTATATTGCATATTGCTACCTGGAACCATAAGCATTTTTTAACTGTTGTGATTGAAGAGTTGGGTTAATCTGAGCCATTCAAGTAACAATTTCCTGTTTTGGTTTGTTAGTTTTAAAACTTTCCTCATTTTGTTCTGGTTGTACTTGTATGGATCTCTTGTCTTGTATGATTTTTGCCTGCTAATAATGCTGTTACCATTTGAATTTTTGGATTATGTGCCAGATAACAGGTTGATGAACTTCTAAGGATGTGTATTTTGTTAGCTTCTTGATATGTTTGCTTAGCATGCCTTTTGGGTAATTATGAGTTGTTACTGCTCACTTGTTATATATAGGCTTACATCATTTTGTCTTCCATTCTTCCTGGCAAGATTATAACAATGACAAGCTTTTCCATTTATATGCAACAACCATTTCAATTCTCGAATATTAACTACCAATGATGGGATGCATCGGATGCTGCCACAAGTTCGTCTGCTGTCTACACGTTACGGGAAGGCCACATTTCTTGTATGGTACATACATCATAGTCTTCCGAGTCCACAACCCCAAACTGCCCCCTCACATTGTGCACTTGTTATCATCACCCTTGATCAGCACAATTTGTTTTTTTTTGTGTTATTCTGTTATCCTTTGTCAACGACAATCCACATTGTTTGACTGTGTTATGTCCAACTGCACCCTTTTGTTTTATGGAAAATTCTGTATCAGGTTTGTCTTTCTTAAATTGATCAAATAAGAAAGCTGCTTATTTGTGACATGCAGATGTGTGCCCATTTTTGTGCTGCATTAGTTCAGACTTCAGATGTATGAAATTATGAGCAGAACATTTCAGAACATAAGCTCCTAACCTGGTAGAGGTGCCACGTACGCTTGAATGGATCTATCATGAGCTTTTTGAGTACCATGTTTTCATGCAGTGCATCACTTATTGGTTAAAGTTTGATTGCTTAAAGCATTGAAATTTAGCACGGCCTATTTAAAGTGCCCCTATTGTATGCTAGCTCCTTTGTCTGCCGGCTTTTGTGTCTTCATAACTTCTGGACTTTCAGAGAAATTGTATTTTAGGTATTAGAAAATTTACTTTGTTGCCCTTGGTTTAACTAGCAAAATTCCAATAGAATCATGATCCTCTGTGATTTGTCTTTTGATACATTGAATGCAATTTGCAGTGCATTTGATTCTTATTGTGAACTATTGGCTATGTAACATTTGTCATGTCCTTGTGATCAGAGAGGATTTAAGTGAAATTTTGGAAGTTCACCTGCCTGATTTTTCCTTTCATCAGCCAAATCTGTTAGATCAGGTAGCAGGGGGTAAAGACCTGGTTTGCTTGTGTTCCCTAATCCATATAAGGATCATGCGCTTTATGGTTGCTGATTGGCTGGGCTCATATAGATGTTGCACAACTATGATTAGTACCGGGACTGTGAGTTGACTGTGCAACCAAGTAGTGCGTTGACTCTTGCATGGGAGACAGTAGGATGCGTTCTGCATCTTTATCGTTGGCATGATTCTTCAGGATTTACGGACAAGATGCATCAATAGTCATCACTCATTTGGTCCACAGGTGTGGCGCGGCACCAGATGTTTTCTTTAAATTTTGCATGGCCTTAAGAGTGTAGCCCCCTATATCTACAAGTTGCCTGTGAGTTTTTGTGAACTTTCGGGCGTGGAAAGCACGGGGGTAGCACTGCAGGGGAGACATCATCGTCTGCTTTGATATCCTGTAGCAATCTATCTTGCTGCTGCTGTGGATGCGTTAACTGGCAATGGGCAGGCCCATGGCACCACTACATTTTGGCAATCTTGCTTTCTCTGACCGTTCTTCATGTGCATGAACTAGTGGCACGTACCTTAATATATTCCTATTTTCTGTAGCTTGGAAGTGTCCGTCTTTGTTCGTTCGTCTGACCCTGACGCTGAGGACATTTTGTTTCTGAGGGAGGCATCAGGCACCTGGGCACGCAGACTTTGTTGAAGGAATACATATGCAGCTGCATGCAGGCAAATGGAGCTGGCATTAACTATCTAGGGGTATCTGTATGTATTTCTATAAATACTCGAGTTGGTGGTGATGGTAATTTGCCGCCAAAAGTAATTTGCTGAGATTCTCTTCATGATCACAAAAGACAAATGTTTTTCTTTGAAAAAGGCAATATTATTATTCTTACGGGTTTCGCTGTTATAAGTTGTCTGGTAGTTTGCTAGTTGTAAGGCATTTTTTCTTGGCATACAGTGATTAGCTTTGTCTAAACAAACATTAAGATGAGTACTTGTCTTGCTGTTGATCTGTCCGTGGTCTGCTGTTCTACAGTACCTTTGTCCTTTCTGTGGTTCTAGGTCAGAGATTGGAATCATTGAGACCGCTGGTGGGCCAAGATGACTGCTTCGACGGATCACATGATGGGCTCGAATAATAGCCCCATTGGCCTGCCTCATCTGCAGATTCCACCAGTGCTCAATGGCTGGTCTGTAGAGGGGTCTCGTTGAATTTATGCACGAAAAGTGTAGTTTTTCCATATTTCGTGTACGGGCTGATTGATTGCCCTGTTATTCTAGGTTCACTCTTCATTGGCGTATGCTCGTTTGTTGGGATCATGATGATATGATGCAAGTAGGGGGTAGATTGCACGGGTATATATTCGTTCGAGTCTTGAGATGAAATGATTGGCTGACCGCATGAGAATGAGGGACACTTGAGGGAGACAAGTAGAAATGTTAATATATAAAGTGAAGGAGTAGCAAGCTTCATTTTTTGTCCTTGGAGGGATAAATCCGTTCTAAATCATGCAATTAAACACAACCAGTCATCTTGAGAAGATACTTCTGAGCACGGCGCTCTACTCCAAACATTCAATGGATCCCATAAAAGAATCCGTATGTTCCAAACAGAGCCATACTCAATTGAAATCACAAGCACCACACACGTTGGACGTGGTAATATCTAACCACCTTGACGTGTAGTGCCTCTGGAGTTATTGGATTGGATAATGCTCAATCATGGAACCCATCCGGCAGCCCCAATTTTTCTTCTTGACATTCCCCCAGAAAATCAGTTTTCTCGTGAGATGTGTCTCCTGACTCTTCCCTTCCCCTCATTTTGGGGAATTCTCCGCGGTCACCACATACACAAACTTCAACAGAGACAAGCGCTTTCGTGCACCCAAACGCATTGTTCATGTCACTCTAGAAAAGACATTTCTTTCTCTTTCGGCGAAGACTTCCAGAGCGACCGTGCGCGTTAGGAACAATGCAACGGGTCAATTCGGGAGCAGCACCTTGTGTGGCCGATGAGAAAATGCCTGCATCCGTTTATTGAAGGTAGAAGTCCATGGATAGCATAGTGCCATGTCTTTGGGCAATTCTCGGTCGTCCGATCTGAATGTGAAGAGTCTGATCGGTTGTCATCATATATCCGCGGGGTATGAAACATATGCTATTGGCTAAGAAGCTTAGGGGGTGTTTGGTTAGGTTTATTGAATGTGGTTTCTGGCTATAAGTAAAACCAAACAAGTTTCAGGTTTTGACTTTTTATTTTTATTTTTGTGTTTTGGCTTATAAACCAAAAGCATCTAAACATGTGCTTTTGATTTTTAGCTTTCGTGGCTTGCCTACTATGTAACAATGTCCTGTTTTTTGAAATTTTGTTATCGAATGTCTCAATTAGCTCAATCTAACAAGTAGTTTGCCGAATAACCTACAACATTTCCACGGCAGACAGGCCACAACAGCTTTCCCACAACAGAAAGCACACAACCATAAGCTGCTTTCTCACAATCCAACCAAACAAGGCCTTAGGCTTATGGATAGACCGGCTTAAGCTTAGTTGTCCACAGGAGCTCCGGTTTAGAAAAGATCTGAGAGGCTCGTGTCCTGTTTTAAATGGCCTATAAAATATGAGCTTATTGTCTGTCGTGAATGGTGTAAAATTTATATTACCCTTGGACTTTCTATTGGTCTGTTTTTTGATAATCATATAAAAATAATTGTTCAATGTATACATACACCATCTTATACGTGCCTAATCATATCAAGAATGGTTGTATACGTACAAGGATGACATGAGCATGAAAATTCTACAAGCAGCGAGATCCTAGATTGCTTTGCCGGCTTTTCTTTTAGCTATCTAAGAACATATGACATGTCAAAAAATATTATGTCATTGTTAAATTACTCAATTGCTCGTCGCCGAATTAATGCATATTTCATAAATGAGAGCATACATGCATATGATCATCCACATACAACATTTAGAAGATATCTCACGTAGAATAAAAAAATAGCTCACTGCCATACATGTTTTCTTCAATGGATCATACACACAAAATACGAAAATAATTTCTCACGGCCATGCATGCATGTTTCTTTCTATACATTCATCTCATCAGACTTTTGCATACAGACAACAGAGCATTCATATTTGACAGTAGTACAAATTTAAGAGCATGTATATTTGACAACAGTTCAATCTAGACCTAGCTGACGAGCTCCGGTGCGAGGGCGCGACTCCGGCGGATGGGGCGAGCTTCGATGCAGAACAACTCCGGCGGACGGGTTGACCGGTGGAGCGGTGTCAAAGACGACGGACAGGACGTGAGAGTGGGAGGCACTGTGTCACGGATGGCGAGCCAATGGCGGCGGCGGGGATCTAGAGGAGGATATCGACGGACGGAGGACAAGGGTGGCTTCGGGGCACCGCTGGGCGGTTGGCGGGAGGCGGATGGTCAAACAACTTATGGCTTAAGCTAGGCCATAATGGAAGAGGGTCACAGTACGTCTGCTTAAAGTCCAATACGATACATTACCTAGCATAGTGCTTTTCCGCGTACCTACATCAATATATCTCTACGGCGGAGGATATAAATCCAAGGAAATTAGCAAAGCGTGCATTCGCGTGAGCTAAAATTTGACATGACACAAAATAATGGATCGGTTAGGTAAAAAGTAAGCCAATAAGGAAAGCCAGAAAAATGCTTCAACAGTGCCAATACGAGCACGCGCACAGACAATTGCCGTGTGTCGCCGGCAAGAAAGACGCTAAGACCGCATCCATCCAACCCGAACAAGGAAAACCATGGCATTATCGGCATCCGAAACAAGCCAGCAGCACTCGTTGACGCGCACACGAGCTTCTCCGAACACCCGCGTTCCTACGCCTTCTTAAACCCCGCAAGCAGTGACTGAAACGAGAGAGAGGCAAAAATGGCGGCCCTTGGCTCCCGGCGCCCTCCTCTCCTCGCCTTCTCGGCGCTCCTCCTGCTCCTCCTCGCAGCATTCCCACCAGCGCCAGCAACCGCGGCAGCGCGCTCCTCCAAGCCCGTCCAGCCTCCTCCTTTCCCAGGGACCTCTCCCCTGCAGCAGCGGCCGCGGGCAGCAAGCTCAAACGGCCGGTACGACGCCGTTGCCGCGGCAGCGACCAACGGCACGGCGGCGGCGAAGCTGTTCACCACGCGCTACTTCCCGCAGGAGCTGGACCACTTCACCTTCACTCCCAACTCGTCGGCCGTCTTCTACCAGAAGTACCTCGTCAACGACACCTTCTGGAAGAGGCCCACCGGCAAAGGCGGCGCCGCCGGGCCGTTGTTCGTGTACACCGGAAACGAGGGCGACATCGAGTGGTTCGCCACCAACACCGGATTCCTGTTCGACATTGCGCCCAAGTTCGGCGCCCTGCTCGTCTTCATCGAGGTACCGCCATAGCTCGCATGTTTAAGCGTGTTGGTGGTCCAGATTTTGGTCGCCGTGTTGATTTGATTTGCTCGAGCTTGCCGTCTCATCTGCTACTAAATAACACTAATCACGTACTTGTTCAATTGTAAATTGATCTGTGCAGCATCGTTTCTACGGGGAATCGAAGCCGTTCGGGAACGACTCGTACAAGTCCGCCGAGACGCTGGGATACCTGACGTCGACGCAGGCGCTCGCGGACTACGCCGTCCTCATCACTAGCCTCAAGCAGAACCTCTCCGCCGTCGCCGCCCCCGTCGTTGTCTTCGGTGGCTCTTATGGCGGCAGTAAGTCACTCTAGCCATAATTAACTACGCACTCACCTTTGACGTGCATCGTTATACTCCGTGCGATGCGGGTCTGCATCTGATAATGTACTATTATCGTAAGCGTGCCATGTGCCGGCTTGAGTTTTGTTGCGATCAGGATTAGCTAAGCTGAAGCAATGTTGTTTTGTGGTTGTGTGTTGGCCGTTGTTTGTAGTGCTGGCTTCTTGGTTCAGGCTCAAGTATCCCCATGTCGCCATGGGGGCCCTGGCATCCTCTGCACCAATCCTGCAGTTCGACGACATTACCCCGTGGTCTAGCTTCTACGACGCCGTCTCGCAAGACTACAAGGTACCAGTAAAAAATAAATGGTAAAATTATGAGCTCCTAGCAAAATAAATACCGAAACAAGATTTGAATTCATTTGTCTTGTCGGCAAATCGACACCTTTTTTGACCTGTCAAGGGCAGCACGTACGGCTGCTAACTGATCGTGCCGGCTCTGAATCGATAGTACTAATCTTCACTTGTTGTTAGAGACTCAATCGGTTGGCATGTCTCTCTTGGCACTAGTTAGACGCAAAGGACCAGTGAGCACTATCTATTGGTTATCAGTACTTGGCACCTTAATGGTTTCAGTTGTGGATTGTAAATTTGTGATAGACCCTGCTGCACTGTCCATGAACATGCAATTTAAATGCGTGTGATTGAAACCTTGTGAAAAAATAAAACAACAAATAACCGTGTGATTGAAATCTTGTCAAAAAGCAAATAAATAAAGTTTAAATGTGTGACTAAAATGGCACCAGTCAGCCAACAATGCAGATCTCTAGGTGAGGACTTGAGTTCGTGACTGATGATTCAGCTCTTGATTATCTCGATTGTGACGCTTAACCGCGCTGTAGGCTTATCAATAGGTAGTTGCAAATTACGTCCCCAATTTGCTCAAAAAGATATACAGCGTACTGTTTCTATAGAAGCACTGAAGTGCTTTTCCAATACTGTAGATGATCTCTTGAGTTGATTGTTGATGACTTAGCTGTTAATTAGCTAGATTGCGACCCTTACCCGTGTTGTAGGCTTATCAATTATGTATATACCTCCAGCTCCAAGTTTTTTTGCTAAAGTATGTACCTGGTGTAGGGATGTAATCAGTTAACCTCAATTCGCTCAAATTCCATAGTGCAATCTTTGTTTTGAGTCCTTGTCGCAAGCTGAAATTGCTTCGGGATGTTTAACTGATTGTAGCTTCCAATAAATCTTGCAGTCTGAGAGCCTGAATTGCTTCAGTGTCATCAAGGCGGTTTGGGATGTGCTAGATGACAGGGGATCCAACGAGACAGGGCTCTTGGAGCTCAGCAAAACCTTCAGAGCCTGCAAGTAAGCTTGTTCAACACACTACCTCACCTCGATCTTGTCGGACAAAGAAAAAACAAAACTCAAGACTGCAAGTATTATTTGTTTTCTGTTGTGTGAGGTGCACGCAAATCTTTTTCGAAAAGGTGAAGTGCACGTAAATCAAACAGCAGTCAAATCTTTTAGGGAAGGCATATATGAGAAATGACTTGCAGCCTTGCAGGCCCAAGGAATTTACATTAAATCCAAAGGAAGGATAATATGCACAACAAAATCAAAGCATTTTGTCCTTTGCAGTCTTGACTATAAATTTGCTAGTGACATAGACCTTATCAGCTACGTATATGACAGACATGAAAATCTCATCTTGACATGGTTGCTGGACTGATAAACTAATGAAGAATATCATATCTTGAATCTGTGATAACTCATATTCATGACATTGTTTTGCTTCGACTCAAATTTTAGGACCGTGCAATCAGTTGATTCGCTGAGCAACTGGCTATGGACAGCATTTGTGTACACGGCCATGGTGGACTATCCAACCCCAGCAAATTTCATGATGAACTTGCCTGCTTACCCTGTCAAGGAGGTTGTCACTTGTAACCTATTCTACAACACATTCTCTTTTCTTGAATGACCAGAGCAACAAGAGTTTCAGAGCTATAAATATGACTCATGCTAAAACAGGACCGGTTGTTCTTCTCCTCTATTGAATATGTAATTCTCATGAAATTTCTGCAGATGTGCAAGATCATCGACGGTTTTCACGCTGGAGCAGACATTATTGACAAAGCATTTGCAGCGGCGAGCCTGTATTACAATTACACAGGCGACCAGAAGTGCTTCCAGTTAGAGGGTGGGGAAGACCCCCACGGCCTCAGCGGCTGGAGCTGGCAGGTAGAAATCTCACACACCCCACTGAGAGTCTGGGAAGATGAAAGATGTGTTTTTCTGAAACTTCTGTATAGGCTTGCACAGAGATGGTCATGCCGATGACAGTGTCAAACGAGAGCATGTTCCCGCCATATGCCTTCAGTTACGAGGAAAAGTCTGAGAGCTGCCTTGCGAGCTACGGAGTCCGGCCGAGAATGCACTGGATCACTACTGAATATGGTGGCAATGTAAGTATTCTTTCAGAATTTCAGTGTATATATCTAAACCGTCAGTAGCAACAATGGCTGGGTTGCAAGTGTTCATCTGGTGTTGCATTGCAAAATTCACTGCAGAAATTTGACCAAGTTCTGAAGAGGTTTGGGAGCAACATCATCTTCTCCAACGGAATGCGAGACCCATGGAGTCGAGGAGGGTAGGCCTAAAGATCTCACCATCTTATCTGTTCATAATTTGAGTCCTTCAGATAATATATTCGCTATAGCAAACCATAATGGTTTTCCTTTCGGATTACAATCAGGGTGCTAAAGAACATATCATCCAGCATCATTGCTCTTGTCACAGAGAAAGGTAAATAGGAAGTTGCAGAAAATGTGTAAGGTCAAAATATTTTGGAACTTATTTATGCATGGTTGCTTCTTGTGATGGTGATGTTCAGGGGCTCATCATTTGGACTTCAGAACTGCTACCAAGGATGATCCAGACTGGGTTGTAGAACAAAGGAGACAAGAAGTTGAGATCATACAGGGATGGATAGATCAATATAACCAGGACATTGCACAGATGTCACAGTAAGAAGGTGCCATTGCTGTCACAGATAAAGAAAAGAAATATTTGGCTCCATGCAAAAAATAAGGAGATTTTCTTTCTTTCACAGGGTGATAGACACAGAAAATTAAGATAATACATGAGTGCAACTGCAAAATCAATAACTTCTGTCACTCAGCATAAGAAACTGTAAGACTGAAAGAGTCATACGCCAATCATGGATGACGTTCTTCTCTTCATTCAGCTTCTACTTTCAACTTTCTTTTAAAAAAGCTTCTACTTCTGACACTGCAATGCTCATTCTGTTTGGCTCCCACTGCAATATATTTGCAATCAATTATTTTGTCTGTCACGTACATGTAAACTAGGGCTTTCCCATTAATTAATTCCATAAAAAGAGCAGCATTGCACTGATAACAAGTAAATGATGCACATCATTCCAGATAATTCATAGAAAGCATTTCATTTGATAGTCTAAACCATATATGAAAACTTGTACTACCTGACACAACAAAACCTTGTTTATGATCCCAAAACAACCACCAAAATTTTAAAACTACAGCTGATAGAACAGACAGAACTCCATGACTACAGTCTACAGTAGACGCAAAGGTCATTCTTCTGAAGATGACCCTGCTTCTAACTAGCCTACTACCGTTAGCACAATTTCGCACATACAATGTGCAAGAACCATGGATTAATCAGAAGCTGGCCTACACATATGCAGAAACATTTCTCACGGAGTTAGGGTCTAACGAACTAACTACCAGTCTCCATCCATGAAAGTATCATCTTCGATGAAATCCTGCAGTTAGAAAAGAAGTATGATTTAGATAAACCTCACGTGCTCAACAAATTCATGTGTAAAGCCTAAAAAAGCTAGAGATAAATAGTAAATATTAAAAAGAAGTTTAAAAATGAGCGATGGCATCGGATGAAAAATAGTCACAAAGAAGGCAGTATGCAGGAAAAGAATGAGAAAGGTTCTTACTTGATTAAGCATGCTGTCAAAAATGTCATCCAAGGAACCACTCCCATTTGTTCCTATGAGGAAATCATTCCTGTAATTCAGTTGATCATCAAGAGCTTGCTGATCAACGGTGCCTTCTTGCGCAGGGAGAGTGCCACTTGCAACCCCACCATTTAGCATCTGAGTTGGCGCGACAGTACTGTCTATTTGAAGGTTAGGCATTGTAGAACTGATACTTCCACCATTCAGCATCTGGGTCGGGGCAATAGAACTGCCTATTTGAAGGTTAGGCAATGTACAACTGATGCTTGAGGCACTACCAAATGCTGAGTTGTCATTCAGCATCTCTACTGAGCTTGTGTTGCTTGCCATATTGTTGAATGGCGCCATATGCTCACTGGAACCTGCCACTGATACCGTTTTGCTCATGATTGCTGCCATTTGATTCTGCAGTTCATTTCGAAACATCGGTGTCTGGCCAGATGAGGCTGCAAAGCTTGCTAGTTGGTTGATCTTGGGGATGTTCGCCTGCGATCGGCCTAGAGATGTTCCATCCTTATGACCAAGATCAGGAAACCTTGACGGCGCCGCAGTTTGCCAGAATTTGCTACAGTTCCCAAGGTCTGAAAACTGGGAGGCTTCACTAACGAGTGTGCCGAACACACCCGTGGAGGATGGATTCATCTGAACCGAAGGCTTGCTGCCCAATTGAGGAGCCTGTACTGGGAACTGATTTACAGGCACCAACATCCTACCATTTGGTGTGTTTGCAAAGGAGTTGCCAGTATGGCAAGAAGGAATACCTTTGCTCGCCTCCAACAGCTTGCCACGCAATATGTTCGCATAGGATTTGCCAGAATGACAGGAAGGAAATGCATCCAACATTGTTTCATTTGATGTGTTTGCAAATTGGTTGGAGGAAGAACCGGAAGTGGGGCACCTTCTTGCATCCGGCTGCAGTGGCACAGGCACATCATCCTTGAACATGCTGCCACCATGGGCAACTGTCCCCATGCCCAAGTTGCTCCGGGCATTCCTGAGCTCAATTGGCTGAGTGGGCAGCACACCATGCGCATAATTCACCCTTGCGCAAATATTGTTTGAACTCGAAGAGGCAACGTCAACGGCTAGGGACGGATGCCATCTCCCATGTTCATGGTGATGTTTGAAACTTTCCAGTTCATTCATGGTGCTGTAGGAGGAGTTCCATCTTTCAGATGCATCAGCAAATGGACTGGGCTTCCTTCTTGTGTAACCGCTGACCCTTTTCAGGTATAGCCGGTACTTCTGAAATAACAAGATAGACAACCACATAAATCGTGGAAAGAAAAGAGAGATATGTACAAAACAAAAAGGACCAAAAGTGTTGCATAGTTTCAAAATATCTACAAATTGTGGGGCATCCATTAACATCAGATATGTCTCACATTTCACAGAGGAAAATTCATTAAAAGTATCCTACACACATCTATTTTTTAAAGATAATGACACATCTAAACGAATGACAAGATATTAGACTCAAAAGAATATGATCCAAAGATCTTCAATGACATAAGAGATGGGAACTCAAACATAGAAACTAAGCATAAGAAATTAAACCTGCAGATGACTTGCAACACTCTCTCTTGTCATGTAATCCACATCCATCATATCCAATATCTTCTTTGGAACAGCCCCTGCATTTACACAATCAGAACTTTTGTCAATGAAAACAAATGCTAAAGACATATGCTTTATTTTGATGAATAAGCTGAGCTCTTACTGTCAATGCCGATCCGATTGACAACTTCCAAAAACTTGGCATGCAGCTCACTGGTCCAGGTCACCCTTGGCTTCTTCCGGGTTGATAAGTCCGCATTCTCTCTGTTCTCATCAGAATCATCTCCATCATTTCTCTTGTTCCTGGAGTACTTCCTGGTGCTCTTTGCACGGCCCTGCTCACCCTCAGCAATCGCTGATTGCACCTTCTGATCAGCATCATCGTTGCCACCGTTGTTGCGGTTCCTTAGATCAGGCTTTCTCCTCCTTACAACATGCTGCCATATGTTCCTGAGCTCCTTGGCATGCACTGGTTTCACCAAATAGTCACACGCCCCATGAGCTATCCCCTTCATCACAGTCTCTGTCTCCTCATTCGCAGATAGCACTGCATGACATATGATCAGTCATTCAGTTCTGGATTGCAGAATTCACAAAATCAATAAACTGGACATAATTAATTGTCTCTATGGATCCAGATCAGAAAAATGTGTTCATTTGATGGACCCTATCCTTTGCATAACTTTCAGGCGTTACACGCATTTTTCCTTTTTGGGGACACAAATGCATCACACACATCGGAATGTAAAGTTCCGGGCAAACTAATTAGGTTCCGCGCATCAACTCGATGCATCCACACAGTTCGGATTGCTCCTGGAGGAAGAGATAGAGAGATTTAAGAGATAGGAAGAAATTAGAGTTTGTTAACATAGCAACTACAATACGTGATATACACGGTCTCAATCTCTAATACTCCCCCTCAATCACAACCTGAGAGGTTGAGATTGTGTCACATTGTTCTCAGCTGCTAAACTCCAATGGCCTTAGTAAGGGCCTGTTTGGTTGGACTGTGGTAGTCGATAAAGCTGTTGTTGACTGGCTGTTTTGAAAAGCTATTGTGGCTGTGGGAAAGTAAACATATGGTTTTAGATTGATCCAAACTATATACAACATTTTAGGAAATGAGTCTGGAAGCTTCAACACATTGCAAAAAATTAGGAAAAGATAGTTTTTCTAAATAACTGAGTTTTCATTGTAAAGCCCACAATCACTATTGGCAAAAATTGTTTCATACCTAGCCGTTTGGTTGGCTGTAACTTTTTCTTGGTGAAAAGCTGCTGAAAAGCCTAACTAAACAAGGCCTAAGACCATTTGCTAATTGATCCTTTGATAAAACGAACCGAATCTCCTAAGCCTTTTGTGCGACTCGTTCTCGAACAAAATAAAATCAACCTCGATATGCTTGGTTTGGCGTAAAACACCGGATTTGCTGAAAGGTAAGTTGCTCCGAGGTTGTCGCACCACAAAGTAGGAGGCATGTTGATAGAGGCCAAGTTCACCAAGCAAAGACTAAAGCCAAATAATTTATGTCATGGCATTGGCTAATGCCTTATACTTCGTTTCATTAACTTGATCTTGACACAATCTATTGCTTCCATGCACTCCATGACAAAAGGTTCGAACCGAAGAACACAACAAACCCATTGGTAGCATCAATCATCTGTCGAACTGGCCCAATCTACATTTGAAAACGCATTGATCAGGGTAGACGCAAACTTGCAAATATAGAGGCCAACACCAACGGTGTACTGTAGATAACATAGAATCCTTTTGGCTATAGTCCAGTGTTGATCCGTAGGAGCTTGCAAGTACTGGTAACCTTGTTCACCGCAAAAGAAATATCGGGCCATGTCAAGGTAAGATATTGCAGTGCACCTACTATGCTTCTATACTTAGTTGCATAGCTCCTTGCCTTCTGCACAAGACAACTTGCATGTAGAAGACATAGGTGAGGCAAGTGGTTTGTAGTTTGTCATGCTTACTCGAGCCAATAGATCTGATGTATACTTTGACTACAGTAACACTATGCCATCTTGTTGTTTCAGAATCTCAATCCCCAAGAAATAATGAAGATCACCCAGGTCTTTCAATGTAAATTCCTCCTGTAGTTGTAGCACTAGATTTGTCACAGCTTGAGTAGACGAGCTTGTTACCATGATGTCATCTACATAGACCAGTAGATAGGTAGGTATGCTGATGTAGACAAACAGAGAGGTATCAGCTCGTGAGGGAACAAAACCGAGCTCCTATAGCCTGCTGCTCAACTGGAAGTACCATGCCTTGGGTGATTGTCTTAATCCATGTAATGCCTTGTCTAGCTCGCAGACATAATGCGGAAACGGTGGATCTTCATATTCGAGAGGTTGTCACATAAACATGTCCTCTTCCAAAACGCTATGAAGAAACGTATTCTGCACATCCAATTGTCGTAAACTCCACACCCTTGATATGGCAATTGATAGTATAAGGCAAATAGTAGGAGACTTGATGATAGGACTGAAGGTATCTTCGTAATCAATTCCGTACCTCTATTTGAAGCCTTTAGCCACCGCTCGGGTTTTGTAGCATTCAATAGATCCATCACACTTCCTTTTCAACTTAAACACCCATTTGCAATCTGTGAGACTGTAACCACGTTCAGTAGCCACTAGATGCCATGTGTTATTCCTTATGAGTGCCTTGTATTCGTCCTCCATTGCCTGCCGCCAGTTATCATCCTCAAGAGCTTCGAGTTGATCGGACAGCTCGGACACGACCAACGATGCATGCCTGCTACAACCATGGAGTCAGCCAACGACTTGACGTGGCTGAAGTAGTCCATCATGTTCATGTCCTTCTTCCAGGAAATCACAAAGGTTGCGGATTTGTATCATCCTTCCCTTCTATTGGGGTGAGTACATACGTTCAATGCTCCCCAGATAGAGGTGGCCGAGGTATGAGGCACCACCTTTGTGCCAACCTCTGGCAAAAGCGTAGACAGGAGCCCAGTGAGAATGAGTTGATCTTGTTGGAGCCATGTGGTGTAGTTCGAATTGACAACCATCTCGCCGGAATGAGTTTTGGTAGGACAATGCCGCTTTCGTTGACGTAGCCGAGGAGTTGAGGGCCACGCAGCATGGGAACAATCTGAGCTCTCCACAACAGATAATTTCCGCGTGCAAACCTAATGCTGACCAGCTGGGAGAGAGATGGCATTGGGCATGCTTGACAAGGAGCCGATAGAGACAGGAGTGTCGGCGCTGGACGTGCACAAGACCAGCAGACAAAAGGTAGCACTAGAGGAGGTGGACGACGTCACTAGATGTGGTTATGGAAGAAACCTAGGCTCTGATACCATGTAAAATTATAGAAAAACTAATCGGGTTCCATGCAGCAACTCGATGCAGCAGGAGGAGTTTATATATTCACAACTGCCGGTGCATCTACACAATTCAGATTGCTCCTAGTGGAAGAAACAGAGAGATTTAAGAGATAGAAACAAGTTAAGAGTTTGTTAACATCACAACTACAATACGTGATATACACAGTCTCTATATCTACATGGAAAACATCGTGTTATGACTATGGTCAATTCTTTGTATCACAACATATTAAATGGGATAAATTTCACCCATTCAATAGAAGAAAATATACATTGTTCGCCGCGTGAATATAGGATTGACAATATATGATAGAACTAACCGCAGCTGTTCGATCAAAAGAAAAAAAAAGAGCTAACCGTAGCACCTCGCCAAAACCACAACAACATATTCTAATCGAGGAAATCCCATTATCTGTTATAGTTGTTGATGAACCTTAGGATCAAGATATGTGACCATTTTTCTCTAGCCTACCAGGTAACAACAATCAAGGCAAGCAATATCCTAAATATCTGTAAAAGGTTAACGAACGGTCACCCCATATTTTAGCTATTATACAGTAGCGTCCTCGTAAACAATTTTACTATTTTAATTCAGCAAAACATATACATGTGTTTGATATAACAAAATAAACTTCAAATTCATCTATTTTCCTATATACATATTCAGAATAATGAACCCAAGTTCTCAAAGTCAATAAATTTGCAGGATCTCACTGCTATCCATGGTACATTCAGTCAATATGTTTACTTAAAAGTGGTAGTCCTACTTATATTGCTGTTCTCAGGAGTAAATAGTTTTGAAGACCATCAAGGAAATGTCATGTCAGGCATAAAAATAGAAAGAACTACATATAATTTGTTCCTATCGTGAATGTATTTCCTTTGCTCTTTATAATTATAGGACTTAACAATTGAGAGGACACAGTCCATAATACACCCATCTAACACATAGTGGGTCTGCGTTGCGTGTATCGGTTTATTCTATTTGTCATGCATGATATAAACTCTATATTTTTGGATATATTTATAATTTTGAAAATATGGTTTATTCTTTATCCTAGATTGAAAAAACGATCACGTGGCACATCAAATTCTAGCCTTTCATGCATGATTGTAATATGATAATAGGTATAAATGTATAATTTATCTAGAATCCCGACAATATATTTTTATTCCAAACAGGACATGATCGAAAATAGAGATAACTAGAAAAATGACAGCAAGCTAGCAATTCCATGGGCTAGTTATTGATATGTGACCATTTTTCTCTAACATATATACTATGTACCAGCTAAGAGTGCAAGTATTCAAAGCCAATAAATTTGCATGACCTCATGACTGATGTGCTATCCGAGGTACATCCACTCAATATACGAGATATGAAAATAGAAAAGGCACATTGCTACTTTTCTAGGTTACAAAAAGGAGAGCTCATGTTGAACTGACTCTTATTGGAAGGCTTCTCAAAGGTATCATTTTTTCCACCTCTGGTCACCACCTCCCTCCTCTCTCTCCTTGCCACCTGCTTTGCCACCGTCCCAATCATTGCGATAACCCCTTCCGAGATGCAATCTTTTCTCCCGCCACCACCTAAACCGTCTAACGCTACCGGATTCACCACCACCTTCCCCTCCTAACCACTACCCTCATTGTCATATCCTCGTCCCCTTCCTATTCATGGACGGGTCCGTGCGTTTGGCCCGGCCCGAGCATGACCCAAAATTCTGAGCCTAGGCTTGATTTTTTGCCTGAAGCTTGATATAGTCCCAAAAGGAATTTAAAATATATAAAACAGTAGTTTTAATTCTGAAAATAAATAAATTTAATTCAAAAATTATTTAAATAATAATATATAGTTCTAGAATGGAGAAAAGTTAGGCTTTTGTCAATCTTCGCCTCTTCCGGCCCCGTCAAAATGATCAGGATTTTTTGAGCCTAGCCTGAAGCCCAGCCCGACGTATGATCAGGTCTACCTTGCTCCTGGCGTCGACCCGCGCACCGACTCTTGCTAATTGTTTGTCCTCCAATGCACGCCCTCGCGAACCTATACCACTAGGCAAGATTCGAAAAGGAGTTCCTAGGCGCTCACCTAGGTGCGCACAAGCGCTAGGCAGTAGCCGAAAGCTTAGCCTAGGTCCTAGGTGGTGATCTATGCGACTGGCGAGGTCCTTCGGTGAGGATTCCATGTCCTCCGACGATGGCAGTGAAGGGGAGGAGAGGGGGTAACAAGGAAGGAGAGCAGTCGTCGCCGACAGACTTCGTGTTCGTCTACCACCAAATTCTATCTCCCCAACATCGATGTGCGCGGGAGAAGGAAGCAGATGCTGCTGCAGTGTTGTATGTGCAATAGGAGCAAGAAAATGACGTAGTTTTGAAGGCAGGCGGCACACACGTGGGTTGGAGGCAGCTGATAAGTACCTAGGGTTTCGATGGATGGTCTGGATATGTGGATGGTTTAGATGGACGACCTAGATTGGATGACATAACTAGGGTTTCCACATGGGTCTTAATGGGCCAGATTTTCCCACAGGGCGACATCTTCTTTCTAATCCTCTGCCTTCCTTCTTCAACCTCCACTATTTTCTCCCCTGCTGCCGTGACCTCTATGCTTGTTGTCACCATGAGACCTCACCCTTCACCTGGGCACTGCAATAAGCTAGAGCTCCTCTACCCTTCTTCTTCTTCCTCAACCTCCATTCCTCACCCTTCTCCCTCGGACCCTCACCCTCCACCCAAAAATGCATTGTGCATGTCCAAGCCGGACACCTAAGCGCGCGCTAGGCGCTGGGTAACCACCTGCCTATCCCCTAGCCCCTTTTGAACCTTGCCACTATCCCATCTAACACGTCCATTGGCTGCTCCTTCGCTCTGCTCCCCTTTCGAGTCCCTATCAAGCACGTAAGTGCGGTACCAAGGAACAACTAGGAAGGAGGCAATGAAAGAGTATTGCTTGCTACAAACTCTGACTGTCCGATCTGATGGGTTGGGTTGAAGCGGGATCCCATTCCTTATATTTTCTCTATGTAAAATAGGGTGTGCGAGCAGCAACGCATAGGTGCTCACGGTTTATAGAAGCTTCTTAAATTTAATGCATCTCACGTGCTATCCGGCGGAACATCCACTCAACATATCTACTTAAAGATATACTCTATACTGCTATATTCGGGAGTAGACGGCTTTAAAGACCATACCATGGGGAATGTCATGTCAGGGAAAAAAAGAAAACAAAATAAGAAGTTGTATTTAGCAAAGTGTTTACTAATGACTGGGAGATCCATCTCGAGTCCGACGAGCTCGAGGAGCTTGAAGCCATCCATGTCCGGCATGTGCACATCGCTGATCACCAAGTCAAACTGATCCTTCCCCTCCCTGAGCATCTGGAGCGCCGTCTCCGCGTCACGCGCCGTCGTGGCTGCATCACACCGCACGAAATCAATTCAAACAGATCGAAGTATTCCCCAATTTTTTGAACCATTTGACTTCGATCCTAACGGAATAAGGGAAGGGGAAATAGAGGTGGGCAAGAACACTCACCGTGGTAGTTGCAGCGGCGCAGGAGGGTCTCCAGAAGCTTGAGCGAGACAGGGTCATCGTCTACAGCGAGCACGCGCATCCCCGCCGGGAACTTATTTACGGCGACCTCTCCCACCTGCCTTTCCTCACCCATGGCCATGTCTTCTTCTCCCACTGGAAAACCAAACAAGATGAAACACCGAGAAACAACCCGGACCACCAAATTCCCGACTGAAAACCCTCCGGCAATCCAAGAACACCAAGAAAAAATGCGCAAACCCCGCAAAATACTCCTCCTTCCTCACCTTTCACAATGGCTTCCCTCGATGGCTCGCTCAGCGCCGGAGAAGGTCAAGGTCAGAGAAATGCAGTAGCAACAAGGACTCGAGGATGGACAGGGAGATTTATAGAGTTGGAATTCATGCGCTCCAGAGATGGAAGGTGTCCTTCGTGCGTGCAATTTTCCCATTTCTTAATTTATGCCACTACAGTTTCTTTTCCGTTGGCAGTGTGCTGGGTTGGTCTCTCTGTGTGCCATGGTTCACTTCATCAGCTGGGAAAACCACCCTGGTTTCCTATTTTTCCCTAGCAAATCTTGGAGGTAAATGATACAGTAAGGATCATTTGAGTTCCCAGAGAGGCTCTTGTTGTTGTTTGGTTGTATCAAGAACGTTCGTCTTCACAAATCCTCACTTTTCGAATCACGTGCATAATTCCATTATGAGATATCTAATAGATGATCTGTCGAATCTTTTTGATGCGAATACAGCAACGTGCTAATGCTTACCATTTTTTGGGGGATAAATGCTTGTGCAATGAGTCAGCACATCATGTGAAAATGGAGAAGTGGTGGAAAACTTGAAATTTTGGATTTAGAGCGTTGGATCATCACCCAACAGCTATGATTTTGGCAGATAGGGCTCCTACCACTTAAACGCATTATTGCAAAAGAAGCCCATCATGTGTGCCATTAGTTGCAAGAATCCAACTTTAGTTTCCTACGAGGGGAATTTCGTTCATGTTTAGGTGCATCGAGTCTGTACATCTAAATCCATAATTTGAAAGCATGCATGTGAATAATTACATTAGCACATATAAACTAAGAGATGACCTGTCAAATCTTTCTGATACGATTAAGGAATAGTACATGCTTACCATCTTCGGGGCAAAATGCTTATGAAAGGAGTCAATGCAGCACGTGAAAAATGGAGATACAGTTAAAAGTGGAAACTTTGATTTAAGAGCCTTGGATCAGTAGGCAACATCTCGGGTTTATGCAAACTAGCCCGGTGTCCCGTGCAATTGCACGGGAAATATTTTTAATTATTTCTATTTTTTTATCCGTAAGTATGATATTAGATCAGTACGTGGAAATAAAAATTCAAATCGTGAGATTTAGGTATAGTTATTAAGATCTATCAGCTGTGATCTGTTTATGTATAGTTATGAAGATCTATCGGTTGTGATCTATTTATGTGTAGTTATGAAAATCTATTGGTTGTGATCTGTTTAGATGTAGTTATGAAGATCTATCGGCTGTGATATGTTTAGACGTACCTATGAAGATCTATCGGTTGTGATTTGTTTAGGTACAATTATGAAGATCTATAAGTTGTGGTCCACTAATAATAAAAGGCTCCACCAAAATAACGATTAGATGTTTTGCTTTTTGTGAAAATTTGTAGCATATCTCTATTTTTTTCTATTGTATTATGCTTTTAGTATATAGTAGATAGAGCCGCCACCACTTAAACACATTCTTGCAAAAGAAGCCCATCAAAGGATTATTCGCAAGAATTCATCTCTGGTTTTCTTTCTTAGCAAATCTTGGAGTGGAATCATATCCTATGAATTCTCCCATGAGGCTCTTGTTGTTTTTTGGGTGTACTTTTGATGAGGACATCCCTAACATCGATACAACCTTAGTAAAGGGTCCTGTAACACGAGCTCGAGCACGCCAACTTAATTGTCAGGTAAATTCGTTTCTTGGAGCTCCGTCATTTTATATGAACTCCATGATGCTGCCTAAAGGAGATGATGTTATATTACTCAGGAACATGGGTTCAAGTGAGGAGAAGGACAACGGCAGCGCTACAAGGATGGAGTCACCGTGAGAGACGACATATACTTAATAGATGGTGCTGCGTCACCTTTTTCTTGGGCCAAGGGCCCTGTAAGCCATAGTGGGCTCCATGTACTATTCACGCGCCCCATGTACTGTTCACGTGTACTGTTCATGCGCGTGAACAGTACCGAACAGTACCCCTTCCCCCTTTTCTTCTCTTTAAATAGTAGTTGCCACCCCTAGGGTTAATTGGGGTTTCATTGAGTTGTTTAGCTACTGCTACAATATTGCATCTACAAGTCGTGTAGGACTACCGCCTTGTTTAGATCTCCAGTGGAATCCCACACTTTGTTCTTTTAGCTCTTGTGCCAATTTTATACTCGCAATTTCAGATTGCAATCTTAGTTCTTGCTGGTTCTTCGGTTGCTTGCAGGAACTCGAACTTCGTTGTTCAGGTTGATCGCGCCCACGGCAAGGTCAATAACCATCGGAGGTTGGTTTAGCGATTGCTAAGGCGTATCGTCGCGTACGGTATAGTCGGATCGTCAAGGTCAAACTCCACCAAATCGATAGTTATCGTAGTCTCATCGAAAGATCGGGCCCCCGTTACATCAAGTGGTATCAGAGCTCAAGTTGATCGGTGAGATTTATCGTTTTCGTAGTTAGATCTGTTTTTACCTATTGTCCAAGAAAAAGCTTCAAAAAAAAGTAGATTAGTTTTCCCTGTCCAAGCCAATCTGTGCCCTTGCATCTATCTTTCAGTAAGTTTGCATTGTTGAATTTCTGTTGCATCGTCGTGTCACGTTGCTGATCATAGCTTAGGTCTTGGTGTCTTGCTTGTCGTGTCTTGCATCCTTGCTGCCATTGCCATCCCACCATCTTTTGCACCTTAGATTGATTTCGGGGAGAAGAAGAGTCCAGGGCAAACACAATTCGTACTAGTGTCGGACTCCAAAAACTCAAGTGTTCGGATTGGGCTCAAACTCTGCCGTTTGGGAGATATATATGTGCTGATCTTGCCCCAAAAATTTCAGCCCTTTTCGTGCATCCAAACTCTCTGCAGAAGCCAACAAAGTCCTGCCGCGGCAAGAAAAACAGCAAAATCTGCTGCCGCGGCAAGGGGAGTGGCTGAAGAGTCCAGATCCAACTCTAGTTTGAGAGGGTTCAGAAAAACAGCCATAACTTTCTCATACGGAGTCCGTTTTGGGTCCACGACCACTCAAATCGAAGCTAACGACGAGGCGCATCTGAAAAAAATACACGTGTACACACTTGTACCCA
The DNA here is from genome assembly GCA_019208055.1 of Stipa capillata. Taxonomy (NCBI): domain Eukaryota; kingdom Viridiplantae; phylum Streptophyta; class Magnoliopsida; order Poales; family Poaceae; genus Stipa; species Stipa capillata. Next base: position 620,179 of record JAGXJF010005591.1, read on the forward strand.
TCTTGACCCTCGAAATTCGGCTTCTAAGTAGGACTTTTTCGCTCCGGAAGTTTTTCCGTTACTTTTTTTGATCTTGCGGAGGGCATATCTCCTTCACCCGGACTCCGAATTGGGTGATTCTTGTTTCCTTGGTTAGCTTGAGTCGAGGGACTTGCTTTCCACCTTGATCCCAGCTTCTGCCGCGCAAATTCGTTCGGGAGTCGTTTTCAAAATCTTCGATTTCGGGCCGGGATTTGCATGAGTCGTTTCGTCGACTTTCTCCGAATTGGCTCAAAATTTCTGGAGAGATAGAGCTTGCCCTCCTGCTCACAGCCGTGCAAACCGTTCGACAATCGGAGCTGCTAAACTCCCTCTCCGACGCTGCCAATTTCCTGCCGCGGCAAGAAAAGCGGCAGTTTTTGCTGCCACGGCAGCAGAACCTTTGTTTTGCTTCATCTCTGCCACGACAAGGCTTGCGCTGAGTTTTGGCCGCCACGTCTTAGACTACTGTTGTTTTCTCTGAGTTATTGAGTGGGTTCTGAGAAGAAAAAAAAGAAAAAAAAGAAAAAAAATTCTCAGATAACACTCATCCTTTGTAGTTTCAGTACCTTCTGGGGCATTGTTTACAGGACATTGATTAGCTTTTCATTGGTCTAGCTAGGTGTCAGCAACAGTGACTAGTACTTTGAACATTCATTCAACTTGCATTTGCTGCATTGATAGTTGCTACTCCTTGCTACCATACGAAGCCAACCAAGCTCCACCTTCCTATATTGTACTGTGTTCGGTCACCTTGGTAATTGCTATATTAACCTCTTGATCATCTTTGACACCGCCAAAGGCCGACAACCACTGCAGCACGGTAAGAACTGGTAAGAGTTTGGTATTTGCTACTGAATTGTTGAGATTCTTGCCACCCATTCCCCCCCCCATATTCCAGTAGTACTAGGGTTTGTTTCCTTTTGCTAACCATGGCAGGTGGGGAAGAAGATGTCTTGAAGGGTCTCACGGATGATCTCCACAGGACCAATGAGCGAATGCAAATGCAGGAGAACCGCCTCAAAGCTATTGAGGATGGACAGGCGACTGCTAACGCTAACATTGCTGCCATATTGGCTCGCCTTGATAATCTTGCAGGTTCTTCGATACCTGCCCCTCGTCTTCCAGCCAACAATGGAGTCCCACGTGCCCAACGAGTTCCTTCGTCTGCGACCAACAATGCCTCGGTGATACGACCAGCAGCATCCGTGGGATCCGGAGCCAACGCACGACACGGACCGGCGGACGAGAACGACTACAGTGCTGATTCTGAAGATGAGGATGACGTCAACCACAACAACGACCGGGATCACCGTCGGCAACGCTACAACCGATATGGTATGCGACGTGCTCCACGGAGAGACCGTGAACGAGATGACGCTTTCTCTAAGGTAAAGTTCACTATACCTCCTTACGAAGGTAAATATGATCCAGATGCATATCTCACATGGGAGTTACTAGTCGATCAGAAATTCGCATGCCATGAATTTCCAGAGGACACACGTGTTAGGGCTGCTACTAGTGAGTTCTCTGATTTTGCTTCTGTTTGGTGGAAGGGAACACTGTAGAATACACCCGCATCAGATCCCAACCACTTGGGAGGCATTAAAACAGCTGATGAGACATAGATTCGTTCCTTCATACTATGCTAGAGACTTATTGAATAAATTACAGCGCTTAAATCAAGGAAATAGGTCTGTCGAAGAATATTATCAAGAATTGCAAATGGGCATGCTACGCTGTGGTTTAAATGAAAATGAGGAAGCTTCTATGGCTAGGTTTATGGGTGGATTGAATAGGGAGATTGCTGATATTCTTGCTTATAAGGACTATACATCTATCACTCGTTTATTCCACCTTGCTATACATGCTGAACATGAAGTGCAGGGCCGCTCGAGACAGCGTACTAACTTTTCTGCAGTTCGTGCTTCCACGTGGACACCACGTGCTGCTCCACCCACTCGTGCCGCTACCGCACCACCTACGACCTCCAGCTCGGCTCATGCTCCATCCAATTCAGCATACCGTTCTCAGGCACCGACAAAAACTGCGTCGCCAACTCCCGCTAAGAGTTCGTCATCGGTAGCCTCCACTGGAAGAACAAGGGACATTCAGTGCCACCGTTGCAAGGGTTTCGGCCATATCATGAAGGACTGTCCTAACAAGCGCGTACTGCTCATTCGTGAAGATGGCGAGTATGACTCCGCGAGTGATCTTGATGAGGATACCTATGCTTTGCATGCTGAACATGACCAAAGCGACGTCAAGTCCGATCAAGACGAAGAGCATGTGACTGCTGCAGATGCCGACCGGTACATGAGCATTATAGCCCACCGTGTGCTTAGTGCTCAAATTGTTCGAGACAAGAAGAGTCAGCGCCACAACCTCTTCCACATTAAAGGAGTCATTAAGGAGCGTTCCATTCGCATAATCATTGATGGAGGGAGTTGCAATAACTTAGCCAGCGCCGACATGGTGGAGAAGCTCACTTTACCTACACGGCCCCACCCACATCCTTATTACATTCAGTGGTTCAATGATGGCGGCAAAGTAAAGGTAACACGCATGGTGAGAGTTCAGTTTTCTTTAGGATCATATCATGATACTGTTGATTGCGACATTGTGCCTATGCAAGCATGTTCCATGTTATTAGGACGACCATGGCAGTATGATAAACATTGTATACATGATGGTCGAACTAATCAATATACTCTCTCGCATAATGAAAAGAAAATAGTTCTACACCCTATGTCCCCTGAGCAAATTTTACAGGATGATCTTGCTAGGGCTAGCAGAAATAAACATAGAGAGCATGCTAAATCTGAAAATCAGCAAGTAGTTCATGAGTTAGAACAATTTAATAAGTTGAACAAAGCGACCCCTAGCTCATCTAAGGAAATCAAATTGAAAGGTGCCGCATTCCTAGCTACACGTGCTGAAATTTCAGAAATAGATGCTAGTTCTCATGCATGCTATGGACTGATTTGCAAAGAAGTGTTGTTTTCATTTGAGGATATGCCTCCTTCTTTGCCTCCTGCTGTTGCTAACCTTTTGCAGGAATACATTGATGTGTTTCCAAAAGAAATACCGCCGGGGCTGCCACCTATGAGAGGCATTGAACACCAGATTGATTTGATTCCAGGCGCCTCGCTGCCCAACCGTGCACCGTACCGTACAAACCCCGAGGAGACCAAGGAGATTCAGCGACAAGTGCAAGAACTTCTTGAAAAAGGTTATGTTCGCGAATCCCTTAGTCCTTGTGCTGTTCCTGTTATTCTTGTTCCTAAGAAAGGCGGTACTTGGCGCATGTGTGTAGACTGTAGAGCCATTAATAATATTACAATTCGCTATCGTCATCCTATTCCTCGACTAGATGACATGCTTGATGAACTTAGTGGCTCAGTCGTGTTCTCTAAAGTAGACTTGCGAAGTGGCTACCATCAGATTCGTATGAAATTGGGTGATGAATGGAAAACAGCTTTCAAAACTAAATTCGGGTTATATGAGTGGTTAGTTATGCCCTTTGGATTGACTAATGCACCTAGCACTTTCATGAGATTAATGAATGAAGTTTTGCGAGCTTTCATAGGACGGTTTGTGGTAGTATACTTTGATGATATACTCATTTTTAGCAAGTCATTAGAGGAGCACCTAGACCATTTACGTGCTGTTTTTAATGCTTTACGTGATGCACGATTATTTGGCAACATCGAGAAGTGCACTTTTTGCACGGATCGAGTCTCTTTTCTTGGCTATGTTGTGACCCCGCAGGGCATTGAAGTTGATCAAGCCAAGGTCGAGGCGATACAGAGTTGGCCGACTCCTAAAACGGTCACACAGGTGCGGAGTTTTCTCGGACTTGCTGGTTCTATCGGCGGTTCGTGAAGGATTTCAGCACCATTGCAGCGCCGCTCAATGAGCTTACCAAGAAGGATGTACCTTTTGTTTGGAGTGACGCACAAGAAGACGCCTTCGTGATATTAAAAGATAAGTTAACACATGCCCCCTTGCTGCAACTTCCTGATTTTAATAAGATGTTTGAGCTTGAGTGTGATGCTAGTGGCATAGGGCTTGGTGGTGTTTTATTACAAGAAGGCAAACCTGTAGCTTACTTTAGTGAAAAACTCAGTGGGCCTAGTCTGAATTATTCAACCTATGACAAAGAACTTTATGCTCTCGTTCGGACTTTAGAAACATGGCAACATTACTTGTGGCCCAAGGAGTTCATTATACATTCTGATCATGAATCTTTGAAGCATATCCGAAGTCAAGCTAAACTGAACCGTCGACATGCTAAGTGGGTTGAGTTCATTGAGTCTTTTCCTTATGTTATCAAACACAAAAAGGGTAAAGAAAATATTACTGCAGATGCATTGTCACGTCGTTATACCATGCTTTCACAACTTGACTTCAAAATTTTTGGTTTGGAGACCATCAAAGATCAATATGTGCATGATGCTGACTTCAAAGATGTATTGCAGAATTGTAGAGAAGGCCGCACATGGAACAAGTTTGTCATTAATGATGGGTTTGTGTTCCGTGCTAATAAGCTATGCATCCCAGCTAGCTCTGTTCGTCTTTTGTTGTTACAGGAGGCGCATGGAGGAGGGTTGATGGGTCATTTTGGCGTTAAGAAGACGGAGGACGTGCTGGCTGGCCATTTCTTTTGGCCAAAGATGAGACGCGATGTGGAGAGATTCGTTGCTCGCTGCACTACATGTCAAAAAGCTAAGTCACGACTTAACCCTCATGGTTTATATATGCCTTTACCTGTTCCTAGTGTGCCTTGGGAAGATATATCTATGGATTTTGTTTTGGGGCTGTCTAGGACCAAATATGGGAGGGATAGTATATTTGTTGTGGTGGATCGATTTAGTAAGATGGCACACTTTATTCCTTGTCACAAATCTGATGATGCCACTGTTGTTGCTGATTTGTTCTTTCGTGAAATTATACGTTTGCATGGTGTGCCTAATACTATTGTGTCCGATCGTGATACTAAATTTCTTAGCCATTTTTGGAGAACTTTATGGGCTAAATTGGGGACTAAGCTTTTGTTTTCTACTACTTGTCATCCCCAAACTGATGGACAAACTGAGGTTGTGAATAGAACATTGTCTACTATGCTTCGGGCTGTTTTGAAACAAAATTTGCGTATGTGGGAAGATTGTTTACCTCATATTGAGTTTGCTTATAATCGTTCGCTGCATTCTACCACTAAGATGTGTCCTATTGAGATTGTTTATGGCTTTATACCTCGTGCACCTATTGATTTATTGCCTCTTCCATCTTCGGAGAAGGTTAATTTTGATGCTAAGCAACGTGCTGATTTGATATTGAAACTGCATGAGACAACTAAAGAAAACATTGAGCGCATGAATGCTAAATATAAACTTGCTGGTAGTCAGGGTAGACAACATATTGTGTTTGAACCAGGTGATTTAGTTTGGCTGCATTTGAGAAAAGATCGTTTCCCTGATTTGCGCAAATCTAAGCTCATGCCTCGCGCTGATGGTCCTTTCAAAGTGCTTGACAAGATTAATGATAATGCCTATAAGCTTGATCTCCCTGCAGCCTTTGGGGTTAGTCCCACCTTTAACGTTGCAGATTTGAAGCCATATTTGGGTGAGGGTGACGAGTTGCCGTCGAGGACGACGTCATTTCAAGAAGGGGAGGATGATGAGGACATCCCTAACATCGATACAACCTTAGTAAAGGGTCCTGTAACACGAGCTCGAGCACGCCAACTTAATTGTCAGGTAAATTCGTTTCTTGGAGCTCCGTCATTTTATATGAACTCCATGATGCTGCCTAAAGGAGATGATGTTATATTACTCAGGAACATGGGTTCAAGTGAGGAGAAGGACAACGGCAGCGCTACAAGGATGGAGTCACCGTGAGAGACGACATATACTTAATAGATGGTGCTGCGTCACCTTTTTCTTGGGCCAAGGGCCCTGTAAGCCATAGTGGGCTCCATGTACTGTTCACGCGCCCCATGTACTGTTCACGTGTACTGTTCATGCGCGTGAACAGTACCGAACAGTACCCCTTCCCCCTTTTCTTCTCTTTAAATAGTAGTTGCCACCCCTAGGGTTAATTGGGTTTCATTGAGTTGTTTAGCTACTGCTACAATATTGCATCTACAAGTCGTGTAGGACTACCGCCTCGTTTAGATCTCCAGTGGAATCCCACACTTTGTTCTTTTAGCTCTTGTGCCAATTTTATATTCGTAATTTCAGATTGCAATCTTAGTTCTTGCTGGTTCTTCGGTTGCTTGCAGGAACTCGAACTTCGTTGTTCAGGTTGATCGCGCCCACGGCAAGGTCAATAACCATCGGAGGTTGGTTTAGCGATTGCTAAGGCGTATCGTCGCGTACGGTATAGTCGGATCGTCAAGGTCAAACTCCACCAAATCGATAGTTATCGTAGTCTCATCGAAAGATCGGGCCCCCGTTACATCAACTTTGATCGCGCATCGTCTAAATTCGGAGTTTCAAATCATGCACGTGAATAATTATATCTTGAGATACAGATTAGAGATGATCTATCAATATTTCTTATACAAATAAGGGAATACGCTAATACATGTTTACCATCTTCCAGGAAAAATGCTAATGAAAGGAGTCAACGCGCCGCATGGAAATGGAGATGCGGTGAAAACTAGAAATATTAAATTAAGAGTGTTGGATCAACAGCTAGCGACTCAAATTTCGGCAAATGAAGATGCCACCACTTAAACATATTCTTGCAAAAGAAGCGCAGAACGATTATTTGCAAGAGTGCATCTCTATTTCCGTTTCTAGCGAACTTAGAGGTGGAATGATATGCTATTAGTTCCCACGGAGGCTCTCGCGATTGTTTGGGTGCATCATCTAAATCTTGAATGTTAATTGACGCACGTGAATAATTATATTATACTGTGCTAGTAATATACAGAGATGAAATGTGAAATCTTTTTTATATGAATAATCCGCTAAATCTTTCCATCTTCAGGGTAAAATGCTTATGAAAAGATTCAAAGCACCACGTGAAAAATGGAAATGCGATGAAAACTATAAAGTTTGAATTAAGAGCATTGGATAAGTAGCCAGCGATTTGAATTTAGGCAAACGGATCCGCACCACTTGGAACACATTCTTGCAATAGAAGCCTATCACGATTATTTACAAGAATCCATCTTTGTTTTTCCTTTTTTAGCAAATCTGTGAGGGGAATGATATCCTATGAGTTCCCATGAAAGATTTCGTTGTTGTTTGGATGCATCGAGACTGTGTGTCATGCATCTAAATCCAAAATTTCGATCAAGTGTCATGAATAATTGTATTGTACTAAGACAGACTAAGAGATCGTCCATCAAATCGGAAATTCTATCCAGGGAACGTGACCCAGTTTGTCTTCCACAGCAACACGCGCATGTCCGTTGGATTCAACGATAGTGTCGGGTTATTATACGTTGGATCAAGGTGATGACGTCAACTATTGTCCGTTGGATCAAACGATGGTGCGGGCTATTATCCGTTGGATCAAGTGATGGCGCGGGCTATTGTCTGCTATATTAAGGCGATGACATCGGCTATTGTCCGTTGAGTAAAGACCAATGGCACGAGTCCGGATTTGATGATATCGACACATCTAATTCTAAACGTGAAATTAAAAATAATTTATCTCCCAAACCGTTAATCCGATTCATGATCCGTTATCGCTATTGGACTCATCTCGACAAGGGCTCCAAAACTAGATCACATGTTAATATATTTCGACAAAACTTTTTTTCGTCATCACTTATTATCAGGTTATAGTGTACTGGCTACCAAGTTAAAAATGAACATTTACCAGGTTATTAGCGAAAGGCTACAGGTAGTAATTGATTTGTCATTAGCCATTGTGCACTGTTATGCAAGTGCTATTAAGTAGTACTTGATGATATTGAACCATTGGAGCACTAAAATATAAGTTTGAGTGGTGTAGCAACGATGTTCACTAATCCGGTAATTACGTAATATAACTTGATAGCTCAGCAATAACAACTTAGGTAACTCGTTCATTAAACCTGATAACTATTGAGGTTACAAAAATCGTCTGAACATATCAACATGGGATCTAGATTTGAAGGTCTTGTCGTGACGAAGCTAATTGTGAAAGCGGATTGTCAATCGGAATAACGGTTTAAAAGATAAGATATTTTAAAATTTTAAAATCAAAAGAATATTTGATAACGTCGTCTATTTTAGATTTTTTTACATGTTGCATGTCTCTTATCCTTATCCATTGCTACGGATGGCTATCTGGGTCGTTGTGTACTCTCTTCCATCTTTCTAATGCTAACGAAGTAAGGTGCTAATGCTTATCATCTTCGGGGCAAGATGCTTATGCAGTTATGCCCAGTCAACACATGCAGTGAAAAACTAGGAAGTTTGCATTTACAACATTAGATCAGCCAATAACTCATTGCAGCTACGATTATTTGCACCCCCTGCCCATGCCCCCGATCCGCTCCCCTCAAATAGGCGAACAAACCCTTCAAGCCACTGTCACCGCCATTGCCGCTGCTACCCTCCCAGACCATCCAAACCGTTTCCTTGCATGGCTGCGAGGCGGATTGTTCTGGCCTCCATGGTAAGATTTTAGCATGGCGATGCCCTATAAGCCCTGCCCTTTCATGTTTCCATCTAGCAAGTTTTCCAAAATGAGGCCCATATTGAGAGAAACAAAAAGACACGTTCAGTAGTGTTTTACTCCCTCTGTCCAAAAATGTAAGGCGTATTTTGATTCATTAAGACAAACCTTTGACCAATAATTACTCTATTAATATATAGATTATGTGATACAAAATTATAATCATAAGGAAGTATTTTAAAAGAAGAATCTAATGATATCAATTTTATATCACATAAATCGCATATGAATAGAGTAATTGTTGGTCAAAATTTTGTCTTAACCAATTAAAATACGTCTTATATTCTTGGATATCATTTTTCTTTTACTTTGGACTCTTCTCTCACCAGATTTTGTTGTGTAGATCGAGTTCATATTTGAAATTCTGTGACACCATAGATCGATTATGTATCATTTTTCTCGTTATCGTTTGCATAACTATTTGGGCGTGCTACCTACTCAGACATATATGACGTGCGTTGCTTTCCGCTCTTCTTTTCCAATAGACCCAATGTGAACTACTTTGCTGAATCCGAAATACAAATTGTATCCATGTGCATAGGTAGAGCTAGGCTAATGTCGGGTAACAACCTTGTGGATGTGTAAACATCTACATAAGGAGTATGATTACAGTTGACAGAGAATTTTTGCCACTCACATATTTAACGGGAACACATTCGCATACATGGTTCACCTCACTTGTCTGCTATATACCATGCCTCCATAATGAAGTTACCTTCAAAATTAAGATCAGCATCACTATAGTTTCAAAAAAAAAGATCAGCATCATTATAATGAAAATCATAGGAGTAAAAGAAAAGACATTCATTTTCGTCTGAAACTTTATCTATAAAAAAATTTCGTCTGGAACTGTAATCTATCATCTCACGTAGCACGTCTGGACCAAACAAAATAAAACTAAAGAAACACACGCATTTGAATCTTCAATTTTTATCAAGAAAGTTTCGTCGCTCGAGGAGAGAACGGACCCAAATATAAAATACAAAGCAACACCATTAAACCATAATTTGATATGTGAAACAAAATGTTTCTTCAGATATTTCTTCATGAGTAGGTAACCATCCTCCAAGCGAATAAATGAGTACCAGTTCTTAAAAAAAGACCAAGTACCCTTTCTCTTGCACAAAATTCAACCAGGGAACAAGTCGAACAACCAAGTGAGTGCATCTCATTGTGGAACATCACTAGACTGTTCATATGAATAGTTGTTTATGCTTGCTTGGAATGAAGTAGGACCTCGGTATTCACAAAACTAAATACAGAGAACGGTACACAAAATTACAAGTTGGTTAACTGAAAGTCTGAGACAGAATCATTTTGCAAGACCAAGTAGATCTCAGCCTGCTTTCTTGTTCACTTTGAGGTAGGGCAGCGCGCCCATCACGTTGCTGTAGTCACTCTTGTTAACTTGGACCTGCGAGAAAGAATATAGCAATGCTCTCTCAGTCTCAGAGGATATGTAAACTGGCCATGTAGCACAATATGGTAAGTTTCATACTTTCATTGAAACTGTCAAGACTCATAGTACTACACTCTCTTAAGAAGCTATACTAAAATGGAACTTTGCCAACTAAAAAATGGAGTATTACTGTTGATTTCCCAGTGGCTTAATTTTCCAACCCCCTGTATTTTCATTATTACAACAAAGTTCATTGCTGCTAATTTCTTGACATGTATCTCAAGGAACCAAATAGGCAAATAATACATTCTGCAGTCCATTGGCTAATACAATATTTTCTTCGGAGCATGGCATATTTTCGGACAAGACAATTTCTTCTTTTCACAAGACCAGAGCATGGCATATCATAAGGCAATAAGTTAATATGTTAGCATGCAGCAGTAAGTTAGCACAAGTACATAAGAAATGCCTCTTCTTAGGAATGACTTGATATTAGAACCAATAATGGTTTATCAACCGTTGATGAGTGGAATCAATTGAACTAATTTATGGAGAACTAGTCACAATCAAAACTAGCTGGGAGCTTCTGAATGCCATTGTCATTTTGATTGGCCTACAAACTAGATTACACACGCAATGCACAAACAGACTCAGCCACATATACTTGGTGCGAACTTGTGCTGTGCCAAGAAGGTCACAAGCGAAGCACTGAAAATGATGGTTGCATTTCAAAGCACATCGTCTAAGACACACTCACGCTCACCAAGCATTTCGACCATTCCAAACAACATGACATCAACCAAATGATGAAACCAATCGGTTTGGCACCACTTAATTGACATGAACAGCCACATTACCATCCGATCTAAGCATAGGCTCCATAGGGGCCTCCGAATTACAGGATGCCCGTCAATTTCTCACAACTAAGCAAGCTTTACCATTCAATGAGAAAAATTTGAGCGGCGCTATACTGGAACAGCGGGGACGGAAGAGAAGGAGCATACCATCTTGGAGAGCCTCTTCCTGCGCTTGGCGTTCTTCTTGCTGAGCAGGTGCTGCTTCCCGGCGCGGCGCCTCACGATTTTGCCCGACCCCGTCACACGGAAACGCTTCGCCGACGCCTTGCGATTCACACACACACGCACGCACGCACATAACATACACAATATGAGAAATCAAGAAAAAGCCCAAACAAACAAATGGATTTATTCAGCAAACCCAGCAGCCAAGAAGGAACAAGAAGAAACCTTGTGCGTCTTCATCTTGTACCCCTTCCCCGCCGCGATGACGGCAAGAGAGCGGGGCAGCGGGGATGCCGGGGAGAGCGCGGTGGCGGTGGCGGCCATGGCCAGCGGTGAGCCGAAGAAGGAGTTGGCCGGGAAGGCGAGGCTGGCGTGCGGCGGCTTCTTGGCGGTGACCGGGAGGGACTGGAGGACGGGGCGGAGGGCGAGGCGCGCGAGGGAGAGGGACATGGCCATGGCTTCTCTCTCGGCTTCTTGCTTGCTCGGACTCCCGCGAGAGCGAGGGATTAGATAGGAAGCGGAGCGGATGGGAGGATAGCGTCCGGGGAAAACCACAAAATTCACATTACTTGGGCTGTGGAAACGGCCCACCGCACTCGGAGTGGCCCGGGTGAGTAACCAAAGAAACTCCGGATTAAGACCTCCTCACATATCAATATATCTCCATGTATATTTGGATCTCAGACATTATTATTCAGTGGAAACAATTAGCGTGTATTCAGCTACATGGAACTTCAACGTTGTAGAAAGAACAAGAACAGAAATAATTAGCTACAAGACCACAAACAGATGGATCCTAGGACATACTAGTCCGGATGTCCTAGTTAGCCCTGATTATGCTGACGTATGACAACTCTACGGATTCGGCCATATTTTGCCGCCTTCCTCTCCACCACCTCAGTCAGTCTTACGCTGTTGGTCCTCTCATTTCCTGCAACACCTCACCGTCCGCGCTGAGGCTGATGGCGATGAGGTGGCTATATATCCAAGCCAAAGGGGAGCTCGTTCTTCTCCCTGTGTAGCACAACTCACTACGGGAAGTCACTGGTGCACACGGGGGCATGTGCACCCATTAGATTTGGCGAATTTTAATTTCACATACAAGTTTTAAAAAAATCTGAAAAAATTCATACCGGTATATGATGGAATGAAGTATACACAGTTAAGTTTTCGAAAAATAATATGACCATTTGCGATCTATGCAAAAAAAAACAAATATGTGCATATGGTCCCTTTGTACTATTCATGCTATCCAAGGTGTGTTTTTGTTTTTTTTTGCACAGGTCACAAATGGTCATATTATTTTTCAAAAATTTAACTGTGTATACTTCATTATATCATATACCGTATGAATTTTTTCAGAATTTTTCAAAACTTGTATGTGAAATTAAAATTCGCCAAACTAATGAGTGCAAATGCCCCCATGAGCCAAAAAGCTGCACTCAACCCACTACCCTCCTTTCTCATCAGGTCTTACATTGTCGAGATAGCCCAATAACTCTACAAACGGCTCAGACATGTCGGCCTTGGGTCCTTTAATCTAGTGCCTCGTCAATTTGCATGGTCCAATTAGCGCGACACCGAGGTGAGTCCGATCAGCATTGATGACGACTCCATTGGGGTAGGTCACGCCGGACTGGAGTACACTGACCCAGTTGGTCTGTGGGTCCATATTTCATGACGTGCTCTGTTGAGTCCCCCGTGGCGGTGACTGCCTGGTGTTGAGTTCACTGATAGGTCATGCTCCTATGGGAATTGTGGCGTACCAGGTTTTAAGGCCGGATACTTCCTCGTGATCACTGTATTGGTCCCTGGATCAGTAGCCGATACACACGAGTTAACCTGTATATCATTGTCATACACGCGTAAACAATTAAATAGACCGTTATGATCGGTAAGCTGATACCTGTAGCCCAACGGCTATAAACTTGCAGCGAAAAATCCAACGAAGATGTGGCCCATCAGCATGCCTTACCCGACAGGCAACTGACTGGGGTTACGCCCTAGCTTTCGCGATCGTAATTGTTTCTTCGAAATTGGCGTCTCCTTCGTCTGGCCAAATTAACAAGCCAGGTGAATACATTGAATGTACTCGCAAGCTATTCCCACAGGAGGAAATATACGGCAATATTTCGTGCAGGGAATTGATCAAGGGATAGCTCTACCCTAGGTTGTTGGTTGTGCGGAAATGTAAGTTTTGAATTTAAATGCTAGAATAGTAGATTGTAAAAGCATTTCGAAATCCACGGTACGGTAAATATAACAACTTGCCTCATTTCATGGAGTAGACACCGCTACTCAACTTTTAACTACCTATTACCGATGGCTCCTTCTATCGTTGATGGCTCCATCTACCCTTGGGTAGCTCCACCCCTCGACCGACAGCTCCATCCGATCGGTAGCTAGGTTCTACCACAGCAGCCTGTATGACCATACACCCATCGGCCAATACAGCTGTAAACCTTTCTCCTGCAATTCCTTGCCACCGCAGCGTGGCCTTAATTGCACACTGTGGACACATCATGCCCACGTCCTTAATCCCTTTTCCCAGCTTTCACAAACAAAACTTGGTCTAACCAATGTGTGGCCTTACCAGTTCATGTCCATGACCGAGGACGCGGCTATTCGAATAGTTTTAACACTCTGCAGAGGTTGTACGGCTTTACCCACAAGATGTAAGTCCCCCTTGTTGCCGAGCGCTTACTGATACACTTTCACGAGGTGTATTGGCAGGGCTGTTACAACGAGGCTTTCACCCACTTCCATATTAAAGCTGACCCCGCTAGACAAGATCTACCCAACTCCGTTTGTGTCCAGGCAGCCTGACACCACAACCCGGAGCGGACTCATCTCTGTGTCGGATTTCTACCCCCATACCGTGTAGAGATCCTCTAGAGAGACTCATCCATCTAGCACGTCCCCATACTTCCCACGAGTCTAGACTCTAATACTTGCCGGGCTACTACACCAAGACCTTCCCATAAAGGTCATGTGGACGTACGGTAAGGAACCGGTTTAGCGGCACTTAGGTTCAGTCCTTAAGCGATTCGAGCGAGACTCCATTCCATCACGCAGCATTCATGTAGCTTCCGGCTACTCCATCATCACCCCATAACACCCTTACATTTCTCGCTCGAAACAAAATCAATCTCCATTTCCACTTAGGGTTTCGAAAGCATCAATTTCAAATCTTCACCTCGGACGGCATTGCCGGACCGAGCGTTTTATTCCCGAATTCCGAAGGAATGTGCAGTAACTGATCCAAAACGGGTTTTAATGCTAAGCAGGGCTAAGCAGGGCTAACACCTATAAACCTAATTAATTTGCCGATCGTACCATGATCAACAGTTAATACTAGGGCTACAAGGATAGGGTTAACGGACCTAAGCCATTGCAACTACTTGGTTAACTATTCCTACATAAAATATCAGTGATAAAACATAGCATGCACTTTCGCAAACAATATAAATAACCTTTGCAATTATAGGGTTCAATATGATCAAAGTGGGAATGCTTGCCTGCGAGTCCTGGTTCCGTTCCTGAGATGGAGGGGTCTCCAGATCCTTCTCGCGGATTCTCGTCACTCCGTCCACTACACGGTTAAAGACGTCGAATAAACTATCGTGCTCGGAAGAGCCAATAAAATCCAAGAAACAATGACGAGCCCATGAAATGACGTCGCTACGCTGGGTCCCTTGTTAGGTATTAGAAGTTAGGGTTTTGTTTTTCGGAGGTTATATGCTCTCACTTCCCGTTAGGGTTTCCGGGGGCTTTGCTCTTTCCCCAATCATGGTTTAGCAGATTTTAGGGTTTTCGAAGGACATATACATACACTTGTTTTCTGGGTTTCCGGCGTATTGACTTATCTCGCGGCTAATGTGCGGAGGGCATTAGGCCTTGCTAGGAGTGCCAAAATTATACTCATGAGGTTCGGGGGCATTAGTTAGGTTATTGACTAGACTTTAAATCGTGTGAGCTGATACTTCGAGTTTAGAAAGGGGTTTATGTCTATTAGGTCTTCATTCAACTATTTTGACATTTGGTCCGTTTAGGTGTTCAGTAGGTCTAAAGTATTTTCAGAAAGGAAACCTCTTATGTCATACAGGGGCATTTAGAAATTCTATGCGAGATATCTGGATCTTACTCTGACGATTATGACTATATCTTATATCATCCTCTTCATGCAATTCAGGAAAGGTAAATTTCTTAGCATAATAGCCGGGGGCGTGAGCAGTGGGCATATTTTAACAATGCATTCATAAAGTTCTGGTGGAGATTTCCTGAAGAATTAGCTGTTTTTGAGTAGTCCTATTGTTGGAACTACTAAGTATTTCGTGTAACTCTTCATTCCTTGCTGTTCCCATATAAATAAGTTTTTATTGTGAAAATCTATCTGGACAGAAAGGTTCTAAAAAAAAGTTTTAAAGCTCAAGACTACGCTAGTTTTTATCACTGCAACTAACTAAATAACCTACCCATCGCTAACTGCCTAGTTAGTGTTTAATTAGTTTATTGATACGTGGGGCTACCCTAACCGGTCCTTGCTTCTTTATTGAGCTCGGTTAACTGTCACTGAGTGTGCTGCGCAGTGAGAGGTGTTGCCGAAGGAAAAAGAGAATAGGAGAAAAAGGGCAGGCGCCGGCGGCGGCAGCTCACCAAGGAAAAAGGGACTGCGCAGGAGCGGCTCCGGTGGCGGTCTACAGGCGGCGGCGCTCGGTGAGCTCTGCAAACCCGGCGGCGGAGTTCGACTCGAAGGGTAGCGGGGAGCTCTGGTTCCTTTGCTAGCGAGTCAAAGGCGGGAAAAGAGGGGCCGGTCTCCTGGTGCGGCGGGAGCTCGGGGCAGTCTTGTTGGGGCGGCGGCGACAGAGCTGGGAGCTTGGGGCTCGGGCGGCGTGCTGGTTGCTGGCGGCTTCGTCGGGCGGGGCCGAGAGCGGCAGGTCCGGCCAGCCACGGCGGCGCTTGGGCGACCTGGCGGACTTGGTGGCGGCTGCGCGACGTGGACTTGCGACGGCGAGGAGGTCTTGGCCGGCGGCAAGGGAGCGGTGGTTGGCGGCGCACGCCGGACGGAGAGGTCGGCACTGGAGCCGATGCGGGTGGGGGGCAGTGGCGCTGGTGCCGGATGCGTCCAGACCGGTGGTGAGTGCGCTCGGCGCGGGCTCTGTGGTGGCGAGCGCTCCACACCAAGGCTTGGGGAAGGTTACAAGGAGGGAGGAGTGTAGCTTCTGGTTGAAAGAGGGAGTTCGCCAGCGAGGGGAGCTAGGAGAAAATGGAAGCGGCCTTGGGATGGGAGAGCTTGGGGAATCAAGCTGCGGTAGGTTAATCGAGGAAGGGAATTTGGTTTTGCTCGGATTTTTGAGTGCGGAAGCGGTTTGGGTGCTAGTCGGGGAAAGGAGCAACGGGGAAAAGGAGGATGGGCTCGGCAGAACTTGGAAGGGCTTGAACTCGAGGAGCGGGGGAAGCCCAGGGAAGAAAAGGGGGAGGGCACATGGCCGGCGCAGGGTTGGAGCTGCCATGGCGACGCTTGCCGCGGCGAGAATCTTGCTGCAGTTCGGCCACGCTTGCTGTGCCTGGTGCTCCCGTGTCCATGGTGAGCAGTGTTCGGTGTCAGGTGAGAGAGGAAGGGAGTGGAGGGAGGAGGAAGAAAGGATGGGGAGAGGAATATGGCGAGTGGGACCAGGGTCCACTAGTAGGGAGACATGAGCAAGTCGGTTGGGACACTTGGGGTGGCCTTAGAAGAGAATGGAGGGAGGTTCAACAGGCACTGAAACAGTGCAGCGCAAATATTTCGATTGAAGTTCTAAGCAGTGCGGCCAAAAGCTATCAAGTCTTATCATGGGAATAGTTTAAGAATTTTAAGTGTAAAACTACACCAGAAGTTTGTGGTCTTTAGAATGCTTGAGCTAATTAAAATTAGACCAGTTCAAGGTGGTCAGCATTTCAACATGTCTGGAGTCTCTGGTAATGGATTTGTTGGCCAAACATGTAGGTGAGCTGTGCATATTGAGCACCATCTTCTATAATTTTTCGGGATATATCTCCTGGAGTTCAGAGGTTAAGGCCTTCATTAAACTGTCGTGCCCGGAGGAGAATCCGGGTCTAATGCACCCTACTGGTGACACGGGGTAGCACAAGTAGCTGGAGGTCAATGGTATGAATATACCCGAGACTGAGGTGGAGGTGGGATCATGGGTGCGCGTGTGTATGCATATACACGACAATCGGAACATGTGGTTCGGAGAGAAGGAGTTTCTGGGTTTGCGTATATGCGTATATATGCAAAAGTAGTATATGGGTGTAATTGCTTATGACTGGACATGGCGAAAGGGTTGGTAGAGGTTCATGGTATGCAGGGTTAATTCATGCCGCATATACGTTTCAATTCCAAAAGTGTATGTGCACACATGCACTTGGAATCTCGAGCGTATATGGGGGTGCGATAGCGGTAGAATCATCATAGGTACTCATAGGGAGTTAGGGTTCGAGAACGTTTGCTGGTACGCACGTATATATGCTTAGGGTTGACGGTGAGGGCACCCGAAGAGTTAAGGCTTTGATCCGTGGCTCGGAAAGAAGGAGTTAGGGTTTCGGTTGGTATTAGGGTTAATAGGGAACACGGAATCGGGCCGCAGAATTTAGGGTTTCAGGCGCGGCAAGGAGTGGAGGGTTATGGGAACTCTCGAGGATTCTCTCCTCTAGATTCGGGGTTAACCGGCTGCAAGGTGCCGCGGACATACCAGCGTATACCGCGTAGGCGTTGAACTAGGGTATTCTTGCGTTAGGGTTTTGGTGCTTAATCCAAATGCCGTATATATGTGCATATATTCATGATATGGCTTGGCGAGGTGGGTGGCAAAAGATCATGCCGTTCGGAGCAAGTTTAGGGCATGTATATGCCTAAATTTGGAAAGGGTATCGTGTGGTAATTAGCCGTGGTTGTGGTCTAGGTTACTCCGACTAGGGAGGAAGAGGGGACGAATGCCGGAGGTGCAGTTGTGGCGGAATGCAAGAGTAGGTAACCACTTCTGTAGTCAAGTGTTGAACGGAATTGCCCGCGTTGTCGGACGAAGGTTCGAGGAATTAGGGTTTTGACTAAACGAAGATCGATAGAGATAAAGACAAGGGTTTTCATGTTTGGTATTTAGCTTCATCATGATTTGAACTAAAGTTTTAATTAGGTGTATTTTCACCTGACATTATTAACGAAAAAGTTTTTGTTGGCCCTAATTTTCAGGTTTCGGAAATTCGGGCCGTGACAAACCTACCCCCCTTAAAAGGAATCTCGTCCTCGAGATTCGGGTGGATTCAGAGGAAGATGGGGCAGGGGTTGCATGGTCTTCTGCTGCAGAGGTTCTTTGCAGATCCGGCGCAGATCCTTCTTTCAAACTCTCGGGGGCTACTCCCCTTAAAATTTTATGGGGTATATATTAATTCAAGGTTTTGAACTCCTTTTTGATTTTCTGCGGTCATTATTTCTTTAAGTGGTTCACACTGTTCTGGCTGATCTGATGTGGTCATCTCTGTTGGCTCTTAGTTCCTTTATTTGTTTTCGTGTGCCGATAATCGGTGTTGGTAGGCCACCACTTGATAGGGGTCTAGCACCATGTGCACCTTATGTGATCTAGAGCGCGATTAAGCGGGGTTTGATTCAGTACTGGCAACCGAGGCAACTTGATTTGGCGGAATGCTTGCATTCTGCGACGTATTGGTTTTGCGATTTGGGTAGCTATTCCAGTAGCGGCATAGAAAAGAGGGAAATATCGAGGGGACGAGAGGGAAGTTCCAGGTTTTAATTTTTGCACATGAACAAAAGCGAACAACACTGGATAACATCATTAGGGTCGGAAGACCCATTGGAAACTCCAGTAAAACAGCAAGAAAACCAACATGACGTGCTTCCACACGTCTACAAGCATATCAAACCAGTTTATCAGAGTGCCGAGAGGCGCCAGACTAAATACAACAACAAATATTAATGCAAGGCAAGCACACAAGCAACTGGATGTACCGAGTTGGATAACCCAAACTCGGTGTGCATCATCGGCTTGATTTGACTCTGGATCGACGGCTTGGGGCGGAACGATTTCCTCTTGAGGGTTCTGGCTCTCCGTTGGGGTCGGGGTGTATCGAAAGGTACCGTTGCGCCTGCGACGGCTGGTACTTTCTTCGGTTGCTGGTACTCTTAGCATGGGGAACTCTTCAATCTCAAGAGCATAGGTGGAAGTTGCCGAAGAGTGGCTAGAAGCGGATGAAGATTGCGAGGACAGAGGAATCTGTTGTAGCGAGATCCAGAACTCTACCAGTTGGGTGAGGAGATCGTGCTGAGCGACCAGATAATGAAAGAGGTGAGTCACAGCGGTGTCTTCGTCTGGAGGTGGGTTGGTAAACCTCGTGCCTCCTCCGGGGACGCGGTGAGGATAGAATCGAAAGGCTCGCTGGTTCATACCAGGGGCACGGTAGCGAAGAAGAGCAATAGCTTCCCAGGCGGCCATCTGAATAGCCATAGCTGGTGTTGGCATGGACCACCCATAGATCCTGAAGGGCGCGCTGGGATTGGTATCGGCGAGGTAGACATAGACATCAGCCCAAAACTCAGGCACAACGTCGAAGGCTTGACTTCGGTATACTTCATACTCCGGTCGTCGCGTCGCTCCGAGGGCTTGCCAGGCTACAATCCAGAGAGTGCCGGCGAAGCCAGTAAGATCTTCAGCGGTGGTCTCTTGACAGAGGGTACCTTGCGGCATCATGTTCGTGGAGGAAGGGAGACTGAGCAGAGGAAGAGAGCGTTGGGAGCGAAGGGGTCTAGCAGCAAGGAACTAGTTGGCGAGAGGTAGGATGGCACGGAGTCTGGAGTGGGCTAGGGCAGATCCCATATAGCTGTTTGAGGTGCAGTTGTGGCGGAAATGCAAGAGTAGGTAACCACTTCTGTAGTCAGGTGTTGAACGGAATTGCCCGCGTTGTCGGATGAAGGTTCGAGGAATTAGGGTTTTGACTAAACGAAGATCGATAGAGATAAAGACAAGGGTTTTCGTGTTTGGTATTTAGCTTCATCATGATTTAAACTAAAGTTTTAATTATTTGTATTTTCAGCTGACATTATTAACGAAAAAGTTTTTGTTGGCCCTAATTTTCAGGTTTCAAAAATTCGGGGCGTGACAGGACTCATCTGATTCCTGCATGTGCTCGAAATAATCGAGCACAGGCTTTTCTGGTCAAAACGTATCTTGTCTTTATCACTTTATCATGAGTTATTTTCCTTGGTTAACAATACTTGTTGTTTTACCGATATTTACAGGTTTATTTATTTTCTTTTTACCTCATAAGAGAAACAAAATTGTTAGGTGGTGTACTATATCTATTTGTTTATTAGAATTCCTTCTAATGACTTATGCATTCTGTTATCATTTCCAACTGGAGGATCCCTTAATCCAATTAAAAGAGGATTCTAAATGGATAGATGTCTTCGATTCCCACTGGAGATTGGGAATCGATGGACTTTCATTAGGATCTATTTTATTGATAGGATTTATCACTACTTTAGCTACTTTAGCAGCTTGGCCAGTTACCCGGAATTCGTGATTAGCGTAATTTCTCTTTTTTATTATAGGTTTTATTTATGTGCTCCAGCTGGTTGTGTTCGTGGTCTCTACTTCAGCCCCCGCCCTGTAGGACAGGCATTCTGGTGGCTTATTGTTCCTTGGAGGTTGTTATTGGGGAGTTCTATACCCAGTTTAGATGGCGTTCTAGCAATAGAATTTATGGTGCTTGATTAGTTGTTCTGTGTCTTTTATGGCTCGATCTTCTATCAGCAACCTGTTGCAATGGATTTTCTTTTGTAAAGCGCCAGTGGTGCGCTCGTTATGATACTTGTGTTGGCTGTGTGCATTGTAAGGTGCAGATGCTGGAGGATGTAAAACTCTTCTATTATCTAAAAAAATATAAAATACATGTCGTCGGTTATCTGGTCAATGCCCACCCCATTTGTAAAACTTCAGGACGTACGTTGATTGTTCTTGCCGTAGCTCAGGCTGTAGACGAACGTCGTCCAGCCGGCTTCCTCGCCGCCCCAAGTTCAGGACGTACGCGGCCGTCGGAGATCCTGACGTAAGGCCCGTGCCGCCGCGCGCGTCGAATGCGGAGCTTTCTGGGCCGCTCAGGGATCCGGGCAGCTTGACACGCTGGCTGCTGCTGGCGTCGTTGAATTTTCAGCAAAAGAGTACACGACCTCAAAGAAAAAAGAGACTACACGACCATCGTGCATACATACGATCCTCAATTCGTGCCTGTTTTTTGAGATAGATGAGAGTGGGCAAATACTCAGAAAGAAAACGAAATCTGCCCATGGTTTACCAAGCGTTGGATTTTCTCATCACGTTGATCTGAGGCCAAAAGAATTTCGGCACGTTGGATGAGCGGCACACAGGAAAGAATTAAAGACATCACGTTTCCAGAAAAAAGAAAAACAGAGCCGCTTTTTTATTATCACTTTATTTATGGAGGTCAGTATGTAGGCGACGGCACGGGAGCTGGCTCCACGTCATCCATGCTTGGTTTCATTTGGCAAGTCACACTGGCCACATCGCACTTGCATGCAACGCAGAAACAAAAGCAGCACACATCTGCATGCAGCTAGCTGGACGCGCACGCCATGCATTAATCAGCCTCATAAAAACCCCTCCTGCTGTTTCCATCCCATCTGCTCCTCATCTCTTAAATCCTCCAGGTTCTTCTTCTCTCGGTCATTCGTCTTCTTCTTCGGAGATCGGCGACGGCGACGATGACGACGATGCATGCCACCGCGGCGGCGGCATTGCAGCTGTTAACAGGCAATCGCGGAATATATATTTCTTCTTCTATATCTGTCCTTCGTTTTCATGTCTTGGCGATCTCCAGGCGATCTCATCCTTTTTATTTTCGATCTGTTTGATTTTTGATTTGAGGGTTTTGACATCGCGCGTCTCTTGTGATGCAGAAAGGAGAGGGCCGGGATGTAGGGCCCGGTTGAGAACGGGGAGATTATGTTGGGCAGGTATACATACGTGTCGTACCTGTGTCTTGATTTTCCTCTTTTTTCTTTGAATCTTTGGAAATTAACATTCCAGACTGTTCATAGACGTCCATATGCGTATCACAAACAGGAGAGAAACGGAAATGAATCTTGAACTGGCATATGTTAATTCCAGGACGGGGCATGTATTCAGGGATTGCGCAAGCGAGAAAAATATGTTGTTATTTAGGAGGATGCCAAATTTACGTTTAAATCGATCAAGTGTTATAACTTATAGAGGAACTGGAATATGTCTTGTTTTCAACTGGAGTTTGTTGAAAAAAATTAACAGTATATAAAAAGGAAGTATCCTGCTTATCAAAATGTTGAATTGTGTGTAACTTACCACTCAAACGTAAGCTATCAAATCTAATTTTTCTCCAAATTATTAACAATGATATATGACTAAATATGCTAAACGTCTGTCTTCTATTCTGCAAATTGCAGGTCGACTGTCCGTGGAAGCTTTTGCAGGCCAATATCAAAGGCAAGTTATCTTCAATATATATCGGGTTTATCAGTATCTTGCTAGTTTCTGTTGGTTTTCTTCCAAACAACAGTGCTGCTGCTGTCATGCATAAATACAGTGCCACTTCACAAGCTACTAGTCCTAAAAGAAACACAAGGAGGCAATGCAGGCATCATCCAGCCCTCCAAGTTAGATGCAGTGCGGTTACTCGCGATCAACACGGTTCCAACTCCAATCAGTTTGACGAACTTGGTGAAGAGCTTCCGAAGAAATTGCGCGCCTTTTATCAGTTTTGCCGTCCCCACACAATTTTCGGCACTGTGAGCTCTAGCGCCTCTGATTAAACTCTGTATTGTTGTCTGGATGCACACTGCCTGATGTACTGTTTATATGTGGATATGATGTATCAGATAATAGGCATAACTTCAGTGTCTCTCCTGCCAATGAAGAGCCTAGATGACTTTACTGTAACAGTTCTACGGGGATATTTCGAGGTATTGTAAATTTGTAATCTCTTATGAATGCTATGCTCTAGCAATATACATAACCATTGTAGTATTACAGTTTTCCATCGTTTAGTCTATAAAAGAAGTATGAAACTTTACCTTGCGTGCAGGCTCTGGCTTCCGCCTTATGTATGAACATTTATGTCGTAGGGCTGAATCAGCTATTTGACATTCAGATTGATAAGGTAGTTTTTTTTCCTTCCACTGTTTGAATATATCGTCTTCTTAATCTGTAAAAGTGTGGTATTCTTCTGACTGAATCATACTTCTCTTGGAGGTCAATAAGCCAGGACTTCCATTGGCGTCTGGGGAGTTTTCAGTGGCAACTGGAGTAGTGTTAGTACTCACATTCTTGATCATGGTATATTAGGTTCAACACAAATACATAGGAACAAGTCATTCTAGTGTGGGCAAAACATGTTTCATGTCTAAATACCTTACAATTTCTATCTGTTTCTCAGAGCTTTAGCATCGGAATACGATCCGGATCGGCTCCATTGATCTGTGCTTTGCTTGTCAGCTTCCTTCTTGGAAGTGCATACTCAATTGATGTAAGTAGCTCTTACCCTGCTGTAATTGCAAAATAACTTCCATGAACCATCTAATGTCAAGTTAAGGACATTTTTTCATTTCATATTTGGTCCTTTTCAGGCTCCATTACTCCGGTGGAAACGGCATGCGTTCCTGGCAGCATCCTGTATCCTCTTTGTGAGGGCTATCATGGTTCAGTTGGCTTTTTTTGCACACATGCAGGTACTCAAACACAGTTCACATCTTCACTGGAACTGCAAATGCTTACTGATTTAAGTTCCCTTGGTTAGTGTTTGATGGTTCATTTGACAGCAACATGTTCTGAAGAGGCCCTTGCAACCAACAAGATCCCTGGTCTTTGCAACATTGTTCATGTGTTGCTTCTGTGCAGTCATAGCTCTATTCAAGGTAAATAACCAATGTAGGTGACTGCATGTTTTAATACCATCAATCTTTTTTTTTACCTATAAAAATCAATATTTTTTCTTTATGTTCTGAGCTTTCAGGATATTCCTGATGTTGATGGAGACAGAGATTTTGGCATTCAATCCTTGAGTGTGAGATTGGGCCCACAAGAGTAAGAACAGGCATATTCGGACATTAAATAGAAACAGCAGCTCTATATATCAGTGTAAAATGGTGAAAATTGTATCTTATTTTTCCTGCTTTAGGTCTACTGGCTCTGCATAAACATACTGTTGACAGCATACGGGGTTGCCATTGTGGTAGGAGCATCATCTACAAACCTATTTCAAAAGATCATCACTGTGAGTGATCCATTCTCAATTTTTTTCCTATACGAAGAAATGCGAACCATGCATTTCATTTCATCAATTTATAAGTTAAGATATCTTCTGCTGTTGCAATGCATTGATCATGCAGGTGGTCGGCCATGGTCTGCTTGCTTTTAAACTTTCGCAGAGGGCACAGCACTTTGACGTTGAAAACCAGGCGTGTGTCACATCATTTTACATGTTCATTTGGAAGGTAACTAACTTGAAGGTTTATACTGTGGCTCCTGTCAGCCAGTTAATTAAACTTTGACTATGTTTGATAATTTGCATTTTTAATATGACTTGCAGCTATTCTACGCCGAGTATTTCCTTATACCATTTGTGCAGTGAGCATTACATAACGGCCAGCAGCCGTGAACCATACTCATCATCTGTAATTTGAGGGTCCGGAGGTAGAGGCAAATGTGGGATGTGTACTGAAATATACCCCTCCGGTATAAATTTCCGACGTGTTCAGGTTTTGTTCGAGACACATATCTTTTTTGAGTTGAATGGGATAAGACATATTCCCATATACTTTGAAATCAAGTTAGAAGTGAGGCTCGAAGCGCGGTGGGTGGGTTCGAGATGCATTTTTTCTCACAGTTGTTTTTTCACGGCTCGATTCTGAAAAGAAAAATTTGTAGTTGTGAATGATTTAGCAATGGAAAATACATGGAGTAAGGAATATGGAATGGATTAATACTAATGCTTAAAAAGAGAAACTCTTGAAAATATGTGTACTTGTATTGATTTAAATTTCCAATCTTCTGCATCAATCCATAAAAGTGGCTTACATTCCAAAGGTAGGTACGAGTGACTATACTAACAATAGCCCGTGCAGTTTGATGTTTCTAGATCATTATTGCACGGGCAAGAGAAATTTGTTGTGAATAGTGAACTTATTTATTTTTTTCCAATTTCTTTCAATTTAGAGCTTGTCAATATTTGTTTCTCCTAAAAGAATAGCTTCCACCAGTGCACCTATATACGGACTTCAACTATATATGTTTCTTTTAGATTTTTGGTCAATTGAGCACATGTCAGAGCTTAATCTCACTGTTAGCTTATATATATATAAATTTTTGTATGTTGATTATCCGGTGGCCTCTCGAAACATCACAAAAATTTCCAGGAAAAAAGGTTAATAAGATCATCAAAGCATCCTATAAAACTTCGACTCTGTGTGCATAAGATCATAAGCAGTCTCTGGAGAATGAAAATAAAAGGGTGTTTCGTGAATGTGGATTATATGCAGATATGTGCAAATGCACCTATAAGCGGTATTGTCCATCCCGCACCGAATTTACGGCCAATTTCTCCTAAATTATTTTTTGAACACCAACTTCTCCTAAATTTCATTAAATGTTTGCTAAAATTGGTTTATATGACATAAGTGAGTAGGTGAGACAGGGTGCATTCCGGGTTCACAAAAACATCTTTATTCCCTGGAAGCCAATGGTGTAACCTTATTTATGATGCGCTACTACAAAAATCCTAATAATAGACATCTTATCACAAACAAGTAGAGGGTGTGTGGCTATAATAACATCATCACATACGGACCAAAAACTCTGCCTTTTGTGATAACTTACCCCGAAGTCGACTAGTCGTTCCTGGAGAGTCATCACAGACGGGCCTGGAAACAGCCCATTTGTAATATTATGTGCTAACACAGATGGTCAGGTATCTGTCCATCTGAGATGAGTTATCGCAGATGACGTAAGTGAAGGCCCATCTAGGATGACTTTGTATAGATATATTAGACAGAAGCATGCCCACCTCCTCTACCGAGCCAGCGCCGCAATTTTAGTAAGTCTCGCATCATCTCGCCTACCACCCAAAGCCATCCCCCGCCTGAACCCCCCGACTGCTGCCGTCTCGACCGTCGTTGACCGCCAAGGATGCTACGAGGAGGAGATGCCACCCCTGCCACAGCCAAAGGAGGGGCTAGGGTGGCCCAGAGCACCCCCTCCCGCACCACCGCTGTAGGAAGCCGAGTACCGTCGCCGCCCCAAGCCCACTCCAACCACTCGAGCACATCTCCCGTTCCATCGCTGGAGGAGGCCGAGCACCACCGGCCCCCGAAGCCATCCCCGTCGCTAGTTATTTTTTAATTTCAATGTTAGGGTTAGTTGCTAGTTATTTTTTAATTGCGATGTTAGGGTTGGTTGCTAGTTATTTTTTAATTGCGATGTTAGGGTTGGTTGCTAGTTATTTTTTAATTACGATGTTAGGGTTAGTTGCTAGTTAGGGTTAGGGTTAGTTATCCCCACCGCACCTTGCTCCCGTGCTGTAACAAAAAATATAATCAGTCACACATTTGATGAATTAGTAGTGAAGGAGTTTGTTTGGTATTAGAGTTTGGGGACCAAAACTACACTTGCCAATAGTTGAAGGACCAAAAGTGGAGTACTTAGGAAAAACTAAGTGATGACCTGCAAGTGCATACAATCGGTGCAGCTCTTTCCCTAAAGTATCCAAGGTTATCAACCCATAGGAGTTATAGGTGGTGCTTGTGCTTTAAGTGTCTAAACATAGGTAAAGAGGGGGAAAAGGACTGCAGATATGATAAACGGATAGAAAGGTGGTTTCTAGGCTTTTGGTTTCACTAGTACTTAAGTATATATGTGGTTACTCTATTAATTCTACAGGTGGCTTCCCAGATGGCATCACTATTAATTCTACAGGCGGCTTCCCAGATGGCATCACTCCTCTAGCACATTTAGAATTATGACTCAACTTGTGCACTTCCCGACACTTGTGATCTACGAGGCACTGTAAAAGGTATTGAGGTCACAAAGATTGAGTCGATGTACTAAGCTCTATGGATAGCCGTTACTACTTAGATGAATGTGTTCATGTCAAGATATCAAAAGGTTGTCACTACCAAGATCAATCGATCCACACATACATCTATGTACACATACATTTGTCAATTGTTTCTTCTCTATTTCAACTCAAACTTGGTGCAAATCATCGTGAATCGTCCATGGGAGACCCATCCCAAATAAGCTTGTCTAAGACTACAAAAAAGGGAAAGAAAAAGATAATTAAAAGGACATAAGCAACATTTAATAATCATGGCAAATATGCAAACAGAGTGGTTTCCATTAGAATGACCCAGGGAATGCTTTTGATTTGAATAAGTAAGGGAGAAATAGATATCTAATACTACCAACTTAGGTTCCGTTTGGATGTAAAGTATTTTAAAATCCACGGTCTGTGGAAACCACAGTTTTTTGAGCTACAGATAGGGAATACCACAGTTTTTTAATAACAGTATTTTGCAGTATTGACAAAAACCATGATGCGTTTGGCAATTGTAGTACTGGTAACTATAGTATTTTCTACAATATTTCACTTTTGTTTTGAATGTTGTTAGGTATCTAGCCATTGTTAGAACATTCAAATGAGTTTGTCGACATGCACGTGTAAGACCACCATTTGGTTAATTAACAAACAACCAAATACACACGCACACGAGGAGGTTGTACATATGCTCTACTTCTGAATCTAGAAGTTGAAATTGAATTGACGAGTGTTGTTCACCGAATCTACCAACAAGTCACGACAAAAACAAAGCATTGATCCATAATCACGCAAGGTATGCAACATATCTAGTGATTAGCAAGGTTTAGAAGAAGGAATTTGGGGCTGGAATCACAGAGACGCAACCAATACAACACGACGAAGCAACAGGAATAGATTGATTAAGTAAACAAGCGACCCTCTCTCAGGTTCAGGGTGGAGAGCCGTACCCGACGACGACGCCGGGGAGGAGACGGGCGGCGTCCTCGTCGGCAAGTATGGCGACATGCCCTAGGCTCGTGGCTATGGGGCAACTCGACGTGAATAAGAAATTGGGGAAGGAACCACAGCAGTACGTACCTTTTTCTTCTCTCCACCGGCTTCTCTTTATTTCTCCATGGTTACAGCAGAGAGGCAACAATGGTTGCCTGAGAAAAGGGGCACAAGGGAAGAAAGAAGTCATGAAGCAGATGGAAGAGAAACAGGTGGATGAGCCAGACTTTTTTGCTTCTCTGTTTAGAAGAAAAGAGGTCGAAGTGGAGTTTTAAATACTCCACAAAAACCACAGGATCAACAATATCACAATTTGTAAAAAGTCTAATATTTATTGAATCCGCATCTCAAAGCATTTAAAACCATAGTTTTTATCAATGCCGTGGTATTCTAAGAAAACTCTAATAAAACTTTAGATCCAAACGGGGTCTTAGGCTCGGAGAAAAAAGTGGGAATAGAGTGATGGGTCATGTATATCCGTTTATTATAAACTTCGAGCGAGGTGAGCATTGTTTCTTCGAGATTTGCGAAGTTGTTCTTAGGGCATCTCCAATAGGGTGATATCAGCCTTCTCTTAGAGGTGGCACATAGGATTTTTTTGAGTTGGAGGAGAGAGAGAGAAGAAAGAGAATGTTGCCTTCCCTTGGTGAAGGGATGATCCTTCATACCTAAGAGATCACTATTTTCTCCATTGTACAATATGACCTATGTTTTCTAGTTTAATTTTAATTCTATATTCATGCATACATTAATTGTTAGAGATGATATCAAGAGATAACCTATTGTATAACATGTTTTTATTGTTATCTCTAGATGACGTGAAAGGCATAAGAAAAAACTGCCTTCTCTACTATTGGAGATGCCCTTATAACAGCCTGCTTCATTAGGATTTTAGGCTAAGCCTCCTTCACTTAGCAGGGTATAAACTTTCTTGTTAGATCACACAAGAAAACTACTTCCTTTTTTCCTCAAAAAAAACTAAGCCGTTCAGCTCCGTTGCCACCTCCTTATTTCTTGCCATCCACAACCAACTCTTTAAGCCCCGAAGAAAATAAAATACCGTAACAACCCGAATAATCTGTTAGATCAGATCACTGGAAGCTCGCACCACACGGCCATGGCGCCCTCCGCCTCGCTCGAAGACCTCAGGAACGAGAGCGTCGATCTCGTCAGTTTTACGTTCCCCTTCACACCACATTCTTTTTCTTCTTCTTGTTGGTCTTGATCTTCATCGTGTTGTCGTTATGCACGCACTTGCATCGCCCAAAATGGTTAATGGTGCCGTGCTAACTCGTGTTTCAGGAGACCATCCCGATCGCGGAGGTGTTCTCCGTGCTCCAGAGCTCTCCGCACGGGCTGACCTCCGCCGATGGCGCCCGCCGCCTCGAGACCTTCGGCCCCAACAAACTGGAGGAGAAGAAGGTACGTACACGAAGCGATCGATAGAAGACACATTTTTAGATTCTTCACGCGACTGCCCATCATGCACACGGATGAGATTTTAACATATGTCTGGATTTGTAGGAGAGCAAGTTCCTCAGTTCCTGGGCTTCATGTGGAACCCTCTCTCCTGGGTCATGGAGGCCGCCGCGATCATGGCGATCGCCCTCGCCAACGGAGGGGTACGCGTGCATGCGCGCCATCGTTCCATTGGTCACTGCACCGTGTAAGCGTACGTGTGACATGTATATGTAACTTGCTGGCGTGCGTGCGTGCAGGCGCGGCCTCCGGACTGGCAGGACTTCGTCGGCATTGTCACGCTGCTCTTCATCAACTCCACCATCAGCTTCATCGAGGAGAACAACGCCGGCAACGCCGCCGCCGCCCTCATGGCCAGCCTCGCCCCCCAGACCAAGGCACGTCATCCGTATTCATATACAAAAATGCATGAGTGATCCGGTGATCTCTGCATGCGATTTGGCGCTGATGGATGTTTCATCGATGACCAGGTGCTGAGGGACGGCAAGTGGTCGGAGCAGGACGCGGCGATCCTGGTGCCGGGGGACATCATCAGCATCAAGCTGGGCGACATTATCCCGGCGGATGCGAGGCTGCTAGAGGGTGACCCGCTCAAGATCGACCAGTCCGCGCTCACCGGCGAGTCCCTCCCCGTCAACAAGATGCCCGGCGACAGCGTCTACTCCGGCTCCACCTGCAAGCAGGGCGAGATCGAGGCCGTCGTCATCGCCACCGGTGTCCACACCTTCTTCGGCAAGGCCGCCCACCTCGTTGACAGCACCAACAACGTCGGCCACTTCCAAAAGGTCCTCACACTTCTCACTTTCTCAGTGCACGTAAAATGTACATGCATTTTTTTTTCCTGGCGCTAATGGGCGGCGGCGTCGTGAATGATATATCAGGTGCTCACGGCGATCGGCAACTTCTGCATCGTCTCGATAGCGGCCGGGATGCTGATCGAGGTCATCGTCATGTACCCGATCCAGCACCGGGCATACCGCGACGGCATCGACAACCTCCTCGTGCTCCTCATCGGCGGGATCCCCATCGCGATGCCCACGGTGCTGTCGGTGACCATGGCCATCGGGTCGCACCGGCTGTCGCAGCAGGGCGCCATCACCAAGCGGATGACGGCCATCGAGGAGATGGCCGGCATGGACGTCCTCTGCAGCGACAAGACCGGCACCCTCACCCTCAACAAGCTCACCGTCGACAAAAACATGATCGAGGTATACACGTACTACACACACACCAATTCTTGCCATGCACCTACCACCACGTAAGATCGTCGTAACAGTGTCGAGACTCGTGCAATAATGCGTGTTTGGTTTCAGCCGTTCGTGAAGGATCTGGACAAGGACGCCATTGTCCTGTACTCGGCCCGGGCATCGAGGATCGAGAACCAGGACGCCATCGACGCGTCGATCGTCGGGATGCTCGCCGACCCGAAGGAAGTGAGTGAGCTTCACCGCCGCATTTCGCTTCGTGCCATGCCCAATCCGCAGGTCTCACTGACATGATCCCACGAGTCATTGATGGACACCGCTGGCATGCAGGCCCGCGCCGGCATCCAGGAGGTGCACTTCATGCCGTTCAACCCCGTCGACAAGCGCACCGCCATCACCTACATCGACTCCGACGGCACATGGCACCGCATCAGCAAGGGCGCGCCGGAGCAGGTGACGGTCCTGTCTAAACGTTGCGTTAATCGAAGAGGAATGAATGCTTAACGAGTTGTGCGTGTGTGGCTAGATCATTGAGCTGTGCGGGCTCCGGGAGGACATGAAGCGGCGGGTGCACGGCATCATCGGCAAGTTCGCGGACCGCGGGCTGCGGTCGCTGGCGGTGGCGCGGCAGAGGGTCCCTGAGGGGAACAAGGACGCGCCGGGAGTGCCGTGGCAGTTCCTGGCAGTGCTGCCGCTGTTCGACCCGCCGAGGCACGACAGCGCCGAGACCATCCGCCGCGCGCTCAACCTCGGCGTCAACGTCAAGATGATCACGGGCGACCAGCTGGCCATCGGCAAGGAGACGGGCCGTCGCCTCGGCATGGGCACCAACATGTACCCCTCCAGCTCCCTGCTCAAGGACGGCGACACCGGCGGCCTCCCCGTCGACGAGCTCATCGAGAAGGCCGACGGCTTCGCCGGCGTCTTCCCCGGTACGTTCGTCATAGTGCAACAAACCACAATTATCGATCGAACACGAGACAGAAAAGCTTAAACTCTGATCGGCTCTGCTACATGCAAAATTGATGGTGCATGCATGCATGCAGAGCATAAGTACGAGATCGTGCGGCGGCTGCAGGAGCGGAAGCACATCTGCGGGATGACGGGGGACGGCGTGAACGACGCGCCGGCGCTGAAGAAGGCGGACATCGGGATCGCGGTGGCGGACGCGACGGACGCGGCGCGGAGCGCGTCGGACATCGTGCTGACAGAGCCCGGGCTGAGCGTGATCATCAGCGCGGTGCTGACGAGCCGCGCCATCTTCCAGCGGATGAAGAACTACACCATATACGCCGTGTCCATCACCATCCGCGTCGTGCTCGGCTTCCTCCTCCTCGCCCTCATCTGGAAGTTCGACTTCGCGCCCTTCATGGTGCTCATCATCGCCATCCTCAACGACGGCACCATCATGACCATCTCCAAGGACCGCGTCAAGCCCTCCCCCCTGCCCGACGCCTGGCGCCTCCAGGAGATCTTCGCCACCGGCATCGTCCTCGGCACCTACCAGGCCCTCGCCACCGTCCTCTTCTTCTGGGCCGTCCGCGACACCGACTTCTTCACGGTGACCACCGTCTTGCCATCGCCGTCCGTCACACTCACATACTTCTCCTCTTCAGCTATCCTAACACCTTCTACATCACTGCCTCTGTGCATGCAGAGGACGTTCGGCGTGCACCCGATCGGCGGCAGCACGGAGGAGCTCATGGCGGCGGTGTACCTCCAGGTGAGCATCATCAGCCAGGCGCTCATCTTCGTCACCCGCGCGCGGAGCTGGTTCTTCATCGAGCGCCCGGGGCTCCTGCTCGTCGGCGCCTTCCTCGCCGCCCAGCTGGTAACCAACTAACTCCGGCAACAAGTCCATCCATCGCACCGTTGTACGCATACATAGCAATGATCCACACACTCGCGCGCGCACGCAGGTGGCGACGCTGATCGCGGCGCGCGCGGAGTGGCCGTTCGCGAAGATGAAGGGGATCGGGTGGGGGTGGGCGGCGGTGATCTGGCTCTTCAGCGTCGTCACCTTCTTCCCGCTCGACGTGTTCAAG
Source organism: Stipa capillata (assembly GCA_019208055.1). Classification (NCBI taxonomy): domain Eukaryota; kingdom Viridiplantae; phylum Streptophyta; class Magnoliopsida; order Poales; family Poaceae; genus Stipa; species Stipa capillata. The sequence goes on from JAGXJF010005591.1 coordinate 653,153, forward strand.
TTCGCCATCCGATACTTCCTCAGCGGCAAAGGTTGGAGCACCGTGTTCGACAACAAGACGGCGTTCGCGCAGGGTGTGGACTACGGCAAGAGCAAGCGGGAGGCGCAGTGGGCCATCGCGCAGCGCTCCCTTCACGGCCTGCAGACCGCCGAGACCTCCTCCGGCGGCGGCGGCCTCTTCGACGACAAAAAGGACTACATCGAGCTCTCCGAGATCGCCGAGCAGGCCAAGCGCCGCGCCGAGATCGCGAGGTACGTACATACGTCTCACGTCCAACCTCACTCTTCAGCTGTCCAGGTGATGATCCATTTGCGCGTGCGTGCATGCAGGCTGAGGGAGCTTCACACGCTCAAAGGGCACGTCGAGTCGGTGGTGAAGCTCAAGGGGCTCGACATCGGCGAGATCCAACACAATTACACCGTCTGATACATCGAGAAGAGAAGATTCCGTTGCTTCGATTCTTCTCTTCTTGCTGGCTTTCTCTTCTCGTTTCCTTGCAGATATAATGCTAGTGCCAGACTACGACGACGACGACGATGATGCTACGAGCAGCAGACTTGATCTTTAATTAGCTCCAGTCAGGAAACCCAGGATACGTTATTTTCCCCCTCTCTTTTCTGTTGCAGCTTAAATGGAGTTAGGATATTGTTGGTCAGATGAATAATCATGTTATATTTGGTAATTTACTCGTTTTATTTTGGAGAAAATGTAGGATTGAGCTATGGAGATGTTTGTTGAAGGGAACAGAATAAATAGACGAAGGTTACTTCTTGCTTATGCCGTTTCTCTTTCTCAAATCTATCGAACCAATGCAAATCTCAGAGGCCCATTTTACTGGTCCATTAGTATCAGGCTGGATCATTATATTCGGGCCCATCAAACATTTTATCGAAGAATTAGTTTTAGGCCTAATTGAAGTATTATTTCTCCATCCGAGGACCAAAGGCAGCTTATTGTGAATATTCACACCTTGGCATTTTACTAAACAAAATATTTAGCATGATTTCTGAAGTGACATATTGTAAACTTTCCCTGAAGAAAACGTACATCGAAACAAAAATTTGCGACTCGTTTCACTAGAGTGCAGAACAAATTTGTGCGCTTTTGCTCTATCTCATCCTCCCCATGAATTTTTAAACAAGATGACATTACACAGCTTCCGTGCCTCTCGTCGAACTGTCACCATCGAAAGCAACCTAACAACAACAAAACAAAAAGAAAAATTAGGCTGGCTCGAAGAAAAGCAAGAGTAAACTGTACCGGAGGTCTGGCGATTATATCACTTAGCTCCCAAAATTTGTGTTTTACTAGTATTTCTTTCAATTGCACCACATGTCACCTCTGTCATTTACTAGCATATTTCGTTGAGATGGATGATGTTGTATGTTAACGTATATTGCTCACATTTCTTTATAAACATAAATTTTTAGGTAATGGTTAGACGCATGAAATAAATATTAATAGTAGTACCTTTTCTTTCAAAAAAGTAAAGATAGCCATATGTTAGGATAGAAGTCTATCTAGATCACGTGTCTTCTTAGATCTCTATCATTCTCTACTCCACTATATCTCATGTTGCCAAAATGGGGAACCCCTCTCCCCATTCCATTGATGCCTCCTCAGATTGTCGCCTCCGCTGTCCTCCTTGCTCGCCCCCATATACTTCATCTGTGCCACCTCTGTTCATTCCTGGTGATAAGCCTCCACCTTGGGTTGGCAAGAGATGCAGCAAGTGATAGGCTTAGTGTTGCATGTTCCCAGTTTTACACATTGTTCTCCTCTCTTGGTTGTGGTAAGACTCTCTACGTCTTAGGCCGAGACAAGCCTTTACTTTACTTCGTTTATGTTGCCGCGGTGTGTCTTTAGCATTAGGCGGTGACCCTGCAAGCGGAAAACTTCATTTGCTTTCTAAACATCTGGATTGTTGGTGGATGGTGGTTGTTGTATTATTTCTGATAATGAAACTCCTCTGCATTGCAATCGGTTGGAAAAAAAACTTTATTTTAGCATGCTCAGTTTCAACCAGGGCGCCGTGGGATAGTTTCGATGCATGCCCACGACTTCCATTTTTAATGCAAAGGGGGCCTCAGGCTCTAGAAGAGGCCGGACTATATTAAAAGGGCTAGATATACCATAAGGTTATGTAATATCCCACAAAAGATCAAGAAAATACACGGGGACTTCTTCATATTACACAAAGGGCCCTTGCTACAAAAGAGAAAAATACAAATCCTTGAGAAGCTGACCTTCCCGGAGACACTATCGGCAGCGGTAACTGGGGTGCTCCTACCATCACGCCTGTGACATACGTGCGTTATCTACTTTGGATGACCACCATGAGCAGCAGAGAGCAACAACGGGCGGAGGGGATCAATAACAGGTGCCCAAGCCGCAGGGATCAACCTTGCACCACATCAAACTGCCAAGGACATGGGATGTAGAGACCTTCAATCCTAGTAGTCTTCCAGCTCGACTTGTGGGGGTGCATACTGTGGAGGTCATCCAACGCACCGGTGGAGAGGAGGGGAAGTACATAGTGGTTTTGAGAACAGCAAGGCGTCGACCACAGAGGCAATATCCACCAAATTACATCAAAAGAAGGCCATAGTAGAGGGGGAAGAGCTCACGAAGACGATCGACACCAAAATGAGTTGAAGCCACCGCCACAAGGCGATGGATATCATCAATGAGTTGGAGAAGGTCTAGCTCTACAAGCCTCCAAAGAATACCTGACGGAGGGGAAACCACCAGAACTAGGCTGTCAACGACGAAAGCAGATGGAAGAATGCTGATGGCGGCAACTAGAAGAGGCGGACGTCAAGTAGCCAGGATGAGCACTAAAAAAAAAGAGAAATAGCTAACCTACTTGATATACAAGTTATTTGACGGTAGGGACCCCTCCACTCTCACTGCCGGCAGCAAGCGAGGAGGCCCAAATCCGGGCAAAAGGGTGACAAGTTGAACGAAGGGAAAAAGGGGCGGAAGGAATTAAAGAGGGATGGTTTTATCAGTCATCGATGACTTCTTAAATCTTAATATCCTGTGCCAATTAACATTGCTTGTTCTTCTTGAAGAAAAAAATACAAAATAGAGAGCATTGCTCATTTAAGTGGGTAGTTGCACCCCATATCATAATATGGTCCATTTCTACTGTTGGCACGTCTCTGTGTTGCACCTTTCATGATTGGCCGGTCCAAGTCGTTTCTCCTATATTCCCTCCACATATTTCATTTTCAGTCACCATAGCTACCTTGTACCTACTCAACTCTCAAGGCTCTGGCTACAATCCTGTCCGTTGTGTTGATTTCAGTGCCTAACTGACACGAACATCCGGCACTTCACTATCAGTTCCCTATTTCAGATAGTTACATATGTTACCTTTTGGTGTTTCTTTGTGTCTGTGTTCATTTGATAAGCTAATACAAATTGATTTTCATTCGTCTGCATCAACTTCCTTATTTGATTTCCTATAATTTAGTTGACATTGTGGATGTTATTTATTTGGGAGCGTCTATTTCTAAATCGAGGATCTTAGACATTGATTCTTTATCTAATGGTTAATTGGGTAGCTGCATATTTTAAAAATTATATGCAACTTTAGGTCTAGAGATGTGCAATATTGTTATTTCTAAGTCGAGGATCTTAAACGTTGATTCTTTATCTAATAGTTAATTGGGTAGTTGTGCATTTTAGAAATTGTGTGCAACTTTAGATCTAGAGATGTGCAATTAGGTAGTTACATATTTTTTATACCTAAAGTTGTACAAATTTTTTTATATAATTGAAGATTTGAAAATATGTAACTTAATTGATTGAGAAATAGCAATTTGGTATTTATTTATCTATTTTGCTAGCTAGGCACAAAACAAACGAGGCATTGCACAGAGCATTTGGAAATGATAAGAAAGGGAGCTGCGGATAAGAGATGTCTTCAACTTCAAGGATTGAAATAACAGTTTATTTTATAATTTATTCTTGAAACTATAAACTTGTCAAATCATCTCAAATGCAAAAGTGTAGCTCATAAAGGAGCCAAGTACAGGCAGGCAGAAAGCATATACCGGAAATAGCTAACTGAAACTCTCGACTTCCAAGTGAAAGTACAGCAACAGCAAGCTCCAAAAATCCATCGTCATGTACTAATTGCAAGCATTAATCAAGAGATGGACATGGAGCTGCGGAATGCAGCAGTAGCTCTGCTCAAGCTGACAAATGCATGCACGTGGAGTTTGTTGTCTCATGAATGAAGCAGATGCCATCTCTCTATCACGCAAAGCCATCCAGTGCCCAACATTTCTTCTTTGCCAACCTGCAGGGCTTCAATGAGATGCATCCAGAAGTTATCAACTTGATTTGTTAATTTCTTTTTCTTCTTCCTTCACCATTGTTTCTGAATTATTTGATCATATCCAGCATGATGAGGAGACATCAGAGTCAGACACAAGACAAATTATAGATGATATGCAAAGCAACCTATGAAACTGTCTGAACTGAAGAGAAGAACAAGCATGATAGACATGCTAGATGGAGAACATGAAATGTGAAAGATTATTCACTGTAGCAGCAGTGTTTACAAAAGCATGCAATAGTCAAATCTTCAGATGAGTAGGTCACATTAGCTGTGTGAACCATTGGGGTAGTGATATCTCAAAGAAAAAGATTTGATGTTACTCACCACCATAGCCGCCCATGATGTAGCACAGCTACACAAGGCAGCCATGGTTTCTAGTTGAAAGGAGATTGTCACTTGTCAGCAGCATAGCTACCAAAAGGCCTAGGTGAATAAAGAAGTATAAGTTCTAACTGCCTCTTAAGCTATGCTCCAGTGACAAACATATGTGGACGTGTTCCTTGCAAAATTCTACATGGTTTCTTGCTCGAGTTTTTTCATGTCTAATCAGTTCATAATAATGCAACCATATGCTTCTTTCCTACCTAATATGGACATCTGTAGTTGTGGCATTTTATTGTATTTATTTTTGCAAGGAAATGTTGCAATTGTTATCAGAAATCAATAAACAAATTTCTTATGCAGCAACAAAATTGTTGACACCTGTGTGGAGCCCAAAGCACAGCAATCTCAAATGCAATTGAGTTACAGTGTTTGGAAAATTTTGACCTGTACAGCAGGTACCAGATCCAAAGAAAAGAAAATGCTTTCTTCACTTCTTTGTACATGCAAAGATATATGAGACAACTCTATCCAAAGCATAATTCTCTCTCAGTCCAACCAACAAGCAAGAGTTGGAACTCATCCTCAGAAAAGCAGCAAATACAGGTAACATAAGTTATACATTTTACTGTAATCTACGGTTGACGGTATATTTTTCTTCTCCACTTCGACGAACTTGTAGGATCACATCTCAACAAGGATAATGCCTTTGGTTTGGAGAAGGTGGCTCTGTGACCCTTAGTGTTCCTCCAAGCTCCGCAGGCACTAGAGGAACAAGAGAGTGGAGAACATCTGTTATCAGTGGTCTGTAACTCGGTTCGGGCTGCACGCATAGAACAGCCACCGCGGCAACCTGCACAGGTATGGAAGATCAGCCGAAATAGTTGAAAAGATAAATGCATCTTAACTAGATAATATCAGCAGGTTGTTCATGATGAGTACTTGGTACAAGTGTTTTGGATCCATTGTGTCCTTGATCACTGGATCAATTATGTTGGGGAGCTTCGATCTGTCCGTTAGCTGAGGCATGGCCTGCATGTAATTATCAATGTGTCAAATATAGATAAACTGCCGTTGATTGCTTTAACATTTCTCTGATGCCTGATTGTGAAAGTCAAAGTATGGTCTACGGCAAGATAAATAGGAACATTGCAAGAAAATATATTGCTTCCAAAGTTTCCTTTTTGATGAAGCAAAGTCTGTAATTAATATTCAAATTTGTGCAAACTGAATTACTCAATGATTCAGTAAGTTCAAAGTTAAAGTTGGACAGTACCCATGCCACAATTGATTGGCACTGAGATGGTGACATCTGCTCAACAGGCTTTCTTCCCATCAGGAGCTCTAGAAGCACTACTCCAAATGCGTATACATCGCTCTTCTCAGTCAACTTCCCTGAAATTTGACAAAATCACTAAATAGTTGCATGATGAAAGTAGAAATTTTGTCTACAAATAGGAGTAGAAGTTGAGAAGAGTAGGAGGCCATACCGTCTAATAAGTACTCAGGAGCTACATATCCCAAGGTCCCCGAAAGCTTCAGATTCCCTTTGTTGAGATTGCCACCAGTCACTGCAAGGCCAAAATCTGCAATCTGCAATATTGAGGTGGGGAAATGAACATCCAGAAAAAAATTGTGGTGAACATTCACAGTTTTTTACTTCCTTCCAACACTATGACCTGCAGTCAATATGATAAGTTGACCTTAACACCTTAACAAAAAGTTGAAGGAGTGTACCTTAGCATTGAAGTCTGAATCTAAAAGTATATTAGATGATTTCAGATCCCTATGGATCACTGGTGGACTGCAGTGCTCATGAAGATACTCTAATCCCCTGCCCAAGTTTATTTTACCAATGCATATTATCAGCAACCAATCATCAGCAGATCAATTTAAAAATAATCACTCCAGTGTGAAGGAAAGTGCAGGGGTGAGATCACAAGAACCTCGCAGTGTCGAGGGCAATCTTCATCCGAATGTGCCAGCTCAGAGCTGATCCATGAGAAGCCCCTGAAGACAACCACAAGACATATCAAAAGCTCCCCCATCTGGAATATCTCAAGAAAGAGCTGCAGCCAATAAGTAACAGGGCCAATCATAGAAGACATTATACCATGCAGTTGTGTTTCCAGTGACCCCTTCTCCATGAGCTCATAAACAATGTAGTGATTCCCAGCATTAATACAGAAGCCCAGTAGGGACACTATGTTGGGGTGCCTAATCCTGCCAAGCAAATCCAGCTCATTCTGCCAATAACCACAATCTAAACATTACAACATGCACACAAGCTCAAATTCCTAGCACTGGAAACGATGGAGAGCAACAATCACCTCAAATTCTTTCTCGCAATCCGGCCCGCCGCCTTCAAGCCTCTTCACCGCTGCGGTGACTCCCCTGTCGAACATCGCCTTGTAGACGCGACCAAACCCACCGACACCGAGCACATTGCTCTCACTGAACTTCCCTGTTGCCGCCTCCAGCGACGGGTACTCGATCATCGCCACAAGCCCCTTCCTACTCATTTTCATCGTGTTGAACTTGCTCAAGATTGGCACCAGTGTGATCCCTCTTGCAGTTTCTGAACAATGTAGGCAGGTAGATATCTGACTTAAGCCAACACATTAAAAACTCGACAACCAATTGAGCCAGCCAGTCCTGAGGTGTTACGCAAGACCTGATCTCCGGGTGCCCTTGCCATGGGGCCTCCGGCGAGATCGCCGCCAGAGGGTCCACGCGTATAACGTAGAGAGGATGATCATGACGGTGGCGATGGAGGCGAGGACGGTGGCGATGACCAGCTCACGGTGGTAATGGTGGTGCCTCACCACTGTGATCACTGCAACACAGTAGGTAGCTCAAGCAGTGGGAATTGCACACTTGGGAAATTCAAGTAGTATGTACCAACTCGAGAAGATGAACAGTTATGGATTTTTGGGAGGTTACATCAAAATCTTTGTAAAGACCCTGAACTTGGAGGGATTTTATGACATTAAACTCTAACGGAAGAACAGGTTTGATGACATTAAGCTCGCAGCGAAATTTCCCGCAATAACGTTCAAGCTACGTTTTCCCCTCTAATTTGAACAAAAACGTAAGATCCCAAAATGCAATTTTTTCCCGCTGAAGTCCAATAAAAGAGCAACCTTTTCCCCAGCTGGAACACTATAGCGGCATTCTAGCTTGAAGTTTTCGGAACAAAACTACGCAGATCCCAAAAAAAAATTGCCATTCCAGAAGAAACGATTCTTCCCAACTAAATTCGCAGGGTGTAAACTCTGGAAAAAAATAGATGACAAGATTCTATCGAGCATGGAACAAAAACAGCCAGAACACGCAACAATTCAGAAGAACACAGAAATGCAGGGCCTGATCCCTCAGCACCGGCCACCTACCAACGGGGGGAGGCGCCGGAACCGCCGGAGAAAACGAGGCGGTCCCATTTGAGACGGCGGCGGAAGCGGCAGGAATGCTAGTGGGCACAGCCGCAGGCCCCGGAGAAGAAGGTGCCGCCCTCCCGGTCCCCAATAAGCAAGAAGACAGCAGAAAGAACAAGGTGGAACAACACAGAAGTGGCAGTGGAGGTGGCGCTGCTATCCTCATACTCCCCACCTCTCTGGTTGAGGAGAGAGAGACGAACAGGAACTTGTAAGAAGAAGATTTTGTTCACTTGGTTCGCGCGAGAAATCCTACTCCATCAACACAAAAGTTTGCGCCTTTGTGGTGGCAAGATGGCACGGAAGCTGAGAGAATTCCGGATGCCAAAAGAAAAGCAGACAAGTTCAATGTGGTACTACGGCAATGTGCCGCCCTTCACTCTGCCTTTTTATTTGGGAGCGCACGGAGAACGGGGCTGCTCGTGCGGGGCCCACGTGGCACAGAGAGGAGTCATGTGCAGGATGCAGTTACCAGCATGGCAGCGCAGCTCTGGAGGGAGAGAGGGAGGAGGATGTGAGGTTGTGCATTTGTGGTGTGGACAAAAGATTTCCTTGTTTTGGTTTACATGTCTGCATCTCCTTTGACTTCTTCATTCATCAGATGTAACTCTCCTTTTGACCTGTCAGGCCGCATGAGACGAACAAAACTGAGGCATGAGTATTTGGTGTTCGGGTGTTTCTTCTGCATGATTGCAAGATTTTCGTGAGGCTTCGCAAATTTCATACGGAATTTCTGTGTTCAAAGCGTGATTTTACGGTTGGTGACTAAAGCCTACTATATACCAATTTTTTGGTCATAATAAAAAATATTGTTATTATTCAGATGACTGCTAATTTTTTGGCATGCCAATATTCTTTTGGCAATCCTAGTTTATTTTTTTATCAATATTAGTCAAATTATACGTAAACAAAACCATGATTAAAGTTTTGCTAGCCAAATTTTTACCTGATAGACTTAGGCTAAAACTAAACACATCCTGAAAAACAGCGCAAGCTCACAATTGAAAAACACTAAAGAGAATACATCGACCCACGAGTACATAAGGTTCTATTCCCCTACTATCTCCCATGTAATTTCGCCAAATAGCAACTGAATTAAAAAAATGAATTGAATCAGTGGCGTCAACTGAAATGCACTTGACAGAATCAACTCCGTTCGAGCATACACCAAGAGAAACCGGAGCTTCAGTCAGCAACAGTATCCACGAGAGGAATGCCCCGTCCGCCGCATTATCTCCGGTCCAATCACCTCTCCTCTCCCCCAAAATCAATTCCTCATCAGTTCTGGCCGGTGGTCCGACTGCCTGTTACCACTCGTATTCATCAAGAACCAGTGTCCGTTGCAAGGAACCAACCTATCCTGTGCCTTTTTCCCCCTCTCCTCTCGTACCATATCGTTGGTGCCCTTGGCTTGCGATCCTGTTGTCTACGCGAGCACGCGCGTTCTCCTCGACGGCGAGCCAGGGCCACCGATTTGACACAGGAAGGGTTTGCACCAGGGCGAACCCCTGTCTGTCCATGATGTTCTGAACGAACCCCATTGATGGACCAATCTCCACGACGAATCATCACCTGTTGTGCAGCGTTGAATCAAGAAGCAGACATACAAGATAAAAACCATCGAGATTTGTTAATAGGATTTAGCCGTAGACTATGGGTGTGTTTGGGAGAGCTCCACTCCACAGATTCAGTAGTGGATCAAGTGAAGCTATCCCAAACACCAAATCTCCACCATTTTAGTGAAATGAAGTTGAAATTACTGCTAGTTCATTTATATGAAATTTGGAGGAGTTAGAAAAATGATGCTCCAGCAGCTCCACCTCTCACCCGCGCCTCCCGAATATCCAAATACCCCTACAATTCAGACGGAATTACCCGCAATTGCCACCAGGATATACCCGGAGGCCACCCGCCGAACAACCCCCAATCTCCCCGCACCTACACCTCTCCTTCCCCCCCCCCACCGCCCTCTCTCCCCAGCGTGCCCTAGTTTGTGGCCGCCGCCTCCTCTCTCCCTCCACCTCCAACTCCGGCAGCCCTCCTCCTCAGCTCCGACCTAGCCTCCCCTTCCCAGATTCAAGCAGCGGCAGCGCCGCTCGTAGCTCTCTTCCCCGCACCTCTCTCCATCACCATGGCGGCGCTGCCCTAGTTGGTTGCCGGCTCCTCTCACCCTCCACTTCCAAGGCCAGCGACCCCTTCCCTCTGGCATCCGCTACGGACCCGTCGCCCTCCTCCTCCCCTCCAGGCCGGCGAGCCCCTCCTCCTTACCTCCAGGCCGGCGGGCCCTTCCCAGATCCAGCACCGGCGGCCGCCGCTCATAGCTCCAACACCGGCGATGGGTTACCGAGGAAAATAAACAAGGGTACTCTAGTCTTTCTACATCCATCTATCTGTCGGAGTATTATTCCGGCAATACTACTTATGGGGCGGCGTGAGCACAGCAAATCTGGATGGGTGCACACGGGAGACAAGATTTAGACAGATTCAGGCCCTCACGGAGAGGTAATACCCTACGTCCTGTGTTCGGTGGCTGGTATTGCTTGAATCCCAAGTGCCGCAAGCCCTAAGAATCGATCTCGAGGGGGCTTGAGCTATGAAACAATGGAGATTAAACTAGATGAGATGTTCTTCCGATCGGAGGTCCCCTACCGGGCCTTATATAGTCGGCCGGGGTAGGGTTACAGAGTCCGGATCGGGTTAACAGATATGTTTCCTATTCGGTTACAACCAATTCCGGGTAAGCCGGACAGGTATTAGTCCTTGTCTTGTACTCCACGTCAGTGAGGCGCCCCCGTGTTGTAGTCGGACTCCGAGTAGCCGGCCCGGCCCATCCCGTGGCCGGGAGGCCGGATTCGTCCTCCTTGATGATACCCGGGTGCTATGTCACCGTCAGTAGCCCCCGAGTCCTTCACGATCTCACCACGGCCGGTCTTTGCCTTTGGGTGATCTTCCCAACTGACTTCGGCTGACTGGGAGATTGTGAAGGACTAAAGGAATTCCTGCAAACAAGACAATTAAAGCCAGATAACACTCACCCGTAAGGTAGGAGTGTTAAGGCAGTTGAGTTGCTAACGGGTAGCTTCTGGTGGCATCCGGTCCACCCCTGGGGGCAGGGACCGACCGATAACCCGGCATGGGGCTTGCCATAAATCCCGACTGAACTCCCGAGTAGCACCCGACCTTCCCGAGCGGGTTAAGGCCGGCTAGGGTCCCCTGAGGGAATGCCTCTGAAATCCTCGTCCGAACTAGAAAAACCAGCCATGGCGTTTAGGTTCCCGAGTTTCGAGTCTTATACCAGGTCATTCCACTGAAACCGGGGATCCCAGTTACCAGGGCCTTCGAGACTTAAGTGCTCGTCAGGTCTGGGTGAAGAATCCAGTAGCTCCGAGTTGCTCGGCGTCCGACTTGTGGCCCACGGAGGGCACGCCATCACTGTCCCTCACTCGGGTGTAACCAGTCGACTGCGTTCCTCGCTGGAGGCCAGCCTCTGATACCCTTCGCAGCCAAAGCGCCCGGTGCCGATTTCTTCCGGCAGCCGGCTAGCGATTTATGTGAAATACGCCTTTGACTGCAGTGTAACGGAGACGTATTCCGCCGGGTGTTCAGCTTGAAAAGCTAACCGTCGGATCTCCCTTAATGAGCCGCACGAATCGCGGCGCCGCTGGGTCGTGTGCGCGGAATCAGCGCGACGTGGCTCGCGGGATGCGCGCGGGAATCCGAAGAGGCGCGGAGTGGGGCGCGGCAGATCCGGACACGTGCCGACGTGGTTGGCCATTCCTTTGCAGGACTCGGCGGGTGGGGGACGTCCCGAAGGCAACCCCAAGTGGCCCGGGATCCAACCAGAGCGGAGATCCCCCGGCCTCAGACGACCAGGCGCCATCACCTCCACCTGCGGCGATCTCCTCGTCTCCTCGGCCGGCGTCGCCTCAACCCGCGAACGTTTCCCGGGCGTCCTTCGAACAGCCCGGCGTGCCGCCTACCCCGCTAGCCACCCCTCAGGAGGAATCCTCCCCCGGAGCTCTGGTGGCGGTGGGGCCGGCGGCTGCGAGTCAGGACGCGAAGATGACGGAGGGCGCGGGTCCCGGCACGCCGTCCCCTATGCAGGAGTTCAGCGCGGCTCCGCCTCCGAAGCCGTGCTCCGAGCTGGTGCGCCGGCCCCTCCGAGTCCGGGGAGCGGACCGGGGGGATCCGGCTTCGACGGTCGATGACGTTGAGGAGGAGAAGGAGTGGCGGGAGGTTGCGGACGCCGCTGACCAGATCGGGGAGATTCTCCCCGCCCTGGTGAAGGCAGCGAAGGAGGGCGCCAACCTGCTGAATGGCAGGGTGCGTCCTCTGCTGGAGGTGAGTCGTTTCTTCCTTCGTAGGAGTGAGTCCCTTGGGGAGTAGCCCCCGGGCCTCTGCCCGACTAAGGTAGTCGGGCGGAGGGCGCTTTACCTTGTCTTTGTAGCCTTCACTCTGGGTGCACGAACAGTGCACCCAGAGGGTGTAGCCCCCTGAGCCTGCGGTCGACTAGGTTAGTCGGGCGGAGGGTGTAGATTTCTTCTTTTGAGTCTGACTCTGGGTGCACGAACAGTGCACCCGGAGGGTGTAGCCCCCGAGCCTCTGCTGGGTCCGTGGGACCGAGCAGAGGGTTTTGACGATTTTCCCGGGTAGCTTATTGTGTTGTCCTTTCTGTTGTGCAGAAGCTGTACCGGCGGTCGGAGGAGAAGACTGCCTTTCTCCAGGACCGGCTGCCCGTCATCGAACGGCTCGAACGGCGGAAGTCCGAGTGGGACAAGTTAACCGCGGAACGGCAGTCGGCGGAGGACGCGGTGCGCAAGCGCGGGGTGGAGATCACCGGCTTGCAAGCCGGCCTCTCGCAGGAGATGGCCAAGTCTCGAGGTGAGCGACCCGAGTAGTTGGCTGCCTTGCTTTGTGGCGTTTTCGCCGTGCTGAGCGCTGACGTGCTGTCTTGTGCAGCCGCCGAAGAAGAAGTTGCCCGACTAAGGGCCGAGCTGGCGACGATGACGGACCGCGCCCAGGACGGGGACACCGCGAAGGAGCAGGCCCGGAAGCTTGGGGAGGAGCTCGTGGCGGAGAAGGTCCGGGCGGAGCAGCTCGGGCGCGATGCCGAGTCGGCGCAAGCCCGGGTCCGGGACCTTGAAGCCGCCAAGAAGCAGGTTGAGGAGGCGTTCTCGGCGGAGAAGGCCCGCGCTGACTTGGCGGAGAAGATGGAGAAGCAGCTCGCGCTCGATGCCGAGTCGGCCGCCAAGCAGGGCCACGGACGCAGAGGCGGCCGCCGAAAGCCGCGAAGAAGGCAGCTATAGCGGCGGCGTCCGGTAAAGCGCCGGTGTTGATTTTGGCTTTGTCTCGTACTGCTCATCGTGTTGTTCATGCGTTGCTTTTTGCTGCAGAGTCGAAGGCGAGTCTCGAGAAGTCCCGGGGGATGATCGAGTCGCTGATGAAGGCTGGGCAGGTGGCGTGCGGCGCCGTCTGGCCGGACGAGGCAGCGCCGGACTCCGTCGCAGCAGTCGCCGAGCGGCTGGGCCAAGTACCCGAGCGAGTGGCGTCCATCGAGGCGGAGAGCGCGCGGACGGGGGCCAGCCTAGTCTTGGCAGTGGCGCGGTCCCACTACCCCACATTGGACATGGAGGCCATCGGGGAGGGGTACGCCGCGGATCTGCCGGATGAAGATGTTCCGGAGCTGGTGCAGTCCGTCGAGTCCACCGCCGACATCCTCTTGAAGCGGTCGGGCCTGTAGAAGATAGGAGTAGCTGTGAACTGCTCGGGTTAGCCGAGTAAAGTTTGTAAGGGGCTCGGGGATGCCGAGTAAGTTTTGAATGCACTCGGGAAGCCGAGTGACTTGTGTAAGCACTTGAAATTTTAACAAGTAATTTTGGAGTCCACCATGGAAAGACTTGTGTTCCTGTGTATGCAAGCTTGTGCGTTTTTGCTCTTCGCCGATCCGTCGTAGCCTCCTTTGCGTAGGGATTAGCCGTGGGCGTGTGTCCCGTGTAGCGTAAGGGTGTGGCGTAGACCGGCGATCGGAGTCGAAGAGTTAACGGTAGACTTTATACACAGTACTTTAAGTATTTTCGCGGATGGTGGGCAGGCCAAGTACGCGCCGAGTGCCCGCTAGCGGGGCAGTCGGGAAAAGAGATGCCTTTCGAATGGAGCAAAAGAGAACCCTTTATTTATGTTTTCGATACACTTATAAAAAGAAGAAAATTCAAGCGTAGAAACGACGTAGCTGTTCTATGTTCCATGCGTTGGTGAAGATGTTGCCGTCGCTGTCCTTCAGTCGGTAAGCCCCCGGGCGCAGTACCTCGGCGATTATGTATGGGCCCTCCCATGGCGGCGAGAGCTTGTGCTGCTCCTTATTTGTCTGGACTCGGCGCAGAACCAAGTCGCCAACGCTGAAGGAGCGGCCGCGTACGTGCCGACTGTGGTAGCGCCGCAAGGCCTGTTGGTACTTAGCCGACCGAAGGAGGGCAACCTCGCGGGCTTCTTCGAGCTGGTCGAGGGCGTCGTGCCGGGCTTCTTCTGACTCAGCCTCGTTGAAGGCTCGGACACGCGGGGACCCGTACTCCAGGTCAGTCGGGAGGACAGCCTCAGCACCGAAGACCATGAAGAAGGGTGTATAACCCGTTGACCGGTTAGGCGAGGTCCGGAGGCTCCAGAGGACCGAAGGTAGCTCGGCTGCCCATCTGCCTGCGAATTTGTTCAGTCGCTGAAAAATTCGAGGCTTGAGGCCTTGTAGTATTAACCCGTTGGACCGCTCGACTTGCCCGTTGGTGCGTGGGTGTGCCACGGCGGCGAAGTCGAGGCTGATGTTGTAGTCGTTGCAGAATTGGAGGAACGCCCGGCCAGTGAACTGGGTGCCGTTGTCTGTGATAATGATGTTGGGTACGCCGAATCGGAAGACGATGTCCCGCACGAATTCGACGGCCTTTTCAGCAGTTATCGTGGCGACCGGCTTGGCTTCGATCCACTTGGTGAACTTGTCAACTGCGACGAAGAGATGCGTGTAGCCCCCGGGGGCTTTCTTGAGCGGGCCGACCATGTCCAGACCCCAGACAGCGAAGGGCCAGGTGATCGGAATAGTCTAGAGCGCCTGGGCCGGCAAGTGTGTCTGCCGGGCGAAGTATTGGCATCCCTCGCAGGTGCGGACGATGTGATCGGCGTCCGTGACGGCAGTCGGTCAGTAGAAACCTTGTCGGAAGGCTTTCCCGACTAGCGTCTTTGGAGCCGCGTGGTGACCGCATACGCCCGAATGGATGTCGGACAGCAGCTGCTGTCCTTGCTCTTGAGGTATGCACCGTGATGGTGATATGCCACCCGGGTATCACCAAGGAGGGCGAATCCGGCCTCCCGGCCACGGGATGGGCCGGACCGACTACTTGGAGTCCGACTACAACACGGGGGCACCTCACCGACGTGGAGTACAAGACAAGGACTAATACCTGTCCGGCTTACCCGGAATCGGTTGTAACCAAATAGGAAACATATCTGTTAACCCGATCCGGACTCTGTAACCCTACCCCGGCCGGCTATATAAGGCTCGGTAGGGGACCTCCGATCGGCATCGCCTTTGCATCCAGCATCATCTCCATTGTTTCATAGCTCAGGCCCCTTCGAGATCGTTTCTCTAGGGCCTGCGGCACTCGGGATACAGCAATACCAGCCACCAAACACAGGACGTAGGGTATTACCTCTCCGAGAGGGCCCGAACCTGTCTAAATCTTGTCTCCCGTGTGCAGCCATCCTGATTTGCTGTGCTCACGCCGCCCCATAGTTAGTATTGCCGGAATAATACTCCGACAGTTGGCGCGCCAGGTAGGGGGTCGTGCGCATAGATCCATCTGCACGAGTCGGGATGGCTTTCGCCAACAACAACAACGTTTTCGTCTCGGGAAGCAGCCTGAAGTTCGCCTTCATCAGCGCTGCCCCGGACCCTGGCCAACTCTTCCGATTTGGGAGGTTGGACTTCATCGCCGACAAGATCGGCCAACTTCACCTCTGCTACTCGGCGACGTCCCGATCGGCAGAGGCTTCACCAGCTCTTCAGCATGGGACTCCCACGAAGCCCACACGCTCGGCCCCTCTCCCCAGGGAAGAGGCTTCGCCGAAATCGGATTCGTTTATTGCACACGAGTTCGCACTCGGATCCCGACTGGTCGGCGCCATCGACTCTCTCCTCCCTGTCCTCGAGTATTACTCGGACGAGGATGAAAGCTCTGGCAGCCACCATCCGTCCCGGGAAGTCTTCATGGCCAATGCCGGCACGCTAGACGGCAATGACGGCCAAGAAGTCCCCATTGAGCAACAAACGCCGGACGAGCTCGAGGCCACCCGACTCCGACTCCTTGCTAAGGAGGAAGAGTTGGTCGAGCAGCAGACTCGGCTCGCTCGCCAGCGAGACGACCAACAACGCAACGACGACATGAGGATTCGAGGACGCCAAGTCCACAACGAGCTCCGCATGCGTGAGAAGGATGGGGTTACGATTTTTCCCCTCCCGAGTCACAACATCGTCGCAGCCACCATGGCGGCACACGCCATCGAGATCCCCGAGGGCAACCCGGGATACGAGGAACTTCGACGGCTCCGCATCCTGCTAGAGCAAACCGCCCTTCAGCACGCAGAAGCCTCCGAAGATCGCCCCAGCTCCTCCGCAGGTGTCAGGAGCCGGCGCTCTACGCCCCAGAAGAGTCCATCACGCGCGGATGGGCGACGAGCAAGTCCCGACCGGCGTCAGCCGGCAGGCAACGTCCATGGGCGACTCGGCGCCGATCGAGACGCTCGTGGCACCATAGACGCCAGGACCCGTGCTCGGCGAGATGCCGAAAAGAACGCCCGACAAGCTACACCGGTCCACAATCGGCTCGGACCTAGGAACCCCGCGGACGCAGAGAGAAGCGCTCATCACGGTTCCAGGGGAGAAAATCGTGGCAACCACCGCAATGATAGTGGCGCCACCAGCCGGGAACGTTCCCCGCCGACTTCCTCCGGCTTGGGGTACTCGAGCCCGAAAGCATTCGGCCCACGTATCCGCAGCGTCATCTTCCCGCCGCGATTCCGGGTCACCGGCGTCGACAAGTACACGGGCGAGACGCGACCGGACATCTGGTTGTCCGACTACCACACAGCGTGCAGAACCAACGGTGGGAACGACTACGTCGCGATCCACTACCTGCCGCTCTTCCTGGCCGACTCAGCGCGAGCTTGGTTGACCAGCCTACCTCCGGGGTGCATCCATACGTGGAAAGATTTCGAGACCCTCTTCGTGAACAACTTCCAAGGCACCTACAATCGGCCCGGGAACGCGTGGGATCTCCACAGCTGTACACAAGGGGCGGATGAGACTCTCCGTGAGTACATCCAACGCTTCTCTAAGAAGAAGAATTCTCTGCCCGAAATCCGGGAGGGCGACGTCATTACCGCTTTCTCCAAAGGAGTTCGGAGCACCGATCTGATCCACAAGATTGCGCGGAAGAATCCACAGACTACTCGTGAGCTTTTCGACATAGCCAACAGCTTCGCTACCGGCGAAGAGGCTGTCCGCAGTGTTACTCGGGATGACAAGGGCAGAGGCAAGGGCAAGGTGCCCGAGTCCTCCAGTCGGGATGACCAGCCCGAGTCATCTAGAAAGAAGCACCGCAAGCGCAGGGGCGGTGACCTCGTCGCCGCTGCCGAGCGCGCTCCGGCGCGCCGCCCACCGCGCACCAACACAACCTTCGAAGAGATGATGAGTCAGCCGTGTCACTTCCATGGACCCAAGTCCAATCATCTGACATGCGATTGCAACCTCTTGAAGAACCTGAACAAGCCCTACGCCTCTAACAAAGGCAAGAAGGAACCCCCTCAAGACGAGGGAGACGAGTTCCCGAAAGAGACCGCTTGCTTGATGATCTTTGGCGGTCCCAACGGCTACGAGACCAAACGTCGCCAGAAGATCATTGAACGAGAGGTCAACGCAGCGGAACCGGCCGTGCCCAAGTACCTGCGATGGTCCGAGTCCGTAATCTCATTCGGACGCACGGATCACCCCGACTACATACCCCAGCCGGGACGCTTCCCCCTGGTGGTGGACCCGATTGTCTCCGGCGTCCGCCTCACCAAGGTCCTCATGGACGGCGGGAGTGGTCTCAACATCCTCTACGTCAAGACTCTCGACGACATGAAGATTCCTCGATCCGAGATCAGGCCGACTGGTGCTCCCTTCCATGGGGTAGTACCCGGCAAGATGGCGAGTCCACTCGGGCAGGTCAGCCTGCCCGTTACATTTGGCACTCCCGACAACTTCCGGACCGAGACCCTCACCTTTGAGATCGTCGACTTCTCGGGATCATATCATGCCATCCTAGGTCGTCCCTGCTACGCCAAGTTCATGGCTGTCCCCAGCTACGTCTACCTGAAGCTCAAGATGCCGGGCCCCCATGGGGTTATCACGGTGCAGAGCAGCTTCCAGCATGCTTACACGTGTGATCTCGAGAACTGCAACCTCGCCGCGACCCAGATCTCCGAGGCCATACTCTCCAACCTCAAGTCAGCCGTGGTCGAGGAAGCACCGCCATCCAAGAAAGCTTCGACGTCGGCATCTTTTCAGTCGGCGCGGGACACCAAGTCGATCCGACTCGACCCCGAAGACTCCTCCAAGACGACGCAGATCGGGACTGCGCTCAGCGACAAATAGGAAAGCGCGCTCGTCAGCTTCCTTCAGGACAACCGGGACATCTTTGCTTGGACATCCTCCGACATGCCCGGGGTTCCAAGGGAGGCTGCCGAGCACTCTCTCAACGTTCGGCCGGATGCCAAGCCGGTCAAACAGCGCTTGCGCCGATTCGCTGAAGATAGACGTCAGGCCATAGGAGAAGAAATAGCCAAGCTCTTAGCAGCTAGTTTTATTAAAGAAGTGTATCATCCCGACTGGTTAGCGAACCCAGTTCTTGTTCGCAAAAAGAATGGAAAGTGGAGGATGTGTGTTGATTATACTAGCCTTAACAAGGCGTGTCCCAAAGATCCCTTCACTCTTCCTCGCATCGACCAAGTGGTTGATTCCACGGCCGGGTGCGAAATTCTATGCTTTCTCGACGCCTACTCGGGCTATCACCAGATCAAGATGAAGGAGGACGACGAGATCAAGACATCTTTCATCACTCCATTCGGCGCTTTCTGCTACGTTTCCATGCCTTTCGGACTCAAGAATGCTGGCGCTACGTACCAACGGTGCATACAGCGCTGCCTTCAGTCCCAGATCGGCCGGAACGTGCAAGCCTATGTCGACGATGTGGTGATCAAGTCCCAAAAGAAAGAAGACCTCCTGAGTGACTTGGGAGAGACCTTCGCCAACCTTCGAAGATTCAGCATGAAGCTTAACCCCGAGAAGTGTGTTTTCGGGGTCCCTTCGGGCAAGCTACTCGGCTTCCTTGTTTTCGAGCGAGGGATCGAGGTCAACCCGGAGAAAATCGATGCCATCCTCACAATGGCCCCACCAAAGAACCTCAAAGACGTCCAACGGCTTACCGGGTGCATGGCAGCTCTCAGTCGATTTATCTCCCGACTCGGCGAGAAGGCCATGCCCCTCTACAAACTCATGAAGAAGTCGGATACCTTCACCTGGACTCCCGAGGCCCAGGACGCCTTGGACGGCCTGAAGAAGTTCTTGGCTACCCCCCCCCCGGTGCTGGCGTCTCCCATGCCCAATGAACCGCTGCTTCTTTACGTCGCAGCAACTACTCAGGTAGTCAGCACGGTCTTGGTCGTGGAACGTTCCGAGCCCGGTCATATTCAGAAGGTACAGCGCCCGGTTTACTTCATCAGTGAAGTACTCTCCGAGTCCAAGGCGCGGTACCCGCAGATCCAGAAGATAGCCTATGCGGTCTTCATAACATCACGGAAGCTCGTCCACTACTTCCAGGGCCACCCCATCACGGTGGTCAGCTCCTTCCCGATCTCCGACGTCATCAACAACCGCGACGCCACAGGTCGGATCGCAAAGTGGGCCATGGAGCTTATGGCGTTCAGCATCGTCTACGCTCCCCGCACGGCTATCAAGTCCCAGGCTCTCGCCGACTTCCTGGCCGAGTGGACAGAAGTTCAGTCCCCGCCCTCTGTGGTCGACCTCGAGCACTGGGTACTCTACTTCGACGGCTCTCTGATGCTTCAGGGCGCGGGGGCTGGCGTTGTGCTCATCTCTCCTAAGGGTGAGCGCTTCAAATACGTACTGCAGATCCACTTTCCGGCATCCAACAACGTCGCCGAGTATGAGGCTCTGCTCCACGGTCTTCGTCTTGCGGTTTCACTCGGAATTCGCCGCCTCCTCATGAAGGACTGGTCGTGCCGAGACCCTTCCATGGAAGCCTACTGCCAAGAAGTCCGCAAGCTTGAAGCCAAGTTCGACGGTCTGGAAATTACCCATGTTCTGCGCCGAGACAACGAGGATGCCGACGCACTCACCAAACTGGGATCCAGTCGGGACGTCGTCCCGACGGGAGTTTTCCTCCAGGAGTTGCATACTCCCTCCATCAAGGCGGAAAAAAACACCCGAGACCGAAGAACAACAAGTCCCGGAGAATGACGCCACTCAGCGACCTCCTGCGGAGGTCCTTGTGGTCACCCCTGATTGGATGACACCTTTTCTCGACTACATCTTGCGGGACACCCTCCCGCCGGATAAGACCGAGGCACGCCGCATCGCGCGACGCGCCAAGTCCTTCGTCATCATAGACGACGAGCTCTACAAGAAGAGCACCTCCGGGATCCTCCAACGGTGCATACCTGAGGACCAGGGAAAACAACTGCTACATGACATCCACTCGGGAGTATGCGGACACCACGCGGCGCCCGCGTCCTTAGTCGGGAAGGCATTCCGACAGGGTTTCTACTGGCCGACTGCCGTGTCCGACGCGGAACACATCGTCCGCACTTGCGAAGGGTGCCAGTACTTCGCCCGGCAGACACACTTGCCGGCCCAGGCCCTCCAGACCATACCGCTTACCTGGCCCTTCGCCGTCTGGGGGCTGGATATGGTCGGCCCGTTCAAGAAAGCGCCCGGGGGCTACACGCACCTCTTCGTCGCAGTCGACAAGTTCACCAAGTGGATTGAAGCTAAGCCGGTCGCCACGATAACTGCTGAGAAGGCCGTCGAGTTCGTCCGGGACATCGTTTTCCGTTTCGGCGTGCCTAATAGCATCATCACCGACAACGGCACTCAGTTCACCGGTCGCGCGTTCCTCCAGTTCTGCGACGATTTCAACATCAGCCTCGATTTCGCCGCCGTGGCACACCCACGCGCCAACGGGCAAGTCGAGCGGTCCAACGGGCTAATACTTCAAGGCCTCAAGCCTCGAATTTTTCAGCGACTGAACAAATTCGCAGGCAAGTGGGCAGCCGAGCTACCATCTGTACTTTGGAGCCTCCGGATAACGCCAAACCGGTCCACCGGTTACACACCCTTCTTCATGGTCTTCGGTGCTGAGGCCGTCCTCCCGACTGACCTGGAGTACGGGTCCCCACGTGTCCGCACCTTCAACGATGCCGAGTCAGAAGAAGCTCGGCACGACGCCCTCGACCAGCTCGAAGAAGCCCGCGAAGTCGCCCTCCTTCGGTCGGCTAAGTACCAGCAGGCCCTACGGCGCTACCACAGTCGGCACGTACGCGGCCGCTCCTTCAATGTCGGCGACCTGGTTCTACGACGAGTCCAATCGAACAAGGAGCAGCATAAGCTCTCGCCGCCATGGGAAGGCCCGTACATAATCGCTGAGGTGCTACGCCCGGGGGCTTACCGACTGAAGGACAGCGACGGCAACGTCTTCACCAACGCGTGGAACATCGAACAGCTACGTCGCTTCTACGCTTAAACCCTTTTTCTCAGTGTATCAGACATAATAATAAAGAGTTCGCCTTTGTTCAAAAGTATCACTCTACCCGACTGCCTCGCTGCGCCCGTTCGTGGCAGGCACTCGGCGGATTACCATCCGGGTCACCATCAGCGCTTAAGTACTGTGTATACAAGTCTAACGTTCACTCCTTGACTCCGATCGCCGGTCTACGCCACACCCTTACGCTACTTGGGACACACGCCCACGGCTAATCCCTACGCAAAGGAGGCTACGACGGATCGGCAAAGAGTACAAACGCACAAACTTACATACACAGGAACACAAGTTTTTCCGATGGGGCCACAACTTTACTTGTTAAAACTTGCAAAGTTGACACAAGTCACTCGGGCATCCCGAGTGCACAACAAAACAACTCGGCACCCCCGAGTCCTTTACAAAATCTACTCGGCTATTCCGAGCAGTTCACATCTACTCCTATTGTCTACAGGCCAGAGCGACTTAGCAGCGACTCGACGGTGGGCTCGACGGACTCCACCATCCCCGGGATGTCTTCGTCGGGCAGGTCCGCCGCGTACCCCTCCCCGATGGCCTCCAGGTCCAGCGTCGGGTAGTGGGACCGCGCCACTGCCAAGACCAGGCCACCCCCCGTCCTCGCGCTCTCCTCCTCGATGAAGGCCACTCGGGTCGGTACTTCGTTCAGCCGCTCGGCGACCACCGCGACGGAGTCCGGCGCCGCCTCGTCCGGCCAGAGGGCGCCGCACGCCGCCTGCCCGGCCTTCATCAGCGACCCAAGGATCCCACGGGACTTTTCAAGGGCCGCCTTCGACTCTGCACCACAAAAGGCAATTGAGCAAAAAGGAGACAGCCGGACGGGCCAAAGCCAAGAAACTGCACTTACTGGACTCCGCCACCGCAAGGGCCTTCGTCGCGGCTTCGGCGTCTGCCGCCGCGTCCGCGGCTCTCTTGGCCGCCGACTCGGCGTCGCGTCCGAGTTGTTTCTCCATCCTCTCCGCCAAGTCGGCGCGAGCCTTCTCCGAGGCAAGCGCCGTCTCTAAGTCCACGGCCTTCTTGGCCGCAGACTCGGCTTCGCGCCCAAGCTCCTCCGTGCGGGTTTTTTTGCGCCGCCAGCTCCTCCTCGAGCTTCCGAGCCCGCTCCCTGGCGGCGTCCAGATCGCGGGCTCGGGCCGTCATCGCCTCAAGCTCCGACCTCAGCCGAGCGACCTCCTCTTCGGCTGCTGCAGATGACACCATGTTAGCACAACGACAAACAGACGAGGGAAAGGCACCAAGGTCACTCGCTCGACTTACCTTGGGACTTCGCCATTTCCTGCGAAAGGCCGGCCTTCAGGCCGGTGATCTCCACCCCGCGCTTGCGGGCCACGTCCTCCGCCGACTGCCGCTCTGCGGTGATCTTGTCCCATTCGGACTTCCGCAGATCCAGATGATCAAGGACCGGCAGTCGGTCTTGGAGAAAGGCGGTCTTCTCCTCCGACCGCCGATACAGCTTCTGCGCCAAACGAAAAGTCAGAACATGAAGTCACCCGGGAAGATCAATTAAACCCTCCACTTGGTCCCAAGGACCAAGCGGAGGCTCGGGGGCTACACCCTCTGGGTGCACTGTTCGTGCACCCCGAGTCCGACTGACAAAGGACAAAAGAGTACAACTATACCCTCCGCCCGACTATTCTAGTCAACCGCAGGCTCGGGGGCTACACCCTCTGGGTGCACTGTTCGTGCACCCCGAGTGAAGACTACAAGGGAAAAGCAAAGGACCCTCCGCCCGACTAACTCAGTCGGGCAGAGGCCCGGGGGCTACTCCCCAAGGGATCTACTCAACGGGAGAAAAAACTCACCTCCATCAGGGGCAGCAGCCTGCCGTTCAGAAGATTGGCGCCCTCCTTCGCCGCCTTCATCAGTGCAGGGAGGATCTCCCCGATCTCCTCAGCGGCGGCCGCCGCGTCCCGCCACTCTTTCTCCTCCTCGACGTCGTCAACCGTCGAAGCCGGATCCCCACCGTCCGCACCCCGGACTCGGAGCGGTCGGCGTACCAGCTCGGAGCATGGCTTGGGAGGCGGAGCCGCGCTGATCTCTCGCATCGGCGAGGGCGCGCGGGGACTCGGACCTTCAGCCGTCGCCGCATCTTCACCGGCACCCGCGGGCGCCACCGGCGTCGAAGCTCCGGGCGAGGCCCTCCCTTGAGGAGCAACCGGCGCGGCTGGCTGCGCGCCGGGCCGCTCGGCGGAAGGCTGGGGAGCACCCGCGGACGGAGGCGACTGCGGCTGGGGCAATGAGGAATCTGCCGCAGCCGGAGGCGAGGACGCCCGGGCATCCGAGATGGCAGGGCCTTAACCCTGGCTGGACCCTGTGGCGTCCGGGACCACCTTCGAGATGTCCCCCCACCCTTCGCGTCCTGTGGAGGCCACACCGACCACGTCAGCGCATGAAGAAAGGCATGAAACTGCAAAAGTGCTCGGCAAAGGGACTTACTTTGAAGACCGAGGGGCGACGAGGCGCTTCTTGGACCCCGTGACCCGCGGCCCGGCTGTAGCGGCAGTCGGGGTCGGCGCGGTTCCCGACCCGCCGGCGCCCCCGAAGGCAGCATCGGCGTCTCTCTTCTCCCCCCGACTGGGGGGGAGCGTCATCACCAGCCACCGCCGGACCGCCGCCGGCGGCAGAGACCTCTGGTCCCGGTGGCGCGGCATCAGCGCCGGCCGGCGCCGCCGGGCTCGCGCCCCCCGGCAAAGCGATCGCCCGACCTTGTCGGCGCGACCCCCGCGGCGGGCGGAGCCGCCGGGCGGGCGCGGGAGGCCGGGGCGCCCCGTCTAGCCGGAGCGGCGCCCCGCGCGGCGTCAGAGCCGCCTCGCGTCTTCGGACCGGTGCCCGCTGGCTTCCTCCTCGCCTTCACCCGGAAGGCGCTGCCATCATCTGACGACTCCTCCTCCTCGTCCTGGGCGGCCGTGCTCGGCGGAGGGGGCTTTACAATCGCCGGGCCCTTCCCCTTGGAAGGCCCGGTGCTCTTAGAAGACCCGACCCCCGTCGAGGGGCCGGTACCAGAAAGGGGCGTCCCCGCCGGCGGGGCTCCGCCCGCCGGGACGTCTGCGTACCGTGGCTGGTTCCAGATCTCGTCCTCCGGGAGGGGAGCGCTGGAACAGAAGCCGAACAGATTCTGCGAAGAAATGAAGACAGTGCCCGAGTCAGGCTCGGCCGGCGGTTTTAACCAAAAAGGCACGACTTCGGATACTTACGTCGTTCGGCGCGTTCGCCCGGCAGAAAGGGGCCGGTCGGTCGGAGAAGTCCAGGCTCGCTCCCTGGGCCAGAAGCTTCTCCAGCCGGCTCTGCACTTCGCCCTCCGACAGCTCGTCGGCGGCCTCCCGAGTCGAGTCCTCCGGGCCGGTGTACTCATACATGGGGTGCGCCCGGAGCTTGGCCGGCTGCACCCGCCACCGGACGAAGGTCGCGACGACGACCGTCCCGGTGAGCCCTGCGTTCATCGCCTGGCTGAGCTTCCCCATCAGCACGGCGGTGCTGCCTTCCTCTCGCTCCGGAGGCAGGTCCGACCAGCTTGGCTTGACTACTGGCGCTTGGCCTGAGAAGGCCGGCAGCGCCGGGTCGGGGTTGGCGCAGTAGAACCACTGGGCGTGCCACCCCTTGAGGGACGTCGGCATCGGTGGAGCCGGGTAACCCTTCGCCGTACCGGATCTCAGCTGGAACCCGGCGCCCCCGACTACGGCCGGGTGATCCCTGCTCGGCTGCGGCTTCACCATGAAAAGGTGCTTCCACAGCGCGAAGTGTGGACGAATGCCAAGGAAGCATTCGCAGAGCGTGATGAAGCTGGAGACGTGCAGAATGCTGTTGGGGTTGAGGTTGTGCAGCTCCAGCCCGTAGTAGTAGAGGAGCCCCCGCAGGAATGGGTGGACTGGCACCGAGAGCCCCCGCTCGAAGAACAGGCTGTGGACCACCAGCTCGCCGGTGTTTGGGGTGGGAATGTCCTCTCCCAAGGCGGCGCGCCACTCGACTAGTTCTTTGGGCGGCAGGACCCCCATCCGGACGAGGGTCTCCAGTCTCGCCTCCGTCGTCGTCGATTTCTGCCAGGAGGCCATCGGTTCGGCGGATGCTCCTTCTCCTTCTCCTCCGGACAGCAGCTTCCAGACCAGGGCGTCCTCCTCGGCTTCGTTAGGATCGGCTTCCCAGTCCGGGGCTTGCATCCGACAGAGCCGGGACGGGGATTAGGGTTTTGGAGCGCGCGGAGCGATTGGGGGCGAGGGGAAGACGAAGCGGCAAGTGCAGGGTGAGTGCGGAAGTGTTTGAGAGCGTGGGTCCCTCCCGCAGCCTCTGCCGAATATAAAGGGGAGCGACCGGGCGGTTCGGATTCCCCACGATCGCACGTTCCGGATTCACCGCGGCCACGTCCGCGCCGTTTCAGATTCCGCCGCGCGTTTCGGGCAGGCCACGTTGCGGGTATCCCGCACCCACGACTTGATGGCGCCACGATTCGTGCGGCTTAATAAAGGAGATCCGACGGTTAGCCCTCCAGGCTATTCAACCTATCGGAATGCGTCTCCGCTACATGGTGGCTAAAGCGTATTCTCCGAGAATCACTAGCTGGCTGCCGGGTAGGACTCGGCGCCGGGCGCTTTGGCTACAGAGGGTATCAGAGGCTGGCCTCCAGCGAGGAACGCAGTCGGCTGATTACACCCGAGTGAGGGACAGAAATGGCGTGCCTTCCGAGGGCCTCGAGTCGGATGCTGAGCAACTCGGAGCTGCCGGATTCTTCACCCAGGCTCATCGGGCGCTCCGGCCTCGAAGCCTTGGTATCTGGGATCCCCAGATTCAGTGGAACGACCCGGCATAAGACTTCGAAACTCAGGAACCTATGCGCCGTGACTGTTTTCTCTGGTCCGGACTTGGAGTTTCAGAGGCATTCCTTCAGGGGACACAAGCCGGCCTTGACCTGCTCGGGAAGGCCGGGTGCTACTCGGGAACTCAGTCGGGATTGATGGCAAGCCCCATGCTGGGTTATCAGCCGGTCCCTGTCCCCAGGGATGGACCGGATGCCACCAGAGATTACCCGTTAATAGCTCACCTGCCTTTAACGTTCCTGCCTTACGGGTGAATGTTACTTGGCTTCAATTGTCTTTTCCACAGGAGTCCAGTCAGCCCTTCGCGGTCTCCCAGCAAGCCAAGGCCAGTCGGAAAACCTAATCGGGGGAAGAGGCAGGTAGCGGCAAGACCACGAAGGACTCGGGGGCTACTGATGGTGATATGCCACCCGGGTATCACCAAGGAGGGCGAATCCGGCCTCCCGGCCACGGGATGGGCCGGACCGACTACTTGGAGTCCGACTACAACACGGGGGCACCTCACCGACGTGGAGTACAAGACAAGGACTAATACCTGTCCGGCTTACCCGGAATCGGTTGTAACCAAATAGGAAACATATCTGTTAACCCGATCCGGACTCTGTAACCCTACCCCGGCCGGCTATATAAGGCTCGGTAGGGGACCTCCGATCGGCATCGCCTTTGCATCCAGCATCATCTCCATTGTTTCATAGCTCAGGCCCCTTCGAGATCGTTTCTCTAGGGCCTGCGGCACTCGGGATACAGCAATACCAGCCACCAAACACAGGACGTAGGGTATTACCTCTCCGAGAGGGCCCGAACCTGTCTAAATCTTGTCTCCCGTGTGCAGCCATCCTGATTTGCTGTGCTCACGCCGCCCCATAGTTAGTATTGCCGGAATAATACTCCGACACACCGTTGGAGGATCCCGGAGGTGCTCTTCTTGTAGAGCTCGTCGTTAATGACGACGAAGGACTTGGCGCGCCGCGCGATGCGGCGTGCCTCAGTCTTGTCGGACGGGAGGACGTCCCGTAGCAGGTAATCCAGAAAGGGCACGGTCCAGTCGGGGGTGACAGCCAGGACCTCCGGAGAGGGTTGCCGACTGGTTTCGCCTTCGGGGACCTGCTGTTCATCGGTCTTGGGTGTTGTGTCCGCTTTGATGGAGGGGGTGTGCAACTCGTGAAGGAACACCCCGGCCGGGACGACGTCCCGACTGGATCCTAGCTTGGCGAGTGCATCCGCTGCCTCGTTGTCTCGGCGCAGAACGTGGGTGATCTCAAGACCGTCGAACTTGGCTTCGAGCTTGCGAACTTCTTGGCAGTAGGCTTCCATGGAGGGATCTCGGCACGACCAGTCCTTCATGACCTGCCGCACCACCAACTCGGAGTCTCCGCGTGCTAGGAGCCGGCGGATCCCGAGTGAGGCGGCAAGTCGGAGACCGTGGAGTAGAGCTTCGTACTCGGCGACGTTGTTGGAAGCCAGGAAGTGGATCTGCAGCGCGTACTTGAAGCGCTCGCCTTTAGGCGAGATGAGCACGACGCCAGCCCCCTGCGCCCTGGACCATCAGGGAGCCGTCGAAATAGAGCGTCCAGTGCTCGAGGTCGACGACGGAGGGCGGAGGAGCCGGGGCGGTCTTCGAAAACTTCAGCGTGCTGGAGGGCGGTTTCCTCCAGCAGAACGCGGAGCCGTCGAAGTTCGTCATGTCCCGGGTTGCCCTCGTGGATATCAATAGCGCGGGCCGCCATTGTGGCTGCGACGATATTGTGACTCCGGAGAGGGAATATCGGGACTCCCTCCCTTTCACGCATGCGGAGCTCATTGTGAACCTGGCGTCCACGAGCCATCATGTCATCATTGCGTCACTGGTCGTCACGCTGGTGGACAAGCCGAGTCTGTTGTTCGATCAACTCTTCCTCCTTGGCGAGGAGTCGGAGTCGGGTGGCCTCGAACTCGGCCGGTGTTTGTTGCTCAATGGGGACTTCTTGGCCATCGCCGTCAACTTGCGAGTCGGCGTTAGCCATGAAGACTTCCCTAGACGGATGGTGGCTGCCAGAGCTTTCATCCTCGTCCGAGTAGTACTCGAGGACGGGGAGGAGAGAGTCGATAGCGCCCACCAGTCGGGATCCGAGTGCGAATTCGTGCGCAACAAACGGATCTGGTTTCGGCGAAGCCTCTTCCCTGGGGAGTGGGACCGAGTACGCGGGCTCCGTGGGAGGCCCGGGCTGAAGAGCTGATGGGACCTCTACTGGTCGGGGTGTCGCTGAGTAGTAGAGGTGAAGCTGGCCGACCTTGTCGGCAATGAAGTTCAGCCTTCCAAATCGGAAAAGCTGGCCGGGATCCGGGGCAGCGTTCTCGAGAGCGAATCTCATGATGCTTCTCGGGACGAAGACGCTGTTGACGTTGACGAAGCCCATCCGGATTCGTGCAGATGGATCTATGCGCACCGCCCCTACCTGGCGCGCCAACTGTCGGAGTATTATTCCGGCAATACTACTTATGGGGCGGCGTGAGCACAGCAAATCTGGATGGGTGCACACGGGAGACAAGATTTAGACAGGTTCAGGCCCTCACGGAGAGGTAATACCCTACGTCCTGTGTTCGGTGGCTGGTATTGCTTGAATCCCGAGTGCCGCAAGCCCTGAGAATCGATCTCGAGGGGGCTTGAGCTATGAAACAATGGAGATTAAACTAGATGAGATGTTCTTCCGATCAAAGGTCCCCTACCGGGCCTTATATAGTCAGCTGGGGTAGGGTTACAGAGTCCGGATCGGGTTAACAGATATGTTTCCTATTCGGTTACAACCAATTCCAGGTAAGCCGGACAGGTATTAGTCCTTGTCTTGTACTCCACGTCAGTGAGGCGCCCCCGTGTTGTAGTCGGACTCCGAGTAGCCGGCCCGGGCCATCCCGTGGCCGGGAGGCCGGATTCGTCCTCCTTGATGATACCCGGGTGCTATGTCACCGTCACTATCTCTCAGCTGAATCTGGAGCTAACAAGTTAGCCAAACAATTATTTATAGCTCTAGAGTTTATAGGTGGAGTTGAAAAAGGGTGGAGTTAGGATTTGGAGCTGAAAAAAAGTGAAGTGAAGCTCTCCCAAACACACCCTATATCCACGGTAATCCTTATCGGGTGCTCCATCTCTTTCCATTGTTAGAAACTTCGGCAAACCAACCTCTGGGGTCAGCTGGTCCGACCGCCCCTTGTATGGTAGGCTCTAACGAGTTCGAATCAACTTCTTGTTACAAGCAGCGGCGCCCCCATATATAGGAGCCTGAATTACAGACGTATTCCACTCAAATACCACTAACCTTATCCGCTAATATGAGTCAAATTTCAATACGTAACCTACTTGTACACATGTTCGACACAAAACTCAACAAACTCCATCTTGGTGAATGTGGTTAAGGTTGACTTCAAATCTATTGAAACCAAAACTAGTTTTTTGGTTTCTCAAGATTAATCTCCTAAATAAATTGCATTCCTAAAAGGAGATGCAAACCTTTTTGACCATTAATCCAATTTTTTCTTTGTTGGAGCTCCCTTTTTTTATGTGTGCAGGTTAAATGGAAGCATGGAAGAGAATAAAGAGAAGAATATGTTTAATATACTTGTAATATCTTAGGGTTTTATTCTTGTAATATATCATTGTAAATCTTTCTGTAATTCCTTATTGTAAATCCCACGGTCATGGCAAGAATCAGAATTTTGCAAAGTACCGTGATATATTCCATCGCTTGTGGAGTGTGGACTTTGTGCACCCGGTTCTTATGCAAAAGTAAACGATGACACTTATAAGCTTTGAAGAAATCACAAAAAATTGTGGATATACGTAGCTTGGTAAATAAACCTACAAGATGTGAGAAAAATATGTCCATTTGGGTTATGTACAAAAATGTGAAGAGAAGAGTGTCTAACACAGGCACCCGAAATGTACATAATTTGTTTTTTTTTCTATGTGCGTTAGCGGACGTATTTTTGGTTTAAATTTTATAGGTACACACGCATAAAAATATTAGGACTTTTTGAAAATTTGTAAGTGGGTAGAAGTCAATGGGAACAGCCACCCGGGTGCGCCCAAGCATTTCCGTCGTATGTGTGGGAAACAAGGGTTTCGTTCTTTTGTGTATCTTCTTTCTTTTCTTTTCCCTTAGAACTCTGTTTTGACTAGTTTAGCTAGAATACGTGTCACTTCGGCCGCAGTTTCTTGCTCCAACTGCCGTTCAGTACCGTGACAGTGAGAGCCAAGAAAGAAGTTGAGTGGTCGCACGTACAACCGGAGAGAATAAAGATGCGTCCTCCGTGCATGTTTTGACCATCTCCAACTGTTCGGTTCCGCGCTCACGTCGGGGTGAGACCGCGCGAGCAAGACTCGGATCCATGCGCCCCGCTATTTTAACTCTCGAGTCTCCCGATGCCGCGCCGGCGCCTCCAACGTACGCTCACGAGGTCACGAACCGAGCCACCCGAGCAGTGTGTGTCGTGTGCAAGCACAGATTAAACAAGCTGTCGCCGCGCAAACTGGGGGCGCAGCTACTTAGGCGAGACAAACGACGGAACATACTCCTCCCTCCATAAACGTGAAGAGAATTTAAGATTTAACTTCTACTAACAATTAAATTATATACTCCCTCCGTTCTAGTTTATCTGGCGTATAACTTTTGCATGCAGATTCCATATTAGGTGACGCTTAAGGCTTAGGGAGATTAGTTTCCACTAATACCCCTCAATACTCCCAGTAACCCCTCGTAATGTGGAGTCATTAATACTCCCGTAACCCATCCGAATCCATCCAGCTCCTCCTTCCTCTCCTCCTCGTATGCAACTAATTAATCTCTCCACGCTACTCCTTCCTCTTCTCCATTCCCGGCCAAACAGCGAGCATCATGACTTGCATCGCGAGTACAGAGACGGCGGCCGGGAAAAACAGCGAGGGCCACGGTGATCCAAGCCATGGCGTGCACGCTGAAGATGTGGTGTGTGCGCGTGGGCCGGCTTGTCGTGCGCCGGCGGCAAAAGATAGCATGGTCAGCGGCTTTACCGCCGAAACCGACGACGGCGAGCACCAGGTAGACGCCGTGGATCCAACCGCTCCGGCCGTGGCGAAGGATTGGCTGAAGAATGTCACCGAGGAGGAGCTAATGGATTACGTCTCCAATTTCTTTGACGAGGACAACGTTGAGAATATCACCGAGGACAATCTCTAATGCAGCTTGGTTACTTAATTTTCATTTGCTATACGTGTGCATGGGTAAGAGTTGTTTGTATTAAACAAGGTTAAAGCATGCATGGATTAAACATTGATAAAATTAATGAGGAACTCCATTGCCTCGTTTACAATGGTAGAATCGCATTGCAACCTAATTGGAAGTTCACCATGCCTCTCCAAAAATTGCTTCCTCAAGTGTGGAACCTTGTAGTGTTGCCCTCCTTTTAGCCGCATAATCTCTCTCATGCAAGATTGATGGGTGAGGAAAATGTGATTACTCCTCTCGACCAGATACTCGTCGAACGCTTGTAGTACCTTCGCGACGATGTCCTCTATACCACTTGGAGATGACTTTTGGAACAATGCTTGAAGTGCTGCAAAAAAAAACAAGGTCTAGGATATTGACGTCGGGAGAGTTCGGCGGCTGGCACATTAACCGAATGTCAAAACCATCAGATGAGCCCGCACGAACAAACTCTGGATCATCGACTGCAATGTGCATCTTCGCATTATCCTGTTGTATGAATATGGGGGTACCATGTTCCTCCACGGGCCACTTCTCCTTGATAGCCGACAACAACTTGTTCACGATGTAATCACGGCTAACATCTTTGGTGATTGACGACAAAACCTTGGTTACCAATGTACCACGAGGCCTGTTCGCACTCGACCTCTGAGCCGGCCCCACAAAAGTGAAAGGAAATATACATATTTTTCCATCGAAGGTCATGTTACCATCCATGTCAAACCTAGGCCTCACAACTGTCGCCAGAAACATAACCTTCTCTATGAAATTCTTACATTGTATGGTTCTTTCCAGATCCTCCTCGTCAAGCACCAAATAGTACGTTTGTGTCTGCTTTGTCCGGTAAAACCATTCCTCATCTATGTAGATGATGTTATACATTGCCTGAAAAGTTGGTTCGTGCGGCAAGCTAACAAGGTCTAACATGGATAGACAAAACCGAACCCTAGCTTTCTTGTTTTCAGCTGTCAGCATAAATTTGATTGCATTTGTGTGCCGCCTAAACCTGCCCTCTTTCAACCGCCTGAACAATGTGGTCTTCGACATATGCAACTCACACGCCATATCCTTAAGAGTAGTTCTTTTATGCAACGGTACCTCTTTAATGGCTTCGGGATTGAAAGCAATTCTCTTGCGGCCACAGTTATTTGGCTTCTTGCTCACCACTCCGAGTACCCCACCATCCTTTCCATTCTTCCATATCCTCTGTACAATTCTCAAAGGCACACTAGTTTCGGCAGCAACGGCCGCGGTCACTCCACGCTTCAATACGCCAAAGCAAGTTCTATGCAGGAGCATGGCATATATAGTCCGTTTGTCTTCGTCGGTGTGCTGCTTATTTGTAATAACATTGCCACCTTGATCTACAAATGTAACAAAAAATTTGCATGTGATCAAGAACTTTTGCATCTAATCAAACTTTTGCATGCAATCAAAAACTTTTGCATCTAATCAAACTTTCTGGCAAGCAATCAAATTTTGAGTATGTAATCAAACTTTTACCATGTACAGTAATCAATCTGTCGGTACGTAATCAAACTTTTTTTTGCATGTACAGTAGTCAAATTTTGAGTATGTAATCAAACTTTTTTGCGTGTACAGTAAACAAACTTACTCATTTCGGGCCCGGCTGCAACATGCTCATCACCGCCCTCATCCATTTGAGCATGTTCTTCTTCGTGCTCGTGTTCTTCATGCCCATAGAACCCGCTGCTCCTGGTGACTCCGCGGCCGGCGTGTCCAGCGACTCCGCGGCCGGCGAGTCCGAGCCTGCGTTGCTGGCGTATGCCTAGGCCGTGGTCTCCACTACCTCCTTCTCCTTCTTCTCGAACATTGGGTTCTTCGTGCTCGTGTTCTTCGTGCAAGGAGAACCCGCTGCTCCGGGTGACTCTGCGGCCAGCGTGTCCTTGTTTGGCGAGACCAAGGCTGGCTTGTCCAGCGACTCCACGTCCGCCGTCAACACGCCCAAGTGTGCCGTTTGCGCTCCCACGTCTGGCGAGGCCGTGCGTTCCGTTCGCGCTCTAGCGTCCGGCGAGGTCTAGAGTGCCGCGCCCGCGTCCGGTCAGGTCAAGTGTGCCATTCGCGCTCCCGTGTCCGGTGAGGCCGTGTGTTCCGTTCGCGCTCCGGCATCCGGCGAGGTCTAGAGTGCCGCGCCCGCGTCCGGTCAGGCCAAGTGTGCCGCGCTCGGGCCCACGTCCAGCGAGGCTGTGCCCGCTGCCACCTACACCGACCGTGCCATGTGAGCCGAGCGATCCGCGCCCGGCGAGCCCAAGTCCACCATCAACTAGCTCGGCACCACCTCCTTCGCCGTCTCCTTCCTCGTCCCACTCAAGATCATAGTTCAAATCAATCACCGGACCTTCGTAATCCTCAACCTCCTCCCAATCTATCGGAGTAGTATTAAGATCTATCCTAGCCATTGTTACTGACCATGTCTGGTAAGAGTTTTCATCTGATACTTATAGCAAGTGAAGAGAGTACAGAGGGATTTAACTTCTAAAAATTTGAATGGTTCCTCAAGTTTTTAGCCCTGGCGGCAAGTGGAAATGATGCTCCAAATTGTTTCACAGGCCCCAAATGAAATTTTTAGCGTTCATGCAAGTCCTCAAGTTTTTAGCTCAGGCGACAAGTGGAAATGATCAAGCAATTGCACGCCTATTGGCCATGCAACGCCATGCAAGTCCATGCACTCCTGCTAGCGCGCGTGTCCATTTTCATGCAGCGGCCAGCGCGCGGGCGTGGCCAGAGCGGGTGAAGGGCGCGGCAGTTTCGCGGGGATGCGCTCGGGCGTGACGTGGAGCGGGAAATGAGCGCGGCGGCGGAAACCGAGGGGTTACGCAGTTTAATTAATGCTAATTTGTGTGATTAATTAGGGGCAAATTCATCCACTAAAGCACTGCGCCGACGTGTTCTTGGTCTTGGCAAAAAATCTTATATCGCCATGTAATTAGGAATGGAGGGAGTAATATAAAAATGATATCATTTAAAAATATGTTTAAATATGAATCCAATAATATTATTTTTATTTTATATAACTAAAAATTTATTAGTTTAATTATTGATTAGAACTAAATCTTAAATTCCGTACACGTCTGGTATTTGTGGACCGAACGAGTAAACAACACTGATTTGCCACCTAGTTTCCGTACCCAAATTCATCATGCACGAATGAAATCAGAGACAAAAATCTTTACCTCCTTCCATTAATTAAAATAAAATTTATTTCTCAACTATTTAGAAAGGAATCAAGCAAAACAACGCATCCACAATCAAGACACCACTAGCCGTTATGAGCCAAGACAACACGAACACGCTAAACTCGAGACAAACCACTAGAGAGATCCACTAATCAATATCGCTCGTCAGTGTTATCATCATCAACCATCAAATTTACAAGAGCTATATACACCGCAGGTACCACAACTTGCGCGCTAAGTGCAGATTAGTTCCAGAACTTGTAAAACGGGGAGCCGCCGTCCCAAAACTTGCTCAGCGGTGAGATTTTGGTTGACAGGGGCTGTGGTGACGACGCGTGTCTGCCACGGTGGCACTGCGGCCAACGTTCTCACGTCGGACTAGGGGCGAGCGACGCGAGCTCTGGCGTCGCACTGGGGGGGAGCGACGCGAGCTCACACCCTAAATTCTAACATATACGTGGCATTTCTCGATTTTTTAAAATCATGTATAAGTTCCAAAAAAATCTAAAAAAATTCATACCGGTTTATAATGGAATAAAGTATACACACGTAAATTTTCGTAAAATAATATGGATTTTTGTGACTTGTGTAAAAAAAACAAATTCCAACGCGTAAAAAATTAAACTGTGCTACAGTGTATGCGTCGCACTGCTACAGTGCGACACATACACTGTAGCGCTGTTTAGTTTTTTCCCGTTCAAATTTGTTTTTTTTACACAGGTCACAAAAATCCATATTATTTTACGAAAATTTACGTGTGCATACTTCATTCCATTATAAACCGGTATGAATTTTTTTTAGATTTTTTTGAAATATATACATGATTTTAAAAAATTGAGAAATGACACGTTCGAAATTCCAAAATATACGGAGGCGCGTGGCACGGGGGGAGGCGACGCGGGCGGCGCGTCGCACGGGGGGCAGGCAACGCGGGCGGTTTAATTTTTTTCCGTTCGCATTTATTTTCTTCCCGTTCACATTTGTTTTTTTTACACGGGTCACAAAAATGCATATTATTTTACGAAAATTTACGTGTGTATACTTCATTCCATTATAAACCAGATACAAAGGAGCCTACTAACATAAGATCTTTTAGTACATAACAAATTCTTCAGTACACAACCAAAATTCAACAGGTTTGGCACTTAGATATCATCAGCACTTGGTGCATTTTGATTGACAGGAAATTCTTGCACATTGAGATCAGGAATTACTTCAGCATTCAGATCTGGGATTTCACTTGTACATTGCTCATCGCTAAATAGCAGGTAGTAAGCACTCCCAGGGCCTGTGTTATAGCCTGGGGTTTCAGTAGCTTGTGCACTTGCAGTAGTACTAGCATCTGCAGCTCTTTTCTTCCCCTTTCCTCTGCCTCTGCCTCTGCTGCTGCTTTCTTGCTGTGCTAGTGCTTTACCTTTTGATTGTTCCCTAGTTGTTGTACCTCTTCCGCTGCCTCTTCTCGCCAATTTTCCTCTAGATGATGCTGTCGTGACCCTCACTCTTGCCTCAGGAATTGTATCTCTAGCATCTGCCACAAAGGCATTTTCTGGCAAAGTGCCAAGTACCCTATTTATTGGCACATTATCTCTCTCCTGCCAAAATAGTGGGAAATCATTAATTTCTGCCAAAATAGTGCCAAATATATGCATTTAGACATAGTTTGTAACCTCTTGTCCCAGCCTGTAGACCATGCTTTCCTCTAGATGTGTAGGATCCATAATAGGGTCAGGAGTGTGTGGGATGACATGCTGCACATATATTAAATACAAGAGCAATGTAAGCAAACAGTATTGCGAGTACAGCAGCAAACTGAAGCACATGAAGAGGAAAGTTACCTTAAGAATACAAGGAATATCTACTTCATCATCTTCCTGTACAATATTCTCTCTCTGCTCTACAGTGTATGTGTCGCACTGTAGCAGTGCGACGCATACACTGTAGCACAGATGCGTCGCACTGACGCATACACTGTAGCACAGTTTAATTTTTTACGCGTTGGAATTTGTTTTTTTTACACAGTTCAAAAAATCCATATTATTTTACGAAAATTTACGTGTGTATACTTTATTCCATTATAAACCGGTATGAATTTTTTTAGATTTTTTTGGAACTTATACATGATTTTAAAAAATCGACGTATATGTTAGAATTTCGGTGTGAGCTCGCGTCGCTCCCCCCAGTGCGACGCTAGAGCTCGCGTCGCTCGCCCCTAGTCCGACGCGAGAACGTTGGCCGCAATGCCACCGTGGCAGACACGCGTCTGCCACCACAGCCCCTGTCAACCAAAATCTCACCGCTGAGCAAGTTTTGGGACGGCGGCTCCCGTTTTACAAGTTCTGGGACTAATCTGCACCTAGCGTGCAAGTTGTGGTACCTGTGGTGTATATAGCTCAATTTACAATTAGCCAACTCCAACTATGCCTAATAGCCAGTCCAAATCATCGCACCCAGCCCACAGTCGCTCACTGTGAGTCAACGATGCCGCCCCAAACGCCTGTTAGCGCCGATTTCACCACCCACACGCATGAATGATACGATCGACCGATCGATGCCGCCGACCCGAACATGCGTGTAGCCCCACCAGGCCAGGCCACCGCCTCAAATGTCTCCACGATTTGGAGATTATTGGGGAGATCATACCATGGATTCATGGGGCCGAGACTGATTTGTGCGTGCTTAATTATTGCGAGCATTGCAGACGAGATGATGTCGTGACACTCTTCGTTCAGTCTAGTGCATTCCATATAGGTGGGTGGCTAGAGCACATGTCTGCAGCACAATATTAATTAATTAACCGTGATACGACCAACTTCAGTAGACCCTGATGTTACACGGTCGCTTGGACTAACGATCAGCTAGTATTTGTCACGATCTTTTTAAAGTAAGCTGACCATAGGTAGAATTTCCGTGTTCATAACCTGAATCTTGCGTAGTTTTTCACCGGTGCCGTGGTACTGGCAGAATGGTGAACAGTTCCTGAAAGGGAATAGTATGTTGTTGTAATAGCAGATGGAAGTACAAGTTTCAAAAAAGGAGAAAACTAGGAGAGAGTAGAGAGGCCCAAAGGCCATGTGGTTCCTCGCAGTGTTTCTGAGGTTTAGGCCTGTTTTACGGACCACTAATCCTCTAAAACTAGAGCCTGCGGGCTATTAGCCTGGACAAACATTGCACGCATTGGCCCATACTAGATGGCCCTTTTGTTACCCTATCACCATGGGCCAAACAATAACTTGTTAGTGACTCCTCTGTTTCCTTTTCTTTTTCCCCGTATATGACGGTCTATTCACTTGCTCATTTCTCTGTTAGCGGTCGCTCTCGCTGATCTACAAGTACCTCCGTTGTCTTTGCGCTTACAGGTGATTATTTTGTAGTAATTATTTTTCTAGAGGTAACTTGTAGTAATAATTAATTAATTGATCGCTAAATCAGCATGCAGCTGGGCTTGTTTCTGTGGTTCAGGCTGCGCTTTACAGGTGCCCAGTTCCATAAAAAATTGGAATACTTTGATCTCCAGAAATATCTATCACGTGGCAACTTTCCAGTCCAGTGTAGCGTGTATGTAAATTAACACAATATATTTTAATTAATCATCCAAGATGTTCGTTAGAACAAATCACGCCATCGATCATGGTCTCAAGAGTTCTTAAATTACTGGCAGACTTCTGATGCATGGATGCGACCTGTGAGTGTACTTATTAGTGATTCGCCGTACGTCCCTCTCCATGGCAAAGTGAAAGTTTGAAGGAAGAAAAATCTCGATCTCGATCTCTATCCTCTTTCGGTTCCAGCAAGTGTAGTAAAGGCGACATGTTTTAGCTGCCTTATCTCGATGACCGCATGTAGAGTACCGGCCGGCAACGCATTATCTATACGTCTTTTGGAAGCTATGCATGCACACAGGCTAAAAATACGTTATCTATACCTTAAATCCGGCGAGGAGCGGTGGTCGACGAGCTCCCATGCAGAGGATGCAGCTCTAACTATCCTAGGGAGATGCTGACAGGCTCCGGTGAGATTCTGAATGGGATTTGTTCAGATCTGGAAAATGTGTTTTTGGTGGATTTTTCTTATGATTTTGCTGATGTCGCTACAATCGTGTTTCCAATGTTTCATCGTGTTAGTTCGATTTGTTTCATGAATTGAATTTGGATATTGCACCAATTTTTGGAAGATGCCATTGCACCGTGTTATTTTGATTTGTTGCACCGATTGAATCTGGATGTTGCGTACCGTGTGTTTTCGGTGTTGCATCAGCTAGAATCTGGATGCTGCACCAACGTAAGATTGATGCTGCAATTTTGTATTAAAAGATGTTGCAGTAGTTAAATTTTGATGATGTAGTTTTGTATTGGTCGATGTTGCACTAAGCACAAATTGATGTTGCGGTTTGGTTCATCAATAGTATTGCACTAGCACAAATTGGATGTTGCACTTTTGTTTTTGTTGATTGATGTTACAGTGTTGCACCTGTATGCGTACAAGATGTTCCGGTGGTAATTTTTATCTTGTTGCGGCAAGGCAAAATTACATCTTGCAGTATGTACACTGTTGTACAATTTTGGATCTATTAAACATCAATATTTTAGTTTTTACTGCGTCTTAGATCTAACCACGGAACAACACAAGCCTATAAGAGATCTTGGGTCTTCTCTTTCTAAAAGACTAGTCTAATAAGAAAAGCTACCCTTACTTTTATAAATCGTGTTCTGTCTCTGTTTGTGATCTGGGACTAAACCTAATATCCATAATATTTCACCGTTATAATATTTAATGCGGCAGTGTTTTTTCTTTAATTTTTTTTCAACGGTGAGTAACTTTTGGTGGTTCTCGATTGAGTGAGGCGGTGGGGGCTAGGCTCTGCCGGGCGGAAGGATTCGATCAGACAGTGACAGCAAGGTAGGGTAAATAGGTGCGCCCAAACTTTCTGTGAAAATTAGATGTCTAGAAGGATGCACCACTGCAGACGGTATCTAAAAATGAATGGAGAGTCTATGAAGATCGAATCCCAAAACGAAGATTGAATATTTTCTTCTTCGTCGTACCTTTCCACTTTTTTCTTTTTTGAAGCAATACAGCGATTGATCGAGTGTGTAGTACTACTCGGTGTCGTTGTTAGAGCACAGGGATAAAATGCGTACAATACTATACCACGTCCAAGGCGGAGAAAACTAACGAGACAAGGGACAAGGACAGCAGCGAGAATGCTGCACGGGCTCGCAAGTAGCAACCCTATCGGCCAAGCCAACCGGTGGATTTGCATCAGATCCAAAATCCCACCACGCCCTTTTCGAGCGGGTGCGTGCAGGGCCCACTTGCAGCTACAGAACACTCTGCCAGGGAACCAAGCCAACCACCATATACTACTCCAGTTTCAATGTTCAACTAGCGTGAAATAGTGCTCATGTAGCGCAAGGAGGGCGGTCACTAGTTGATTTGTTTACTGCAGTCGACGCGTTGATGCTAAAAATTGTGCCAAAACGGTAAGAATCGGTAAAAAAAAGAAACGGAGTAAGAATCGACACATTTTTTTTTCTTTTTTGGAGGGAAGAATTGACACAGGTGGCATGGCAAGATTGCACGAGCTGGTCCACGGCCACAGAGCACTGCCAAAGCCAAGCTTGGCTCGCCACAGCGCCGCACGTCGGGAAAAGACTTTGGCGACTCGCATCTTTCCCCCACCACCACGGGCAGGCGCTTTTATAGCACACCCATCGCCACACGGAAACCCAGGCCACTGCCACCTCCCCCAAGCACTCTCTCTTATCTTGCGTCCTACGCCTCAACTTTACCAAAATACCCATCCTGGCATCACCCACTGACAGCACGTCCGTCCAGGGGTATCACCGTCATTTACCTCACCAGAGTCCGCGAAAGGGCCGGAAAGGCCCGGTCGCTGTCGGGATCGATCACCACCACCCTAGCCCCTAGCGCGTCAGGGTCTCGCCAGTCCACCCAGTCGCTGACATGTGGGACAGCGGATCGGGCCCCATGTGTAAGCTTCGGTCGTGTAGCTCGTGCGGGGAGACGTCGCCGCGCGACGTGTAGCTGTAGGAGGAGGAGGAGAGCGGAAGGGTGCTGGATTATTTTATTAGCCAGAAAATGTGGTTTTCATTCCGGCCATTTAAAAGGCCGGGACGCCACGCCGTGGCGTTGGTTCGCCTCCACGCCCCCCTCATTTCCACCATCCCCACACACCCATCACCCTCGCCTACCTCTCTCTCTCTCTCTCTCTCTCTCTCTCTCTCTCTCGCCACGCCTCCATTCCCCTCTCGAGTGCATCCATCCAGCTGCGTCGGTCACCGTCCGGCGACATGGCCGCCTCCGATGCTGAGGCCTGCGGCGCGGTTGCCGCGGCCGCCGACATCATCTGCTCGCTCCGCGCCGCCGACCTTGCCGGCTGGACGCCGCCCTGGAGCAGGACGCCTGCTGCCCGTGAAGACGTGGATAAGAAGGAGGGGGAGCTGGCCTGGCCGGCGGTGGCGCGGGGGAAGCGGTCGCGGTCGCGGTCACGCCGCCGCTCGCCGTCAGGCTCGGGCTCGGCGGCGAAGGGGAGGTGGGCCCGGGGTAGCCCGGCGTCTCCCCTGGACTACAGCGGCGGCTCAGGGTCCGGCGCGTCGACGAGCGGCGGCGAGGACGGCGGCTTCTGCTCGCCACCGGCCGCGTCGGCGGTCGGGCCCACCGCCGCCCCAGCTTCTTCGGCCAAGGTACGTAGGCGCGCGCGTCACCGCCTCCAGTTCCTCTGCAGTTCTGGGTTTCTCCCCGCACCGCTCTCCTCTCTCTCTCTCTCTCTCTCTCTACACCCGTCTCGTGGTTGGCTGCTTGCTTTCCGTTCCGTTTCCTGGTTTGACGAAACTACCCCTACGTGTCAGCATCGAGAGGATGACTTCTCGATGAAACATCGCTTTTCCTCTGCCTCACCTCACCTCGCTCACCCGCTTTTTGTTCGCACGACTTTTTCCTTAATATCAAATACCGCTCTCTCTCTTTTCGACTTCAATCCGAATGCTATTTGCGGTGAAACTCTCAGATATTTCAGTCCGTGTTTCACAGATCTCTTCTTCTTCTTCCGAACAATTTGATTTGGTGACTGCTCTCGAGTGGCGTACTTCTGACTTCTGAGTGGAAAATTCTTGGAATTTTATTTTATTTCGCGTCTGTATATACGGTGTTGCGTGGTTGACTCCCACCTTGCAGGGAGGGGCAGTCGTGGCAATTCACAATGGTTGTTGGCGTGGGGTTCGGCTCCCACTCAATCCAACCACGAGCAGCGGTTGCGGCTTCCATGACTCCGCGGCCTTCCCAAAATACCCTGCTCGTCTGTATCTGGTCCATCTCATCCTGGTGGGCAATCTGGTCATTTCAGCCGCCCCTTATCCTCCGCTTCGTGCGTTTGGTTTCCTCATATCCTGTCGTGGTGGCACCGCGAGGGGTCCACCACGCAGGGTGACACCGAGTCAAAACGTCACTGTGCCCCTCGTCGGTCGCGCAGCCACTTGGATGCCGCCACGTGTCCGCGTGTACTCTGCGGGCCCGCGTGCCAGCGCCTAGAGTTTTTGCTATCTTGTCTGGCCAAGCAGACGTGTCCTCATGGGCCCACCTTCCGGGTGTGCGATATGTAATCGCTTTTTCGAGCTTTTCCCTGTAAGGAAAGGTACCTTGCGTATGGCCCACCTGTCAGTCTGTCACCGTCTTGGGCAGGCGAGGCGAGGCGAGGCGAGCTATGTTGCCATCGAAAAGGCAGCGTGGAAGTGGGGATATCACATGAAGAAAGAAAACATTTTCCATTCATTATGAAGAAAACATTTTCCATTCATTATGAAGATGAGCAGCTTGCGTGTGTTCGCTGTTGATTTCTTTTCTCTTCGTACATATCGCAATGTGTTTCATGTGACTGGCTAATGTGAGTAATGCAACGGGTGCGATCTTGGTGGGACTTTGTTCGGTCCTACTCATCATTCCCTCCTCCTCCTTACCTGGAATTTTCTTTTCTTTTGTTGGAAAGAACATGCGTCCCTTGTTGCTTTCTGCGCCTGTCATGCATGCGTTTGGTTGGACTGGTGTGGGTTGGCTGCAGGCTCCTAGTCGTGCTGTTTGTTTCTACCAGCTGAGCATCTCCGTAGCTTAGCCAACTGATCGCGTGCATATGCTTTTTTTTTCTCCTGTTGCAGGTGGGCTCCGCCGGGGGACGCCGCCCGTCGATCCTGCCGGTCCCGCCGCCCAGGTCCGGCGGACAGCGGTCGCGCAAGAAAATGGTAAGCCACTGCAACCTCAACACAGCACATTAGTCGCAGTACTACTCCTGCTGCTACACTCAACTCCTAGTCCGTTAAGCAAGTTTGACCGTGGAGCAGTAATTAAAAAGGCATGGGCATAGGCATGCATGCAGCTTTGAGTCTGACCTTTGAATGACGTTCACGAACTTACAGCCTACCGCGTCTGCTACCCCATCATTTACGCGTCTGCACAGGCCCGGCAAAAGAAAGTCATTGGCCTGCTAGTCCGCGTAGACAGAGTCAGTCATCATCCAGTCGCAAGAGAAAAAGCTGTTCAAATGGCAAAAGAATATGTTTGTGCTAGTAGCTTAGCCTGGAATAAAGCGGCTGGTGCAAGCACTGCCGTAGAAAGGCTCTCAAGGAGCGAGAGCGAGGCAAACAAAAGTGGTATGCAAAGAACAAAAGCCACAAAGGGCGCCTGCCCAAAAAGATCCTCACCTCATCACCACCGGATGGTCGGTTCTGTCCTGTCCTATGACGAACGATATCAAATTTCAGAGACAAAAAAAAAGATATTTACATCTGTTCCTTGGTTAATTTTGTGGCTTTATTTAATTTGGCCTGAACTTGCTCACCCGTGTGTGATTTTGCAGAGGCTGCCGGAGGTCCAGCAGTTGGTGCGGTCTCTGACGGTGGAGAACGTTGGCCTTCGCG
Organism: Stipa capillata; assembly: GCA_019208055.1. Classification (NCBI taxonomy): domain Eukaryota; kingdom Viridiplantae; phylum Streptophyta; class Magnoliopsida; order Poales; family Poaceae; genus Stipa; species Stipa capillata. The sequence goes on from JAGXJF010005591.1 coordinate 697,281, forward strand.
AGGTGATTATTTATAATCCGTCCTTCCCGCGTAGAATTCGCAGCTAATTGTACTTAATTTTGTATCTCCTTCTCTGGAACAGGAGATGGAGTCATTGCAGAGAGCTTGCACGGCGCTGTCCAAGGAAAACGGCAAACTAGAGGTCAGTGGCATGCATACCACCAATCTTAACTCCTTCCCGTTTTCGTGCACCACCGTATGCTTCCAGGTTGGGACTCACTTGAGTGTGCAATCATAAACACAAATAAAGAAAATTGCTTGTGCAGTTGGTATATTTAGCTTGAAGCATAAGTGAAGTGACAACCTTTCCGACTTTGCTAAAACTAGAGCGCCCTGAGCCTCCCAATGAAGCAGTGGTCCTAGTATCATACGTTTTGATATTTTTCCTCCCTCGGATGCCTTAATTCGTAGTTCTTTCAGTGCCACGATGCAGTATGGTTTGGTTTTCGATGTGAGCTTCATTTCACATCCCTCTCAACCACCATTTGCCCTTCAGAGAAACGGGTCGTGTCCGGTACCATTGATAAGATTTTGCCGGTTTTAGATGTCAACAAGCTTTTGGCAGGTTAAGATGTCGATTTCCACTTCTTTTTTTCGATGGCTTTGCCGCCTGAACACGTATTGTGCGCGGTGAATGGAGCGTGTGTCGCTGCGCGTGGGGCCGGGTGGAGTGCTGGACCCACTTGAAGTGTCTCGTCCTGTCGAAAGGGACTTTGCCGACGCAAGTACCATATTAGCCAAATTCCTAATGATGATGTGGCTTTTCCTTATCAATTAGGCTGGAAGCTGGATGGAGCAAGCATGCATGTGGCAGCTGTTTGCTTCTGGAGATGTCCCATTAGCTTCTCTCTAGCATCGTTTCTCACAGCCACATTTGGTGGCCCATCCCAGATCACTGCACTGTTTGTGTAAAAGAGTGTCCACTGCTCACGCAGGCTTCGTTTTCGCTGGCCGTAAACTGATCAGAATCTTTTCCCCAATAAAGAACGCCATGTTGCCACCCTACCTGCTGCAATCTGTGCCACACCAACCCGAATCCTGGACATGATAATCCCGTGGCCTACTTTAAATGCCCTGCATGCTCTTACGTGCCACTTCACCTGCTGCTGTCTGTGCTCCGCAATTATAAAAAAGAAGATACTGCTAGTACCACCACAAGCATTCAGAAACTAGTACTCCACCACAGCCTGGCTATCCAATCTCGTTTGGTCCGGTTAACATGTCGTGTGCTAGTACTGTGTTATGTGTGGTGTCAATTGTCAAATGTCAATACAGAGAATCGTAGTGGCTATTAGGCCAACCAACTGAATGGTCCATGTTTGTGAGGGAGTGCTAGGCCCGGTAACTGTAATGGCTAACATCCTGGATGTGCTAAGTCCTGTTTCATAGTTTCAGGTTGTTAAATCTCTAACGCGTTGATCACGGTGGCAGCTCATTGGGCATTTTCTCCTCTGCCTCCAATTAATGCCATATAATGGTAGAATTCCTAAATTTGACAAGCGGCTCCATATCTGAATTTCCTTCAGAGCCTAGTCACCTCGCTGCCTCAATTTCCTTTCAAACTGCGGCTAGTAGGACAAGGATCTTATGACATGTGCAAATTAGGCTTGTATTTGTTAGGTGCTAGTAGGTGATGCTCTACGGGGGTACTCCGATTTTTCGCCGGCCGTAGCCAGTGCTTCCGCCACTGCTGTGTCTGTCCGGGCTGGCTGCTTAGCTGGTTTTTTTGTGTACACGCCATATCGATTATCTATTGTACTTTGCCTATTGCGGTGTCCAGTAAATCCCTGTAAGAGAAGTATGCTGTAGTAACATTTTTCTTTTCACCACTTTGCAGACAAGGTTACGGCATTCCTCGAGTAAGCGAACAATCAGACCCGAGGAAGAGCAACAAAGAAAGGCGCGGGTTGATCAGCACGCGGCCGAGCAGGATGATCGAAATGGCTTCGTGCTCCCGGATCTCAACCTTCCAGTGCAGGACATCGCCGACGGATCAGCAGCTCCCTGATGGCTCCGAATTATCAAAGCGGGTGTCTGACGCTAACCTGATAAATTAACTGTGTATAGGGGAAGCTGGCTAGAAGGGGCTCTGACCGTGCCTGCACGGGGAAGTTGAAGAAAGACATACCTGCAGTTTCTTTGATAAGTTGTAGAGTTTAGCGCTGCTACTGCAAATCTGCAATCCTCCGGTCTGATGACATGAGTGGTAGTGTTGTAGAAGCAGATGGGAGGATTGAGTTTACCCTACCAGATTTATTTTTTTCTGTATTTTTTACCCCCGCGCTCCTGTATCAAGAAGGCAGATTTTATGCAGTTAAATTGTAGACCGTGTAGCTTGGCTTATCTAAACACAGTAGTCTTCGGAAACTGTTAGTGTTATTTTGCTAAATCCGGTGAATGTTGAGTGTGACCATCTGGTTTGTGCTAAGTCTTTTTTAGACACTTGTTACAAGCTGGTTGTATCTGCTATTTTGGCGACGTAGCTTTACTCATGTACTTACATCAGTACAAGATCAATGTCACAGGATACAAAATGAGAGCCGACAACAGACCTAGTAACTGTCTTAGCGTTGTTAGTTTCACGAAAAAAGAACTGTATAAGCGATGCCACAAATGATCTCCGGTGATGTGGATAAAGAGAAGTATGGAGAACTGAGCCGCGTTAGATAGTTCGCCGGATCGAATGGCAGAGCATCTGCCTTATGCGACGAAAAGAAAAGGAAATTTTTTCATATAGGTAGTCTGATTTTTGTTTTTAGTATGATGAGTTTTCGTTGCAAGAAAAAAAGTTTTAAAGAATTGTTTTTCTGGTATAAAACTTGTTACATGGAAACATCTCACAAGACAAAGTTGCGGTAATACAATTTTTATATTACATTCATAGAAATCTAGTGTTGTCATAGTTTATTTTTTATGTTTTCCAGTTCTTCGCAGAAGAAAAAAGATAGCTCGCTCAGCGCGAGAGGACTTCCTAGAAAAAGCGGTCTTGCCTGATCGAGCCGAAACTTTTACATGGGTCATCGTGGCCCGGCTCAGCTTGATTTCGGCCTTACCCAATCAAGTAGCTAACTGTGCAAGGCCCAAGAGTGGCCATCCTCCAAAAGTTAGGAAATTTCACATTTTGCATTGCTTGCCACGGCTCGAGCACAGCAGGTTCCGACTGGCTCGAGTACTGTGCGGTACGCGCCATGCGACGGTGTACGTTCGTTCGCGTGCAATCTCGCGCTTCGCCACGCACCAGCCGTTCCTGGAGCCAAGAGCCGGCCGCCACGACTTGACCTCTAGCTACTAACCGCCGCCTACCTTCGATGCAAGAGAAGGTTCATCACGTGTTCTATTCTAGTCCTGTACCTGAATTTTTATTACCTTCAACGTACGCCTTAATTAGCTGTTAGAGACGTTAATAATTGCTCGCCTTCTCCTGCTATCGCGATCATAACTTATGGAAGACGTTTCCACGGTCGATCCTATGACGTTTTTCCATATCACGGGGCTGCTCGTTTTGTTCCTTTTCTCTCTTCCGGTCTCTCTATCTACCTCCTCCAACCAGTAGCTTTCGTCATCGTAATCCTGTCTATCGGGCCAAGAAGACACGAGCATGCCCCTCCTCGTTGCCTTGGGTCGCCGCCCTTGCGCGCCTCCATGCGGGTTCTGATGAGCATCTACAGTTTGCGCGCGGTTGCCGGTGACATCCGCGTCGCCGAGGAAGTGATGGAGCCACGACCCTACCCAGCCACAAACGCCACTGAATGAACCAATCTTTAGTTAATAGAGTGAGTGTTGCTCGTTTGGACATTCCTCTGGTTGTATCGTGAACTTTCGTGTAAGATGATAATCCCATAGTAGCTTTGTATCTTCTATCTGCGGCCTTACTAGAAAAGCTGGGCCGTTTGACCCTTGGTTAAGATATAATAAGGATCCTATCTTGAGGAATGCTAAATGTACTTTTCACATTTCCTCTACCTTCTAGTATTATATCTTATGCAAGATACTCTTTCTATTTTAAAATAGAGGTCTTTTCAGTTTCTTAAATTTTTCTTAAAATACAAGTCCTTCTATGTTTCTAGTGCAGTTTTAGTCATGGGTTTTCTAGTTTGCCCTTCATCAACATCACTTTAGCAATAAATGTTGCATGCTCTAATACAATGTGTAATTGTATTTAGGAGAAAAAAGGTAGATAAAAAATGATTAGGGGAAATATTGCCATTTCACCAGTACTATTAGTTCTTGTGCCCAAGGCTAAAAGAACTTATATTTTGAAATGAAGGGAGTAGAACATTTAGTAAAAAGTCACACAATTTATAGGGTAGAGAAGGGAGAAAGAAGATAGAATAAATAAGTTTGCTCATTAATTATAGACATGTCTATAGTTACAACTATTGTGAGGGTGGTATTATTTGTAGCATCTAGATAGTATGGAAATCGTAGAGACAATGAAAAGGCAAAAACCAATGAGAGTGACCTAACTTGTAGTTTCTAAAAAATTGTCATATATATGGATAAAGTATTTTCATCACTTCACGAAATGTTTCCGGGATCGGCCGTCCTGCTCGTTTTCGATGGATAAATGACTAAGCGTCGTCACGAGGACAAACGGTTTGTCAGCCTCGACCTGGAGCCAAAAAGAATGGCGCTGACGCGTCGAGATCCGACTGGACGCTGGGTCGCTTCTTCGTCCGAGCGGTGGTGCCCACACGCATGGTCTACTTTTCGTTTCTTGTCGTTATCCCGCCCTGCTTTCGGACCCAGTCACCGGAAATATCACGTTTCCAGTCCCATCTCCCCTTCTCATCTCCCCAAGTGGATAGTGGACACAGATTCACACCAACTCGTTTAAAGAAACAAAACTGGACGCATCCATGGTCTCAGTTTTTAATCTTTAATCTTGTACTGTAATATATCTATGCTTGTACACATCCGAAATTATGGGATGGAATTACAAATCATATCAGACCTACTACTTGTTGGGAAAAGAAAAAGGGCCAGTTGTCGTGTCCTAACACCTAGCAATCACTAGTTAGCAGGTTAACCAAAATTTCAGCTCTTAATTAGGGAAAACAATCCCAAGGTCCACGACACCGCAAGACAGTCGTCCTGATAAGGGTTTCAATTTATGTATATCCTTAAGGAAATGATATGATACAACTATTGTCAAGAAAATAAGGTAACAAGAAATTATAGACTATTTAGAACACATGAATTCTTTATTATCAATAGACATTAAAACTGGGCAGTCTAGGAGCTTCCTCTTTGACTAGTGATTCCATTACATTGGATTTTCGGTGGATGGCTCGGATTGATGTGGGCAGACACGTGTGGGCCGCAACCGGGTCGAGCGTGTGACGGGTCGAGCGGCGAGGATGTACTATACTGAAAATAATAACATTTTCGCTTAAAAATCGTAGTGTACAAATTCAGTGCTGCAGGGTTTTTAAATTTTATTTTTGTAGCTGCAGGTATTTGAGTCACGTGCAACGGTGCAAGCGCAAAAACGAAGGGGCCTGTCAAGCCTGTGGCTGTCAGTCCTCTACCCCAGAGCCCAAGGTCCCCTACCACTGCCCCTCTGCCTGCAACGCCCATCCCCTCCAAACCCACCTCCACCACGTAACTCCTCTCCTCTCGAGGTGGTACCACTCCACGACTCGACTCCGCAAAGCGGCTAGCTGTTGTTGTCCCGCGCCGGTGCGAGGCCGGAGCGTGTCCACGCCGCCTCCGCTCCCAACCAACCGCCTCGCCCGCAACTCCGCCGCGGGTGCGGTGATCGGTCATGGCGTTCCACTACCCCGATCACGCGCTGGCCATGGACGCGGCGGCCGGGAACCCTAGCTTCGCGTCTGCTGGTGGTGGCGTGGGAGGTGGGGGAGGAGGAGGAGGCGGGGGGTGGGAGAGGGAAAAGGCGGCCATCGAGGCGCACCCGCTGTACGAGCGCCTGCTGGAGGCGCACGTCGCCTGCCTGCGCGTCGCCACCCCCGTCGACCAGCTGCCGCGCATCGACGCGCAGATAGCCGCGCGGCCCCCGCCCATGGCCGCGGCCGGCGCGCCCTCAGGCGGCGAGGAGCTCGATCTCTTCATGGTAATTAAGACCAATTCCTCTCTCTCTCTCTCTCTCTCTCTCTCTCTCTCTCTCTCTCTCTACGAAGGTGTAAGGTTGCATCGTGTTTCGCTCCGTGGGTTTTGTGAATTGTGATACAATTCTATCTAGTGTGTGGCTTGGTTTGTACATACTGTAGTCGTTGACATGTTAAAGACATAGTGTGTGTGTGATGCCAAAATTGAGTATGGAGGTTTTAATATAAATTAGAGGATCTTCCTCCCAAAAAAAAAGAGAAATAGGAATGAAATTGGATAGTTATGATTGGAGTTGGTTTCATTAGTTGCACATGATATTAGGAGTAGCATGCCGATGGTTTTGTGTAAAATAGGTTATTGAATTGAAGATGCTAATTCATCACTTGTTTCTTGTCCTACCTGCAAAGAATTTCTCCTTGCTATGGTTATGAGCAGCGACCTCAGTTTTTCCTTTTTAATCAATCGCTCTTCTTTGTTGGGAAATGACAAACATCCTTATGTCATATTGTTCTCTTGCCTTTTCTCCATACTAAAATATTTTGCTTTTGTTGCAGACACATTATGTACTGCTCCTTTGTTCCTTCAAGGAACAACTTCAGCAGCATGTGCGCGTTCACGCGATGGAAGCAGTTATGGCCTGCTGGGAGCTTGAACAAACTTTACAGAGTCTTACAGGTAGCAAAGTTTTTCTAGTTGATAGCCTTCGACAGGATGATCAGAGCTTCCTCAGTTTTTAGGAAGAGAGTTCTACAATCTGCGCTCTAGATATTTATTATTTATTTTCACTGTTCTATTCGTGCTGATATCATGTAAGCAATGATGTGCACCATCTTTTTTTTTAGGCCACCTGAATATATTACACAAAAGTAGATTACAGGGGGTGCGGCGGACCCCAAGATTAGGTATTGGCGCCAAGACATAAAGGCTACCTTATCATTAGTTCCGGAAAACGGGTGGTACCATCTTTTCTAAGCTTCTGCCACAGCGCATACTTACTTGACCCTTTCCTCCATTGTTGCCTTCCCCGGTAGAAAATTGAGCTAAAAATCACACCCTTGTAAGTCCTATTAGACCGAAGAAATTACAAATTGTGTCCACCTTTATAGTAATATCAGTTCCCTAAGTCTTATTAGATATGTTAATTACAAATTTAAGTTACTTGACCCGGCTTTAAAGTTATATCTTTTGACATTTGGATTCGATATATGTTGCATGCAACTGAGCTGTTAGTACCTTGTGACCATAATTTCAATTGAATTGTCCTGATCAAGTTTCTCTTACTATGTCTATAGTGCAATTAGCTTCCACGTAGAACAGAACAGAATATATAACAGTGAACCATCTTCCAAGGTGTACCGTTTGTGCTACTTCATGTTGCTTGTTGGAAAACAGAGAGCGACAATAAGTTGAAAGAGTAGCAGTTTTGATTACAGTACTTGAAATTTGAACTAACAAGAACTAGGCCATAACTCCATATAGACCTGGGAGACTGGGAACCCTTGTCTAGCATAAAGAAATTGTACGCAACAAAGAAGGCTTCCTAATGTGTTTTTGAAACTTAAAGATGATTTATGGTAACATAAGGCACCAACGGAGCTAGAAAAAAGTTATAGTGGCCTTCCTTTATATTATACTTAAATTTTGTGGCAGCTCCTCCTTTATATAGTATATATAGTTGTTTACGTTGTTAAGACATATGTAGATGTAACGGAAACAATTACCACCATTCTGCCTATGGGCATCAGGGGACATGCGTCTATGAAAAACTACACCAATGCCTCTTCACACAGTAAAAAAAAATGTCTTTAACCATAGTTCTGACCTGAAAACCGAAGGTGATATTTTTGTGTGGACATTATAACTTTGCCTGATCTGTTTGAATGTGTTAGCACCAACTGGTTTAAATCACTCCACCAAAGATACGTCACATTCTTCAATTGGGCTATTTGTCATCAAATTCTTCAATTGGGCTTGAGACACATGTATTGTTGGACATGGGAAGCGTACCTGCCGAAAATAATGGGTGTTGTGTTTGGGAAGAATTACAGTGATAAACCTAGAGCCAGTTTAAGTTCACATAGGCTTAGTTATATCTTGTAGTGGTCAAGGCAATATGAATTCTAAATTTAACCAAGAAGCTGGTGATCAGTCAATTATGAGTTATCTTAATACCTGACTTCCTGTAGGGGCATCTCCTGGTGAAGGCACTGGAGCAACCATGTCTGATGACGAAGACAATCAGATAGACAGCGAGAGCAACATGTTTGAGGGAAATGATGCGTCAGATGGTATGGGTTTCGGTCCCTTAATGCTGACCGAGGGTGAGAGATCCTTAGTTGAGCGTGTAAGGCAAGAGCTAAAGCATGAGCTTAAGCAGGTAAAGTTGCTGCCTTCAAAACAGTTGTTAGCGTGTTGTTGTGTAAACTCTAAACAAATTCCCCACGTTTCAGGGGTACAGAGAAAAGCTTGTGGATATTAGGGAAGAGATACTTCGGAAGCGAAGAGCTGGAAAACTCCCAGGAGACACAGCATCTACTTTGAAAGCTTGGTGGCAGGCTCATTCAAAGTGGCCATACCCAACCGTATGTGACAGCTCACAGATACCATCATGAACCTTTTACCAGCGCTTTTTTTCCCTGTTACTGATGAGCATATCCGATAACTTGCTTAGGAGGAGGACAAGGCTCGCCTGGTGCAGGAAACAGGGTTACAACTCAAGCAGATCAACAATTGGTTCATCAACCAACGTAAACGGAACTGGCACAGCAATCCCGCCTCATCCTCATCTGACAAAAGCAAGAGAAAAAGGTACCGTGTCGTGAAAATTCTACACAAAATTTCTTTTACAAGCTTGACACCTTTCTGGTTTCCATTTGCCGTGTGTTTATGCTTGGAATAAAGAAGCAATGCAGGTGATGGCAATGCCGAGCAATCTTGGTAGAACGCGGTTGGAGAAGAACGCATATGTAAATAATGCTACTATTGCGAAGAATGGATTGATATATTTATTGCTCCTGAGACGAACATTCATACAGGAGTCTCCTGGACCCATTATTTATATGGAAGAAATCATGTAATGTTGTAATTAGCCGTGTGAAACTCAAGAACTTGTGTAGTGACTTACCAGAAAGTAGCTTTCACGCTTGCTATTGTCTAGTAGTGTGCAACTGTTGTTGTTGGGACGTGCTGCCTCTTCACAGAGCAGTATAAATCGAGCGTATACAACTATTTAATATTGTGTTTTGTGAAGTATATATGTTGTAAACCCGTGGAATATAATTGTTCTGTGAGCTGTGTGGCTGTGTTGTATTGTATATTTTGTATTCCTGTATCTTCACATGATGCATTGGCAGTGCTATCTGTTTATCTCTTTGTACCCTCAGTAGTTGTGTTGTTAATCGCTTACGGCCAATAATATTTTATCCCGGAGAGACTTTCTGTTAAACCTTTTTGCTTTCGAAAGTTTGATGATATGGAAATAGCTATTTATACGTTGCTTGAATTTTATTTACATCTTAGTCGTCTTTTGAGCATTTAGATCAATACCTAACCATCTCAATTAATATCTTGCTCCATATGTAATTTATAAACTAAAAATTATAGTAACTTTTTTATGAAAGTTGTACAGTTTTAATACTATAATTTAGTTAGGGGAAGTGCTTCTATGCTCTTCTAAATTTTTTTGCACAGATCTCAAAGCATCATGGGCGAATAGTAAAAGAGCATATTCATAAAATTAGTTTGGATGAGTCGTGGAGAAGAGAACCAGCGAGCGGGTCTGGACCGGCTAGACACGGACTTTCGGGCCCAAACTAATTTGACTAATATACCCTTTTGCTATTCACCCATGGATGTTTTGAGATCTGTGCAATTTTTTTTGAAAAAACATAGAAGCACTTCTCATTAGTTAAATAATGTGTAATTTTAGGTGATCGAGATTATAAAAATTATAAACAATTGAGAATTAGCAAACCTGTGATAATAGTACCGTGTCAAAGAGTGGCGTTCTGGGCAAACTCTCGAAAGGTTGGCATCCACAAAATTCTACTCTGAAGGCAAACTATCTAAAAACGTATCGCTCGGGGAGAGGCCCGGCGACTTGATTGAGGCGCCGCCGTGTCCCTGTTGCTCCCACCGGGCACGCTACGGTTGGCGCGGACGATGATCTCGCTCGTTTGGCCGCCGTCGCCGGTTGCTCATTACCCCCTCCGCTCCCTCCCCTGGAGTTGCCCGGCGACGTGATCGGCGTCGCGGCAGCAGCAGCAGGCCATCCGGTGCCACCTGCACGCCGTGGGCTGTATGAGGGGGCGCTCTTCCATCGCCAGAGTCCCGGTGTCCGGGCCGCTCCATACGAGGCTGCGGTGTCACGGCCACGGTCACGGTCACGGGCCCCTCCTCTCCGGTCCAGCACGCGCGGCCCGTCTGCGCGTAACAAATTGCCCGTCGTGCTGCGCAGAAAGACATGGGCCGCACACGCCTGCCGCTGCGCCTCGGCCGACCCGGAGTTTTCTGCTCGTGCGCGCGCGGGCTTCCCTCCCCCGTTCGCACAGAAAACCTGTTGAGTTTTGTGATCCAGCGTAGGACAGTCGGCGTGGCGCTGCTTCCCTCGGCCGGCCCGTAGTCCGCTGCTGCTCCGTGGGGCCAAGCCAGCGTAAGCCGTCCCAAAGGAAGTGAATTGGTTGCATCAAGTACACATGCCCAACAGTTCATGAAAAGGATCACGATCACACGGCGTTGCCAAGTAGAGTCACACCTCCCGGGCTCCGTAACCAGACTTTTCCTAGTCACACCTTCGCGGTTCCTTAACCGGACTTTTTTTGGGAGTTCTCGCTAGTGTTAAATAGGTGAATGCTCTATTTATTTCTAGATTGACTTATGTTTCTTGAGATATTTTTTCTTTTCATCTCTAGTGTTAACTTCACTTGCAAATTATCAACTGGATTTTCTTTACCAACGATAGATATTATCGAACTGACTCACTTAAACGTCGACGGCGACCTCTATGCTAGGAATCAGTACGAAAAATGAATTCGTTACAAATAAATCTTCTATGATTTTCTTTCAACAAATAACACCATTGTCAAGACACAAGTCGTGTTTATCAAAGAGGATCATTGATAATCTACCTTTGTTGTCGTGATCATTGGTAATCGTGATTCTGTTACAAGATCCAGAGTCTACTGAGAATGATAAAAACAAACGTCTAGCACGTCAGCTAACATAAAATTTGATAGTTGAATACTTATATACTCTTGTCCGTTAACTAGAGGATATTTCTTGAAAATGTAGAGGTAAATTATTAGTGGTTGAGAAAGTATGAAATGCGCGTAGATATACTTACAACACACTTATACACACACATGTGTCTACGTCCTCGGAGCCCAACCACGAACATCTCTTCTTTTTTATGAAAAGATTAGGAATTCTACCGATTGATTAGTAGGAAGAAGAAGAAGAAGTTCTTACAAATCGAACGGAGGCAATTCCAGCCTAAAGTTGGTCAAAGAAGGTTTTAGTGCATATCATACCCTCAAAGATGGGTGAAGCGTGAACGTTAAAATTAGGCTTTAAACGTTGGTGGACTAAGAAGAACGAACCACTGCTTGCCATCTAAGGCATGCTACGTTCTCAAGAACAACCCTATATGTAAAATATATCATAGGCTAATTGCTTAGAGTTCGAGTTTTACGTATGTACCCGGTACATACGCATACATGCATGATTGATTACCTAGTATTCCATGTCCATACTACATACCCGCGTTAATGGCTACTGTCGCCAGAGTCCATGTCCAGCCATATCGATCAATGCACGAGGTGCATATGCAAATGCTACACTAGTACACTACGTCCTTTTCGGGACCGAGGCATGGTCGTATCATATATATGTGGGTAGATACATACATACCCATATCGTCATTCATGCCATTATACTGTATCTGGCTATCCGCACACGTACTAACATTTTTTTTATCTTGTTCGATGTTCGTTGGGAATTCGGTGATCTTTTGTAACAGATTTGCTAGAGCACAATTGTCTAAAATTATCTCAAATTTCAATTGACGTACTCTAGTGGTTGGATCTTCATCAGAGCGGCAAGGTGGAGCTACTAACGACGCGCGAGCAGCGACAATAGTGGAGCCGAGGGCGATAGCAACGGAGAGGTTAGGGTCGCAAGGAGAAGACACCGACGATACGATGGTGGCGATGACGATGGAAAGGTTAAGGTTGGGGGGGTTCAGGGTGGGACGGCACCGGCGCCGGAGAAGAAACCGGTGCCTCCCGGGCATAGAGGATGACCGGGGCAGTGGCAGGACCGGTGGTGGCAGTAGGTTAGGGCAGGGCGGGTGGCGAGGCGGCGTAGGACGGTCGGTGGGTGGGATCGGGGGTCAGAGGGGAGCCGGCTAATGGAGAATAGATAAGATTGAAATAGAGATAAAGAGGAGAAACAGATTAGAGCAAGAAAAGTGAACAAAATTGTAGTCACATGTGCACTATCACACACGAAGCGGAACAAAAAAGGTTTTGCACAAGATGGTAAATAAAATGATTAGCCTGACATGAGATTGTGAATAGGTTATTGTCTGATAATAAGTAAGAAATATACATATCTCCGCTAAATATATTTATTAGATTCTTGTTATCAATGTCAACTAAGTATCACAACTAAATCGATCATGGTTATCCTTTTCTGTTAATAAATTCCTAAATTCATTTCATCGTCCAGTAGCTACGACCTTTTTTACACGGTACTTGCAGCAGCTCTTTAGTTAAGTATTGGAGCAACATTACCATTCATAAATCCACCGACACTCATATTTCTCTTATTTATTTATTTTTTCGTCATAAAGGAACATAAATCTTCACGCTCTACTTGTACCAGATCTGTCGGTCAGGATCAGTCTGGGAATGCACTGGTGTGGCTCTGGCCGACTTAGACGCCGGGTTTGGGGTGCATGAACTGAAAATGTTGTACTATTACCAGATCCCCAGGGTTCACCGAGGTCCAAGATCCCGGTCATTCCACGCCCGATCTTTCGGGATAACGAAGCCACCCACCCACACAAACTACGCCACAAATCTCGATTGCCCGCTTCGCGACTCGCGAGATTGGATCTGGGCGATGATGATGTGAAGAGTCGCAGCGTAGTCTGCGTCGAGAAAGGTACAAACGCACGGGACAGAACGATCAACTTGATGATCGATTGGAGATGGGCGTTCGATGAATGCGCGCGTGCGTATGCGTGCACACATACATACGCGTCCCATGCCGTGCGCGCGCGAGGCACCCGAGGCTGGAGCGGATCGGTCGCTCGCGCTCGCGCGCGTCAGGTCACGTCACGTCGGACGCGCCGCGCCAGCGCTCTCCGAAATGGCCATCACGCCTCGCCGTCGTCGCCCCCCATCCATCGATTCGCTGCGTGCACCTCCGTCACGCCGACTGCGCGATATTGCCTCCGGGGACACCACGCCGCCGCGGCCCGGCGTGTTGGATATAGCTTCTGATTGAGACGCTGAGAGGTGAACTTGTCGAGTAAAAGTTTAGCAACAACACGAATTTATGGCAATAGGCCAGGTGCCAAAAGACGAGAACGTAGATGTTACTATCAGCTAAACGGGAGGTTACTATGGTATGTAATAGAGTTTAAGCATCAATCCCAAAAGGTTAAACTGATCAGAAAAGATAGACAATATACTCCTACAACAATTATACTTCGACACAGTGAACTAAATCTGCCCTCTCATGTCCTCTCCGCTAGATTGGTGGACGAGTTCGATCTACGGGTCCACAATCACTGATGTAGAAGGCAGCTGCTATCTTCTTCGTTTGATGGTAACTCCGACCGGAGATCCATTTATTCGGGGAACACCATGCAATACGTGTGCAACCAAGATGGCAAATTCGGCACAAGTTGTTCCTAAAAAATAATAACGCACAGACCGATCTTCTGTAAGCATCCAACGTGAGACCAAGCTAGAATCTGGAGATCTTGATACAATAGCAACGCCTTGCTTGTGTTGCTAATTTGCTATACCAAGGATTGTACATTGTAGTATCTCAAGGATTCACAGGTAAGCTGTCAAACCAATCAGAACTTCATATCCAAATTCATGGTATTGCAAAATCAGTACAATGATTTCAATTCCAGCATCTGGCAGAAAATATGAGTGCACAAAAATTTCATGACATCCTCTCAGCAAAAGCGCCAACACAGGAATCAAATATCTGAATTTTTTACAAGGATACTGAACGATTCAGTATATGTCACGATCACAAAAACCAAGCAGCTCTTGTTACAAGCGTGGACCTCACTCTCTGTTCCCAAACTTGTAATAACCAACAGACCATAATTACCCAGCAACAATCAGTTCAAATTCAGACTGACGGACCAACCTATGATTTCCAAATAACTCAATTATTACCCAGATAAGGGGGCAAAAGGGAAAAAAATATGGGACTCTATAACTGACACTACAGTAACTTATTAAACGCACCTCTAATCGAAAGGTATAAATGAAAGAATAGGGATTTGGGACGTCCATTGCGATACTTCTAGACAAAGGCTGGTAACTTATGATTACAAGATATGAAACAATGAAGAGGTATGAACAGATCCTAGTGACACAATGAAGGCATATGTATCAGTACTGAATTCCTAAATACGCAATCTGGCAGTAGAGAACCTGTCCCCCAGAAGTTTGAAGACTGCTGTTCCAGTACAATATCTGCAGGTCGGTGACCTTAGGGTTGCACCTTCTGGGATGCAGCCATGGAGCGCAACCTGACAGCAATCTGTGTAAAGCTTGGCCGTTCTGATGGTTTCTGTCGCCCAGCATTGCTCCATCAGTGATCTCCACTCTGGATCACATGAGTCAGGCACCTGCGGTCGTAGTGTGTTGCTCACAATGCCACCTGCCAACAAAAGAACAGTTTACATCGAGCTTTGACTCCTCACCATCCCACTATCTATTGCACATATAGTAATTCCTATGAAGGTATCACTTGAGTTTTATGTAAATCTCTCATGGCTGATTTGTACCCACCTATAATAACACCATAATGTAAATCTGCATACGGTTCTTCTCCTGTTAGGAGTTCCCACAGAACAATCCCAAAAGAGAAGACGTCAACCTGAGGGTAACATGGCAACATTAATGTGTGAGTTATACATAAAACTCAACATAGCTATCTAAATGATACAGAGACAGAAGCAATATAAATGGATTAGCAGACCTTTTCAGAGACCAAGCTGCTACTTCCATTCAGAAGTTCTGGGGCCATCCATGAAGCGTTCCCCTCACACCACCAGAGATGAGGGTCTGACACTTCACTTTTGAAAGCCCAAGATCACCAACCTGCATCATCCAAGAAAATCATTGCAAATATATAGGAAAAAGGGATGGTAACGATATGAAGGCCAATTTGTTGGCATCAGTAGATCCAATTTGTTGACAGTCCGCATAAGCAATATTACATTTGCATGTGACATTGCAAGATATTTAAACGTGAAACCTTGACTGCTGTTCTATAGACAATCTGCACAAATGTCTAGTTGATCAAGTAAGAGAATACAAAATTCAGATGGCAAACAAGTAATTCCGAAGTCTATACAAAGAGGCTTTAGTTAGATAGTAGATATACCTAAAATAAAGTCACTGCATGTGGTTAGGATTTATATGCTTATGCCCTATTATATTGGGTACCCATGCATTACCACGATGAGACCTGCTCCATCATCCGAACATACATATCTCATGTTCCTTCAAGTGCCAACATAAGGTGCCTTAAATATAGCTACAGTGATCCCAGCTACATCAAAATCAAAGGTGTCTAGTCTAAGACGCAGCTCATCAATTGCCCAGGTAGTGGCATGTTCTGCCCCACATGAAAGCCCAGCCCTATCAGCAATTCTTGAACAGCGGAACTAAATGTCTATCTGATTACCTCAGCAAACACTATATTTTCCAACTAAGATAAAAATTGCAAGTAGGTGGGGATATGGTGCTAAAATATTATCGTTAGTGCCTAATTTGGAATGCCAATATAGGATGGATTGCCCAATATGAAGTGTCAAGAATAAGATACACAAGAGAAGAAACGACAATATAGCAACAAAGTGCAACAGGCCACCGATAGAATAAAACAGAAAAAGTGTGCTTCTTACCTTGCATATTGGACGTTGAGGGTCCCTTAAATTAACAAGCAAATTGTCACTTTTCAGGTCAAAGTGCACTATGTTTTTGTTATGCAAGTACTCCATTCCAAAAGCTGTATCCATGGCAATAATTAGTCTCTTACGTCGATCAAGGCTCCTGCACAGACGGAAAGTTTAATCCCTTCAACTTCATGTATGATTATCAAGTTCTGTTTTTTAAGATGTCGCAGATTGATACAGAAGATTACTAATACAGCATATGCTAGAGCCTAGAGATATAAATAATGGACGTACTTGGCATTCTTCAGCAAAGCCATCCTAAGTGAGCCATTAACCATGTATTCTGTAACCGTGGCAATGGATCCCCCGGGTCCATCTAGAACAACACCATAAAATGCCACAACATTTGGGTGGTGTAGATCCGCAAGGTTAGATGCTTCGTTCCAGAAGTCATTCCGCTACAAAGATTCAGGACCTATCAATATAAAGACAAGCATAACCAAAGGAAAAGAATTCTGAAGTATGAGAACGATACCATTTTGTCTTGCTCAGATGGCTTCCCGGTGAAACATCTTTCATTGATTCTTTTTATTGCAACATCAGTGCCCCTCCATTTACCATGATATACAGTTCCAAAAGTTCCAGAACCAAGCTCTTGGAGCTCTTCAAGGTCATCGTTCTTTATAATCTGAAACATGAACATTTGGGTGGTAAAAAAAAACTTCATATTAAAGATGTGCGCCATTAGAAATATATATTTCATGATTATAACCTGAAGGTGTCCATGCTCATCTGTAACAGGTGATCCTGAAATCCAATCTACTGGTTTGCTCTTGATAACCTGCATATTTCTCTTTTTAGCATTAAGGATGACATAAATCAGGACATATAGGAGCGTCTAAGGAATCACATCCTAACCTCGTTGGTGTGAGCTTGCCCATCTACTTTATTAGTGACAGCCCCAAGCCCTTCATTCAGCAAAGGAGGTGGAGGCTCAGATGGCTGAATATTAGATGCAGCTAAACCATCCTCCACACCCAGCAAGTCTGGGTTAGTGATACCATCGCCTGGATTCATGAAAGACAGGAATAAGATTTCACAATTACAACTCATCAAGTATATATACTAACAAGGTTCCATTGAAGGTAGGGTTAAGCATTGAACCTTTGACATAACAAGCTTGTTCTGCATGTGCGTCTTTGTGGTCTGATTGTTGGGAAAGATCAACATCTTCAGCTGGGATATTCAAGTCTGGCCCTTTGCAATTCAACAAAGAGTTGTGGGAATGGGGATCCTTTGAGCTGATGTTCTCCCTGCTTGCTACCCTCTTAGGTCTCGGTGGCAGCACATGTGCATTGCTGAATTGTTGGCCCGGTAAACCAGACTCTTGGAGTTGGTCAACAGTTGTAGCATGATTCATCAATGCTGCTGTTGGTACCTGAGCACTAGCGTTCAGAGGAGCAATGGCTTCATGTGGAGCTTCCTTCTGATAAACTTCAGGCGGAACATCCTTCCGCTCGCTCATTGGATTAACAGTGGTGTTTGCATACACAAGATCAACACCATAAGCAGATGGAGGCACACCACCATGCCCAACTGTAGCAGCAACATAACTAGCATACGGTCCCCCCAATGCTTACCATATGTGGCATATGGCTCACGTTGGCATGCTGGACATTGTGCAGATAAGGGCTGGCTACAGAAGGTGGCGGCATTGATTCTATTGGAGGGATTAACTTTGGTTCATTGACATCAAAAAAAGTGTTAGTGTTGCTCTGATGAACCTCTTTTAGCTGAGAGTGTTCTGGCGTTGCATTCTGGCGTAAACCATTCTCAAGCGGCGCGGAATACATCCTTTGTTCAGTAGAGCGAGAAACCTCGCTGGGGCTCACCCGTAGTGAATCCATCATCCTGTCGACATTTGCCATATAGGTTGGTACAGCCACAGGTGCCACTGGAAGCATGTTTTCACGAAGCTGCTGTCCATCCTCATGATGCCTTGAATTGCCACTTAAACTACCTTCACCTTCAAGCGGATTATTGGGGCTACTTTGCTTCACTGGATACTGAGCCATTCCATGGCCTGAAGGCAATTGGTGCAGCATAGTTTGTTGATGAGAGCTTGCAATATCAGTATGGACGGAATTTGGAGAGACTATTCTCTCCGTCTCATTAGGCATCACAGGGATATGGTTAAATCCATAGGTTGATGGCAACTGCTGTGGTGGCAATTGCTGCTGTTGTGGTGGCAATTGCTGCTGCTGCTGCTGCACATAGACGTGCTGATGAAAACCAGCTGGATCAACGGGCACTGGGTTTGGAATACTCTCCATCTTTGGCGCATACACCCTTTCCCTCTCAGGTGGCACTGGATGCATATGTGTGTACCCATAAGCCCCCATTTGAGCCGGCACTTGCCGCTCTGCCATCATGATCCTTGCCACATCTTCAGGCCGCAGGCTCATGAACACTGGCATGGGCTCAGGCCTAGCCCCACCATGCACATCGCTAGCATACTCATTCACCACTGGATCAGAGTGTGCGTGAGGCAGCGCCTTCAAGCACATATTGCAGTCTTCAATCCAAGCCCCGTTTCCTGGTGGTGGCTGATTCAGACCCTGTATGATCTCTCTATGATCGTTCATGAACACAGGCGGCAGTGGTGGCAGCTGTGACAGTGGCTGCCGGTACCTTGCGGCCTCCTGATGCGGATGTGGATGCAGGTTGGCCTGTGGAGCCCTCACTTCAGCAGCACTCGCCTGCGGCTTCACAGGGGCAGGAGCGGGAGTGGCATTGTTGAGGACATCAACAAGCGGTTGCGGCTGTGGTGGCGGCACACTAAACGCCGATCTCGCAGCATCATAGGAGCAGGTGGAGGTGGGGGAAACCGCACTCGGGGAGCCGCCTCCTCCTCCAGAAGGCGCAGCAGGAGGAGGAGCATGCCCGCCATCGGAGTACTGCGTGGACGAGCGGCTCGCGATGCTATCGTTGCGCACAATGCCGTTCACGGCCTCGAGATACCGAAGCCCGGCGTCGTACCCGCCGCCGGCCTCACCCTCATCCCCGCCCACCGCGTCGGAGACGGGGAAGATAAACACCCGCAGCTTAGGGCTCGCAACGGCCAGCTTATCATACTCCTCGACCATGTTGTCGAGATCCTCCGGCGAGGACACCGAGATGAGTGCGTCGAGGCCCTCGTCGGGGAGCTGGTACTTCACCACGAAGTGCGGCCCCGTGGCTCCCCCGTACGCCTCGGCGAGCCGCGCAAGGAGCTCCTGGAGCGCCACCCTGCGGGGCACGGACACGATCCGGGTGTCGCCGCCGGCGTACCGCAGAGTCCCGTCCCCGGGCCGCGGGAGGATGCGGCCGCCGAGGCTGCACAGCAGCTTCATCCGCTCGCCGCCGCCGCCGCCGCCGCCGCCGTCCTCGGCGACTCCGGCCATCCGCGGCGGCGCGGGTCCCCCCCTCCTCCCGCCCTCCCTCCCTCCCTCCCTTCCCCCTCCGGATCTAGCGTAGGGCTTGGGGGCACGAAGCGAAAACCCTAAACACCACGCGATCACGAGCGCTGGTACGAGGCGGATTCGAGGATCCCGGTTGAGTCGCTGGATGCTCTCAGTTCATGGCTTGGTTGAATGAATTTGTTTGGGGGAGAGGAGGGTGGAGCAGGAATGGAGGGAGGGGTAGAGTGGGAGGGTGTGTTGTACACTTGTACTCAAAAACCCTTGGCTCGCTTCCACAGCTGGTTTTCCTTCTTTTTTTAATTTTTCGGGGTTGGATTTTCCTATGTGGGATTTGGAGCTTTCTTTTTGGTGTTAGTTTTTTCTTTGGACCTTTTTTTGCTTTTGGATCGTTGGGGAACCTGTCTTGGATTTTGTGGGCTGCTACGGAGGAACTTTTGTGTAGGTAGGATACGCGGCGGACCTTTAAACATGGAGCGATTTTGTTATAAATACGTTGTACAGTTCGCATAAGTGAACACTTTACACACGTTCAATTATACAGTAATAGGTGAGTTTAAAATAACTATTGCCAATAAAATTATGATCAACTGCTAACTTGACAAAAGTAATTGTCACTTTGCGTCTAATCTAGATGTATGTGTGTGTATGACATCAATAGGATTATCGTGACATAGCAGTCATTGGTTAGCATTTTCAGTGATGTCAGACAATTTAGCTTTGGTTTGGTGTTGTATTTTTTTTTGGTGATAACTATGGCAGTCTCATGTATCATATGAAGTTACATGGGATTAAAAACAAAAAATAAAGAAAAACAACAAATTTGGGTTCATGCTCCAACTTTGTTTCTAAGACAAATTTCACTGGTTAGGGTTCAGGATTGACCAAAGACTCTTAACTTGAAAGGAGGGGCCACAAAGATATGGTGGTGCGATGAGGACGTTGTGGCGATGTGGTGAGACAGCAGTGGCATTGCCTCAGCCGCAAGGTGGTGGAGGACTGTGGACGGTAGCAGGACCAGGTCGACGATGAGATTAAAGGGGATCCATGCAGGACGACAAGAGGCAATCGTTGGTCAAGATGATGGCGAGCAGACAGAGACAACAAAGAAGGGAAGGTGGCACTGGCAAGGAACATAACGGACCAATCGTATCTAGAGGCGCTAATGCTAGGGATCGGCGGTGCATCGGAGGGGTAGGGCTGCAGCAGGGGAGGGAAAAGATGGTTCGGGCTTAGAGGTACGAGGGAGGATTTATATAGCAGTGGAGGACATTATTAGATCTAAATCCAAAGGCCTAGAAAAAATGTTTGTAATATCTCTTATGTCCAAAAATGTTTACCTACCATAGACATATATCCTTCTTTCTTTCATGTCATTTTTTTTAGCTTTGTTTGCCTCTTAATTTTTTTCTTGTTTTCTCTGGTCTTCCATTTTAAGCCAAGGCCAAAAAGTGAGCACGGTTTATCCAATCAATACATAAACAATTGATGATTTTATAGGTACCGATGGCGCCACACAAAAGGCCATCACGATATTCAGTGCCTCTGTTTGATGCCTATAGCGACTACTTCGTGGAGCTGTAATTTACCATTGGAATATTTACCGTCATTTCATGGAGCTGTATTTCAATTTTGGGATTGCAAAAAAGGAAAAATTACAGTATAGGTTTCCATTGTACAGCTTTACTTTTCACTAGGCTTTCGAGTTAATAAATTTTTAACTATTTGATATGGCATATCATTGTATCACATTTATTCGGATCTCTCTAATGCTCAATGACTGGAGTCATCTTTCTTAACCATCCGATTAAACCGTTTTAATATATTTATCCTCTCTCTCTTAACTTTATCTTCTCCACCACCCGGCTCCCTTGGACCTGAACTCCGCTCTCCTCCCTCTCATCCTCCTCCACGTCCGACGATCCTCATGCTATCATCTCCGACACCACCACTAATGCCTCGCCTACTCGTTGACCTACCCACCGGCCGTCCCCCACCCCCACCTCCACCTCTCGCCTGGTAGCACCTCCTCCTTGCCCCAACCGCTTGCTGCTGCTCTCGGTCATCCCTCTATAACTGTATAGGCAACATTTTCTTCTCCCGTGCCAATGCCCGTCATCCCGAATCCCCAACTTTAACCGTAACCTCTTCGTCACCGTCTCCAACCTCGGCTCTGCCATCATCGCTTAGCTTCTCCTCACAACTCTTAACATCTTTGCTGTCGTTGCCTCCCTTAGTTCCACCGCCATCATCGTTCCTGCTTTGTCGATAGATCCGTCTTGCCACTCTGACAAAGCTTTAGTAATGGCACTCTCGGATCTAGCGGCTAAAGCACAATGAAATTTGAGGTAATACTAAATAACCATGCTCTAGCAAATCCGAATGTATTCTGTCTTTCGATACACGCTGCATCTACCATGGAATCCAATTAATCTGCACCCACTAGCCCGGTCATTCATACGCACAAATCACTAATCTTGGTACTGCACGTGACATTCTCACGGGTTGGGACTTAAGACTTCAGGTATTCTTAAAAGAAAAACTACTAATTTACTCATCTGTCATGTGGCTTGACTGTCATGAGAAACGGGCTAAAAACGACGGATTTTGCCTTGCATTCACACAAGAACAAAATTGAAGAGCCTTGACCTTAGGTGGCATACATTTACTGGGCACGCCTCATTAGAAAATACAACTGGCGCCTACTGAAACATTACGCCTCAGGATCTCAAATTGGCTCAGTTCATTAATGGGATGCTTTAGAGTGTAGTTGGATGGCTTGATCTTGCAGATGTGGCAGGCAGGCGAAAGCAGTGCTTTTAGCCTTTACCAACCTAGTACATTATCCTTAACTGCACTTCTAAGCCAAAGCTAGGGCGTGCAGGGAGGACGTCCCCGTTAACAAACGGAATGACTCTTCGTACCCTCTTTGTATTCTCACGTCAACAGAATCAGTTCTGAGAGAGAAAATAGCCGGCACTTTACTCATATGGGAGTATCAATTCAAAGTATCTTCCAGATCGACGACGGAGGTACATCACAAAAGATAGAGATCACGGAGTGTTCACTTGATCGAGCTAAAGTGTCGAATCAGTTGCCGAAGCTGCTTTTCTACATTTCAAGCAGCCTCTCTGCACCTCCTCCTCTAACCAGGAGTTGCAACCTTTTTTCCTTACCGCCTTCTCCGACGACCGGCGGTGGCACCTCTAGCGCATTGCCTTTAAGAAAAAGAGGAGGAGACACATGTTGATGGAGCCTATGTTCGTTAGAGGGGTGGCGATGGTGAGCGAGCTTCGCCGGTGGCAATGGCAGTGCTCCAGCACGCTTAGCGAACATCTGTAGCAAAGAAAATAAAACTAGAAGCGGGAACAATCGTCGGATTGCAAAGAGATGATATCCACTACCTAGAAATTAGAGTCAAAGTTCAGTATACCGGTGCATTTGACAACACAAAATAATAAAAGCTAGAGTACTACATTTATCAGCAACCAAGTGTCTTATTTGCGCCGGCAATTTGCATTTTTGCACCTGAACTTCTCGTACCCATTTCTAAAGAAAAATTACATACACGTCACTTAAAATTTGCTCAATTTTAAATTAACCATTAAAAACTAAGGGTAGTACTACAATTCTATATCTATATCTATACTAATATAAAATGTATGAGTTTATGGAATCCAAACAATCTGAACCATTTACCCTACTCTAATCCGATGGCTCATGAATTTAATTGGATCGTTACAAATTCAGCCTTAATTACACGCTAACTCTTATGATATACCCTCTTAAATTCTTGCAAATTCAACATTGATTGGTCAGGCTACTTAATAATACCATTTTTTACTAGATTGCTCCGTAAATAGTAAATAATATGACAGTTTGATTGATTTTCTTGTAATATTTCTAATCGTGGCTAGGTATTTTGTAATTTTCATGATTCTGATTCATTTTTAACAGTCCATATTTCCAACCACGACAGGTATCATTTGTTTCGTAATTTCTATAATTCTAATGAATTTATTTAAATATCAGAGGTGAATTCATAGTATTTGTGTCTTTTGTGATTTGATAACTTAATTATTTTCTCACTTGAGCTAAACATGTCTGGAGGGGCCTAATCATCCGTTGGAACGACATGTAATGTATAATGTGAAAGCGTGTACTGTATGTGCATAGTGAAACCAAAAACTCAAGTAGGTGGCATATTTGCAACAATAGTTTTTGTCACCGCGGATCTAGAACTATGCAAACTCTTCGTGGTCTATATGCAATTTTCTCTTCTCCAAATACACTCATCTCTCATAAACCATACTAATAGCTGAGTAGTACTTTGTTCATAAAGAATAAATAGCTGAGTAGTACTACCACGGAGTATTTAGAAGCTATCAAACGTATATTCATCTAACACGTACACCTTTTTTGGAACCTTAACACAAACTAAAGCTACGTCTTTATGCAAGATGATGCCGGGCTAATCTGGCTGGGCCCGACAAAAAGATGAAACCTAGAACTATCCGATCAGCGAGGAGCAAAATGGTGGTGGGGGGCCACGGGCCTCGTGTCTCCAATCGGGGTGTAGCCCTCCGCCCCAACATCTCCATCGGGGAAGAGGATACTCCGCTTTATCGAGGCCTTGCCAGCTTCCTCACGGGTGGCGCAATCACGAACATTGCTCATCTTTCCCTGTATCGACCAATAGGACCATAATACATTCAGGATGACGTCGCGCCGGCGATACACTTGCAAGAGTCGTACGATGTAACTGAAGGATACATCGTATTCTTAGCTCAAATTTGGTGAGTATGATTTCATGGGATCCATAGGTTCACGGCTCGTTTGGAACATAGATACAAAAAGCATTGAAATAAAAAAATCACACGAATCAGATGTCATATCTCGTGGTTTGCTACAAGGATATTTTCAAAGAAAGTAAAAACACGTGGTCTGATCAAATGTTAAGAATTTTCTAAAAAAATAGAGAAAGTGAAGAATTTATATAAATTTTTAAAAAACTAATCCAACAAATCCAAAAGGTTATGTAGCAAACGAGTTCTCAAAACAAGCTATAAATAGAGAGAAATTTGGAGCATGTTGGGTTTGATACCATATATTGCAGCAGTTTTCTTGCCAAAGTCTGGCAAGCCACATATTTCGATCAGCACAAATTAGCAAAATGGGACATGATACATGAGTATGACAAGTTCGCTATGGTGATAAGAAAGAGTGGGTTATGAAACTCAAACTTGTCTAACTGGAGTGTCATAACAAGCCAAATATTTTCTAAGTTTAGTTTGTGGTTGTTGAACTATATTGTGTTAAAAAAATTTATAATCTACTATGTAAAAATAGCTGTGAAAATAAACATATTTATTTAAATAAATAATAGAATAGATATAAATAGTTATATAAACAAGATTAGTATAATTCATCGTATCAAATGGAGCCTTAGTCGATCAGTGATGAAAATTCTCCGTGAACTTGGTAGCTTAGGGAGGTTTAGAGCGTGAATGTAGATTAATCCACGTATAAACGTCTCGATGCAGTCGTCTTGGACGCACCGTGAATCTTTTTATCAATACGAGAAACTAGTTTTGTGTCGTACTCTGGTTTTTCTCTTTTGCCGAAAAACGTGCTCTGGATTTTTCCGGTTTCACCGTCGCACTACTATTTGCTTAAGATTCCTTGTGCGTCGCACTATATTGCGAGTCCAGCTCCAGTTAACTGACAGTCAAAATGGCAGGAGGCTGAGCTGCCTCTCGTACGTCCTGATCCAATCATAACCTGTTACATGCTCCTCGATTCTTTTGCGATCCCTTTCATCATTTGGTCGCCTAAATGTGCATGTTAGCAACAGGCTGCTACCGGCCTGTGTCCTAGTACTTAAAAGCGTCTCAGGTGCTTGCTATGGGTTAGATGACTAGGTTAAGCAGGGTAAAAAAACTATAAACCCATTACAAAAGTAAAACGAAGATCCTAAGCTGTTGATTCACACGGGGTAAACGGGCCAAAGGACCGGCTAGCGCCGACACACCCTTGCACGAACATCCATATCCATGAGATCATCCAGGCATCAAGCTCAGATGAGTTTGGAGAATATCTGGCATAAGTCTACTTCTGTAAATATTTAAGTCAATAGTAATAACTCTTTTATTACTTTATTTCTATCCTTCTCTCATCTCATTCCTCTTAGAGCATCTCTCCACGATTTCCTTTATCTTATTTTAGGGTTTATAGAATATATAATATGATGAACTTTTATGATTTTGTTATTTATAAGTTACTTTCTTTTTTTTCTAATTCAAAGTCAACATTTGTGGCCATGAATTTGTACGATGATTGGCATGCCATAAGACTTTTTATTAAGGAGCACCTATTTCTAAGTTGACTGAGAAATTATTATCTCTAAGTCGACGATTTGGAAAACTAATTTTTTATCTAACATTTAATTAGGTAGTTGCACATTTTAAAAATAAAGTGTAACTTTAGATCTCGAAATGAACAACTGATCGAAATGTGCAACTGGTCAGTCAGTTGCACATTTCTAGATCTAAAGTTGGACAAACTTTCTTGTCAACTATAGACTTGATAATGTACAATTTGATCAACTTATAAATAATTATTTCTCAGATGATTTAGAAATAACAATCCGTTATTATTATTATTGCCATAGTGCGGCACCCCACATATTACCCCTCCGGATAATATGTCGGTCTTTGATATATTGTAGACAAAGTGCCTTCTCATCCACAATATATTATACAGAGTAGCACATCAGAAACATTGTAGCGGTCCATATATTACAAACTTAATTTACAAACTTGAGGAACAACATTAAATCTTACAAATATATTTCCAAAAGTACGGAAAATTTAAAATCGTTATTACTTAGTTGCAGCAAAAGTTTTATCTACAACTCTCACTTCACACTACCTACACTTCTACTCGGTGGCATTTTCGTCTCGGTACTCGATGTAATAGTCGACGCCTTTGTGTTCCTTCGTTGACGTCTGCTCTTTAGGGACTTCTTCTTCGACCTCGATGTACACCACCTCCGTCTTCATCGTCGGCTCACAATCTAATAAAGGAATTAGAATAGAGGGATGAGTACAAAGGTACTCAACAAGTCCAGGAATAGCAAAGAGGTGTTTAATGCACTATCTACTGAGAACAGCAATGCTCTTTAAAGCGATGCAATTTTGTAAGGTAAGAGAGTCAAATTTTATTTTAAGAGACTATGATCTCATGCCTTACAGGCTGCTAGGATCCCCGATTGATCCCTTTCCTGCAGCGTTCGCAGTTCCAACCAGGAACATGGAGTGACTCGGCCACACTTTCTTACACTTTGCAGAGGTGCGCAACTATACCCATAAACGACCAATAATCGTGGCGTTCATGTCGTCACATGCACAACCAGACCGTAAGATCACTTCTCTCCATTTTTAACAAGTGTATATGCACATCAGTTTTCTTCAGTTGAAAGAACATATACTTTACTTGATCCATAGTCTATTTCTATAGTACTCTTATTGAGAACAGAATGCTTACCTTGATCTTAGTTATTATCTATTTCTTCCACTTTGCATATATATTCAAAATCAGTTGATTAACTGAAAAGAACAAAACTATACTTGATTTCTGCTAGTTACTGATGATGTTCATTCTTAAAGATCTTCATATGTTATAGCCTGATATTAACAGATGCGATACTTGATCTTAATTGTTTGTTCTCTGATTCTCCCATGTATATATGTATGCCTATATCAGTTCATTTAAGCTGAAGAACAGGTACTACTTATGTCGCCCATTGGTTGCCTGAATAAACTATGATGTTTTCCGAGAAAACTTGAGAAAGGATTTGGGAAGGTTGATAAGAACAGATACTGCCCATGCTGCCTAAGGAAAACCCTGTGATGATTCTACAATCTGAGGGTCCCTTCCAATATATCTAACCTTGACTCATATATGAGTAAATATACCTAGCACTATGATGAGCTTGGATGGAGAATTTACCTTGTCTCTGCTTGGACAAGGGTAAGCCTAGACTTTCTAAGCTTGCTAGTTTCTCCTTCTCGAGTTAGACCTTCTTTCTTCTCTCCTATGCTCCTCCTCCTCAGCTGATCCTTTGGTAATCCCCTGGAGCTTGCCTCCTTACTGATCTTGATGGCCTCTCTACGCTGGTCCTGGTGGTCTACTTCCCTTGTTGCTCTTAATTTTCCAAGAGAATGTTGGTTTTGGTGGTGACTAGTACTATGGTACTGGTTCTCGATGGATTTGTGGTAATGGTGTCTGTTGTTCTGAGCATATATATGGTCACTCTCCTTCTATGGGACATTGGCCACCTCCTGCTGAAAGGATCTCAGGAGCCGACTAGAGGTGGGGTTGAATAGGAGGCTAGCTAGAACATTAAAACTTCTTCCTTTTAGATGCAAATGTTCTCAGACAGATAAGAGGAACTAGCAGCTGTGTGACAGGTATACTACATAGGTAAGAAGATACACAGATAATATAACGCAGCTGTCACACAGGTGATCTACGCAGGTGCACTGTCTAAGAGAAACAGGCATGTGTGAAGTGACTGTGACACAGATAGCTACCTCCGGTATAGAGTAAAGATCACGGCTATATTAGATATATATATAAGAAAATTACACAAGCATGCAAGGAAATAAGCAAGTAAGTGCAGAATGTAAACACACAGAAAGACAACAGATTTTTCACTGAAGTTCCCACTCTTTTCAGAGAGGTACGTCTCCGTTGGAGAAGCTACTCCTAAGAGATAGCCAGTACTGAAACGTGCTTATTCTCCGAGTACCTGAATCTTCATGTCTCTTCCTTTTGCTTGTGGAAGTCCTTTTGCTTGCGACTGGTAGACTTCAGATCACCCTCACAAACGTTCGGGCCAACCCACACAAGCTTAGGTGATCACCGACTCCTACACCTGTCTAAGAGTAGACACTCCAAGAGTAACAGAATCTGCAGCAACAACACTTGGAGGAACCAATGCTCTTTGCTCAAAGCTCTAACTCTCTTGAACTAACACATGAGAAGTTTAGTTTCTGTTCAGGAGGTGAGAGGCTTGCAACGGTTGAAAATGGCTGGCAAATATTGAGATCTAAGACCTCCCTTGGTCCCCTATATATAGGGTCCGTAGGCACCTGACCGTTATACTCATGCCATGTAGGATTAAGTGAGTCACCTGTGATAGGCACCGGTGACACAGCTAACCACAACGGACAACGGTGACACGGGTGAAACCCTAACTGACGTAGACTCCCTACTCAGCCCGGTCTTGGCACATTACATGCCCTCAGCGCACACAACAAACTCTGATACATAACAGGAGAGAACCTCTAACAGTTTTCTAACGCAGCAGACAAACCATTGCAGTGCAGTTCTCTTAGCATTTTCAAGCTCTCCCCTGGTACAGAGGTCTACCTGAGTCATAGAGCGGTTGTTCACCTGTGACACAGCTGTGCCACACAGGTAACTATGGCTCTAGGGTTTAGAAAACTAGCACAGAGTGTACTAGCACAACACAGTTTCACACTTCTGCAAAACTGTTGTTACAGGGCCACTGACCTCAAAGCATCAGTGCCACTGTCCAACACTCTGAGTATTGAGCATAAGAACCTCCAAAAGTGATTACAACTTCATCCCTCTTGGTAGTACAGGTGTTACCTAAGGACTCAAGGAAACTAGTAAATCTAGACTTCAGCTTCCACCAACTGTAGACAAGGCTCTTGACGCATCAAGCAACCATCACCTTGCTTGCAAATCCTAGCACAACACCGGCTTCTTCACAGCTGAGGCACGGCTGCTTAGCACAGCTATCTCCTTGTCTTGGGAAAACACATTTGTACTTTTAGTGGTCATCCTTTCATGGATGAAATCTCTTCCTGGAACCTAATCTTCCTGCTTACACTCAATGTAAATATTAGATCCCAGTTTGGGTTGCAATTAGCCATCAAAATCATTTAGGGGCCTAGATGCTCTTGCAATCTCTCCCTTTTTGGTGATTAGTGACATTATCAATTAAAGATATGAATGAATAGGACACATACAAGTTGTTAGAATATACTTCCACTGAAGCTGTGCATAAAAGATTTGATTTTGGAATGCAAATGCACATATTTGAATTGTAAACATGAGTAGTATTTTCTCACAACTTGCACTTCATCAGTTCAGAAAGTTAAATGAATCAGGAGTAATAAATTGAACTGAGCTGATAATAATGAAGTTTTAAATTTTCTTTTAAAGCATGTTCAGAGCACAAAGAAGGATTAGCATGATCAGAGCATTCATTAACATGAGTTATGATCAGAGCAAACATTTATACATAAAGCAGAAAATGTGTGAAGAGTTAGAGCATAAATCAAATTAGAGAAAAAACAACCACACATATCAACACATGATCATGACAGAATAACATAGCTCAGAACATAAATTAAACCACATCATTACAGAAAAGAAAAGACTTAATGTGATCAAGACATAAGAAATTGAAATAGGAAAAACAAGTCTTGATACATAACACAGCTCTGCTCTGCTCCCCTAAAGCCACTCACTCCCCCCTACAGCTAAGTTTTTCTCCCCCTTTGACACTAAATGTCACACCCCAAATTTCCGAAACCCAAAAATTAGGGCCAACAAAACCTTTTGCTAATAATGCTGATTAGAATACACCAGACCAACACTTTTAATCAAATCATGCTTCTGCAAAACCCTAAAGTGAGTCAACCAAGATCTTCCACCTCCGTTCCTAATTCCCTAATCTCTGCTTCGTCGAAACTCTGTCCGGCAAGGCATGCAAATCCTTTGTAACCCTTGTCTCCCTGCCCAACCATTCGACCCTGCATTTCCACCTTGAAGCCATCCTTGAAGCATTCTCCCTCGGTCCTGCCGGTGCGTCCAGTTCAGCAACCAAAGCTATATATCCCATGACATCTCTGAATTGAAGCATATATATACGCTATGAACCTCTTCTGAATGCCATGATCTTTTACCATCTACTCCGCCATGTCCTACCGCGGGTATGTGCACATATATATTGCTTTTATATGTACACATATATGCAAACCCTAACCCTCGGTACTCCCTGTTCCTCTCCTGTCATTGAACCTCATGCATATATACATGCACGCATCAGTGGCAGAAATCAGATCCCAACTCACCGTAACCTCGCGTGTCCATCCCATCCACATGCAGACCCCATATATGCGAGAATCTTCAAGTGTATGTGGACACATATACTCCACACCCTAAATTATTTATCTCTCGGTAAAACCATAACCACTATGGTTTCTCTCTTCCTTCTTACCATATGACATGCAAATAACTTTTCACCTCTACATGTTACTATGCCAGGACATAAAATATCTATATTTTTATCCTTCTACCAAATAACCATTTATCCCTTTTACCGTCCTTCATGCTCATCCGCTACAGAATATCCTGAGGCCCAGTGTAAATACTTCAAACCATTTCAAATTTAGTTTGAATCAAATTGAGCCTTGAACTACAACCCCCCAAATACTCCTCAGAAACATCCACAATTGTTCCACCACCCTCCCCAATGCCCCAGAAAATCCAAATATGCAAAAATATTTGCATCTCCAGTATAAAAGTATTTGATGAGCTCCATCAAACAGCTTTGCCCTAAAAGCTTTTCTCCATGAGACCATCCTCAAAACCCATGGTAAAAACTTCAGGAAAAGTCCCATGTGCTCCTCCCCATCATTTCCTACAAAAGTGGGCTGCCAAGCTCCTTTACTTCTTCTCTCCAACCATGCCAACCTCCTTTATCTCTTCTCTGTCACCTGCCACTCCTTGAGCCGTGTCAACATGCTCCAAGGCAGAGCTACCGTGCAGCTTCACTTTTCCCCCATTCCTCATCCTCTCTCCTTGCTACTCTGTTCCATACTCCCCAACCAAGCTCCACGCCACCTTTTTCTTCTCCAAGCAGCAGTACCACCTGGCAGCTCTACCTTCTCTACTTCTTCTTCATCTTCCTCCATTTACTCCTTGTCAACACCCCAAACCAGCCGAACATTTCTCTGCTCCTCCTCAACCAAGCCCAACACGCCACCTCTCCTCTTTGCAATAGCAGTTGATGCCAACTCCCTAGAGCTCCTTACCCCTGCAGTATTTCTTTGCCTCTAATGGGCTTCAAGCAAGGTCCCCACTCCTCCTGCTCTACATTGTTCTTGGGCGCCCGAGCTACTCCTCCTCTCCCTCATCTGCACCCATGGCTGCTTACTCTACGTCACTCCAATTCCACACACAACTGGTTGCCGATTTTTATTGCCAAGCCATTGACCTGCCACCAATGCCTGCAGCGGCACAAGCTCCCTCATTCTCGGTGATTCATCTCCACTCCCTTGCTCCTCTTCTCATTCTTCCTCAAGCCAAGTTGCTTCTCTGCTGTAAGCTCAGTATGCAACAACTCCTTCCCCACTCATTCAAGCAACAAGCAGCTGAGCTCAGAAGTTTTCCCCAAGCTCTGCCTTCTTCAATCCCCACGTTGCATTGAGCTGCCCAAGTCTTCTTGCTCGAGCTCCTTCCCCATTGCTCCTCCTCTCTCCAGCCCCAGCTCCAACCCTTGCCGAGCAGCTCTACCTTCTCATCTGAGCCACTGCGTGCCGCCCCAAGCCGAGCTAAGTCTCCCCTTAGCAAATTCCAGCCTGGCCGAGCTGCCACCACCTCAGGCTCTGCTGCCGCGCTCCACAATACGCTGCCGCGGCAGCCCTCGGTTGCTGCCGCAGCTGCCTTGCCCCTGCCGCGACAGCTACCCCTCTGCCGCTGCAGTCCTCCTCCCTACCGCGGCAGCCACTCCTCCACCGCGCCGCCCAATTGCTGCCGTGGCAGCTGATGGCTGCTGCCGCTGCCACTTGCTCCCACTGCGGCAGCACCGCGACAACTCTCCTCCCACCACGGCAACTCTTCTCAGCACCTCGGCAACTCCCCACCGCGACAACTCCTCACCGCGGCAACCCCTCCTCACCGCGGCAGTCTTCTCCTTCCACCGCGGCAGAACCGCGCCGCAACTCCTCCCACCGCGGCAACCTTCCTCCCTGCTGCGGCAACCTTCCCCCCCAACCGCGGCAGCCCCATCTCTCCTCCTTCTTTACTTAAGCTCCTCACTCCTGTGTTCTGCAGTCCCGAGCACCCCATGGCACCCCCCTTCCTCTACTTTCTTTTCCCTTGCCCTGCTCCTTGCTGAAGACGAAGGGGAATGAATCCGAACTGCTCCCTCTCTCTTCCTACTGAGAAAATGGGCCCACGTGGTTTCTGAAATCAGGTGCAAATGTGTGTTTCAGTTATGCATGGCATATACATAAACCCCTTTTGTCCAGCTCCAAACAAATCAATACTTGTCCTAAAAAAACCTTCTAAAGGAAAATATGGTATCTCAGGTCCAATAGCCCCTTTGTTTTTTATTTTTATTGGAATTCTTTTAAAACCAACCATATTTGAGTAGAGGCAGAACAGATGTTGTAATCAGTTAAGAAATAGAGTTTTCTTTAAATTGCTATCAGCTTTAAAAGTATTATCAGAGCACCCTAATTTATATCATGCACATTTCAGACTCAATAACATCCTATCACCTGAGTTAAGTTCAAGAATCAACATGGTTTTTACCTGCAGGACATGATTCAGTCCTCGGAGATAATCATTTCTCAGGCCATGCATGCATGAGCTTAAAATTTGAAAAACTCCAGTAGTGACCGCGTGAAACCTGTCATTACTCACCTCTAACCTATCTTAGTATGCTGAACTCTCGAGAACAGTGGCTACCCCAACCCACCATGAAGTAATGATTTTGACGATCTGGTTCTTCGTTTGCTGTTATTGGGTCTTCGCTCACACCGTCGTTCATTGGGTATTCTCTCGACGTGTAGATACGACGTTACGGGATATCGTGCGAAGGATCTGGGATCACTGCCGTATCCAGCTCGAGACCAGCACCCGGCCAATATTGCCAGGCAAGCTCTCCACCCTTGATCATGTTGAAACCCATGTTTGCGAAATGGTATCTTGTTTACGAAACATGCATGCTATGTTCTACGACCCGTTATTTTATGTAGTGAAGTTATAACCGATACTTAGCAAACCTTAGTCCGACCCTGTATCCCTTGTCACCCTAAGGACTACATATTCCAGAAAAGTTACCGGAAACCTAGGGTAGTGTATGTATGTATGCTTAGCCCTGCAGTAGTAAAAGTAGGTTTTCAAAAACAAAAGAAAGCTCCCACATTTCATGTGGTGAAAGTTTGAGAACGAACCGTCGTGTCCGAAGGTGTATGAAGGTAGTATATCCATGGGTTGGGATATTTACCAAAAGAGGTTTTGTTGAAAACCAAAACAAAAATGGAGAAAGATTTTGATCTGGGTCGGAAAGGAAGGGTGAAAGCAGGAAGCTTGTTATAGGCAAGGTAATGCCCGGTGTGGTTCTTGCCGCCTGTTTACCGGTGAGGTGCGGAGTCCCTCTCGGATCACCTAAGGACCGAGCTTAAGTGCCATTTGGCCAAGTCTTACCGTACGTCCACATGTCCTTTATGGGAAGGACTTGACCTAGTACCCGGTTTAAGACTAGCATGAACCGTAGGCAGTGTGAAGCGTGCAGATGAGGTTGTAGCCTCTGTAAAGAAAAGTTTCCGTGGGAAAGCGATGGCTTGTTCGCCACAAAGTTGGACACCAACCTCCTTGTAAGCGATGATACTGACTCAAGCTAGGTTTGGGACATGTCTTTCTGGCGGGTTCATGGCTAGGTTTACTCTGGTGAAGAGTCTCGTTGTACTAGCTCTGGTAGTATACGGCGCGCAATGTACCCAGGGTGAACTACATCGTGTGGGTAAAGCCGTACCACCTCTGCAGAGGGTTAAAACTATTCGAATAGCCGTGTCCACGGTCATGGACGAACTTGGTTGGGCCACACTTTAGTTAATTACTTTTAAAGTCGAAATGGGTTATGGGTTTAAGGACGCGATCCGCCGTGTTCACAGGGTGACCTGAAAGCTTCCCATCGTAGTGGGAGGAGAGAAGAAGGGATCTGTTGTAGCAGGCAATC
This sequence comes from Stipa capillata, assembly GCA_019208055.1. NCBI lineage: Eukaryota > Viridiplantae > Streptophyta > Magnoliopsida > Poales > Poaceae > Stipa > Stipa capillata. The sequence goes on from JAGXJF010005591.1 coordinate 732,031, forward strand.
GCCAATATCCCCATCGTAGCGGGTGAGCAGAGACTCCCCGTTGTAGCGGGTGATTATGAAATTTTCCGTTGTAGCGGAAAAATGCAGGTACAATTCCTCGTTGTAGCGGGAGGAACAAAGAAAGCTGTGATCAGCTGCCATGTCTCAGTGAAGCCGAGACAGTTCTCAACATCTGCTTTTACAATCTATTTAAATATTCCAAACGCAAACTTACTTTTCTGCACAACATGAGACATAGGCTAGAGCCTGATTCTTGATATACCCGTGCATGCATATATCTGTGATAAACTCCCTGGCAGAGAGCTTGCGAGTACATTCAATGTACTCACCTAGCTTGTTGATTTGGCCAGACCGAAGGGTCGACAGCTCGAAAGCAACGACGGTATCAGCGAAAGCTAGGGCGTAACCCTAGTCAGTTGCCTGTCGGGTATGGCATACTGATGGGCCACCTCACTGCTTGATTTCCATTGCAAGATTTTGGCCGTTGGGCTAAAGGTATAATTACTCGATCTCGAAGATCGGCTATATATCATATTTTAATAAGTGCGTGTATGACCTTGATATACAGGTTAACTTGTGTGTACCGGCTACTGATCATGGGACCGGTACAGCAAACACAAGGGTTTATCCGGTCTTAAAACCAGCTACGCCACAGACTTGGTATCATGGCTAGGTTTACTCCGGTGAAGAGTCTCGTTGTACTAGCTCTGGTAGTATACGGCGCGCAGTGTACCCAGGGTGAACTACATCGTGTGGGTAAAGCCGTACCACCTCTGCAGAGGGTTAAAACTATTCGAATAGCCGTGTCCACGGTCATGGACGAACTTGGTTGGGCCACACTTTAGTAGATTGACTTTCAAAGTCGAAATGAGTTATGGGTTTAAGGACGCGATCCGCCGAGTTCGCAGGGTGACTTGAGAATTTCCCGTTGTAACGGGAGGAGTGAAGAAGGGATTTCCCCGTTGTAGCGGGCAATCACTATATCTCCGTGGTAGCGGATGAGCATATGACTCCTCGTTGAAGCAGGTGATAACAAAATGCTTCCGTTGTAGTGGAAAGCACAGATACGATCTTCCCGTTGTAGCGGGAAAGATGACGAAACCAGGTATGCGTCTCGATGCTCCGAATCAATTTACGAAAACTACTTTTACATTCTACTTACATATTTCAAGTGAAAACTTACTTTCCGCACAACATGAGACATAGGCTAGAGTCCGATTCTTGACATACCCGTGCATGCATAAATCTGTGATAAACTCCCTGGTGGAGAGTTTGCGAGTACATTCAATGTACTCACCTGACTTGTTGATTTGGCCAGACGAAGGATCGACAGATCGAAAGCAACGTTGGTATCCGCGAAAGCTAGGGTGAAACCCCCAGTCAGTTGCCTGTCGGGAACAGCATATTGATGGGCTACTCCACCGTTTGATTTCCGCTGCAAGATTTTTAGCCGTTGGGCTAAAGGTATAATTTTTCGATCTTGAAGATCGGTTATATGTCATCTTCTAATAAGCACATGTATGACCTCGATATACAGGTTAACTTGTGTGTACCGGCTACTGATCATGGGACCGGTACAGTAAACACAAGGGTTTATCCGGCCTTAAAACTGGGTACGCCACACTAA